>CM039468.1:23879185-24484346 GCA_022433065.1 Begonia loranthoides | reverse complement strand
ACATCCTTAGTAATATTCTAATAATTTATTCAACTAATTCGAATATCCCCAATTATTCTCTAATTTATTCTTTTTAAATTGTCGATATAAAAATTCGAAATATTACATTATCCATGCCAATAAACTTCACATGATATTACTAACAACCTAAACCAATAATAATCTATCAATTAATAAAGCCCCTATCACCAAATAATAATCACTTAGTCCAACAACATTAATAAACCTTAATCCAATAACTTATCATTTCACCTATTGTTAACAAACCTATTTAATTCCTAACCCTAGTATTAGTTTCCAAACAATATTCTTATTCCAATAATCCAATAATTTATCACTCATTATAAACCAATAACATATTCAGGAGAGAACCTTCGTACCTGAAGCATTCGTGAACTGAAACTATAAATAGGAGTAAACCTTCACTTTCATCAAAGACTTCCTTCTTCAGACTCTCTCTCTCACAATCATCTCGGTTCATTCAACCCAAACCAAAGTGTCTACGAACAGCATCGAACTTCATCCAGTAACAACTTCACAGAAACACTCACACACCATCAAACCCTCACAGTTTTCCCATGAACACTCAAAGCCTCACAACAGAGTCACTCATTGGCTCTTCATTTCTCTCTTTAAATCCTTCAGAACACTCACATACCTCATGTTAACAAAGCTTCATAAGCACTTCACTCCCGTCTCCAAAAATCGTCAGAGTAACCCCACTGTTTTTCTCCTCTAAGACTTCACTACCTACGTCTCTATTTATAGGCAACCACAAAGAACCCTTCAGCACCCAACCGTTATGAAGACAGGAGGTTAAGCCATCAATGACTTGCAACTAAACATATATCCAAACGTGCAAAATGTAAACCTCTTCATCTACAGATGCATTCAACGCCATTAACAAGCAACCCTTAGATCTCCCAATGTCTAAAACGTCAAACCATTCCACTCCAGCCGCGTTAAGCATCATCTCCTTCAATTCCAGATGTTGCAGACGATGCTTCACTTGGCCTCCAGACATTACAGACTCTCTAGAATATCCTTCACTAATTGGTTATTGATCAAATATTATGAAGGATGATCGACCATCATTCAGCAAAACGTCCGCATATTTCATTCTATTTCAACTTTTTACTATTGGTCGATCTCCCTTCGCCGATCGACCGCTCCGATCGACCGTTGCCTCCAAGCAGCGTATTATGCATAAATCTCCACGCTATTTCCTGAACATGACCAATATATATATATATATATGTATATATATACATATATATATATATATATATATATATATATATATATATATATATATATATATATTATATCCTTAATCACTTATATCTCACCTTTTCCACATATCCAAACCTCAACCCATAATAATCATTCACTNATATATATATATATATATATATATATATATATATATATATATTATATCCTTAATCACTTATATCTCACCTTTTCCACATATCCAAACCTCAACCCATAATAATCATTCACTATTCCTTATTCACATCATTCTTCACTAAATCCAATATATCCTAATATATATATCTTATACTTTCAACCTTAGTATGTCCAAATGCATCCAAATATATCTTCGCTTAATATTCCTACTGACTATCCAGCTAATTGATATCTACCATTCTAACTCTGAAATCACCAAATAGTTCTCCAATTGACTTCAATCCTTCTCATAATCTAACTATAAACGTAAAGGGGTATCATAATTTACTTATTATAATTTCATTTCTCTTGACTAATATTTTTACTTGTCCAACTTAGCTCCTAATATGCCAAAATTATCACTCAAGCTATAATTTCAACTCAACAAAGATTTGGGATACTACATACTAGGTCTTAAGTCATGAAGTGTGGAAGAATCTGAGTGGGTAGAACCGTATAGGAAAAGTGAGTTCGACGTCAAGTTGTGAGTCTATTGGAAGTAAGAAGGTTGAGAAGACTCTCCCTTGGTGTTCAATTGCTTGGGTGTCAGTAGAAAATTTGATGTGGAACGTCAAATTAAGGAGAAAAATGCTTTAGCTTCAAGGGTTGAGCAGCAACGATGAAACGTTTACTGGACTTAAGCGATATTTGGATATAAGAAAGTTGTCATTTTGCTCTTGATGTTGAAGAATGGTCGTGATTGGGGCTTTTTTCTCTGGGATCGATGTAATCAGAGTGGCGCAGCGGAAGTGTGGAGAGTGAGTACGGGGGCTTGATCAACTTTTGGTACAAGAAAATGCGTTTTGGACGAAGTCAAGTTGATCAAGTAGAGGGAGTTAGTAGTATAAATAAAGTGAAGTTATAGGATAACATGAGAACTACGTCATCAAATGGGGTAGTTAAGAAGAGATTTGATGCATAGGTTGGCGTTAGTGAGAGTACTACGTAGGGCAAATTTCTAGGATGAAATTTATATAAGGAGGGGAGTATGTAACACCCCAACTTTTTAAGTGGGATAATTATCGAGGTATTACTAAGGACGTGTTCGGAGCGTTAAGTCTAGGGGTATTTCTATTACGTTTTCACCATATACGTGATGTATCTAAAGGATGGGGTAGTTAGGACAATATGTTGCGTATTTATACGTGTCATTTTATGACAAGTATTTATGGGGAAAATATTAGGGGATAAAAGTTAAGTGGGAAAAATGTGAAGGAAGGCTGTCCAAGGCATTTTTGGATGCCTGCGGATGACATGCGAACAAGTTATATCGTCTGCCAGTGCATTGAGTGGCGTCCCCAACGCTTGGGGCGCACCAAGATGAGAAATTGCATCCTATTGCGTATGAATGTCAACTTTCGAATGCATATGGATGACTTGTGGAGGAGACATGTCGTCCGCAAGTGCATTGCACTTGGCCCCTTAGCATTGGGACGACTCGTGATGTGATTTCACATGCTGACTTCACTGTGTCGCAGACTTTCGGATGAGTCCGAACGTATGGAGACGCAGGTGGCTTCTTCGCATCGAATCTGTCCAAACCCTGGACACTTTCAAATGCATGTAGACAAATGCGAACGTGGATTAGCTGCATCTGAATTTACTCTGTCCAATTTATGGATAGATTCGGACATGTGCGCATGCTTCATACGGAAGCCAAAATGCATCCGAATGTCATCTGTGGACGGTATGGATAGGACGAGGACGTCAGTTCTCGTCCAAGGAAGAGAATTAGCCTTAAGGATTTTACACTTACGGACGAATGTAGAGAGACCAATACGTCCGCACTCGTCCGAAATAGCCCAGTTCAACGTAAAATTAGGAATTTAAAATCATATTTCTTGTCCTTTAGTTAGCCTGTGTGCTGAGTGTTGGAGTGCAGCCTGTGTGCTAAGGAACCGTGAGCTAGAGCTGCTGCTAGCTGTGGAGCTACTATGAAGTTCGATGCTGGAGCTGCCGTGAGGGCTGGAGTTGTTGTCCCTGTTTAGTTCTTCAATTTAGGTAAGGAAATAGGGGTGTCTTGGCTTGTGGAGCCACTACACCACAAGTAGGTGTGTGTGAGTGTTATGTTAGTTCTCTGAAATGCTTACTGTTAGTTGCTATTAGCGGATTTCTAGTTGATAGTTCCTGATGATTACCTACTATATTTTCTTTTGTTGATTCCTTACTGTGCTTTATAATATTTGCTTGGTCGCTAGCTTTGTTCCTTAGTTGCTAACTAGCTCTGTGATATTTCTGGTTGATGGTCCGTAAATTGTCTTGATTATTTCCTTTATTTCTTGTGATCAGTGCTGTGAAATATACCTTGTGAGTTGTTGTAAAATGTAGAATGGTTGCTATGAATTAGGGAATGAGTAATTGAAAAGAGAAGTACGTGAAGATATGATAAGTATGAATGACTATAATTTCTTTTACTCCTAGCTAGTTTTATCCCTGATATTTATTCTTGTGTTCACAGTTAGTTAAAACTCTTTGAGTAAGTTGTTTAATCCCTGGCTGTTAGGTATATTTGCTTAACTAGTAGTATATAACAATCTTGAGCACGTTAATTAAATAACCAGGGCAATTAATTAACTAGAGTAAGGAGGCTGAGCATGTTAAGCAACTAGATAATCTAATTGTACTTCAATTGCAACTTACGTTAAGCTTGTTAAGCAATTAGATAATCTAATTGTACTTAATTAAGCATGTTGATTAACTAAATTTAATAAATTAAACAGAAACATGTTAATTAACATAGGCAATAATGATAGATAATGTAATGGTGTTTACTCGATGCATGTAATTGATTAGGATAAAATTAGTTAACTGACTTAAACATGTAATCAACTCAACTAGAGTAATTAACTATACTTAAGCATGTTAACTAGTTTAATCAACTAATGAGTCGTAAATAACCAATCTGAGCATGTTAACTAGTTGTTTAACGAACCCTCTTAATTACTTCATTGAGCATGTTAATAACTAGGACAACAATCGACTTACTAGTTAAGCATGTTTAATAGGTCGCATTAAATAATTGGTAATAATAAAATAAAAGTATGTAATTTGAGTAGGTAGTTAACCCGAATAATAATCATAGCATGTAATTAGTATGTTTAACTTGTTAGCCTATTTAATTAGCATGATAAATTAATTAGTAGTGTGTTAGTATTTAGGGTGTGACATGTAATTAATAAGTAATTAGCATGTTTGAATTGCATGTGGAATTAATTTACTAGAATAACATGTTAATTAATAAATTAATATTAATCAATTCGAGCTTAATTAACCAAGTACTCCATTTATCTCTTTAATATTTTGTGTATTACCTTCTATTGCAATTGCATTTCTTTATTAAAGAATTATTAGAGAAAAGATGAAAGATGAAGGAACTAAATATGAAAGAATTAAGAGTTTCAATTACGATGTTTATCTTTCCTTCCGATGTTATTGTCTTCCTTGTGTTTATCTTCTTGTACTCATTGTATCCTTTGTGTCCATTGTAAATTATAAACCTGAGTATGATAATCAATTGGAACACCTAACTATAATAATAAACCTAATTATTACTTGAGCATGTAAACTAACTAGGATAACTAAAGATAATCTCTTCCGAGCATGTAAATTAACCAAGATATTAACGACAATATTAAATGAAATCCTTCTTAAGCATGTAAATTATTTAGGATAACTAACTAGAATAATAATGGAAACCTTTCTTGAATATGCTAAGAAACTACAATAATCACCTAGAATAATAAATGTAGGGATCATGTAAAATGACGAGGAAATCAACTAGGATAATTAGCATGTTAATTAATAGTATGTTCTGAATTCTCTTAAGATTACTACTGTATATTGTTCTGCTATTGGTGCTCAATTTCTATTCTTCCTTACTAAGTGCGCTCATTGTATGATTCCCTTACGTGCTTCGTTGTATACAATTTCATATTTCAATTGTTCTGTAGTGTGCGCTTTCAATTTCTGTTACACATTTCTGTGCGCAACTTCAATTATAGTTACTTTTATTTCAATGTGCATTTCAATTACTGTTAATATATGTTATAATGCATCATGCATCATGACAGGTTGATAATGTATGGTCACGCATCATGCATCAGATAGGTTGAGAATGTATGGTCATACATCATAATAATTGAAACAAATAGGGAGTGCCACCTTAAGGTGGTACTCACACATGCATAAGTGATGTAAAATGTCAAGAAAATGAAGAAAGGAAGAAAAGGGAGTTGGGGGATGGTAGGGTAAGTACGGATCAGCAAGGTAGATAGGATTTAAAAGAGAACATTACCTTTCCCTTGTCGGGACTGCGAGACTGTCTACTCTAGGTGGTTTAAGCCGACAAAGATCTACCCTACCGCCACGAATTTCTCCAATCTCCAACTCAAAGGATGAGTAAAGAACCAACAAATGTAATGAAAAGATTGGTTTGGGTGGCCCCATTCCAAAAGAACTAAAAAGAGTCATAAGCATAATTGCATTAAACCTTTTTCTTTACTAAGTCTTTGGGCTTACAATTACTTGTGGTGTAGGTGTAGGTACTTGTACGTAGAATAAATGCACAGAATTATGAATCAATTTGAAAGACGACGAACAAATATTAAAGCATGGATGAAGGAATTGCACGCGAAGGACCTTGTGGTTGGGCAGGCTAAGTGAGTAAAAGAGGTGTAATTAAAGTATATTTAGTTGTTTAGTGTCAGTAGAGCAAAACAAAAGATTTTATAAACGATTTACGCTTCCGCAATGTTTTAAAATAAATGATTTTATAACCCTTCCGCTATGTTTTACAAACGACTTTATATCAGTGACATTTCACATTATATCACGGTTTGTGAAAGGTTGGAAGCGGTTCGGTTTAGACGCGCTCTGATATCATTTATAAAAGGAGTCTTTTAAAAGTTTTAAATTTCACGCATTATTTATGAAAAATCAGGTCGTTACAGTCTCGGGCTTCGTTCAGGTAAAGATAAATTCCTTAATTATTTTATGGATTTTGTGAAGAATATATATATTGAAGAGATTAACAGAAAAATTGATGTATGCACTGGATTTGTTGGTTTTTGTCGAGGGGGTTATATTGCATTTCTATCATTTATGTTACTCATGGAATATTTGTTAGTCATTGTTGGATAATTCTGTTGGTTATGGAATACTCTGCTGTTGATGGATTAGTGTTCTGGTAAAAGATAATGTTTTAATCACTGCCTCTTGATTTATATTTGGATAATAATTGGATATTGCTCTCTATTGTGCATTTGGGTTGTGCGTTTCTTCAATGTGGATTGTGTAGAAGGAGTGATCGTGAGCAAGGGGTGTGCTGGGAGTTGCTGTCCATGATTTAGTTCTTCAACAAGGGTAAGGACTTGGATATGTCTTGGCCAGTGATGGCCCTACCCACATATCCACAAGTAGTGTGTGTGAGTTATGTGGATTTCTTACTGATAGATTCCTGCAATTTGAGATACTGTTGCCATTATTCCTTGGTTTATACTTGTAATACCCCAATTTTTCATAACGAAATTAAGTGAATATAATTGGAAAATTATTTGGGGGTAATTGGATAATTATTAAGGATTTATTTGATGTAAAATTAATTTGGGAAACCGAATCGAAGAAATTAAATTAGACCGATAATTATCATCAAGCAATATTCAAAGTAAATCGAGAATCGGAATTGAGTCATATATAATTTAATTAAACGAAGAACGAAGAATTTAATTAAAGAAATTAAATTAAAAATAATTAAAATGAATTAAAGAGTTAAATGAAATTTAGAGTTAAAAGGATAAAATTTAAAAGGGTAAACCGAACCGGTTTGATTCGTTATGGATGGTTCTTGATTTGTTCAATTGAAATGCCCTGGGTTGTTTTCTGAAGAGGATGAAGAGGAATTAGGGGAGATTGGGAGAGGAGAAACCCGATTGGAGAGGAGAGGAGAAATCAGAGCGGGAGACGCAGCGACGAAGGATCGGGTTCGGCGTGTGCGAGGAGGTGAGTTGGCGATGTCGCGGGACCTCGCCGGTGTGCGTGAGGCGTCCGACGATTGGCTGGTAATCGACGCGATGAACTAGGAAGGCGAACCGAGTAGGGGCTACGATTGGACCACGATTCCGTGGGATTTGGACGAACCGTGCACTGCGAGTTCTTCCGTGTGTAGCAAAATCGTCGAACCGAGGTAAGTCCTCTGTTGAATTGGTTCGAATAGGATTATGTTGGATTTTGTCAAGTGCTGCGATTTTTGGATGGGAAATGGCATGGATGAATTTGCAGGATGAAAGGCAGGGGTTTTCTGGATGAACATACTGTTGCGGTTTGGTGAGTAAGTCCGGTCCGACGCATCAACTCTAACCCACTTGGAATTGTTCGGTCGAGTGTTGTCATTTTCCTGATGGCTGCTGTCCATGAGTAAATGAAAATGGTGGAGTGAGACTGCGAATTAATGCAGAGAAGAAAATGGGGAGGGCTGTTGGAGAAATAATGGAGTCGGGAGAGACGTGCCCGCGAATTACTCTCCACCTTTATGACCTTCTCTACCACCTTGCTTCTTAAGTCAAAGAGAGGATGCAGAATATGAGGAAAGAAGCTTTGAAGGGTTTTTGGATTGTTTGAAGAAAGAAGAAAGAAATGGTAACTTCTATCTATAAATTGATGACAGGAGGGGGTTGAAGGGGAGGAAGAGAGTGGGTGCCGATTTGAGAAAAAGAGAAGCTGTGAAATTTGAGGATGAGAGACCAGCTGCTGTAGAAGGGGAAATTCAACATTGGAGAATTACAGGTAAGAAATAGGATGCAAGTTAGCTAGTGGAGGCCCTGCATCACGGGATGTTTGTTTTCTGCCTTGAATTGATGTTTGTGAACTCAGAATTCTGTTTGATTATCTGCTGTGTGATTTTTATAATTGTTAAACTACTGTGATTTTGGAATGGATTAGTGAGCTGAGATATGGCAAATTATTCTCTGCCGGAGTAAAAGAAATTTATTGGTTCCTGCCTTGGTTGATTGTTGCCAATTATTAAATGAGCTGTGAACAATTGGTTGAACTTTACTTAGATAATTGTTGGGAGATTGTTGGTTTTACTTCCTCCTTATTTTGTTGAAGTTCTTGCTATAAAAAGGGTTGAGAGTGAATAATGTACTGCCTTGGGTGATTGTTGGAGAAATAAGAATAATCTGTTGTGTCCCAAAACTAATTGTTGCGAACCCTTGGTAGAAGAAATTAGTCACTGTCATTGTTTAGTTAAATGTTGTCTAATGGTGGAATATCTTTCCAAGGAGTGTTGCTCTGTTAGTAATTGGATTTAGCTTCTGTAATGATGATCTGATGGAGAGTTGGAAATGCTTGGGAATTTTATTAACCGTGAAGTTAGTGAATAAAGAGGACTTGCTTTGGAGCATTGATCTATATTTTGATCACTGCGTCAAATTGAATAATTCCCTGCATAGTACTGTCGGTAATAAGACTTGGGATGGGAAGTGTGTGGTTAATTTGTATGTAAGAATAATTTATTGTAAATGTAAAAGTAGTAAAAAGGAAATATGAAGTTATGCTCTTATTTGATTGTGTTTCGGAATTTGGTTGTTTCACTGCTCTGTCAATATTGATTACTTCCTTAATTGTGAATTGTTCTTGTAATAATTGCACTATGCTAAATAGAATATAAACTTCTTTCCGTAAAAATATATGAATTGTTTGAGCTATAGCATGGAATATAGTAGACTGCTTTAGTTCCATTAAGATATTTTATATTACTATAGATTGTATGTGAACTGACATTCATGCATCACGATAGGATTTATGAAAATGTAACATATGCACGACATGAAAGAAATAAAATGAACGAATAAACGTAAAGGGTCATGTGAGGGTTTAGGAGAGAGGGTGACGGTGCTTAGTGGTGACACCCTTGATGGAAACCTCCAGCTCATGTAGAGTGTGGAGTTGGTTAAGTCACAAGACCAATAGATGTATCCCTGCTCTTAGTCCTCAAAAGTCGAATAGAGATTAGGTGACAGATATATCCTATCACTGATAAAGAAATGAAATGTAAAGGAAAGCAAAGGAAAAGAAAATGATGAAAGGAAGAAAAGACAGGTTATTTTCTGGATAATGACTGCATAAGCATACATTCTATTTCTTGCTGAGCACTAGGCTCATTTTCTTACCCGTGATGCAGATGATTATATTGATGTCAATGCAGAGGAGGAGGCATTGCATGTTGAGGTCTTGGGTTATCAACCGGATTCGACCTGAAGGTTATAGTTCATAGAAATAATCGAGTTGTTTTAAATAATGATTTTATTTCGGTAATGTTTTGTAATATAATGGACTGTGAACTTTCTAAACTTTTTTGTAAAATAAATGAACTTTTATTAAATAATGTTTTGAAATTATTCTGCTAATTTACTTTGATATGTTTTTATTGAACACGTTTTAAGAATAAAGAAAACAAAAAAATTTATGACTGAAAATATAAAGAAATAAAAGGTTTTAAAATCGCAGGGAGTTACAATACTGCTGTTAATTTCCTGTGATTCTTTCTTGTTAATTTCCTTAGTATAGAATGATGAACTGGAGAGAAGAATGTAGGATGATAGTAAAGAATGAACGAAAGAGTTGTCATACTGTTCCGTGAATGAATATTATTGATTTGCTTGTTTTAACAATAGCCTCCTTAGATGCTAGTGTTAATTGTCATGCTGTTAGTATTATTAAAATATCTGTGTTATTATTCTCTTAAATCTGAGCATGTTCAACCAATTACTCTGAGCATGTTTAGCTTAACTAATTAAGTAGTAATCGAATCGTATTTAATTAACAAATTAGTAATTTGAGCATGTTTAACTAACTAAGTGAAGCATGCTAACTAACTAGGTTAATATTCTGTAATGGTGACCATGCTTTACTTATAATTGCTTCGTGTACCTAGTTAGTGTCACAACCCGAAGACATGCCTGGCAGAACCGCCGGGTCAGGCGACTCGATCCTCGTAGAGAACCCGATCACCCAGCCCAAAGTGTGTGTTTTAGCGGAAGACTTATAAATATTTAATTCAACCCAAGATGATATGAGCCTAGGTCCGAATAGGAATCACGAGAAAATAACAGTGCATAAATTTAAAATGGAATCCAAGTACTGTGCAACAAGCCCAAACTAACAGTGTTTAAGGTTTACAGACCAAATGTAATTATCCTCACCAAGTAACGATCAAACGCTCAAAGGAAATAACAAAACACTTCGTCTTCTGATCCTCAGCTGCTCTTGCCTTTACCTGAAGTTTTGGAGGAGTCATTTGGGATGAGTGACTAACTTAGTAAAGTATGACTATACTAGATGCACCTCATGCAAAACTGGTTTTTTCTATATTTTCAAAATCGGGGTTATGTTTCTCATTTTTACCGTACATGAATTTTTACATCGCTTCAAAACTCTGTCATTTTATCAAACCGGCCCAAGGTCATCGATGAGGCTTTTCTCGAAAACTTGCTGTATACATAGACAGCTATACCTCGTAAAATAGGCCAACATCGTTTTCCAATCTGAAAACGTCATCAGTGAAAAGGGGTGGTCACTCATGAACTCACCCGCCACTCAGCATAGAAAAGGTGGTCACCTGTCGGCGTCAACACCTTATGAGGCAGGAGGAAGTATAAATGACGGTGGTCCGTAGATCCAACACGTCACCCAGGTTGTTCGCTAGAATCTCTGCATCAGTACAGCTAATATAAAGGTTTCAAATAAAATGGCGAGAACTCTGCAGTGACAACTCGTACGATAAAATAGAACAGATACAGTTGTTCGCTATATGGAGGCTTAGAATAAACAAGTCTCCGCGACTGACAACCGTCGGATCCGTGTGACAAAAACCCTGGCCAAGTTTAGGGGTTTGCAACCCAAGGAGACGTCATCATTCTCCCATACGAGATTTACAACTTTCAGGAGTTTCAACCTGAGGACACGTCACCAATGCCCCACCTATACTTTTCGCACGTCAAACAATCAACCTTCACGCAGTAGAAGGTATCAAAGGGGATAGCTAATCCATCCCTCATTATATACACAATAAATTTCAAACCATGTACGAAATTAAACGCGAGGAAACATACTACTAATAAAAACTGACGTGCTGTCGAACAGTCCCCGCCATTTTTCAAGTGTGGTATTCCACAAAATAATTATTTTTAAAAAAAATGGGATACGATGCAATGTAACGCAAGAGGTATAGAAATCCCTACCTCGATGACGAGTCTTTTTGCCACTCGGAGCAACTATCTCCTCGGGAATGGTAGCACACTCCCCAAAGTCGTCAAAGCCTGACAAAAGTATAAATGTGGAAATTTATAAACTAATTCTAGAAAATAAACAGGGAGCCCTATACCGGGAATAGAAGCCCAACCGAAGTGTGAGTGATAACCTCAAATCCCAATAAATTCTTCAAACCTTATTCAACAACATTCTTTAACCCAAAAACCCAACTTTATATACTTAAGCGATTTCAAATATCAAATTCCCATTCACTTAAACTCGACAGATTTCCACTTCAACCAACTTGAAACTAAAACCTTTAAATTCCATAACAAATTGTAATCCTTAATCAGTTCAACCACATGACCTATAATAAATCCCGATAAAAATTATGAACCAACTAAAATATCCAACTTTAACATATTGACAACTTAAAAGTTGAATCCAACGAACTATGTTGAAGTACCTACATCGAACAGTACCAAATCCGAATCAGGTTCTATTATTGAAAATATCTATATTAATATAAATTTTAAAGATCATCATAAAGTTTATCAAAATTTTCCCTTCGCTCAAGACAACTCATTTTCAAACAGGTTCTTTGCTGACAAATTTATCCAAAAATCAAAACTTCTTTCACCAACAGAACCAATCCCACAACAGTAACATATCAGTGTATAATATTTCAAATCTACAACCATTATATTTCTCCTAACCAGAAATAAATCCACATCCAAGTTTAGAAATCGAAATGAGTAAGTCCAACTAAAATTTTCCTCACCAATAGGACAGGATCCGCGTCCTGTTTTCCTCGTTGGAAAATCGTAAGTAGGTTCAGACCCAAAGTTACCGTCGCCGGAGACTGTCCGTCTGAAATCCCTTAGATCAACCACTGTAAAACCATAACACAGATCAACCAACGTTTTCTCAAAAACGGACTTAACATCAAAGTAAAACTCAGATCGAAAACCTCACCCACTGAACAGATCGGAGTCGTTTGTCACCGAAAATGGAAATCTGTCCGTCGTCGAAAACGAAAGTCGGGTTCGGCCTCGGAGTTGTTCCGTCACAGATCCGAACTCGTCGCTTCCGGAGTCGGAAAATGGATTCGGTTTCGGAGCTCCAACTCGCCGGCGTCGCTCGGGATCGGAAGTCAGTTCTTCAGCTGCCAGGAAAATCGACTGTTCGCTCTCGGCCGACGTTGTCTGTTTGGACGTCGAAGCCATTCTCTGCCACGGTTCACGTCGTCGAAGACCGCTAGTAGCCGCTCCTCCCTCGGCCAGACCCCGTCGTAGCGCTGCCGTCCGTCGAGTTCGCAGTTCGTTGGTCGCCGGCGTCTCTCTTCTCCCTCTCGATTTCTCTATGTCTCCCTGTCTCTCTTCGGCCGATGACGCAGACAAAGGAAATGGTGGGGGTGGGGGGAGAGAACCCTAATCTCTTCTCCCCCCATTTCTTAATTTATTATTTATTATTTTTTATTTTTTTACAACTTAAACCTTGAACTTTACTAATTCAAAGGCTTTGGGCGGGATTTTCCCCCCCTAATTCTCCCTCTTCATTTTTCCTCTTTTCATACCCATATTTCACTTATTCCAAATTATTTATTTCCTTTAACCAATAATTTCATCATTTCTTCTCCAAAAAAATAAATAAATAAATATATATACCCCAATTATATACATTATCCCTTTAATAGACTACTCAGCTCTCAATTTAATTCTAACATCATCTAACGATGTTATCGTTTCAAATTTGACTGTCCAATTTCATTCCCCAATTGAGCTCCTTGATCGGAAAATCCTAATTTCGCCTACTTTGACCAAATGAACAAATTTGCATACGTGGCCGCTACACGACAAATTCGGTCAACTTCTTCAACTTTATGACCGATATTCAACGCTAAAATTTACATGTGGAATTTATCATTAAAATTTCACAGCTTTTATAGTTAGTGTACTTGGTTAGCGTCAATTTGTTAAGCACGTTTAGATTAATTGAAATTACTAGCATGTTTACTTTATATTAGCTTGTATGAATGATTAAGCACATTCCCAATTGTGTTTGAATTAATAAGCATGTTTCCGTATTTATTGTCTAAGCATGTTTCCATTTAAATTACTAATGGTCTGAGCATGTTAGCTATCGCAATTATTAGCGTGTTCACTTTACCATTTCTTTACTTCTATGCTCTGAAATTAAGCACGGCCTTCGTTGTTTCAATTAGTTATTACAATTATTCTTTGTTATATGCTTTCAATTGCTGCTATCCAATTATAAGCATTGCTAATTTATCGTTACATTTCCTTTATATGCAATGTTCATTATCGTGACCTTCAATTATGTGTTGTTATTATTTTATATGTGCAGTTCAATTATTGTCATTTACTTTCTTTTATATACACAATTTAATTCATTGGTAATGTTACGTTATACTGTATCATGCATCATATTATTTGGAGAATGTATCATCATGCATCATGATAATAGAAACAAATAGGAAGTGTCATCTTGGGTTGGTATTCATATGCATTATGTGAGGAAAATGTTAAAGAAAATGAAGGAAAAGAAAAGAAATAGAAAGTTGGGGGGCGGATGGGTAGCAGATCTAGTATGGTAGCTAGGCAAAGCCCCTACCTTGTCGGGAATGGGAACTTAGTTGACCATAGGTGGTTAGATCATATTACTATATCATCCCATATAGGTCATTCAATCTTCCGCTCGAAGTACGAGTAAAGAACCAAAGAACCAACGAACGTAATGAAAAGATTGGTTTGGGTGGCCCCATTCCAAAAGAACTAAAGAGAGGCATTTCATACTGCATAACCCTTTTCCTTAATGGGCCATTAGGCTCACGTCTTACTTATGGTGTAGGTACAAACGATGGACAAATCACAAAGTAAGGATGAAGGATTTTCACGCGCGAGAACTTGTGGCTGGTCAGGTTAAGAGAAGTAAAAGATAAAGTGGCTTGCAATTAACGTGTAATGCCTTGTTTAGTATTTCTTCCTTAAAAAAATTATTTATGCTTCCGCTATGTTTTGATAAACCCGCTATGTTTCTTGATTTGACTTTCGCTGTATTTTGGTAAAAGATTTTATAACGATTTTCATAGCGGGTAGAACGAAAAGAGTTTTAACGGTTCAGCTTTAGCGACCTGTAACGACACCAATTTTTCGTTTCTCTTAAAAATACGTTAAATTTTGAAAATTCTGGGTAAATGAAAAAATACGTTATTTAAAAATCCTTAAAATATATCAGAGTCTTTTTACAAGGAAATTCGATCGTTACCAAAACTCATCTCAACATTCATTAAATAGTAGAAAGTTATCGTTTTAAAATTAGCGGAAGCGTAACTAAAAATAAATACTTCTCAAGATATATTGGAAACAGAATTAGAAAATTTACTTAAAACATGAGTTAGAGTTTAAGGTTAAAAACGTAGCCTACTAAATACTTAAAACAAGAGTTAGGGCAATAATTAACGTCTTATAAAACACGTTTGTCGTTAAACCCTTACAAAATAGATACTTCCTCTTTATCCTTGAACCATGCCTCTACTCTGGTTGTGTCTCCTCCGGATACACCGCAAGCTCCACGGGTAATGCATCCTCCGCTCTTGGTAAGATCAACTCATTACCTACACCACAAATAAGGACGTGAGCATGAAGCCCTGTAAGGGAATGGGATTTATGCATTATGCTTATGCCTCTCTTTAGTTCCTTCTGGAGTGGGTGCCAGCCCAAACCATTCTTTTCTTATGTTCTTTTTGTTCATTACTCATACATCGAGCGGGAAATTGGAGGAATCCGTGGCGGGAGGGTAGTCTTTGTCGGCTTCAGCCACCTAGGGTAAACAGTCTCGCATCTCGATCAGGGAAAGGTAATGTTCTATTTTAAATCCTGTCTACCTGACTGATCCGTACTTACCCTTCCATCCCCCAACCCCCATTAATCTTTTTTACTTCCTTCTTCCTCACTCAATGCATATGAGTACCATCCCAAGGAGTCACTCCCTAATTTGTTTCTATTAACATGATGCATGACGATATAATAATTAATTAACGCATATACGGAAAGTGATTGACGACAACTTAAGGAAATGATAATCAATAATTAAACGGCCGAATTTAAAACACGTAAGGGGAATGAAGACATATCTGGCAAATATCAGACAACTATAAAGGAAATACATGGAATGGAAATCAAAATATGCTCTAACATTTAAGGGAACATCGTTTAACATAACATCGAATTTGATTGCGATTAAACTATGCTAGCATACTTCGAAATCGGCGGAAATTAACTAGGGGACATCAATAAGTCGACAGCGAATATATAGTAAGTAAAACATGCTAACAAGCTGGACTTTTTGACATAACATAACAGCGTATAACAACAAGTTTATAACGACATATAATAGTTTATCGTGCTTGACTTAGAGCTGGAAATAATGACGAGTAATAGCGAAATGAAACATGCATCATAAGTCTACAAATTTCATAGTAAAATGACGAGCTAAGGCAGCGGATTAACAATGCTTGCACAATCTTCATAAATTGATAGTGAGAAAAAACATTCATACTGTAATACCCAGACTTTTTATATCAAAATTTAATAAGGATAATTGGAAAGTAATCAGGGGTATTTAGATTTATTAAATAATTATTGGGTATTACTAAGGACACATTCATTAGATTATAAAAAATAAGAATTTATCGAAGGAAAGAATATGGATCGAACCGGGTTGGTTTGGCTCTGTCCATTAATTTATAAGCACATGGTTTTTAATTAAAAGAAGAGGAGGAATTGAGATTTATGGAATAAATTGAATTATTTGGGATTTTAAATGTGAGGAGCACGTATGTATATTTTTATTCACTGTCATACTTCTTAGCTTGCTGTCAAAATTTATACCATGTATGCATGTTTAATTCACTGTTGTATATTATTAATTCCGTCGATTCATAAGGCATGATAACTCGTCCTAATTTCCATTGAATTAACTGTTGTTCTACATTTGTTTTCTGTTAATTTCAATATATAATAGCATGTTTTAATTGTTGAGAACTCGTTGTTGTTTCGCTATTGTTTTGTGATTTCTTTACGTCAATTCTAAAACATGTTAAAGCATTCTAATCACTGTTAAATTCACTGTTGTTCCATAATTGATTTCTGTAAATTTTAGAGTATGTTAGCTTGTTTTAATTGTGGCGAATTCATTGTTGTTTCGCTGCTGTTCCGTAGCTATTTTCCTTCAATTTCGAAGCATGATTAGCATTTTTTTAATTGCTATGAACTCGCTGCTGTTCTGGTTGTCATTTTCTGTCAATTCGGAGCTATATTTGTACGTTTGAGTCCTTGAAAACTCGTTGCCAAGTCGCTGATTATATGCTATTATTTTCTGTTAGGATTCAGAACATATCGCACGTTTTGTTTCGCTGCTATGTTTTATATTTGCTGTCAAATGATAAAGCACTTATGCATGTTTTCATTCACTATCATATATTTTGTAGTTCACCATCAGATTATAAAGCATGTATGCACGTTGTTAATTCGCTGTCAAGTTATGAAGCATGTATGCACAATTTAATTTGCTGTTATATTTCGTATTCGTTGTCAAATTATAAAGCATGTATGTCGTTTTAATTTGCTGTAGACTTCGTATCTTACGGTTGATATCAAAGCATTGTAGCATGGCTTATTCGTTGTTACTTGTTATTATTCCAGTTTTAAGTCAAAGCATGATAACTATTTTTAAGACATTATTGGTTCGTTGATATACGCTGTGAATTTCCAGTGATTCATGAAATATATTAGTCGTTATAATTGCTAATAGAATTGTTGTTCTTCTACTATTAGCTTCCGTAGGTTTCGATATTCGTTAGTGTGGTTGTTGACTGTATTACTTAATGTGTACATGATTATTTCCTGCTATTGTGGAGTGCGTTGATTCGCTGTTGAATTGTTGTCAAATTTCGTGATTGATTTCCGTAGTGTATTCCTTCTATATTCTGGAAATCTTGGTAGTATGGACTTGTGAATTCATTGGATGAATGATATCATTGTTGTTTCTATTGTTCGTATTGCATCATAGTGCATTTATGATAATAGATATAATAGGAAATACCACGAAAAGGGTTGGTATTCATGTGTGAGAAGAAAATGAAGAAAAGAAAGTAAAGGAATTGTAGGCCGGCTTAATGGTTCGGATCTAACCAGTAGACTCGAATAGTATTTAATCTGCCCACATTGGGTTTGAAAGCTTGTCTACTCTAGGGAGTTAGATGACAATTCCCCACCATTACCCGCCCGGGGTCCTCCAATCTCCCAACTCAATCTACGAGTTTATGTTATATGTAACCGTGAGTAAAGAACGGTTTGGGGCGGATCCCATTCTGACATAATGAGTTAGAGACATTCATATTACATATCTCAATTCCTTACTAAGCCATTGAGCTTACAGTTTGCTTGTGGTGTAGGTGTTCGTGATATTACCATTAATCCAAAGAAGAGCGGTTGATGAAGGATTTGCACGGGCGAGCGTTGTGGTTGGCAAGGCTAAAGATATAACAAGAAAGACGGTTTTGAAATTGTAAATGTAATCAATTGTTTATTATTCCGCAATTAGTTTAATTGAGCTTCTGTTATGTTTTCAGAAAAATGATATATAATTATAGATTTCCATGGTTTAAATAATGAGTTTAAGAAAGAGAATTTAACGGGTCGGTTTTTAGAAGAGAACTCTGATTTTAATTAACGATGATTTAAGTTGCTTTATAAAAGTTTGAAATTTATCACATTTTTTTAAGATAAAGAAAAACCGGGTCGTTACACATACGCCATATATACATTGACAACAAGCAAACTAAGAAATACTATAGCGACAACGGGCAATAGTAGCAGCAGACACGAACAGCTCAACATGCTTTTTATCGACTAAAAATAGCAGCAATAATGTTGAAACAGAGCAGCAGAAATACTCGAGCAAAACAGTGAAAAACATGCTTGTTATCGACTAAAAATAGCAGTAATAATAACAAAAAGTGACTGCTTATATTTTGACAGTTTGTAATTAGCACCACTATAAGAAGTAGGATCACACTCCACGCCATAACGCTTAACCCATTCAGCTCATCTTTCTATTGTTCAATTCATTACCCATTTAGTAACCATTCATAAACAGACAAAGACTAAACAAAAACAAATATTACAACAAACAACTAGATAAAGATAGGGTCATCTCGAAGGCAATAGCTTGTTTGTTCATGCTTTCTAGATACTTAACTTCATTAATCAATCATCAATAGTCTATCCAGGTAGAACATATATAACATAATTAAGGAAGGGAAATCAACAAGAACAAGGCTACCAACTGAAATCTACAGAGAAGCAGTCATCTCACAACAAGAATTACGGAGAACTAACAACAATCATTTCATCATTAGAGAAATTGCAAGAACTTCAGAGCAACTAGCAGCAATAAAACCAATCAGTACAGGAACTAATAGCAGTAATCTGTAATACCCCGATATTTTTAATTATCGGGATATTACAGAGGGCATACTAGGAGCGTTAAAACTAGGGATTTAAAATGATGAAAGGGGGGTATTTTAAAATTAATAAATAAGTTGAATAAATTGTATTTAATTTAATAAATTAAATTAAATTAAATTAAATGAGTAGTGTATGGGCTGAACCGGTTCACCAAGAATCGAACTGGTTCAAGCCACTTAAACTGGTTCGCTGGGCAAACCAGTTAAGGCAGAAATAGAATGGCCAAGGCCATTCTGTGAGAGGGAGAGCACAACAAAACGAGAGAGAGGGAGGGACGACGAGCGGCGAGGGAGACGCACTGGTGAACGAGCAAGGTGATGGCGAGCTTGAGCGGAGGAATGGCGACAGTGTGTGGCTGATGGTGAAGCAAAGAGGTGAGTGTCGGGATGGCTAGGGCTTGTGAATTAGGGCTCGGATTTGGGAATCTCGCAGGCGTGAGTTCCGGCGACAACTTGAGGTACGTCTGACTGGGTTTCTTCTCATTTGTGTACTCACTGCCGGATGCGAGGTGGGACGATCAGAGGTGGAGATTCGCGATTGGAGCTTGGTGATTCTCGGCTGGCAATTTCTGCAAGGGAGAAACTTCACAGGGGGTAGCTTGAACCTGCGGTTGTGCTGGACCGGCCGCAGGCCTGGTCCAACATAAATTGGGTTCGAACTGGTGATACCAACAGTGTGCAGCGTGGGGAACACTCTGGAAATTTGCAGACAGGCAGTCGGTGGCTTCGGGATTGTTTGTCTAAGGCAGAGGATATATGACAGAGAGTTCTCTTCTCTGGAAAATGCTAAAGGCGAGGCAGAGAAGAGTTGGAGATTGAAACTGGGATCGGGAGCTCTCTGGAGAGCTGGGTTCTACTAGAGCTCTCTGTGCTGGAGGCTGAAGTTGGAGCTGCCCAGGAGCTAGAGTTGAAGCTACTGCTGTCTCTATTCTAGGTTCGTCAAAATGGTAAGAACTTGGGTGTGTTCTTGGCCAGGTGGAGGCCCTATACCGCAAGTGTGTGCATGAGTGTGTCTTGGATTGATAGTGTAAATGCTAGGTTTATATGTTGCTCTATGATATCTCATCTGTTGATGCCTTGGTTGTCTCTGCATTGTTAGTTTATATGTTTTCTCTGCTGGATGGATTGTGTGTTAGTTCTTTGAATTGTTATTGATAGGTGCTCAGTGTATTCTCTATGCTTGAATATTCCTTGTTGTTATGCATATATGTTTCTATGTTTACTGTCGTATGTTCTGGATGCTCTCTGTACTTTAGTTTTCTATGATATTCCTATGTACAGGTTATTGTAGTGTGATTCCTTGGCTGTGCCTTATTGTTAGCCTGTACGTTTAGTTGTGCTTTAGGTCATGTGATATTCCTATGCTTTATGTTGCTGCAAATGTAATTGCTTGGCTTGTACCTGTTGATGGTTCCATTGTTGAGTTCCTTGTTATAAATAAATCCTTGAGCATGCTATTTAAATTGAATCCTTCTAACGTAATCAACTAACTTACTGAACATGTTAACCTTATTGTTAATTTGTCAAGCATGTTAACATAATCAATATAGCTAACCTAAACAAGATAATAATTATAAGCATGTCAATAAAATAGGATATAGACTTTTCAAGCATGCTATTGTTTATTAATGCATTGTTTGTCTAAAATATGGGTTTGTATTGTCGAGCATGTTTATGTCTGTTATGGTTCTTTAATGTATTGTTAGTTTTCTGTGATATTTGTTAGTTTAATGCTTGTTATTAAAGCATTGTTAGTTCTCTGTGATAATTGTTAGTCTGTTGTTAGTTGTTAATTGCATTGTCAGTGGCTCTGTTTGTTTTATTAGTTTGGTTGCCTTGTAAACATTAATCGGTTATAAATCGACAATTTGAGCATGTTTAGATTAACGTAATTAATAAGTATATTAATTAAGAGCTTAACTAATTTATTAGTTATTGGTTTAGTTGTGAATTTATAAAAAGCTAGTAATGAATTGGGTGCATTAACCTAGTCAAATTAGTTAACCTAAACAAGATAATTAATATAAGCATGTTAACGAATTAGTCCATAACTCCTCAAACATGTTAACATTCTTTAAACATATTGTTACAATTCAATTATTGAATGGTTTGATATACTTCCTTGTATGTGCCTCTAGGGTAGTCCCATGCCGTTAGAAACAATTAGGAACACCACCACGGGTGGCCACACGCCTTAAGTGAGGAAAAACATTAATATTTCCCTTGTCGGGATTACAAGACTAATTAACATAATTAATTAGAAATCGTAGGATTCCCCAAACTCCATGCTCCACGTACGAGCTATTCCTAAAACACGTACTATTCCTAAAATATGTAATTAAATTAGTGGCTTGGGGTGGACCCATTCCAAATAATTCGAGTGGCATCTCATATGCATAAACCCATTTTTTTACTGGGTCTTTAGGCTCACATCTTACTTGTGATGTAGGTACACATGACGTACGGAAATCCTAGAGCAATGAAGAAGCAGCCAAAGAGGGATTTGCACCTACGAGCTTGTGATTGGATTGATTGCAGAAAAGAAGCATTCATAAATTTTTATATAAAGTTTTGGATTGGGATCGGCCGTTGTTTACACTCAATTTTTATTGGATTGGAACTCTGTCGTTGTTTTATTCAGCAATTTAGTAGGTAGACATCATAAAGTGCAGAGTGGGTAAATGACAAAATCTTTCGATGGAGAAAAATCTGGAGAAAACATGTTTTTTCATTTTTGTTTAGGACTGGTCGACATGCACAATCAATTGGCTAGGGCATGTTGACCGGTCCGTCGGGTTTCAGCTAGCGACTGGTCCCACTGCGAGGAGCTCCTTCCAGAACGTCACCGTTTAACCCGTCTTCTTCTTCTTTATTCATATAATCCATTTCTTTTATTCATTTAATCAATTTCAATTTCTTAATTCATTTGATCAATTCTAATTCTAATAATTTCCATCAAATAAATTTTCAATGAATATCCAAATAATCCCTTATACAAATTTACACCAAATTAATTTTTCAATTATCTTTACTTAATTCCATTACGGAAAATCAGGGTATTACATCCCATAATTAAAATCATCTCCAAAATTCATAAATATTATTATTCTTAGTCCTAACTTTATTTTGGGTATTACAAATTAAGCCAACATATTTCACTGCTTAAACTTCCGAAATTTAATATTTTCCATTTTAATATCACCTATTTGATTCTTTATTTGTACCATCACTCAAAATAAGTTAAAATTACCAAAAACTCGAGAATAAACATCAAACTATGCTTATAATTGCGATAATAACTCTAATTTTCATAGAGTTATCAATAATAATAAAAACAAACTCCCCAACAATGGCACCAAAAACTTGTTGTCGATTTCTCAAGCAAGCACACATATCGATATAACAAGTAATAAGATTATAAGAATAAGATATCGTTCCATGGAGAATTATCTACTTAATTTAATTAACTACCGAAATTTACACTCTAAACTTATTTAATCAACAAAAATACTTTTTTTTTTATAATCTTCTTTAACAAATAAATATATATATTTTTATTATTTTAAGTTTAATGAAATCAATAAAAATCAAAACTTTTTTTACTTGATCAATGAATTTTAACTTTCCCACATTATTTTTTCCCATTTTAATATTCCCTCCTTACTTAGATCATACCTCGAATTTATTAGTCAAGATTTAATTTTATCCACAAAACTCTTCTAATACTTTGTAAACTACTATTCTTAATTAAAATTTTCATATTCCTTGGTGAACAAAATTAAGAGGTGATGGAACATTCTTTGAATAGTTTTGAACTTTCTTTATTTTGGCTTGAAATTTTAAATGAGATAAATATTTCATTTAATTCTTTAAAATTCTTTCTCATCCTCCTCTATAAAATTTGACTTTTTTTAAATCTATTTGAATATTTTTCATGTTAATATGCACCAAAACATGAAACATGTTAAGATTTTCTAACTAAATTCATAAAAATCAAAACTTTCTGACATGGTGACATTTGGTGAAAAATATATAATTTTATTTAAATAATCATTGAAAACCAAGCCATTTTTATGTGATATAAAATGATATAATAACTCTTTTTAGGAGTTATGAGTAGCTCTCACTTTATGCTTGTCTTATCTTCACACAACAAACATTAAACTCATCAAAGGGCATTGATGTTGCTTGGTCAGCACATTAAGCATTTTTGAGGGACTACTTTCACTTTGGCACTGTTGTGGCTCTAGGTTATTGATGATTCTCAACATCTACCTCTTCAGACAATTTCATACATGTGTGGACCATAACAAATGAAGCAATCAATTGTCAAGTGTCTGCGGAATGTGTGAAATTGAATTTACAAATTTATGAGGTATCCACTGATGATGTGGGACTATGAAAAAGAAATGCAACTGCGGCGAATAAGCGAATATTGTATTTAAGGATGTCTGCAATAAAGACGAAGACGCCATCATTTGGGATTTAAGAACATCTATGGATGGACAATGAAGTTGCGAAAAGGAACGTGTCTGTGGAAAGCAAAGTGTCTTCAAAATGGATGACATCATATTGTAAAGACGTTGTGCCCGCGATAAGCAGTGAAGTTGCGGAAAGGAACGTGTTCGCAGAAAGGAATGTGTTTGCAGAATGGTTGATGTTGTATTACAAGAAGGA
Source organism: Begonia loranthoides (assembly GCA_022433065.1). Taxonomy (NCBI): domain Eukaryota; kingdom Viridiplantae; phylum Streptophyta; class Magnoliopsida; order Cucurbitales; family Begoniaceae; genus Begonia; species Begonia loranthoides. The sequence goes on along the minus strand of CM039468.1, from coordinate 24,460,420 downwards.
ACATATTCTCGGAAGAGAATGCGTCTGTGACAGATAAGTAAAGAGAACAAAACAGCGTCGTATTATCATAAAGAACGTATCCATGAAAGGGAATGCGTCCATGACGGATAAATAGAATGGTAAAATGTCATCGTTGAATTGAAATAACCACTAAGGAGGAGTGTCCGCAGAAAGAAACACATTGAATTGAAAGGAAAACACTAAGTTAGAAGGGAAAACATCGTCATTAAATTGAAGTATCCACTAAGGAGGAATATTAGTGGAAAGGAATGCATATGTGGTGGATAAGTAAAATGAGTAAAACATCATCATTCAGATTGAAGTATCATAAAAATGAGTACCCATAGAAGGGAACGTGTTTATGGCATATAAGTGAAATGAGTAAAACATCATCTTTTGAAGTCAAGTATACTGAAAATGAGTATCCACGGAATGGAACGCATCTGAGGCAGAAAAGTGGAATGAGAAGAATGTCATTGTTTGAATCTAAGGATCCGTGAAGAACAATGAATATTGTGGAAGCGTGGGTGTCCATCGAAAAGAACGCGTGTGCAGGATGATGTGGCAATAGGTGATTGGCAGACTTATTTTTTAGGGGAGCAAAAATTTGCAACGGATGTGCATATATTCGCAGTGGTAGCTCTTGCTTCTGTGACAGAAGCTCAATTGTTTATGGCAATGTTTCTAACCGATGAAAGACCTCCTTGAATGTGAAGAATGATGTTGTATGGAGGATAGGTGACGTCCTTAGATAGCAAGGGACTTTCGTCTGCATTTTAGCCACATAATTATTAATATTTGTAGAGGTTTAACCATCCGTGGAGTTAATACGGCCGTTTGAAAGATGAGAAAATGGTGGCTTCTCAGCTGAAGGGGTGTAATCAACAAATTGATTGAGAATGAAACAGGACATGCCTTATTAGTGTGGAAAAGCAGTGACTTCTCATTTCAGGTGATAACTCCTTCCACTCATCCAAATAGGAGACCTCAAAAGTCTCCTCTTAATCATTATTTGATAAAGACCCTCTTGGCTGCAAATATTCACTCTATGTTAAGGAAATACACGAGGATAGCTACTTCTTTCCATTTTCAGAAGAATCTATGAACTGGGAAGATAAGTAAATATATTGCTGGAATTTGTACTATGGATTAGAGGTAAGTTTGTGATTGACCCTTCTAGATCTACACGACAAGATACTAAGTTGTCCTTAGTTGCTATTTTGTTACTTGACGATATGGATGTATTTAGGATATGCTCATTGTTTAGATTTTAATGATAGAGACCTTGTTTTGTTATTTGATGATATAGTTGATTTGAGGATATGTTTTTCTGTTAGATGATGTTGATGGTTGTTATGTTAGATGATGATATTTAGATGACATATTATGTTATATGCAGGTTGCATTATTTTCATGCATCATGTTTTTAAAAAGAAGAACAAAAATGTTTTCTCATGCATACAATTTCATGTAAGAAAGATATGGAATGATATAAAGATACGTAACAGTTCTGGAGATATGATTCCAATGGAGCTTTGGTGAGTTATGCCCCCATTAGAGCTTCGATGGGTTTGTCCCCCAGTGATTTTACAACTTTGGTTTTGTGTTCCAATGATAAGAAACAAAGAAGAAAGAAAAGAAAAGAAAAATAGAAAAGAAAGAAAGATTGAAGCTACATGTTTATTTTATTTTTTACAAATTGCATATTATGTTTATTTATACATTACTTACTAAGTATTAAAGTTATAGATGAGCCTTGTAGTATAGGTGAAGAACTAGACGATGATACATGGAATGAAAGAGTTGGATGAAACATGTAGTTGAAAAATTATCTCTATGATGATGATTTGGTGTTATTACAGCAAGAATGACCACGTTGGGTAAAGTTTGAAGAATAACTTATGAGTTTATGAAATCATGAATTTATGGAAATTGTATGTTGTAAGGATTCATATTGGAAATTATTTTATTTATGATTTATAGTAAGTATTCTTTTGATAAATGTGTTTTCATTGTACAAATCTGAAAAGTATTGATGATTTATGTATTATAAAAAGAAAAGTTTTCCGCTACGCGTTTTAATGTATGAGAAATGTTTTAAAGGTTTGCGTGTACGCATTTTTAGAAAGTTTTGAAAAGTTTAGTATAAAAGATATTTCAAATTACGCATGTTTTCCATAAGAAATTGGGGTGTTACAACTATTATCATAGAGTCACGACTTGGTGCTCAACCCAAATTGTTTCATTTGAACCTGTGTCGAGACTAAGCTTTGCTCCTCTTCTAGTCAGCTTGGCCAATGTGGTTGCTACCCAGTAAGATTGATCGAACATACAAATACTCATGCATCAAGTTTACAGGAATGACGCTCCCATCCCTGCTCTCTCATAAAAAGTAATACACAATATGCAAACACATAGATCACCACAATCACTTGGACACCCCATACATTGGTCACCACCAAGCTCATTGTCATGAGTTGTTTATGTTGGGAAAAAATACGGATAATATAGAGAATTGAAAGAAACGTGGATAGTACTGATCAGGATAATTCCCAGAAAAGAATGCTCTTGACAATCTCCTTAGATAAAATTTTCCTTTCTAAGTAAGTTCCCAGGAAAGGCTTGAGGGGTCACAAATGGTCTCACTTAAAATCCAGTCTCCTAGACAGAGCTTACTTACATATTACAATTACACCACTAACTGGTACGAAAAATGATAGCACATGTGACCCCAAAAATATTGAGAATAGTTTTCCCACACTGTTATAATTTAACAGTCAAGAAGTAAGAGAAATACTAGTGAAAATAGACACAGAATTTTTACGTAGAAACCCAAATGGGGAAAAAAATCATGGGAACTAAGTCCAAAAAGATCTCACTATAAAAAATAAGATTTACAATATTTTTCTAGAAACCGAATATTCTAGAAAATATTCACTAAGAGAAAAACACAACTCTTAGCTTTTCCAAAGTGCATAAATGCACCTCACCTATTTTTCCCTCACTCTTTCTATTCTCTCCCTCAACAATTTCTCTCTATTTTTCCTCCTCTCCTCTTCTCCTTCTCTTCAATTTTGGGGTGATCTCTTCATTAAGAATTCTCTCTATTTATAGAGAGGATTTCCTAAGAAGACAATCAACATGAGGGCTGCTGAAGGTGAAGGATGAAAAATTGATATTTTTCTCCCTCACGTTTTTTAACATTTCATTTTATAAATAAAGTGGTCTCTCATCGTTATGGAAAGACAAACACCTATAGACTCTACAATTTACATAGATTACATGATTACATACCTAACACTTAGGCAACTACTATATGCGGCCACACCACTAAACAATCTCCATGCAAGCATCCTTGTTGTGAGGGTCAAGGCAACTTTTACAATCTACCTCCATGCATCATTAATCTTTGGCAACTTCCCCATGTTGCCTTCATGCAAAGCTCTTGAGCTCTACATTAATTCTACATATCTTTGCCTCATTACACAAGTAAGCTTAACTCTGCATGCTACCTACGTCAGCCATGCGCCTATTTCCATGCATTCTTCTTCTGCACGCCACTGTCGATGCTGCCCATTCTGCATGCCACTATCGATCAACTCTGCATGTCATTGTATACCTCTGCAGAATATTTTTGTGCCCACTGATTGTGCTTCTATTGTGCCCAGTCTTACATGGTTCTACAGTATCTAGTTAGCCTACTGTGCATGGCTCTGCACCCATATGATGCCACTGCTGTAATATCTGCTAAAAAAAAATAAAAATATATATTTAATAGGGGAAATTTTTTAGAAACGTTGTCCCCCATTTCAAGCACTTCTGCAAAACAGGGGGGATATTTCCTCATCAAAAATCAATCCTTCCCGATTCCTTCTCTCCATCAATTCTTAAACATTTGTTTCCTTCCTATTTGATGCTTCATCCCTCGTTTCTTCCCTCGCTTCTTCCCTACACATTTCCTTGGTGAACGCAGAGTCAGAAGCAATCACATTTGCGGCGAAGGAAATCTTCCACGATGAGTTGGATTTTTGTCCATTCTGCAACATTGGCTTTTCTACTTAGGATTCTTTTCTGAAATCAGATTTTACTTGAGGTAGCAGGGCTTCAATTTAGTCCAATTTTTATGAGCAAGGCGTTGATGGTTGCGGTATTGTCGGAACCTTCAAAATTGAAAAATTTTTAATCAAAGGTACAAAAGTTTCGATCTTTGTTTTGAGAATCCTCTGTTTTCTAGTGATTCTCTGGGTTTTGGAATAGTTAGATTTAAAATGATTTTTGTGAACTTTAATTTACTGGAAAATTGGAAAATCGGGTTTAGCCGATGAATTGAATCCGACAAACATTGTTGTGTGAATTTTGTCGATATTTAGACGTCGAAAAGCGGCTCAGCTAACGCTGAGCTGCAGTTTGCTATATGCTTGACCGTCGACTCCGATCTGAGGACGACTAGCCAAGACTGGGAGTCTCGGCCAAAGTTATATTTGTTTGTGTAACGACCCGGATTTTCTTACATTTAAAAATGCGTAAAAAAATTTTGAAAAAAACATATCAGAGTACAATCTGGGCCGTTAGAAACACTTAAAACATTTCAGAATTTAAATACATTTACAGAAGCATTAATTAAATCGTTTGAGAAAGAACTAAGAAATTAAAATACAATTAAATACGCTTTAACTACACTTAACAAAAATACATTAAACATTTAATTACAATTTAAGAAAAGAAACATTTGTTCAAGTTACTTCTTATAGCCAAACCAACGATGCTCACACATGTAAATCCCTCACCAACTGCTTCGAGTCCAACACTATCTTCTTCTACAGATACCTACACCACGAGTAAACTGTAAGCCTAAAAAGGCTTAGTAAAGAAAGGGATAACAATCAAGTAATAGAATTTAATTACAATTATTAACTTAGATGATTTAAACATGCTTTTAATAATTAATTCGTTTAGATTAACTAAATTGATTAGATTAATATTTTGGACAAATTAAGAACTCATTTAACATTCTCAATATATTAGTTAATTACACTAATTATAGTTACATATTTTAGATAACATGCTCAAGGGTTGGTTAACCATTTCTAATTAAAATTACTTAATCAACAACTAACAATTAGGAAGCTATTTAACATAGAATTTCCAACAAGCAAATACCTGTGAGCGTACAAAGCGATTGTACTCTAACAAATACGACAAAGAAAGATTTTAGAGAACTAACAAAGTGTCCAAATGTAGAAACATACTGACAATACAATAAGGAACATCAGAGGCATTAATAGAAAGAATATCACAAAGCAACATAACTCTAACATTCTATCCTATCAATACAAATAGTGAATACTTCCAGGAATTATCAACTCAAAACGAGTGAATAATAGAAAGCATAACAACAATATAATAACACCTAAGTATATATGGCAGTCACAAGTCTATCAAACTAATCCAGAATATCATCTAGTACATAATAGCAGCAAAGACATGAAAAATGGCTATGCACGGTACTTGCAGACTATCAAATACAAATCATTCGATAGATGAACATAGAAACTTAATCTAGAGAACATACTGAGCACTGTCAATAAAATCCATAGAACTATACACAATTATCAGACATCAACAACAAAGAAACTAACGATAGAAATCAACAAACCATACACAACACATGCACACATACTCGTGGGTAGGGCTTAGACGGCCAGACACACCCAATCCTTACCATTTTGACGAAACCTGAACATGGATAGCGACTTCACTCCACACAACAGCGTCACACCCTAGAGAGGACCTCCATCTCCTCCACATCATACAGAAACTTAATAAAAAATCTCATCTTTAAATCCAAGAAAAAGGAAAACATAACCTGATGACATAACTAAACTCACAAAGATCAGGAACCTTACCCAATCTAGAACAGTTATCCTCAGTTTCCCATCACGAAAATTCCTTCAAATTGTCTCTCGATTAAAAACTCCTCTTGGCTCCCAGCTTCCAGGACAACAACTCACTCCACCTTCATACACTCACCCACGGTTCCACGGCAGCTCCAACTTCCACAGCTCAAATCCTACAGAACACCAGAGAAAATTCCTCTCCAAGACTGCCTCCCTTCTCTGCCTTTTCTCTTCCTATTTCCTGAATAACTCCTCCCGTAAATAAACACATAAGGCAATTTGAAATACATAACCACTTACCCAGGAAAATCCCACGATTTCAGCTACAGATCCTAAATTTTTGGCAGTAATCAATCGTTGCCCAAACCAAGTAACAGAACCACACACACACCACGAGCTGGGCTGGACCAGCGAAGTAGCCCAGTTGGACAGAAGCCCAGTCCAGCCGTTCAAGCCATCACCGAACGCTCCCTGACCAACGAGAAGTCGATGCTCCAGCCCCTCAACCGTCGCCGAAAACCAAAACCCGCGGGAGCTCCAAATTCGCCGACTCGTGCCCTAGCTTTGCACTGTTGATCGCCGTTCGCTGGACCAATAGCTCGCTAGCCACCGCTTCGCCGTCGCCGTTCATCATCGCACACCGGTGCTCGTCTGGTCTAAACGTCGTTCGCGAGGATTAATAATACATGACACTAGTGTTTCTATGGGGTATTTTCGCGATCATTTGGTGGATTATTTCGTGGGTCATCTAAGGGAATTAGATGATTAAATTGATGGGTTGCTATGGAATTTGGACATTCTTGTAAATGTTGTTGTAATATTTGTTTTAGTCTGTATAAAAATCGCTCAAAGGCTAGATGTTCCTGTCGACAGTATCCTTGTGATTCAGGAGTTGCATCACTTTCTTCTAATAATCTATTATCTAGCTCTTGAGGGAAATCTGCCAGATATTTATCTAAATAATTAATAAAGTATTTCACTTCTTTTTTATCAAGAAAATTAATGAATTCCAATTTTTTCATAATGACATCGCATATTTCTTTCGACATTTTAAATTTTTGTTATTAAAATATTTCAGATTTTAATATTTTAATTATCTGGGTATAAGTCAAAATAATCATTATCTACTAAATATTCATTAAAATAGTAAGTAAGATAATCTAGAAGTTGTGCTAGATATATATTATTTTCCATTTGTTGCATGTTTTCGTAGTCAAGTTTAGCTCCGTATAAGGACATTTTATTTTAATTTCTTTTAGTGCTTAGTGATCTAATGGTAGTTTTTAATGAATTCAATAGTGGTTCTTCTTGATCGTTTTTAGGTGATCGTGAGACTAAAGGAATGGATTTTTTAATATGTAGTGGTGGTGATACAAGCGATAATCTAGGAAATTCATAAGGCACAAAATTACTTGTTTCTGAAAACGATTTACTTCTTAGGTGTTTTCTGTCGTCTGTTATGTATTTTGGTTCGGGTCTATGTAAAAGTGATTGTGAAGGTGTTTTTAATTTTAATACTGGTTTGAATAATTCGTCTATAAATATTCTTTCATCTCGTTTAAATGCGAAGCTGTGATGACTGTTTGTTAAAGCGTAGTTGATTTGATAAGTTATAGTAAAAGGACGATTGTTATTTTTCATAAAATTGTCTCTTTTTAGTTCGTATCTTAATGTAATGGATCTACTCAAATCTTGATCTTGTAAACTTAATCCTAATTGAATATTTATGTTGAACATTATTTTTCCTTGTGAAAGATTTCCTTGTCCTTTTGCAATAATACAGTCCTTATTGTTTATTAATCTATCGTCTTGTATTTCTAGTTCTAGAGGAGAATTAATTCCTTCCATAAAAGTGCTTTTAAATAATAATTGAATAGTATTACAGTGAATATACGATATTCTTAGGCGTTCAGATGGTTCCAATTTCTTTATTCTTTCATAGATTTGATTTTTATTAATAATAGGAATAATAATGTCTCCTTGAGTATATTCAATAGGGATTGCTCCTTCTTCTACCATTATTCCATATTTAATAATATTCTTTCGAGATAATCTATGTTTTAGTAATTCAAAGAAAGATATGTCAAAATTATGCTTCTTAGTTAAGGACAATTCACTCTTTCTTATTTTTTGTAAATCAATAATATTGTTACACATGTATCCTAAATTTGTTTCTTCTTCATATGATTCGATTATGTTATTATTTATTTTATTAATATTATTAATGATATTATTACTAGAAGATGAATACTCTGACATAAAGAAAATATACCTGATATATTTCTTGGATTGATAATCTGCTAGTAATCTCGATAATATGATGAGAATGATCCCTCCAGAGTATTACCTCAAGGATCGTGAGAGTATTGACAAGAGACTTATATCAAATGCTCATTCATAACACTCTGCGTATTCTCGAAAAAGAACACACTTATTTATAAGAGAGGGTCAGCCTCCTTACAAACCCATAAATCTTAGAGGAATATATTCCTCGACACACTTGCTATTTACATTGACATAAAGCTAAGGGAATATATTCCCTGACTCACATTGACATGAAGAAGGGAAAGTTGCAGGGAATATATTCCCTGAATTACAACTTTCTTTTTACACGATTAAGACATAAAGCAAACACAAACAAACAAAAGTACAATAATTTACATACTATTGCAAACTTTAATAATTAAAGTTTACATTATTGCTTGTCTTCTGGTGATTGTCTTCGAGATTCTTTCAGATGATGATTCTTGTGATGCTGTAGCCATGTGATTTTTATTAGTCAAGGAGATGATAAGTTTCTGGATGGCTATAGTCACATCTGACTGAGGATTCTGTTTTCCTTCCTTTAGCTAACTTGTCTTTCTCTCTGAAGAATGCTTTGCATGATGATAAATAGTCATTGTACTTTTTATTTTCTTCGTAGGAAGCTCTGGCTGAAATAAATTTTCTAATGGCGTTGATAATTTACTCCTTCGCTCGCCCATCTGTTGCTTCTTTTGGCCATTGAGATTAAGCAGTCAATATAAACGGCTGCGTTTTGATGAATCAAGTGATCTAGATCTATTATCTCAAAAGCTGATAGTTTGACATCCTTGATCTGTTTCTTTTCTGTAGACTTCAAATAGTAATGTCCCTTGCTAATTTTTTGATATACTTCGTCATGCTTTCTCCTGATCCATAAATAATCACAGAAAAGTCTTTGTTGTTCTCTACTGGGAGCTTGAGAGTACTCTGCATAATTAACTGGGTCTGTTTTAGTAAAAGTTCCGGATAAATATTTGCATAATTTTACCTCATGTTTGTTTGTCTTAAAAGAGGGTTCGGTATCTGATTGTTCGATTAGATTTCCTAATATATCGAGATTTAAGAGTTTCTTTCCTTCTATAATAGCCAGCATGCACCCAGCCCAAGTGTCTTGGGATGCATCAGTTTCTATGATAAGAAAGTCTTTGATATTCGGATTATATAGTATTGGTAAAATTTGACATTTATCTTTAATATATTTTACTGTATTAGTATCTTGATTTGACCATGTCCATTTTATTTTCTCTGATATTTTCTTTTGTAATTCTCTTCTTTCTTTAGCTAATTCTTTTAAGAAACCTTGATTAGTAATATAATTTAAACATCCTAAAAATCTTTGAATTTGTTTCCTATCTTGTAACTTGTCGGGAAATTGGTACAATTTTTCTTGAATATTGGATGTTAATTTGATTTCACCTTTATGATTTATATTAAGTCCTAAATATTCGACTTCTTTTTTAAGTAATTTAGATTTCTTTTGGGATATAACTAGTCCTTTTTCTTTGCATCTTTGTAATACTTTTAATACTGCACTAATATGATCCTGTTCATTTCCTGATGTAAAAATAATAATATCGTCAATGTAAGCTAAACATATATCTTCTAATCCATCTAAATTATGATCCATAAATCGTTGATAGATAGATGGTGTTTGTTTCAGGCTAAATGGTAATACGTTCCATTCATATTGTTTCTGTGGAGGGCAGCTAAAGGCTATTAAGGGTTTAGTGTCTTCACTTAGTCTAAGTTGCCAGTATCCTAATTTTGCATCTAACGTACTGAATAGATTATTTCCTTTGAGTTTTTCTAATATATAATCCTTTCTTGGCAATTTATAGTTATCTCCTATAGTTGCATCATTTAATTGTTTGTAATTGATTACCATTCTTTGTTTTCCTCTTTTGATTTCATTTTTATTTTCTACATAAAAGGCCGGAGCACTATGAGGACTCAAGCTTTCTCTAATAATTCCTAGTTCTAGTATATAAAAAGTTAATGATATGTAAAACTTCATCACCAATACTTTTAACTACTTCAGTAGGAGTGACTATTTTGGTAGTGATTTGATAAGGTTTAGTATCTTTCCCCCCGGAAAAGTGAGAGAATTACTGTGAAGTCGTTGAATAAAGGGATGATACAGTTTTAAAAAATTATTTCCTAAAATAATATCGACGCTTGAGTCATGCAGATATATAGTTTTGGCAATAAAAGGATAGCCTTCAATAATAATAGGAAGATAAAAATTAACATACCATATAGAATGAACAGATTTATCTGCAACTATAATTTTAAGGGGATTTGATAATTTAGTCGATGTTGGTAAAACGTGTCTTTTAGCAAAACACAAGGTGGATCCCGTGTCAATATAAGCGAAATAATTTTTATTTTGAATAATAATCTTAATAAATATGGCATTTGGATTTTTAAGACGTAATAGTTTACTCAATACTTGTGGATGAATAGTCTGATTCATAAGCATAAATATCAATGTCAGAGCAAATGTCAGAATCTTCAATAGGATCGTAACCAATTTCATAGGCTAAGTTAAGAGTTTGAGTTTTTGCGTTATTTTGAAATCTTTTAGGACATTTATTGGCATAGTGCCCTTCTTCGTGACATAACCAGCATGTACAAGTTTTCTTTTTATTGGGGCAAAATCTATCGGGTTGTGTTCGTTTCTTTTGTCTAAATTGTTGTCTATTTCTAAAATATTTTCTAGGATTTTGTATTTTTCTTTTTCGATATTTGTTATACGGAATTTTTCTCCATTTTTTCCTTTTTCTTTTCTCATTACATCAGTATTTTGCAATTCTATTTGTGATTTTTTTGCAACACAGCTTGATTTTGGCTTGTTTTTTAACTATTTCTGCATTACATGCTTGTTGCAACTATGCTCTTAATATTACAATTCTTATTCCTAAGGATTTGGGTAGAGCGTCTGTTTCAAGTCCCTTTTTGTAATTTTCTTCTAATTTTGAATGAACTTGGGATGGAAATTTATTATAGAATATTTCATCTGCTAATCCTCGATGTTTATCATCTAATTGATAATAGATATCTCTGAATTCGCAGATAAAATTTTCTAAATAACAAAAATCACATAGTTTCATATTCGTTAAATGCCAGAAAGATTTTTTGACAAAAGCATCTGTTTTTTCAGTTTCCTTAGGATATCTTCCTATGAATTCTTTGGTTAATAACTGGGTTATATTTTTAAATGTAGTAATTGCATCTGTTTCTAATAATATTGCTTTTGCAGAAAGGTTTAAGTGTGTTAAGTAGTTGTATACTATACCTGTTGTTTGATGTGTTACGTCATTAAATAAATCTTCAGGAGTTAGATCTTTTATTTCTTGATTTAATTGTATGAAAATGTTAATTCTATTCTTCCAGTCCTCTAATACTTTATATTCATTTTCAACACAATCTATATTTAATATGTGATTTCCTAAAAAACTTTCAATCCTAGGGATATATTGATTTGGTATCTTGGTCCATTTATTGTTATAATAATATCCTTGTTTATTCATGTAATTTTTAAAATCTTCATCTTCCGTTTCTTCATACATTCGTTTTTTATTACGACGACTAGATTCGGGCAATTCTTATTTTACATAATGAGGATTATATGGATTTTCGTATGGATTTTCATCGAAAATATAATCATAAACTATTTCATTATTTTCTGTCTCTGCTTCTCTGTTCATCAGTAAATAATTTTCTTGTGTGTCTTCTTTGGGTATATCTAATTCAGAAAATAATCTAGTAAGTTTAACTATTTGTTCTTCTAAATTTTCCATCATATCATAGGCGGTGGTTGAATTGTTAATTTTGGTTTTATCCTTCTTTCTAAGTTGATATGTTCTAGGTCCTCGATAGTGATTGACCTCTGCTTTTCTTATTTAGTTATAATTTGTTGAAGATTAGTAATTATATCTATTATGTCTTTTCCATAATTAATAGATTGATTATATTTTTCTGGATCTTTTAAGAATTTATCAACCAGTTGTAGCACTATATTTTTTGCTTCTATTAATTCTTTATAATTTTCTTTATAACTATTTAGTTCTATTACTATTCGTTTTATTTCATAATTTTGTTGTTTAATTTCATCAATTTTTTCGTTTATATTTATTTCTATGTGTTTTATTAATTCAACTAGACTACTATTCATCATAATATTTTTCTTAAATAATGTTCCAAATCAGCAATCATTATTTGCGTGTCATGTATTTTTCCATTTAGGTCCATAATTTCTTTTTCTATCTTAATTAATTTGCACTGATTTTCTATTATGATATCATGAGTATCCTTGATTTTTGCTTTAAGTTTATAATAATATTGTGTTAGGAATTCATTAGTATTAACTACATTACTCTTATCAGAGCTTAGGCTGAAAGAACGAATTATTACTCTTATTAGAGCTGTCGCTCATTATTAAATATATCAGATCGCATTAATCAATATCAAGATCATGAATATAAAGATTCCCACCATCGAGACATCATGGAGATTCAAATATCTTACTGGAGCGGATATAATACAACTACTATCAGACCCAGTTGATTATGCAGAGTACTCTCAAGCTCCCAGTAGAGAACAACAAAGACTTTTCTGTCTCCTTGAGAATGACCGAAGCCTTCTCTTCTAAATCTCCCCCTTTTTTCTTTATTAATTTATTTAATTAAATTCTAATTCTATTTAAATTAAAATATTTTCATCAATTAATTTAGTAATTTAATCCAATTATCTAATTAAATTTAAAATACCACATTATTAATTTAATTTATCAAATTATATTAATATACCCAGATTTATCATTTTTTACCTTATCCTATTCACTGTTGATTTAATTTAGCAAATTAAATCCAATTTATTCTTTATCACTAAAATACCTGTAGTCCTAACGCTCCTAAGACGCCTTGTAATATCTCGATAATTAAAATATCGGGGTGTTACAGTTTGTGTTGTTGAACGCAGTTGTCTGTGATGTGGAAGAAGATGATGCAGTAAAATTACCTTGGGTCAAGCCATGTTTTGGCTTAGATGGATTTAGGACCCAAGGAGCCCTTGAACTGCAATTTGGGCTACAGTATTGGGCTGCATATTGGACTTACAGATTTGGACTTGTATATTGCATTTGTAGATTTGGGTTGCAGTTTTGGGCTGCAGTCCATCATTTATTTCATACTTATTTTGGCCCTGTTTGGACATATTTTGAGGATCCAATTCAATGATTTTTACCTTATAAAAATTATGGATTTATTTTAAGGAAAATTGGGATTCTTTTTTTGGGTATTAAAGTTCAATCTAAATATTTATCTTTTACTTTTGGATAAGTAACCATTATTAAATTAAAAATTCGTAGTTTTTGGATTTGGGCTATTTGGACATTGGGCATTGGTTAGCATAAGCCAACTTCGAGGTAGGAGTTTATTTTATGCACTGCATTGCATAATTCTTTTCAAAAGTGAATATTTTGATATTTATTTCATATTAAATCGACGTGTCCATTCTATGACCGTTAGATTTTTATATTATATTTTATTTTCACAATATATGTTTTAATTAAGCATTGCATTTAAATATTCCTGGATCAACTTGATCATGCAAATCAAGTTTGATCAATCCGATTTGGGGTCTATTTCATTTTCACACATTCTACCGTACGGAATGTGATTGGTTGTTATTGAATTGGCTAATAGGAGATTTTTTAAATGTCTTTGGGTTCGAATCCCTAAAGTGCAAATAGGTAATAGGACAGCTTTATGTGCCGTGTCCTTGGGTTGCGAATCCCTAAACCTGATCAAGGTATTTCTTTTGCTTTTGCGATCGCCGAGCATCGCCTTTATTCTATTATATGCCTATGGTATTATGTGTCCGGAATCTATGAGTGGCTCCATTTTCACTGAAATTTTTAATTTGTACAATAAGGGCTTATTTTAATTATATACCACATATTAGTGTGTGATTTCACAAACGTGTCCTTTTGTACATTTTTTTTTCTGAAAGAAATTTATAAAATGTGATTTTTGAATTAATGAATGCCTAAATATCAATTTAATTAAATTTTTCTTTAAAAACGTAAGTCCTAATGAGTTTAATCAACTCACCCTAGATAACACTTTTTAGGATTTTATCAATTGGATTTCCACTTGCCAAGTCAAGTTTAGATCCGGCGAAGTCTTATTTATTTTTTAATATTCTCCCTTGAGAGATTTATGTGAGATATAATTTAGTTGGATGACTATAATCCTATTTTTAGTTTCCACATAATTATTTCTTTTTTTATTATATTACTTGCTATTTGATATTACTTGTTGGACCTATTAAACTCATGTTCGTTGGGCCCTGACTATTAACTAATAGTTTAAGTCTTTCGCTATTAATTAATAAAATTTTAAGTGAAAAAGGTTAGACAATTCAGTTCTTTGGATCAGGTCATTCTCCATTCTGTCTCGGGTGCTATTTGAGTCGTGACAACTGTTGCATCATGTCACTATGTATGCCTTATTGGATGCTTTTGCGGCCAACTACTCCCAATGCTACATGGCACTTCACCTATCTCTACACAACTGCAACTTACCTCTACATGTCTAGTTGCATGCTTCTTCACCCAACTGCTGCCATTGGTGCATGTTACTACGCCAATCTACTGCCACCTTTGCACATAAAAAGTCTACTGTCACAAGCAACTATCACGTCTGACTTTGCCCATGCCCACTGCAACATGCTTCCTCCATGTAGTGGTGGCTAATGGGCGGGCTGGCTCGGCAGCCCGCCTGCTCAGCCCATTAGTGTAGCAGTCCGAGCTTGGCTTGGACCGCCACAGTAACCGAGCGGGCTTGGCCTGGGCCCGGGCCCGGTAGACGAGCCGAGCCGAGCCCGAGCACCCGGGCTCGCGAGCTCGCCAAGCCCGGGCTCACGAGCCTGGCGGGCTAGCCCGGCGAGCCAGCCCGGCGAGCCAGCCCGCCAGACCTCTACCCGAGCCCGAGCTCGCGACGACGGGGAGTCAGGGACAGGGGACTGAGTCCCGCTAGCGACGACGGGGACAGAGCTCTCGTGAAGGCGAAGCTCTCTGAGCAGGACTGGGCTCGCGACGACGACGACGACGACTGAGTCCAATTCCCAACCCGGGCTCGCGACGACAGCGACTGAGGCTACAAAGCTCGGACGAACGATGGAACGACTGTGAAGTGCGAACTGGCTCAGTCTCGAACGACAGAACGACTGCGATGGAAGCTCTCTGAGCAGGACAGGGACTGCGAAGTCGTCGTGCGCCGTCTCGCAAAGTCATCGGAACTGGCTCTGTCGTCGTGCACCATCTCGCAAAGTCGCCTCTTCTCTCGGTCTCGTGACCGAGACTCCACTCTCAAGTGGAGTCACTCCACTCTCCAGTGGAGTCACTCCACTCAACCAACGGTCTGAAGACCGTTGGCGAGTGGCGATGGCAACGGTCACTAGACCGTTGCCTGTTGGCTGTTGCTAGTCTGAGGGCTCGACTGAGCCTCTCAGCTGTTGGCTGCCATGTTGGGCAACGGTCCAAAGACCGTTGCCCAACGATCCCAACACAGCAACGGTCTTCAGACCGTTGCTGTGTATTTCAGCTTTAGGCTGAAATGAGATCAAGCAACGATCTTGAGACCGTTGCTTGCTTGATCCAACGGTTGGCAAAATATAGGCTATATATACTCCCCATTATCTCTCAAATTTTTCATCCTAACTTTCTCACATTCTCTCAATCTTTTCACCAATTTTTCTCTCAATATCTCAATATTTCCCTTCATTTCTCAATTGCTTAATCTCTCCATCTTTCTCCCAATTTCAAAGGTATATTTTATTTTTTTAATTTTAGTTTTTTTAATTTAATGTGTATTACAAAATAACTAATTTTTTTTTTGCAATTTTTGTAGGACTCGTATTCGGGGAGGAGGTGATCACAATTCACAACAATTGCATACTATTGTTGCGTAATTGATGTGCGGTATCATTTTATTTATTAATTGTTTCGCAGTAGTCAATTTTTTTAATTATGGATCCTCTTGATTTTTTAATTGACACTTTTAATGACACTAACGATGATATTGAGGAAATTAGGGAAGATAATCTCACAATTGCAATTGATCAATCATCGGCACATGCATCCACATCGTCACCTAGAAAAAAAAGAAGTAAAACGTCGAATGTATGGAATAATTTTGAAATGAAAGATATTAAAATTGGTGGAAAAATAGAAAGTAGAGCACATTGTAAATATTGTATTAAACATTATGCATACGTATCCGGTAGTTCTACTAGCACACTTGGTAGACATTATGCAAAATATCACTCTAACGCGCAAGTGAGAGACCCTATACAAACACTCATAAATGCTAGTGGCAGTGGCAATTTTATGTATTCACATAATAAAATGAGAGAAGGAGTAGCAACATATATATCACAATCTGAGGCACCTTTATCTATGTTTGATAGCGAGTTATTTGAAAATTTTATGAAAGAGTATATTAATCCTAGTTTTAGACGAGTCCCTAGAAGTACGACGCGAAGTGATATTATTAAAATGTATAATCATATGAAAAATGAATGAATTGAATTTTTTTCAAATGCTCCGTCTATGTCTATTTGTATTATTTCTGATTTATGGAGTGCACCTAATGCTTTAGGATATATTGTCGTAACTTCTCATTTTATTAATGACTCTTGGCAATTAAATAAAAGAATATTAGGATTTCGTAGTTATGAATATCCACATAGTGGCGTTACCATTTATAGATATATTGTTGGAATTTTGCAAGAATATGCTATTAGAGATAGAATTTTTAGTATTACGCAAGATAATGCTGCTGCTAACGATGTTGCAATTTTTGAATTTAAAAGGTTATTTCAATTAGATACAGCTCATAATACTCTTTTTCATATGAGATGTGTTTGTCATATTTTAAATTTAGTTGTTCGAGATGGCATGTCACATATTTCGCTACATATTGAATCTATTCGATCTGCAATTTCTTTTATTACTTCATCTAATACGCGACAACAAGAATATAAAGAATATTGTAAAGTTGCTCAACTTAAACCAAGAAAATTAAAAACCGATGTAGATACAAGGTGGAATTCGACTTATTTAATGTTAGAAAATGCTAAGCCATATTGGTTAGTTATTTGTGCTTATATTAGTGAAAAAACAAAATGTATTACTCTTGATCATAATAATTGCGATATTGCTAATTTATTTCTTGATTTTTTAAAACCATTTTATGAAGCTACAAATAAATGTTCGGGAATTTATTATCCCACTACTCATCTTGTTTTCCCACTTTTTATAAAATTAACGGGTACTTTTCCAATATTTAAACAAAGAAATGAATTTTGTGCATTAATTGAAAAAATGGAAAAAAAATTTAAAAAATATTGGCTTAACATACCTCATATTTTTTGTTTTGCATGCATAATGCATCCTAGATTTAAATTAGATGGAGTGCGTATAATGCTTGATAGAATTTCTTCTAATTTAGGTATTTCTTCTTCAATTAATGATGCTCAATTAAGAAATGAAATTGATAATTTATTTTCTTCTTATGAAATTAAATATTCTAATAATCGTTCAATTCCTTCATATGGTATACATGCTAGTTCTAGTAGTGGTGCTTGTGGTGGAGATCCACAAGATTTTATGTATGATATATTTAAGCAAATAGATAGCAATGTTCATTCTTATAATTCACAAAGAAATGAACTCGATATTTATCTTAACACCTACCATAACATTTCTTGCCCCGATGATTTTGATATTTTGGCTTGGTGGAGAGTCAACTCTATTTAATTTCCTATTCTTTCTAGAATGGCAGGTGATCTACTAACACCTCCGGTCTCTACAGTAGCATCGGAGTCTGCTTTTAGTGCAGTGGACGTGTGTACGATGATAAACGAGGAAGACTTGCACCAGAAATCGTTGAGGCACTCATTTGCATGAAGGATTGGAACGACGCTGTGACGAGAGATCAACAACGAGAAGATGACATAGTTGAAGAATTCAAAAATTTGGATGTCGAAGACTAAATTTTTATTTAAATTTGAAATTGTAATTTTCATTTTCATATATTTTCTTTATCTTGTAAGTTGTGCTTTGAAATTGTAATAAAAATATTTATTCAATTCAATAAAAATATTTATTCAATTAAATTATTAATTATAGTATTTTTACATTATAATAATAAATATTTATTATAATTTTAAATTATATAATATTAAAAATAATTTATAATATATTTATATAAGATATTATTATTTATGTATATTTGGCTCGTTAGGCTCGGCTCGTTAAGGCTCGTTAGGCTCGCTCGGCTCGATAAGGCTCGGCTTGTTAGGCTCGTTAGGCTCGGCTCGTTAGGCTCGGCAGGCTCGTTAGGCTCGGCTCGTTAAGCTCGGCAGGCTCGACGAGCCAAATTTTTTCAGGCTCAACGGACTCAGCTCGGCTCGGCTCGACTCGTTAGCCACCTCTACCTCCATGGATGCTTTTATCAGCCATGCATACGCCAAATTGTCAATTTGACTAAAACTTCTCTCACATGACTACCGTTGTCTGCCATATTTTTAGGATACTTTTGGAGTTTGCCTGACACTCCTTCATGATGGATGTTGTCACACCCCTAATTTTTCGCCGTGCGGAATAGGGCGAATAGGTGTGCGGCGCCGTAGTCCCACTACGACCAGCCTCTCTCCGAATATTCTCGGATGTTGCCTCCTCTCGTTGAACACAAACTCTTTACGGGAGCCCGGCCCCCAACCCTTACTTTCGATTCCAAACCAAAGAAACTAGGAACAATTCTCGCCACTCGGAACACCACAACTCTCTCAAGGATGACTAATCACTCAATGATTATCAATGCCTTGGTTGGTGCCTCAAGGGTCTTATTTATAGGCAATAAGCAATCCTAATTCAACTAGAACTAGGAATCCTAAGGCTAGTAGGATTTGTAGCTCCAATCCAGTGTGTGCTAGTCCATGCTAGTAGCTCCAATCTAGTGTGTGCTAGTCCATGCTAGTAGCTCCAATCTAGTGTGTGCTAGTCCATGATAGCGCACTGTCGGCCCAGTTGGCGCGCTGTTGGCCCAGCCCAATCACGCTGCTGTCTTCTCCTCTGCGGCGCACACGCTGTCGACGTCTACTCCTGCCTGATGTGCGCCCCGCACGCAGCTTGTTTGCATAGTGCACCCAGCGCACTGTTGTGAGGCTTCCCAGAAGCCTCCTTTCGGGCGCTGCGCCCGTTTACGCCTTGTGAGAAAGGGGGTGTGACAGATGTCTACCACCAATGTTTCGCTTTTTCTTTTCCTTAGAAGCTTTCGTCGTGCTAAGTCAAGACATGACGTTGGGCCGTTGTGCGCCCTCCTGCCCAATTAATTGAACCCTTGTACTCGGTGCCACGCGCTACCGCTCACGTCATTACTTTGTAGCACATGAATAGAAATGCGCTATTCAAAACTTGTGCACGTTGTCCCGTGTATGGGTGAGCGTCGTTGTGCTCGTCACTCAGCCCACACTACACTTGCTCCGGGGTGCAACAGTTTCTAACATGTACTTAGTTGGAGTAATTAATGTTCGAACGTAGATTGGGACAAGTTCCATGTCTTATGGCGATCATCGTTAGTTTCTTTACAAGTTGATATGGAATTTATGTGAAGATTAGTCCACAAATGAAGGGTTTTGAAGGTACTCTGGTGTGTTTTGTTTTAATCCTTATATAATCCGAATCCATATCCTTTGCCATTATTGAGTTTTATTACCCCCATTAATGGGCCCACTGCAAGTTCCGTTTTCCATTTCCAGTTGCAGACGCAGACGTTCTCAGGATCAAAATCGGGCACGCATTTCTAAATCAATCACTCGTTGCCGTTGAAACATTTGTACTGTACAGTTTGAGCTCTTGATCCCCTTCTTTATCATTAATCAGTAGTCAAATTCAATCTTCTTCCTGTAAAACTTCAGCAGACTACTCTACTCTCGTTTCTGTAACTCCTGCTCTCCCATGGCTCCCGTCGCCTCTGATCCGGTCAAGCCTCGAGGTTATCCTCTTTCATCCTCTCTCTATATTTCATCTATTTGACAAAATCTTTTATCATAATTGAATGCTCCTCCTCTGAGTATGCTTCCTTCTTTACTGACGAAACTTGTTTCCCTTCGCAAGCAATTTGTTGTTAATGAACGGAAACGAAAGAATTTCATATAATTTGGTTAAGAGTGGGCTGTAATTTCATTCTTTTGCACAGATGTTTGTATTGTCGGCGTTGCCCGCACTCCGATGGGTGGCTTTCTGGGTTCTCTTTCATCTCTTTCTGCTACCAAGCTTGGCTCCATAGCTATAGAGTGTAAACTCTTCTTCCCCAGATCAATTAGTACTATATAGAGCGTTTCAGTGATTTTATCTTGGCACACCACATGTTTGTTTCAATGTTTCTGTAGGTGCTCTCAAGAGAGCAAAAGTTGATCCCTCACTAGTGCAAGAAGTCTTCTTTGGAAACGTACTGAGCGCCAATTTGGGGCAAGCTCCGGCTAGACAGGCTGCCAAGGGGGCTGGACTATCAAATTACGTGATTTGCACCACTATCAACAAAGTTTGTGCATCGGGAATGAAAGGTTGACTCTCCATTCATTGCACTCAGCAGAATGTTTTTTTTTTTCTTCCCATTGTCTGACGATTGAAAGAATTTTGGTTGTCCCTTTTTGTTCTCCGTTCAGCCACAATGCTTGCTGCACAATCGATACAATTAGGCTTCAATGACATTGTTGTTTCAGGAGGAATGGAAAGCATGTCTAATGCACCAAAGTATTTGCAAGAAGCAAGGTTTGTATTTATCTCTTCTTTTTGTGATTTAATTACCAAATAAATTTTAACTACATTCTATGATAACATCAATTGTGATTTTAATGATGAGCAGAAATTCTCAAATATAAGATACTTATGTAGCCATTTAAACAATGGAATGCTAAACTCAACTATAAATTTACCGTTATTGTGGCCATTCTTGGTCTTAACATGTCAATGTCAGTCAATTCTAGAATGACTCAACTACTTAAACAGTAAAATTGGAATAAAGATTTCTGTGTTGATGCATCTAACATTCTGTCCAATATATTAACTTTGAAGTTATTCTAAACTGGATGAAATCTGAGTCTTTAATTTAACTGATTAATTTATTATTTGTCTCCTAATAATGATTACTCTTTAATTTCTTGATTGTTTTGACTCGTGCAATGGCTACCATCTTTTTCATTCTCAATGTTATTTTGTTTATAGAAAGATATTCCATTTTATTCAAGTATGAGTATGACTCTATACTCTGAACAGAAAGGGATCTCGATTAGGACATGACACCGTTATTGATGGGATGCTCAAGGATGGTCTTTGGGATGTTTATAATGACTTTGGAATGGGAGTTTGTGCAGAGATATGTGCTGATCAACATGCCATTACCAGAGCAGAGCAGGTAGTAGTACTACGTTATTTGACAATTTTTGGCAATTTATATTAGCTTCTTTTATTTGGACATCATATATTCTTCAAAACACGATACTTTGCGTGATGGCTGAACTATAAGTTCTTTTAATTTCCTTTTCTTTTATCTCATTTAGCTTTTTAATTTCTTCAACATACAGTACTTTTAGTTATGCCTGAACTATGATGAGAATTACTGTTTATTTAATCTTGTTCTATGCGGTTTTTTCTGTCTCTAGGATGCTTTCGCCATCCAGAGCTTTGAGAGAGGAATATCTGCACAAAACAGAGGACTCTTTGCTTGGGAAATTGTTCCGGTTTGATCTCTATTCATCCACGGGGAGAAACTAAACATGTTTTTTGTTTGAAGTTGATGTTAATGCAAAGTATTGCCCATGTAGGTTGAAGTTTCTCAAGGACGGGGAAGGCCATCAGCAATTGTGAATAAGGATGAAGGTTTAGGAAAGGTAATGAGGTTGGAAGGTCATACACATTAATTCAAATTCTATTATATAGTTTTCAGATGCTTTTTCCTTTCTCCATTTATGGTATATACATCACCCCAGGTAGACCTATAAACATTTTCCCATTGCAATAATGGCACTGTAGTATTTATATCCTGAAACACTAAATAACAAATGGTTTTCAAAGGAAAGAGAATTGTGGTAGAGTTTTTGTGCTTGATTGCTAAACCAAATGCAGATTCTTCTTTTGTTATTAACCCATTGTTCATAAGAAAATGGTATCTCTTATCAATAAGAAGTGTCATGTGTATTTTTTAGAAGGATCTTTGCTTTCTAATATATAATGACTTGAGTTTTCAGGATTGGAATACACTGTTTATTATTTATTCTTCCATGTCTTTGGGTAATTTACTAGTTTGATGCTGCAAAACTAAGAAATCTCAGACCAAGTTTTATGAAGACTGGTGGTTCTGTTACAGCTGGCAATGCTTCTACCATAAGGTCTCTCTCTCGCTCTCTCTACTCTAATATCTCTCCTCCTTGTCCTCATCCTCTTATTCTCTGTCCATGTTAGTGTGTCTCCACCTTGATTTATGCACACTTCTTTGATACATCTCCATCGCTTAAATTTACTTATGTTAGAAAGATAAAATGGGCCAATTAATCTATAAGGCATTTTAGGATTTTTTAAACAGTCTCTTAGGTCTTTTAGGGTTTTTAAAATAGTCTCTTAGTATTCGGGTGTTGTTTTTATTTAAGGAGGGAGTTGTAAGGGAGGAGGGCATCGGGAAATTTAGGAATTCACTTGTAGGAGAGCTAACAGACCTCTCGAACGTCTGCCACTTGTGGGAGAGCTAGCAGACCTCGCGAACGTCTGCACTATCGAGTTGTTTATCTATTTATCATCTAATTCATCTGTTTTCATTTGATATTCAAGTGTGATTTTCTCTGTTTCTATTTGATATCTGTGGGGTTCCTATAATTGGTATCAGAGCAAAATTTTTCTGAGAAGTTGAAGGTGTTGACTGCAGCTTCAAGGTCATCAGGAAAAGCTTGAATCTGTGGAAAGACAGAAGCGTACGCACGGGTGATAGAACTGGTTCTCATGGCAGGGAGGAAAGGTGAAGGAAAGGAGGCGGCTGGATAAGACAAAGTCAGCGGAGAGGAGTTCAGAATGGAGCTCAAAAATCTTTGGGATGAGTTGTCTCAAGGGTTGGGCTCGTTGAAGGCTGATATGGCGTCGGTCATGGAGTTCCTGGCGTCTCTGAAGATGGAACGCAACGAAGCTTGAGCTGGAAAGTTGCGCGACGCTGAGGACTCACATGGTTAGCTGCCCGCTGCTCTGTCACGCAGCAAACCTCCTGCGACGGAAGTGGCATCTCGCTCGAGAGATGGGTTTGTTCCTCGCTTAGCGGTAGAAAGCTCCTGGGTTGCTGAAAGGTCTAGGGTTGCTGAAGGAGAAAAGAACAGCAACCAAGAAATGAGTTTTGAAAAATGGGCTGCCCAAGGAGAAAAAAATATAGGTCAGCAAATGATAGTCCAAAAAAAGTGTTTTGAAAATTAGGCTGTCACATGAGAAAAAAATATGGGCCAACAAATGAGGTTAGAAAATATGATTGCCCACTATATGATAGGTGGGCTGCCAACCAGCCAAGGTCCAATTTATTGCAGGCAGAATGGGATGGACCGTGTAGCTGATACGGATTATGATGAGTTGGCCCGATTTAGGGCAGGAAACAACATAATTAAAAATTTAGAGATGCCCGTGTTCAATAATGGCGACCCTGATGATTGGGTATTTCGAGTTGAGCGTTTTTTCGCTCTTCATCGAATATCAAAAGCTGAAAAAATGGATGTCGTGATTTTACACTTCGAGGGAGAAGCTCTTGCTTGGTATCAATGGGAGGACGGACGACAACCATTTCGGAGTTGGAGAGATTTAAGGGATCGCTTGTTAAATAGATTTCGCTCGTCACAAGAAGGTTCTTTATCAGAGCGACTTTTGCCATTGCGGCAAGAGGGAACAGTGAGAGAGTATACGTTACAGTTTGAGAAATTGGCTACTTCTTTTCGGGACATTCCAAATCATTTATTGGAGGCCCAATTTATGAAGGGATTGCGGACAGAAATTCGAGCTGAATTAATGGTAGTTAAACCAACCGGGTTGAGACAAATCGTGCAGACAGTACAACGAATTGAAAACAAGATAGCAATGTATTTAAATAACGATGAGCTCAAGGATTAAAGAGAAATGAACACAAAAATTATGCACTTTGAGGACAAGGTGCATCTTTGGGAGGGGAGTATTGATACATATCCACCGCTTAAATTTACTTATGTTAGAAAAATAAAAGGGTCCAATTAATCTATAAGGCCTTTTAAGGTTTTTTAAACAGTCTCTTAGGCCTTTTAGGGTTTTTAAAATAGTCTCTTAGTATTCGGGTGTTGTTTTTATTTAAGGAGGGAGTTGTACGAGAGGAGGGCATCGAGAAATTTAGGAATTCACTTGTGAGAGAGTTAGCAGACCTCTCGAACGTTTGCCACTTGTGGGAGAGCTAGCAGACTTCTCGAATGTCTGCACTATCAAGTTGTTTATTTATTTATCTTCTAATTCATCTGTTTTCATTTGATATTCAAGTATGATTTTCTCTGTTTCTATTTGATATCCGAGAGGTTCCTATCATTCTTAACATCAAATTTACTTGTACTGTTCTATTTATGTTTCTGCCAAACATGGAATGTTTATCATATCATATTGTGGGTGTTTTGTTTTTTTAATGAAATAGAATATTAATGTAACAAGTTTAGTTGTCCTTCATTTCTTCAAATTTAACAAATAGTTTACATGAGACCTGCTGATGGATTTGCTTTTGTGGGTCAATTATTTAATCGATAATTTAATTACTTGACTTCTTACTTAAAAAACATGCTTTTAGAGTTACTGAAGTTCGAGAATTTGTATTGCCCTATGCCGAGTTAAAAACCTATAGATAAACGAGGTGACATTCTGACAATTTTCCTACATCCTTGCGTATAATTTCATGCATCTTCTTATTTCTTTTTTCCAACTGATAACATAATCATCAACAGCGATGGTGCGGCTGCCTTGGTATTGGTCAGCGGAGAGAAGGCACTTCAACTTGGGTTACATGTAATTGCCAGGATCAAAGGATATGCTGATGCAGCTCAGGTACTCTGACGAATTTTTAATATTTGTGCCCAGTCTCAGAATTAATATTCAGATGATTTAAAATTATGGCTTTTGTAGGCCCCAGAACTGTTTACGACTGCACCAGCTCTTGCCATTCCAAAAGCTATTTCGAATGCTGGTTTGATGGCTTCTCAGATTGATTTTTATGAAATAAATGAAGCCTTTTCAGTCAGAATCTAACTTTTTATTTCCTTCGCTTTTCTCATTTGTTATTCGTAGTTTATCTATTTTGCATATAACAGGTTGTGGCTCTTGCCAACCAAAAGCTGCTTCATATTAATACTGTGAGTGTTTCAGTATTTTTTTTTGTACTTTATGCATATCCTGCACTTGCTTCAAATAGTTCTGATGTCTAATTCTCTTTCTTGCTCTCATTTTTTCCATTGTATCTGAATCTTCTCAGCAATGAATATTGAGTTCTTTATTTCAATGAATGTGCCCTATGAATGCAGGAAAAAGTTAATGTTCATGGTGGAGCTGTATCTTTGGGTCACCCAATAGGGTGTAGTGGAGCTCGCATCTTGGTTACATTACTGGGAGTAATCTATCAAACCTTGTTTTTTATTAATCATTTAGCTCCATATTGTCTGCGGATTATTCGAGTTATTTTCATCACAAAAAAGCTGGGAAGCAATCCTTCATATTTTTCTTAAATAATTGAAGGTGAAGTATGATAGAAATACTCTCTTTTCACAAATAATACTTCTTATAACACACAATTCACCATACATCAACAACACACACGATCAGAACACAAATACATAGTCACCAACAAAGGGAATTCGAGAGCCTTTGTCTCTCCCCAGATCAGTTCCCCCCCTCTCCCCTCTTTTTCCTCACAAACAATTTTTTAACACTAAAAAACAACCACCCATAACTGTCAATACAAAAACATTTAAATAAAATCATACAACCAAGTACACAACCTAAACATTTATCTTCCTAAACCTTCTAGCATATGTAAATTGCAAAGGAGGACTATCATTACTCCCGGCCCAAAAAAGAACTTTGTCTTCAAGGTTGAAATCCGGAAATTGAAGACGGATTTGATCATAGTCCTCCCAAGTCGCTTCAAAAGAAGGAAGATGTTTCCACTTGATAAGAACATTAGTAGTAGGAAGAGAACCACCTTGGCGCTTGACATCTAACAAAGATTCTGGTTGAATGTGCCAATCCATGGAATCAGTTATAAATTCTGGTAAAGGAGTAATGTCTTGAATGTCACCTTTCACGGCTTTTAATAAAGACACATGAAATACTGGATGAACTCTTGTAGTCTCGGGCAACTGAAGACGATAAGCAACTGGCCCTATGCGCTGTAAAACTTTAAAAGGACCAAAATAGCGGGGTGAAAGTTTGACATGCAAAGGCTTGACCACTGATTTTTGTCGATAAGGTTGTAGACGAAGCCAAACATAATCGCCTTCCGTAAATACAATATCTCTTCGTTTCTTATTGGCAATAGTAGTTATTCTCGCTTGAGCTCTTGCTAAATGAAACTTCAACAAATCAAAGATAACATCTCTTTCCTGCAATTGAGTGTCTACAGCCGAAATGTCAGATTGTGCTGGTAACTCAAAACATAAAACAGTAGGAGGATCTCTTTTATATACAGCCTTAAAAGGTGTCATTTGAATAGCAGAATGAAATGAGGAATTGTACCAAAATTCAGCCCAAGGAAGCTACCGATTCCAAGCTTTCGGTTTGTTACTTGTAAAACATCTTAAATAAGCTTCAATAGTGCGATTCACCACTTCCGATTGTCCATCTGTTTGTGGGTGATAAGCAGAACTAAACATCAACGTTGTTCCATGCAAATAGAATAATTCTTTCCAAAACCGGCTCACAAAAATCTTATCACGATAAGAAACTATAGTTTTGGGCATGCCATGCAACCTGAAAATATTATTAAAAAAAATTTGGGCTACAGTTTGAGCAGTATAAGGATGGCGTAATCCAGTAAAATGAGCACATTTACTCAAACGATCCACAACCACAAATATAGTATCAAACCCATCCGATTTTGGTAACTTTTCAATAAAGTCCATGGAAATGTCTTCCCAAATGTCATGCGGAATCGGTAAAGGTTGGAGTAAACCTGCTGGCTATTGACAAATAACACAACAAGTAACAAACTTCTTAATATCTTTTCTCATCCCGGACCAATATAACTCTGCGGCAATCCATCGGTACGTTTTGGTGACTCCTGCATGTCCTCCAATGGGACTAGAATGAAATAGTGCCAATAGCTTTGGAATAAAAATAGAGTGCTGAGAAATCACCTTTTGATGCTTGTAATATAGTTGATCATTAACAAGTTTATACCCCAACTTAGAAGTTCCTGTAATTCGTAATTCTTCTTTAATTGCTTGTAAAGATGCATCTTGATCCACTTCCACTTCTAAGTCTTTTATATTAAGTATACCTGCACAAGTCAACTCGTCTAATTGAAAATTAGCCATAGCGGTGACATCCTTCCTCGATAATGCATCAGCTACATTATTCTCACGACCTGGTTTGTATTGAACTTCAAAATCATAACCCAATAATTTTGTTAACCACTTTTGATGCTCCACCACAATCAGTCTTTGTTCTAACAGAAATATCAAACTTTTTTGATCAGTGCGTACAATAAATCGATTTCCTAACAGATAAGGTCGCCATTTTTGAATAGCCAACACAATAGCCATTAACTCTCTTTAATATATGGACTTCAGCTTGCCTTGTTGAGACAATTGTTGACTAAAATAAGCAACAGGTCGTTGATTTTGCATTAACATTGCTCCTATTCCCGTTCCAGAAGCATCAGTTTCCACAACAAAAGTATCGTTAAAATTAGGAAGAGCTAGAACCGGTAAACTACACATGGCGTGTTTTAACCGTTGGAAAACTGCTTCAGCGTCCTCCGTCCAATAAAATTGATCTTTTCTTAGCTGTTCTGTTAAAGGTAAAGCAATACTACCATAGCCAGACACAAACTTACGGTAATAGCCAGTTAAGCCAAGAAAACCCCTTAACTGACGAATTGTTCGAGGAGATGCCCAATCACGGATAGCTGTAAGTTGTAATTCTTTTGCTTTATACTGATGTCCAATATTGAATTTTTCATCACAACGAAAACTCAATCTTTTAGCTCTACGATCTTGTACTTCGGCATCATTCAAACGTTTGAACGGTTTATCAAAGTTCGGAAGAGCCGTCTTGTGTGCTAATGTCTCATTTCGTAGTGTTCCAGTCACCACTCTTGTACCACTACTTGTTGAAGCAACATTAGATCGACCTTTATGATATATAGGTTTATTAATGGAACACAATATTTGCATTTTATCTTCATCCCTTTGAGCAGTCAACATAATGTTTTCCAAACTGATCGGCCTCAATAAAATAATTTTTGCTTTAATTTCATCTTTCAAACCATTAACAAATTGAGCTTCAAAAATATTTTCTGGCATGTTACCCAATGGAGAGGCTAATTTCTCAAAATCCCTTCTATAATCTCTAATGGTACTCTGTTGGCGCAAGGACAGAAAGCTCTCTTCCTTTGACCCAGCCAACGTAGAACGAAATCTGTCAAGGATTTGTGCTGAAAAATCCTCCTATGAACGGAATAGTCGACGTCGCTCTTCCCATTGGAACCATGCGAGAGCTTCTCCTTCTAAGCATACCGCGACTACTTCCATTTTTTCAGCATCGGTCATGCGATTCAGAGAAAAAAATCGATTGACGCGATAGACCCAGTCTTCCGGCTCTCCTCCGTAAAAAATCGGCATTTCTAGTCAACGAGTATGAAACTCTGTTCTCGGCCCTTTGTCATGATGTCGAAAAACAACATCATCGGCTAAACCATCAAACCCAGACTCGGAATGAACTGCATCGAAGGCTTCTTGTGCTGTTCTCTATGAGTCAAAGCGCTGATCTTCGTGGTTCTCACCACTGATTCTGGTAAGTTTTTCCAATTTTTCCACAATAATTTGTATATTGGATTCCAGTAAAGGGATTTTTGACATACCTCCTCTCAACAATTTCATCTCTTCCCTTACTGCCTCTAATTTCTCTTCCACTTACTCCAATTGAACATCAGATTTTTTTCCAGCCATCCCAAAAATGCACAGATACCAATTTGATAGGATTTAACAGTAGAATAACAATAATAGAATAATAAACCACATACATTCCACTCTAAAATTCACACAGAACAATAGCAGAACACAAAGGGGTCTGCAATCCCTTCCCAACAACCCTTTTTTCAAAATGATTTTCTTTAACTACTTCCCTAACTTCCCTTCCTTTTTATTCTTTAAACAATTAATACATATTACTAAAATACCCTTAAACTACCTTCCTAACAAGTATTTCCTTTACTAATTGAGAATAGTAACGTGATATAACAACTATCACCATTGCCAATTCAAATGGTAAAAGTTGATCTGTGTGAAAAAGTTATTGAACATACTATCTGAGTTAAATATGGCACGATGTTGCTGCAGATTTTGAGACACAAAAATGGAAAATATGGCGTGGGTGCCATATGCAATGGAGGTGGCGGTGCTTCAGCTCTTGTGGTTGAGCTCATGTAAGTCGTTTTTATTTTTGTATAGAATGTGCTCAATTTTCATTGAACTGTCCTGTCATATTTTAGCTACAATTCATAGAAAATGGAACCCATTTCAAATCTTGGCTGCATGGTACTGAGTAATACACAAAAATTGGGAACTGGATGATGACATTAAAATGAAATATTCAAAATTCATTTTTCAAATGATAAATGCCATTCTTTGAATTTAATTTGTAAGTCCTAGATTTGCAGATAGTTTGAAGATCATGGTACAAATGAATTTTTCTTGTCTATTATTACTCTGCAATCCCCTGTGAAGGAGAATTTCCTCTGCAACTGATAGTGAACCACTTAACCTAATACAAATTGAAAGAGGTGTGGTTTGTAAATGAGCGTAGATAGAATGACAATGATGAAGGAATGAAATCACGCAAGTAATGAGGGAATGTTAATACTGATGGAAACTGCAGCAAAAGTTGAGGAAAGATTATAATAATTAATAAAACATCAATAAATAGTAGTTTTCAGTGGAATGTACAGTTGCAATTCGGCATAATTAGTTCTTACTCATTGACAACTTTTCATTTTGTAGGGAAGTTCATAAGGTGGGACCTTCTCTACTCTGACATGGATTTGTCTCTGAAAGCACAAATAAATTGTCTTAGTGAGAATAGCAAACTCTGTTCTATTGGTGTATTTATGTTTACATCTCTATAAAATACCACTGCCAACACATTCTCAAACTTACAATGTAGATGTTGTTCCATAAAAATTGTATATCAATGTTGTCTGAATGAATCTGATGAAGCATTAAATGATTCCGTTGGCCAAAATATCATTCAAACGGAAACAGAAAAGCCATAGGTCCGGCGTAACACCGGCCACAGAAAGTCACTCACCAAATATAAATAACTTTTCTGTAAAAAACAATATTCAATTTCTTAACTCCATTTTATTTATAATCAACCAACATAACATTAATACCTAAATTACCCCTCTAATATATTTTCAAACCCACTCCCCCCTTTCAAATCGACCTTGTCCTTGAGGTCTTGAGGGGGAAGGAAGCCTCGATCTTCACTTCTTAATGGCCTTTTTGATTTTCTTTGATCCCAAAAAATCTGTCTTTTGCTTCCCATATAAACTTGCATTCTTTAAACTAAATTTCTAGACCCAAAACTTATTTTCCCCCATCCCGTCCAAGTGTAGGTTCTTCCTCTGTCGTCCAAATAATTCCATTCCAAGCCTAGTCCATTAAAAAAATTTGGTTGTAAACTTTGTGTATGATTCTGGTCTCTCCAACTAATTCGCGACACATCTCTTTAATGAATACATAATTATCCAGATCCCAACCCAATCCCTTTTTACAAATAGATTGTAATTGAGGGTTAGAATGTGGCCCAGAATTAGATAATTTCATCTTCTTGGTGCAGCCATCATAAGTGGTTTTCCCTAGACCATTCCGACCACCCCTCTACCTCCCGACACTGCTCCGCCACCCCTGGAGAATACTGTAGAGTCGTAGGTCGTCTGTCAATGGAGCTGTCTCCTCTAGGTTGAAGTTCTGACCGAAAGTTTCCAGTTGCCGTTGTCCACACATACTCCTTGGCTCACTTCACCCACAAAGAATAGCCATTGAAAAACTCTCGGCCGCCCTGGGAAAATACTGAGCGGCTCTCGACAAACCCCAAGCCTTCCTTGGACATGACGAACTCCCTCTGAAACTCGTCCAACCATTCGATGGAAGATGCCCTCGAGTCACTGAACTATGATCGACAACTGTCTTGTCAAATATGTTATTTTTATATTAATAAATTTTTTCCATAAAAGTTTTTGGGTTATTTTTATCTCACACCCTCAACTATGGAAACATTTTCATCTATCTCCTTGTGGTTTAAAAATTTGCAAGGAACACCTTATACTATGCAGTATTTTCATCTCACACCTTCCGTGTAGCTCCGTTTATTTTAAATCTCCAGAAACAGCAGCTCCTCTCCTCTCGTCTCCTCTCCTCTTAAACACCGTCGCTCCTCTTCTCTCCGAAGCATGAAGGCGAAGACGAACAGACACCATTCTCTGTGAAGGAACCTCCGGTTGGGCGAAGACGAACCCCTCCTCTGCGAACCTCTGTGCTGCGAAGTGAATCGATCCCCTTCTCTGCGAAGGTTACTGATTGTATGCTATACCATTTTGAATCTTTAAATTTTTGTTTTCTTTCTTCTAGGGCACCATGTCTTTTATCTTGCTTCCTGTCATGAGATTTTGAAAAGATTATTGAGAGATTTGAAAACATTTGATTGATTGATGAATTAAATGTTATCCCACTCTAAATCTGTTTTTTTTTCTTTAGGTTGAAGATTTATTGTAGAATCGATTAGTGTTGCCTGGCCTGTATACCATTTTCACCACTGCACAACTGAACTTCATTTTTCACCCATTTTTCCATCTCAAATGCAGTCATTTCCTCCCCCATAGCACAACTGAACTTCATTTTTCACCCATTTTTCCATCTCAAATGCAGTCGTTTCCTCCCCCATAGCACAACTGAACTTCATTTTTCAGATAGATAGAGCTGGAATTGGATGTCAATAAAATATCCAACTTTAGTAGCAAATTTCATGGACACGCTGATGTTTGTTAGGAGTTCTTTGTTAAAATTGATTCTGATGTGGGGTAAATTCTTGCTAGGATAAAACTCTAATTCAAAATTCAATAATAAAAATCTAAGTAAGACATGGTTCCACCCGGTAATAACTTGGTAAAGAGTCGAAGACATGAATCTGAGTACAATATCCAGAGAAAAATGTACAGTCAATGAAAACAAGATAAATTCAACGCTGAATACAAGTAAAACAGTGCATGAAGGGTGGAAAATGGACAATCCTTTCTCCTTCCCATCTCCCTCTGCCTCTGTCATATGCTAGTTCTGTATGACTACATCATCAATATAAAAAATTAAGAAATTTCTAATGCAGAGGAGATTCAAATTTCATGGTTTTATGCACAATATCTACATTTGTTGTTGCTTATTATCTTCGTGTTGTAGTTGCTCTCGATGCGGTCAACGGGGCCGAGGGTTTGGATTGACGGTGCAGTCGCTTTCGGCTCAATAACCCACTATCGCTCACACTGCCTTCGACTACATTATTGTTAGTAAAAAGAATAGAGAAGCTGTTGAAGCAAAGAATAACATAGAAGGAAGGAGTAAAAGGAAACCCAGATGGTTAAATGACTTCATTGAATAAAAATGTATAGTAAAAGTACGAATACAGTTGTAATTGGTTAGAAAGATAAGCGATGTATTCTTCTATAAATACAAGAAATGTAAAAGGCAATGATATGAATGGATAACAGTTTTCTTCTTCTTCATTTTCTTTTCTTCTTCAACAACTTCTTCCTCTTTTTGCAACTCTGTTCTGGGGAAAAGCCCAGTAACAATTATCTTCTGGGAATTCTCTTGTCCATGAATTCATGGGGATGAGATAACTATCATCCTTGATGCTCCTCCTCCTCCGTTCTTCGCGGCGCTTGACATTTTTCGATATTTGTTGGAAAGTCTTGTTAATTCTCGCAATCCCCCTTTCGACTGGCTCTACTACGTGTGAGACTGTAGATCTCATGTCATCAACAATCTAGCAGAACAAAAAAGAAAGACAGGTTTAAATGACAACAAAAAAATAATAGGGAATTTAGAGTAGTAACAAAGTGGAAACACAGGGAAGTTAAGGGCTCACAATTTCACCATTTCTGAGGACCACGTCGCAAACACTTTGAGGAAAATTTAAACGCTTTTCCCTCTCGTCAGGTCGAGCCAAACGCATTCTAGTTGAATGCTCACAATCTCTAACATCCTCGGGATCAAGAGGTGTTCCTGCTGATGCATAGTCGGTCATCACAGCCACGTTCCGCACATATCTTTCTCCCCGTTTATAAGGTACAGTAGGGAAGACATAAAGGTGCACCACAGCTCCAATACCCATCTGATGTAAACAATTTTACAAAATATCACAGTAAAAGATTTCTATACAATTAAGTCTATGCGAAATCAAAATGAAAAGAATAGCATTAAAGAGAGAATAAAAAATGAGAGAGAACCAAACAGAAACAACAAACAGTTTAATTTGCAAATAAAAATGCCAAGATAATTTTGCTGCATAATATCTCATAGCATATATTAAACAGAGTCATATATAACTCCTTCAGGATTGCAGTGGTGTCAAACAAAAGATACTTGTTATCTTGGTTTGACCATCGTCTCAAGGTTGCTTCCCTAGATTTAAACAACTCTAACTACAATGGAGAAAAGCATGGCCCCAAGTGTTGACAACAATCATCCTTTCCATTAAAAGTGAAAAGTTACTCTCTTTCCCATCAATTAGCAATAAAGAATCATTATTTGTAAACAATCCGATCCTTTTTTAGTGGCATATAAGAACTTCATGTACCACCCCTTATTTCTGATCAAGGGCATAAAGCTGTCAATTTAAGCAGAAATCAGCACAACATTTACTATCATCGATCATTTATCTGCATCAATTTTATTATTGAATTTTGAATTAGAGTTTTATCCTAGCAAGATTTACCCCACATCAGAAACAATTTTAACAAAGAACTCCTAACAAACATCAGCGTGTCCATGAAATTTGCTACTAAAGCTGGATATTTTATTGACATCCAATTCCAGCTCTATCTATCTGAAAAATGAAGTTCAGTTGTGCTATGGAGGAGGAAATGACTGCATTTGAGATGGAAAAATGGGTGAAAAATGAAGTTCAGTTGTGCAGTGGTGAAAATGGTATACAGGCCAGACAACACTAATCGATTCTACAATAAATCTTCAACCCAAAGAAAAAAAAAACAGATTTAGAGTGGGATAACATTTAATTCATCAATCAATCAAATGTTTTCAAATCTCTCAACAATCTTTTCAAAATCTCATGACAAGAAACAAGATAAAAGACATGGTGCCCTAGAAGAAAGAAAACAAAAATTTAAAGATTCAAAACGGTATAGCATACAATCAGTAACCTTCACAGAGAAGGGGATCGATTCACTTCGCAGCGCAGAGGTTCGCAGAGGAGGGGTTCGTCTTCGCCCAGTCGGAGGTTCCTTCACAGAGAATGGTGTCTGTTCGTCTTTGCCTTCGTGCTTCGGAGAGAAGAGGAGCGACGGTGTTGAAGAGGAGAGGAGAGGAGAGGATCTGCTATTTCTGGAGATTTAAAATAAACGGAGCTACACGAAAGGTGTGAGATGAAAACATTGCATAGTACAAGGTGTTCTTTGCAAATTTTTAAACCATAAGGTGATAGATAAAAAGGTGCCCATAGTTGAAGGTGTCAGATAAAAATAACCCAAAGTTTTTCACATCATTCAAAGCAAATTTGTTGGAATGGACTAAAAAAACTTTGGTTAGACGTCAACCTCAAACCATATGCGAATTTTTGATCAAATGGCCAATCAATAAAAATTATGAGTTATTGCATAGTTATAATTTGAGGAAATAATATCCAATAAATTGGAGTTACCACGAATTAAGTTATGAATAACATTTGAATTTGAATTAGATTTCAAGATTTATTTAATGTATAATATTATATATTAAATATTAAATAATAATAATTTTTTTAACGCAAGGAATTTCTTTCTTCTTGGTTAAACACAAAGAGAGAGAGAAAGAGAGAAGGGAAAGAGAGGTGAGAATGAAATTGGGCGAGAGTGAGTTTCCGATGCTAGATCTGTGCTCGTGACGTTTTTATCTACAAGTTTCATAAAGGTTTTTTGAGGCTAAGTTTGAATTTAAACTCATTTTTTTCGTTTATGTCAGATTCAGATTCGAGCTTGGAAACTCTAAATCTTGAGTTATTTTAAAGTTATTTCGGTTGATCTATGGTTTGTGCAAATGGTTAGACTGATTGGTGGTGAAAATCGTTGGAGGGGATGCATTTTTTTTGCAAAATCCATTGCCGGAACGTCGTCTCTAGTGTCCGTTGTTTGAGCTGTGATGCACCTTGGTTTTGCATCAATATCATTTTTATATTAATTTTCATTAGGATGAAGGACGTCCAATACAAGAAGATCTTGAAAAAAGAGAAAAATATTATCTCTTTAGATATTTTCTCTAAAAAGATCCACTTATCTAGGTTATCTTTTATGTAGTTTTCTAATTTATATTTGTAAAAGGCTATATAAAGTCACCTAATTTTATGTTTTGGACAGTTGTTGAATTTTGTTAAAACAAAGCTTTTGCTTTTCGGGAATTGGAGAGATCATTTTCTTCCTTTGGTGAGTGATATCCAAAGACCCTTTGGTGCGTAATATCCAAAGTCCCTTTTGTGTGAGTTATATCATGAAAGAAACTTGCAGCCGCGTCCTTATCCAAGGAGGTGAGAAGCGTTGCGTTCATCCATCGATAGCTTAAAGTTGTCAACTTTCATATTCCAAGATTTCATTCTAGGATTTGAGATGGTTAGATATAAATCCATTCCATGTGCACATCATCTGGTATTAGAGGTAAAGTGTCCTAACCAAAAATAAATTTCATCTTTTTACACATGATGATTTGAGGAGAATCCGAAGCGGTACAAAATCCACGATGGCTCAACGTTCAACATCTCACTCCAAAGAAGACTTGTGGGAACTCGTTCTCTCACTACAATGAGATGTTGCTCAACTAAAGATGAATCAAAACCAACAACAGGCTCAGCATCCTCCTAGCACGGTTGTAGAAAACATCACAAGAGATGAGGCCAAAGAAGGACCACTACTATCTTTGGAGCCTCAATTATAAGAGGAATATTGCCAAGAAGAGCAAGTACCAGATATGATAGACGACCAAGTTGACTCCGTGGCCACAACAACACAAAGGGAACAACCTGTCCTATTTCATGCTCTAACATGAAAAAAGTGTGTTCTTTAATCATCAATGAGAGGATCTATGTTGACATGACTCACTTAGTTTTGGTTAAAGGAGATTGCTTGGAGTTATTAAGATATGACATCACCTACAAATTTTGGAGGTACATTGACAAAGATCAAAATATTCATAGCCAAATTTCACATAAGAAAAAATCAAAGATGGAAGTCATTATGTTTGGTGTCAATCTGAATTTTCCATTTGATCCGAGTGGAAGACATGCAGAAGATAGAGGTTAGAAGATTCCCTGGATTTGAGGGCAAATCCTTTTCAACCCCGAGAGTATGATGCACCTTGGATCTGCATCAATATCATTTTTATTTTAGTTTTTTATCAGGATGAAGGACGTCCAATACAAGAAGATCTTGAAGAAATAAAAAGATATTATCTCTTTAGATATTATCTCTACAAAGATCCACTTATCTAGGTTATCTTTTATTTAGTTTTCTAATTTATGTTTGTAAAAGGCAATATAAAGACATTTAATTTTATGTTTTACATCGTTGTTGAATTATGATAAAACAAAGCTTTTGCTTTTCGGGAATTGGAGAGATCCTTTTCTTCCTTTGGTGAGTGATATCCAAAGACCTTTTGGTGCATAATATTTAAAGTCCCTTTCGTGTGAGTTATATCACGAAAGAAACTTGCAGCCGCGTCCTTATCCAAGGAGACGAGAAGCATTGCGTTCATCCATCACGTTCATCCATCGGTAGCTTAAAGTTGCCAACTTTCATATTCCAAGATTCCATTCTGGGATTTGAGACGATTAGATATAAATCCATTCCGTGCGCACATCAAGATGGAGGATTGTAGAGGACTTTTACAGAAGCAGTTTGACCTTTTCCAGTGGTCATCCACAGAGGCAGCCTGGTCTTCTATAGCGATTGTCAGCAAAGGCACCAAAGGACACTCGTAAAGGTAGTCTTGGCTTCTTCAGAAGTAGTTTGGGCTTCTGTGATGTACGTCTACTATTGCAGCCTGAGCTACAACACGATGAAATTTAATGGAAGATTTCATTGTCCAATTGACGTTTTTCCTTCAGCTTAAGTTCTTAGTCTTGATATAAGAACTACCCATCATTTCTAAAGTTTTGTTTGAGATATTTTGTTGTTAATTCTTTGGTTTGGGTTCCTAATCTTGGTATATGACTCATCCACTCTTTTTCTCTAGTGGTGGTAGAAGGATTCTTGACATTTTGTTTATTATAAGTTCTAACGATTTCATGGATTTTGAACCTGTTTCTAAGAATAGTGCTCCAGCTAGTAAGAAGAACATTCGTCGTCAAGGTAAGAATTTCTATATTGTACTACATATGCATCAAGGTTTTAAAAATCTCTATTTTATGAGCAATCACAGATGGATGGCCTGTGAGTCCACTCTATCAACAATCAAACTTCTAATAATATTATGAAGATATTCAATGTCAAACATAAGAGGAAGTTTAAGAACAATTGTAAAATATTTGATGAGCTTCACAAATTTGCCTACTTTTTGACCTTTAACAAGTATTTAATGGTTTTGGCATTAGGGATGACATCATATCAAAAAGTGTACTTCATGAAGATTTTAGCTGACTTTCTAAGCTTTCTAGAATAGGCTAGATCGTTAAAATTGAAGTTTGTCTGCTATGTCAAAAGCCCATGGAATGGAGAGCTAATATTGTGCAAAGCCCAAGTGGCCAAACTTGGAGACCAAGAAAAGTCAATACATTGAAACCATCCAAGTGGCCAAATTCAAGAAGGAATAGCTACCAAAGATATCAAGGCATGGAGAAGAAGAAAGCAAGAATTAATTAAATAATGTATAAGTTAATTTACCTAGTAAGCTTTAAATAGAGAATCAGCCAAACTTATACTATAACCGATTTAGTGATATTTTGCTTATTTAGTTTGTAATTAAGCTATTTATAGTCATCTTATGTAAGTATTCTCAAAAGTGAAATTAAATAGAAAAAGTCTTTGTTTTATTTCGAAATTGTAGTGATTCCTCTTTTAAACCTTTGGTGAGTTACATCCAAAGTTTTCCTTGTGTGTTGCATCACAAGATTGGACTTACTTGTAAGTTGAGTAAGTTCTCTTATTGGTATTCGTACTCTTGCTTCTTGAAGGAAGGGTGAGTGAAGAGGTGTCCAACTTTCAAAAGGAGTTTCATTGGGGAAGACTTCCATACGGGAGTTACAAGTGTCACCACTTGCTATTTCTGGCCAATCGTGTAACATCTCGTAACTTTTTCAGTATAAAAAAATTCTTTCTTTTAAAATCACTCGTGAGGGAAAACCAGAGTAAACATACAGTGGAAGTCTTAACCATATAAAACTCAGAGTAAGCATATAACGAAAGTCTTTTACATTTAAATACCACAAACCAGTAGTTTAAAACTATTTAAACAAGCACCAGTAAAACATTTATTGAAAACCATTTAAAGCCAAATAACATTTGAATACTTTTAAAGCATTTAAATACATTTATTCCATTTCTGTGAGCCATAACCCCAAGGTCAATGTTGCTAATAGAACAAACGCCCAACCCGGCAATACTCCATCAACTACGTCCTTTATCAGCTTTATCCAATCATCAGCTTCTTACCTACATCAACTGGACGTAACTATGAGCCTGAGGCTCAGTAAGCGGTATAAACGTAAAA
The DNA here is from genome assembly GCA_022433065.1 of Begonia loranthoides. Taxonomy (NCBI): domain Eukaryota; kingdom Viridiplantae; phylum Streptophyta; class Magnoliopsida; order Cucurbitales; family Begoniaceae; genus Begonia; species Begonia loranthoides. Next base: position 24,420,941 of record CM039468.1, on the reverse strand, counting down.
CATGAAATACACATACAACTTTCGTAACATTGTATACAATTTTAAATTTTTGCTTATTTGTTACTGTTTCTGTCTGTTATTTATCTTGTTTCTGTGCCGAGCGTATCGAACGGGACCACAAAAACAACTATTTACTTATCTTTGGCTTCTGTGCCGGGTGTATCCAACCAGTCCACAAAAACAACTATTTACGTATATTATAGTTTAATTCTATTGTCTGTTACTGCTACTGTTATTTTATTCTGTTTCTGTGCCGGGTGTATCCAACTGGACCACAAAAATGCTATTTACTTATCTTTGATTTCTTTACCAAACGTATCCAACCGGACCACAAAAACGGCTATTTTCGTTTATTTCATTTTTGTGTACTTTAGGATTCCAAGTCTTAATGTTGTTGTGCGCATACAATTCTATCTAACGTGTTCCTCAACCGTATCCTTAAAACATGATCCGTCCTAGCTAAGGAACTGAACCAAAGTCTAATAAACATACAATTCATAACAAGCAATCAAACAAACAATAAACACCCATAATTCTCGTGATGTAGGCCCTTTCAGACAAAACACATGTAATGCCACTTACCTGGAGTCCTTAGCTTTAACGAGTTAGCACTTAGAGTTTCTTCTCAAAACCTAGTTATCAACAACATGAGATTATCAATAAAGATTCTCCAATAATCAACCCGAACTACCGGCAACTAATTGCTTAACTAATCTCCTCGACTCAATAGCTTATTCCTTATGATAATCAAATCAGAATTCAAACTACTATTTCCAATAATTACTAAAATTCAGAATATTCATTCAATAATATCCCACTAAACCACCACAATATAACCAAAGTTTATACCTAACCCATTTCAAAATAGTAGCATAATTTCATTCATGCTTATTATTACTTAATTTCCAACAACGACTACCCTCAATCCAATAACTACATTTTCTAATAATTCCACATAATAAAACCCCTAAACAATCAAACCAATATTTAGATAACTTCCTCAAGCAATAAGCCAAGTAAAATAATTAATTCATGCATATAGTGCAATATCCTAAATTGAAGGACAACAGGTGGTATATTCATCTATTCTGAACTTCATGACCAGAACAATTAACCAACGAATTATCATTAACCTCAGGGAGTAATCATTCTAGTATGTTTTCCACTTTATACCAACAAAATAGTAATTAGACTCCATTATACACTCACCAATTTTGGTAGTATCACAAACCCAAAGCAACATGTTTTCATCTACAAAACATGGTATAAGGACCATACCTGAAAAACCCGAAACTTGAAGAATCCAAAAGACAGAAGATGAAACTCCTCATTTCCTCACCGTTTCTCCTTCATAGCTTCACTCTCACTGTTTGCTTCCAAAACTCCAGAATATCCTTACAATTTCTTTCACAACACAAACTTCAGTAGCAACACCCTTCATTGCTTCAAGAACCACTCACTCACTGTCTGCTTCTCACTCTCCTCAGTCTCACTTTATCAAAACTTCATAGGATCTCACACATAAATCACAGAACCCTTCCCTTAGAATCTCACGGTTTCACTTGAAATTTCAGCAAAGTAACCCTTAGTTTTTGTTCTCTGTCAACCCTCGTTCTTTTGCTCCTCTATTTATAGGCCACTTCAAACGTCTCTTTAGTGTCCGAGTGAAGATAGAAGGCCAAGAGAATGGACTTTTCATCGTTCAGACGTTTCAGACAACGCATCATTCCATCTTCAGCATTGGTTAAACTTTCCAGATGACCATCATAATTGGACGATCGATCGCCAATCACCAACATGTCTTATGCTTCAAAAGTCGGACGATCGAGCTGAACGATCACACCCTCGCCATACGACCACCACGATCAACCGCGAACAAGTTCATCAGAATATACATGTATGTATACACGTTATTCTTTAACGTGTTACAAATATATGAATATACACATCGCAACCATAGGTCTTAATTGTGATTGTAACATCTTCCATGCAACTTCATCTTCTCCAAACCAATATGCACTAAATCCATAAATATATGAACATCTACATTATCTAAACTATCATTAAACTTATATTATATGTTCTAGTATTCTTCCTTCACTTTTATCTAAGTCAATTTTCAATAAATGTTCAGAACCTTATTATTCTCAAGTTTTCAGTCCTTACAATATCCAAATATGTCCTAATATATCCAACTACAATTTCTCTTAACAATACCTTAACAAAAGCTTTTATCCGTCACCTCCAATTTCACTGACTATTGTTTACTAATCTAGTTTTAAATCATCGAACAATTCTCCAATAACCTTAATCGTTTCGCTAAACTAAATATGAACATAATTCGGGTATCATAATTCACTTAATCCAAATATTTTTCACTTGGTTAATACCTTAATTGTCTATTTTAGCTCCAAATACCCCAACATTATCACTTAAGTCATATGCTTAGCATATAAAAAATTCAGGATATTAGAAATTGGCTTCTTCAACATATATTTCCAAATCTGTGAAATTTCTTATTATTATTTTTGGGAGAGTTATACTTCATTCATCAAGGGAGACATGCTCCAAATTTCTGATCAAAAGCTTCTAAAACGAGGGAGTTATTGTTTCTTAAAGTCAGACTTTTCATAAAGGAGGATTTACGCAAAGTATAGAAAGTCCAAGCTAACCGGTTGATCACCTTTATCTCTGCCGATCGACCATTCACAAAATCATTTAAATCTGGAATATTTTTTTTTCCGTTGATGATCAATCGCTCCTACGACCGCAACATTGGCGGATGATCAAAACTATGAATTTTTGGTCGATCTTTTTCCTTGCATGATCAGTCGCTTCTTATTCTTTTCAAGCCTCGGTCGATCAAGTTTTCAACAACTCTTCAACAAACTCAACTATTCTATAGGTTATATTTCTTTTCCCCTTCTGCTGGTGCATCATTTGGTATAAGAGCTGAAACGATTCCTACTAATTCGTGATTTTTTTTCTTCAACACAATGACGAGAGCCCAAAGCTACTCAATGAAGTATACTTCGGACGAGAAAGATTTACAATCGTCTATTCCAACTTTTCGCGGTTCAGACTATGTCAAAGATTATTTGGATTAGGAAGACGAAGTCAAAAAGATTTTTTAAAAAGCTATTTTTCTAGAGAAGATCCTAGTAAAAATTATTTCTTCAAAGCTTACAGGAAGAGCTTCAAGATGGTGGAGCAAATTGATTACCAACCGAAAAGAAAACAGTGAAGAAGAAATCAAAGCATGGAGTTCAATGAAGAAATTTTTGAGATGAAGATATGCTCCAAAGTTTGTCAAAACCGTCCCATCCTCACCACCACCAATTACAAGGTATGAAAGATCTTCCAAAAATTGACAAGCTCAACTCGATAAATTTAATACCTTGTTTAAAGGGATATTACAAAAACTTGAAATAAGTATATCGAGCACTCCAACTTTACAAACACAAGACCATGATGAGGTATTAGAAGGTAATCTTGATGCAAAGGAGCAAGGTGAAGAAGATGTCATATTACCTCAAGAAGGGCCATCGCTATCTTTGGAGTCTCAATTAGATGAGGAAGATTGTCTCAAAGAACAAGTACCCAAAACTATAGAGGACCAAGTTGACTCCTTGACGACAACAACACAAGAGGAACAAACTTTTCATATCCAATGCTCCAACAAGAACAAGGTTTGGTCTTTATTAATTAATAAGAGAGTTTTCATTAACATGGTTTCTTTGGTTACGGTTAAAGGGATTAGTTTGAAGATATTGATATATGGCTTCCCTTACAAATTATGGTGGCACATTGATAAAGAACAAAGTTGTTGTAGCCAATGTTTAATCACAAAAAAGGTATGTTCTTTGATCAAAGATGAATGAAGTTACACCAATTTGCCTTCCATGGATTTTAAGGAAAGATTGAGTTGGTTGAATGACAAAGAAGACATCAAGTTAAATCAAACTTTGGGTGATCTTTCTAATAGAAGTTTTACTAACATAATATTTTGTGATATGTTAAGTACAAGCCGTTTGCTTTGGGCAATACCCTGTGATGCACTAGTGGAAGGGGATTAGAATATAACCTAAAAATACATTGTTGAAATGTTGAAGTTGTGAACCAATCAAAGGAGGAAATCTGCAGCTTTGCGGTTGATAGTTCAATTGATGGTGCGGTCACATTACTCAACCAAAAAACAACATAGAGGCAACTTTTATGTGGCGGTCAATTGGGTGGTCGAGTGAGTGGTTGAGTCGCTCGACCGAATCTTCAGTTTCCATAATTTGACTGAGATTCACTTTTGGAAAGTCTACTTTGGAAGCTCGTAACTCTTTCTTTCTAGAAGGTTTTAAGATGAAATTTGGACTACAACTTCTTGGACAAAATAGGAAAATATTACTTTAAGAACTTCGAAAATATCCTTCAAGAATTAAGAAATATGCTGAGAAGAAAATAAGTGGTTGGAAATAGAAAGTAACACAATTTGCACTCCCTTTTTGATGACTTTGCGGATGGTAGCTTGCTGGATGGTTGGACACCACTTCACACAACCTTTCCCCAAGGAGTAGGGCTGCAGATGCCAATAAGATAGCTCACTCAACTCCAAATGAGCCTAATCTTGTGATGTTACTCACACAAGGGCAACTTTGGATGTAACGCACGAAAGTGTTTGAAAAAGGAATCACTCCAATTTAGAAATAAACAAAAGCTTTTTTGTATTCAAACTTCAATTTCTAAAACATAAGCATTAGGGGGCTTTATATAGCCAGTTACAAAGCATAAAATAGGAAACAACAATAAAGGAAACACACTAAGTATTCGGTCCTAATTGGTCGATTAGTAAACTATAGTTTTAGTAACTTTCTAAAGCTAATATTTTAGTAACTCCTTTGCTGGCTTTGGCTCCACAAAATAGTGACTTTTGGGCAGCTTCTTTCTCCTTAATTTTGCCACAGGGAAGGTTGCCAAAACCATGCATAACCAGCCCTTTAGTGTCCACTTGTCTTTGGTTGATTAAGGAAAGTTTCCTTATCTCTTTTCCTTTGGTCCTTCTTGCCCTTCAAACTTATATTCTTGGACTCCTTTCCATATCTTTAGGGGCATGGGCCCTTTTTGACTTCCTTGGGTTGATAGTTATTTTATTTGGGCCTTTGATAAGTTATCTTCCAAAAGATGGTAAGGAAGGAGTTGATAAGACCTTGGGCCTTTGTCTTTGTAGATAGACCTTGTAGTCCATCATCCTCTCTGGGTTTTTGAGGATTTGACCTCAAATCTAGTTTCTTTGATATGAATAAAGTAGTCTTCAAACTACTTTTCTTTATTACTTCGTAATCTTTGACTATTTCTTCCGGTGGGAGTGGAGTTAGCTTGAGTATCTTTCCATGAAGCTTGAATGTGTAACTATTGGTGAAACCATCATGCATATTTTTTTAATCATTTGCCATGGTCTTCCCAAAAGTAGATGACTAGCACTCATTGGAACTCAATTAGAGCTCGCTTACTAACCTTGATGTCTTGTTTGTCATTCAACCAACTTAGCTTGTAAGGAGTTGGATGGAAGGTTTTGTCTATCCCTAATTTATTTTCTATATCTGTAGAGACCACATTAGCACAACTACCTCCATCAATAATTAGAGAGAAAACTTTATCCTTGACCTTGCAACGGCTATGGAAGATGTTCTCCCTTTGACAATCGTCGATGCTTGCCTTAATAGTGAGTGCCCTTCAAATGATCATAAAGAGGGGACCCTTGTGAGCATACAATGTTTCAACTTGTTCTTCCTCCTTGTGCGTTTCTTATGTCTCACTTTCATCCTCACTTTCGACCTCACTAGTGCTTTCTTTCAATACCATTACTTTCATATTTGGACATTAGAAGGCATAGTGTCCTATTCCATGGCATTTGAAACATTTGATTTCTCTTGTCTTTGGTTGTGGCGCTTCCATAGGTAGCTCCTTGTCGTCACTTGTCTTTGTAGTAGTATTTTTCATATTTATACCTTTGTCGTCAAGTTAGGTGGTGGGTTGGAGAAGCTTGTATTCCTTTGAGGGGGTAGAGTAGCCCTCTATTTCTCTTTTCTTTTCTTTTGCCTTTCGACCTTTAAAGCTAACTTGATCACATCCTCCAATGTGTTGTAAGATTGTAGCTCAATAATGTCTCTGATGTCGTAGTGAAGTCCTTGGATGAACCTTGCAATTGTTTGGTCTTTCGGCTCTTGTAAATTGCATCTTGTCTTTAAGGTTTCGAACTCAGCAACATACTCTTTGATGGTGGAGGAACCTTACTTGAGGCCTTGCAATGGATAGTAAAGTTCTTTCTTGTAGTGACTTGGAACGAACCTCTCACTCATGAACCTCTTTAATAGTTTCCAAGTTAAGATGTCCTCTCCTTCTTGTCTGCTCTTTGATTGTGTGTTGTTCAACCCAATACTAGTGATGCAAACCACGGATACTAGACATCCAAGACCCGAAAATAATGCGGAATAATAACTAGGACGCCTTGGAGATTCAAAAGAAATAGGAGCTCGATCCGTTATCTATAAAGAGATAAGAACCGAAACTATCAAAGAAAGGAGCTTGACCTGAACCAAACTTGTTGATTGAACTAAAGCTATCAAGTTTGATCTTTTCAAGCAAACACTTGAAAAAGATCAAGCCCTCCAAGGAGAACTCAAGAAGAGAATCACTCTCTAAGCAAAATGCTCTCAAATTTCAACTTATAAGTTATTTCTTGTTGTTCTTTACAATGAAGGATTGCTCTTCCTTATATAGGCAACTAGAGAGGACCGTAAAGCAATATACAATGTCATAAAATACACAAAATAATTGATAAAATTCAAAGTTAAGTGGATTTGGCCACGGGTGGCACGTGGGAGGTGGTGCTGGCCGGTGGTGGGCGCAGCTGGCGTGGTAGTCAACAATAGCAGGCGCACGGTCAAGGTAGGTGGGTGCACAGTCGGTACGACTTGATGGAGGGCGAATGGTGCTGGTCGGTGTGGTGGGTGCGAGCTGGTGGGTGCGTTTTCGGGCTGGTGGGAACGTGTTGGAGGGGCGTTCTGTCGGGGGCTTTGACCGGTGCGCGCGGTGGGCATGGGTCGTGGGCAGCTTCATCTCTTCTTCCATTTTAGCCATTTTCTCTTCAATCCATTTCTTTCTTAGGCCTCCATTGGACACTTCTCAATCCCTAACACCTCCATGGGCCATGCCTCGCCATTTAATGGGTCTTTAATTTTGACTTCATTGATTAAATCATGTATAGTTTTGTTCATCTTATTTGCCTTTGATCTTTGACTTCGTTCTTGCATGTTTAGGCTCTCATTGGCTCCTTGGATTGTATCAACTAGTGTACCCCATGAACTCTAGTGTTACTAGTTGAATCTTTTTCTGCTCCGAGAAATTGTAACACTTGAATATTCTTTCAACCTTTTTCATCCACTTAATATAGTCGGTGTCGTTGCTAGATCCATTGAATGAAGAGATAGATACCTTGATAAGCCAGGAGTCATCTCTTTGTGTTGGTCTCCTTCTATGGTTGGGAAACTCTCCATACTTGGTTTCTTCCTTTATGAACTTCTCGTCACTATCCAAATAAAAAGGTCGCTCCTTGGGTCTTGTTGAATGAGGGCTCCCTCTTTGTTGGCATTGAGAACTCATGAATTGTTGGAACATGGACCGAAGCTCGTCTATTTGGCCTTGTATGCATGACCCAGCTTCGTGCGTTGGTGGCTCGGTGTTTGGAACAATGCTTTGATTAACCTCATCTTTGTGTGCCACTTTCATGGCTCCTCGTGTCATCATGAAGAATGAATAATTGAATTAGAAAACGTTTTAGTTCTGACACCAAATGATGCACCAGTGGAAGGAGATTAAAATATAACCTAAAAATACGCTGTTGAAGTGTTGAAGATGTGAACCAATCAAAGGAGGAAACCTGCAGCTTTACGGTCGAGAGTTCGGTTGACGGTGTGGTCTCATTACTAGACCGAAAAACAACACAGAGGCAACTTTTATGCGGTGGTCAATTGGGTAGTCGAGTGAGCGGTTGAGTTGCTCGTCCGAATCTTCAGTTTCCTTAATTTGGCTGAGATTCACTTTTTAAAAGTCTACTTTGGAAGCTCGTAACTCCTTCATTTTAGAAGCTTTTGAGCAGAAATTTAGACCACACCTTCTTGGACGAAAAAGGAAAATATTCCTTTAAGAACTTTGGAAATATCCTTCAAGAATTAAGAAATATGCTAAGAAGAAATTAAGTGGTTGGAAATAGAAAGTAACACAACTTGCACTCCCTTTTTGATGACTTTGCGGATGGAAGCTTGCTGGATGGTTGGAAACCACTTCACACAACCTTTCTCCAAGGAGTAGGGCTGCGGATTCCAATAAGAGAGCTCACTCAACTCCAAGCGAGCTCAATTTTGTGATGTTACTCACACAAGGGCAACTTTGGATGTAACTCAACTAAGTGTTTGAAAAAGGAATCACTCCAATTTTGAAATAAGCAAAAGCTTTTTTCTATTCAAACTTCAATGTCTAAAACATAAGTATTAGGGGGCTTTATATAGCCAATTACAAAACATAAAATAGGAAACAACAATAAAGGAAACACACTAAGTATTCGATCCTAATTGGCCGATTAGTAAACTATAGTTTTAGTAACTTTCTAGAGCTAATATTTTAGTAACTCCTTGTTGGCTTTGACTCCACAAAATGGTGACTTTTGGGCAGCTTCTTTCTCCTTAATTTCGCCACATGGAAGGTTGCCAATAGTGGCGTGGGCCCTCCTTGACTTCTTTGGGTTGATAGCTGTTTTATTTGAGCCTTTGATAAGTTATCTTCCAAAAGATGGAAAGGAAGGAGTTGATAAGACATGGGGCCTTTGTCTTCGTAGAAGGACCTTGTAGTCCATCACCATGGCTATATGATAGGTGGCCTACACATGATGGATATTCTAATTGCTATTATAGTTATTATTCATTCAAAGATAGTGTAAGGATGATGAAGGTAGCTCCACTTCAACCAAAGCAAGTTACAATAGATTATGATGCATGAAAGGGAAATCGGTTGAAAATTGCTACCCTTACGACAAAGAGGTATGCACCATTAGACAAATTGATTGCTTGGATTTTTAGAATTGGGTGGATTAAAGCTTCTTATATTTTTAGCATGATATGTGGATATGGCAATCGTGATGGTAAAGTTGTTCTCTTTAATTTTAGTTGCAGTTCATTTATGGTTATGCATAATGGATTGTTCTTGGTCTTAATAAATCTTAGTGTTGAATTTTATTATTATTTTGGGACTAGAAGAGTATATTACATAAAAAAGAAGGCCTTACTATCTCTTGATGATTTGTTTCTATGGCAATACTTTTCTGGCAATCACTATGATAAGGATACTCTCTTTAATTATGATAGAAATTCAAACTTGGATGACATTGTTAGCATGCATAGAAAAAGAGGGTTGCTATTGATCTTAATGAATCTTGGTATTGAATTTGATTGCTATTTTGGAGTTAGAAGAACATATTACACCAAAAGGAAAATTTTGATATTTGATGATATTAATATTGATTTGATCATATGGAAAGACTCTTATGACAATAAAGATGATGATGATTTTTTTGAACTTGATTACTATTTTGGAAATAGAAGAACATATTGCATCACGAGGAAAGTTTTGTTATTTGATGATGTTGATATTGATTTGATTCTATGGCAAGACTCTTATGACAACAAGGATGATGATAATTTTGTTGAATTGGATTACTATTTTGAGACTAGAGGAACATATTACATCTTGAGGAAGACTTTGCTATTGCATGATGATATTGCTTTGACTCTTTGGAAAGATTCTTGTAGCAATGAGGATGATAAAGATTTTGTTAACTTTGATAATTGCTTGTTTCATAGTTTCAAAAATTACTTACGTAGTTGTGCATCGTTGTCCAAGAATAGGTTGCTAGAATTTTTTTCATATGTGATCAAGTACAAAAAAGAAAAGACAAAATTAGTGGCCAATACTCTGATTCAAAGAATATGTTCCCAAGGGGGCGAGCTTGGTATACAAATTTATGGAATTCAAAAATCACTAATAAGGAAAGTTCATGGTAGGGATCTAGGAAACCATATTGGAGGAAGGAAAACTTAGGAAGCTACCAAAAAATTGTTCTTTGGTCACACATACTCAAAAGTGCTCTCAAGAATATATATATATATGGAAGTTGATGAATTGAAAAAGGGTGTCTACATTACTTCTAACTCTATGGCAAAGAATGAGGATCAAGCACCCAAGTGGTTATTCAAGCATGAGAAGGGGTTTGTGGAAGTCTTAATCTTGTCGGCCTACTACAACAAGCAAGACTTATTTTCTTATTACACTCAAGAAGACATTATAGATATTACAATTTTGATGGTCCATGATGAATCTCCTTGTTTTTATGAAGATTATGGAAGAACAAGACATGATTCAAGATTGAATCATTTTCAACCCCGAGGAGATGATGTACAACGAGTCCACTCTATCAACAATCAACTTCCAATAATATTATAGAGATATTTAAGGTCAAGTATAAGTAAAAATTCAAAAATAATAGTAGAATATTTGATGAGCTTCACAAATCTGCCTACTTTCTGACCTTTGACAAGTATTTGACGGTTTGGCATTTGGAACGACCTCACATCAAAATGTATGCTTCATAAAGATTGTAACTGACTTCCTAAGCTTTCTAGAATAGGTTACATCGATAAAATGATAGTTTGTTTGCTATGTCAAAAGTCCACGAAACAGAGAGTAAATATTGTGCAAAGCCTAAGTAGCCAAGCTTGGAGACAAAGGAAAGTCCATACATGGAAACCATCCAAGTAGCCGAATTCAAGAAAGAATAGCTGCCAAAGATATCAAGACTTGGAGAAAAAGAAAGCAAGAATTAATTAAATAATGTATAAGTTAATTTATCTAGTAACCATTAAGTAGAGAATCGGCCAAACTTATACTATAACCGATTTAGTGATTTTTTGCTTACTTAGTTTTATTATTCTTTAGTTTGTAATTAAGCTTTTTATAGCCACCTTATGTAAGTATTTACAAAAGTGAAATTGAATAGAAAAAGCCTTTGCTTTATTTTTGAAATTGTAGTGATTCCTTTTTCAAACCTTTGGTGAGTTACATTCAAAGTTTTCCTTGTGTGTGTTGTATCACAAGATTGGCTTACTTGTAAGTTGAGTAAGTTCTCTTATTACCATTTGTACTCTTACTTCTTGAAGGAACGGTATGTGAAGAGGTGTCCAACTTTTAGAGGAGTTTCATTGGCGAAGACATCCATACGAGTGTTACAAGTGTCACAACTTGCTATTTCTGGCCAATCGGCTTCTTCAGCGCATATTTATAAATCCATGAAGTTTCTTATTATTATTTTTGGAGGAGTATACTTCATTCATCAAGGGAGACATGCTCCAAATTTTAGATCAAAGGCTTCTAAAACGAGGGAGTTATTGTTTCTTAAAGTTAGACTTTCCATAAAGGAGGATTTGTGGCAAAGTATAGAAAGTCCAAGTCGGCCGGTCGATCACCTTCATCTTAGCTGATCGACCACTCACAAAATTGTTTGAATTTGGAATAACCTTCCTCGTTGATGAACGATTGCTCCTTCGACTGCAACATTGCAGACGATCAAAACTATGAATTTTTTGTCAATCTTTTTCCTTGCATGATCAACCACTTCTTATTCTTTTCAAGCCTCGATCGATCAAGTTTTCAGCAACTCTTCAACAAACTCAACTATTCTAAAGGTTATATTTCTTTACCCCTTCTGCTGGTGTATCACACAGACAACCCGGCATGTTATTCTTACAACACATCTATTTTTTTTTATATGCATGCTAGTTTTACACATTTATTTTATGCTTGCATGGTATTCATTTTATTGTTTCATACATATTTGTTGATGGACCACCTGTTGTTTTGGGCAGCTTTGGTGCCAAAACAACATGGTGTCATCTTTGTACACCTTCTATTGCATGAAGGTATTTTGTTTATATGATGTGATTGGGTTATAAGATAGTGATCACGTGTCCTTGGGTTTGAATCTCTAAACCTCGCTTAGGTGTTTGTTTTTACGATTGCTATACTTTGACTGGTCTTCAGACGGTCCCTTCTTTCTTTCTCATGTGAAAGACTAATGTACGAATCGTTGTTATTCGTTTACACGCCTTGTGGGCAATCAATGTGTCAGGTTCATGAATATCCTCTTTTTCACTAGTATAGTTTTCTATAGAAAATGGTGGAGACATATTTTATTTATAGCTACTATGTATGTGGTCTTGTTTTTGATGCCTAATCCATTGATGGGTTATGGAGCTAGTTTTCTTAAAAATGGTAAAAATGTTTTGATGAATATAAATCCATGCACAATATTTTTTTTATAACTGGCTCACGGTTTTTAGATGAAATGATAAAACTAATTTCTCTAGTATTAGAGTATAGTATAGGTCTTCCTATTAGGTTAGTCACTAACCCCAACAGCTCCTATCTTCCCATGTAGAAAATGAGGCAGTCAAGAGTAAAAGTTGCCATGAAAACAAACACTTTTCCATTGTTCTTTTATTTTATTTTATTTTTGAGTGTTCTATTTCTTTCTGTTGGTGAGGATCCCCCATTTTGCTATGACCTGTAGAAATATGAGAATGGTGTTGTTTAATTCTGTATTCCTGCATAGCATCTCCTCTTTATTCATATTGTACTATTTTTCTTGTGATCCTTATGTGTGCTTCAGCTCATTTCTTGTGGGTTATGAGAATGGTGTTGTTTAATTCTGTATTCCTGCATAGCATCTCCTCTTTATTCATAATGTACTATTTTTCTTGTGATCCTTATGTGTGCTTCAACTCATTTCTTGTGGGTTATAATTTGGTTTTGATTAATTCTTCAATTGCAAACCAAGACTTAGTCTAGGCGATAGGGTTCTCTTCAAGGATCAGGTCTATTGAACTAGTATTTTTGTTAGGCTTGCCTTTAGGTCGTGAGAGAAATAAATTATTATAAGAGCTTAAGGTTCCACAAATTTCTTGGTAGTGATTACTTGAGAGTTTCATAGTACGATATTTTGAGTGTTTTCTAATGTGCACAGAATTTTCTGACACTGGTTATGAATTTCTTTTCAGGTAAGTCAAAAATGCTACCAAGAAGGACCACTCGTAACCAACCTCAAGAAGGAAACTTTGATCCCATCGCAACAATGATTGAGGCATTGGAAAACCTAAGAAAGAACACTCGTAACCAACCTCAAGAAGGAAACTTTGATCCCATCACAACAATGATGGAGGCATTGCAAAACCTTTCAAGTAGTAGTTCAATGCAAAACCACAGTCTTACTCGGATTACTTTCTTCTGAGTGTTTTCTCGGTTAAATTCACTCGTGTTTGAAAGTGGTGCGAATCCTATGGAAGCAGAAAGTTGGCTTTAGGAGATGAAGAGGAACTTTGAGTCCCTGCAAGTTCTTGAAGAGTATCAAGTTGGGTTCACGACCCACTATCTAAAGAAGTTAGCATTGAGTTGGTGGAACACAATGCAGAAAAACTGCAACATCCAGACAATGGAGTGGAAGGAGTTCATAAAGGTTTTCTAGAATTAGTACAACATCAGAAGTCATTAGGACGTGATGATAAGGATTTTAATGAATTGACCCATGGAAGGATGACTGTCATGGAATACTTTGCTTGTTTCTTTGAGGTTTTGTTGTATTCTATCGGAATGTCTGAACATGCTCAAATAGTAAGTTTTAGTAGGGTTTGAGGCTGCAATTACAATAGAGTGCTGCCATTTTTTAGTTTGATTCTCTCCCAGAGGTTTTTGAAGCTGTTTAGAGATCAAGGAGAGTTTTTTATGCCAATTATGGGAGTTTTTAGAAGAAAAATGGCCAAGAAAGAAGAAAGACAAATGACCAAGAAGAATCTGGGAAAGTATAAAGGGTAGGGGTCAGGTGGAGGTCAGACCCCGAGTGCCAGTAGTGGATCATTTGACAATGGTCGTTATGATCTCTATACCTGTCTTACCTATGGACAATCTTGACATTTGAGGAAGAAATGCTCACATAATCAATAGCAGCAGTAGCCTTCATGACAATCCTTCTCGTCATCTAAGGGCAATGTAGCTCGAACCACTCCTAGTGATGGATGTGAAGCAGGCTATACTTGCCAAGGCAGGGTGGCAGTCCTTAGTAATCAAGATTTGAAGTAGTCTATACTTGCTAAGACTGAAAGGTCTAGATTCGCTATCCACCTTGGGAGTACGAATATGTACTAGGACTTAAAGTGACAGTACTTGTGGGTGGGTATGAAGTGTGATATGGCAGACTTTTTTGTCAGGTGTCTGACGTGACAGTAGGTTAAAGTTGAACATTAAAAACTAGCGGATTTGTTATAGCCTTTGCCTATCTCATAGTGGAAATGAGATAGGATTACGATGAATTTTGTCATAGGTTTTCTTAGGACTCCTCAAAGGTTTGATGCAATGTGAGTTATTGTTGATCGGTTGACCAAGTCTGTCCATTTTATTCTAGTCTGAATTAATTTTTCCTTGTCCAAATTAAGCTGTCTTTATATCAAGAATATCTCGATGTTCCTTTTAGTATTGTTTTCAATCACAACTCGAGGTTTACATCCAAGTTTTGGAGAGTGTTGCAGAAAGCTCTAAGTACGGATTTGAATCTTAGTACAATACATTATCTTTAGATTAATGAACAGCCAGAAAAGACTATCTAGGTTTTGGAGGGTATGTTGCGAACATGTATTTTGGATTTTGGTGATAGTTGGATTAATCATTTGTCATTGGTTGAATTTGTCTACAACAATAGTTACTAGACCACCATTGGTGTCTCTCCGTATGAGACGTTGTATGGGGGGTGGTGCCGTTCACCACTATGTTGGGCTGAGGTGGTAGAAAGGGTTTATCTTGTGCCAAAAATAATCTAAGAGAGTATTGAGAAAATCTAACTAATCTAGGAGAGACTCAAGACTGTGTAGGGTAGATAGAAGAGTTACGCCAAGCATAGAAGACGTGAGGTTGAATTTGACACAAGAGAGTTTGTTTTTTTGAAGGTTTTTTTCCAAGGCATGGTATCAGTTGGTTCGGGGTGAAAGGGAAGTTAGCCTCGAGGTACATTGGCCCATTTCAGATAGTTGAAAGGATTGGTAACATGGTGTACAGAGTAGTCTTTCATCTCCAGCTTGGGTATGTCCATAATGTTTTCCATATATCCTTGTTGAGGAAGTACACACTGAAGCCATTGAATGTCATCTATTGAACTAGCGTCCCTATCCAAGAGGATGTTTCCTACGATGAAGAGAGCCTGAGCAAATCCTTGGTAGAGAGGTTTGAGTTTTATGCCATAGGGTGATTCTCTTGGTTTGTGTGTTGTGGAGGAATCATAGTGAGTGAGATGGCACTTGGGAGCTCAAATATGAGATGATACAAAAGTACCCTCATTTATTTGATGGCTTCCTTAAGGTAGTATTGAATTTTGGGGGCGAAATTCCTTAGAGGGGGAAGGACATAAAACTCGCTATTTTTACATTAATAAAATTTTTGCATAAAAGTTTTTTGCATCATTCAAGATGAACTTGTCCAGGTTGACGTAAACCGTTAACATTGGTTATGCGTGAATTTTAGGTCAAATAGTCAATCGATAAAAATTGTGAGTTACCACATGATTATAATTTGATGGAATAATGTTAAGTAAATTAGAGTTATCACGGAATGGGTTTCAGATAACGTTTAGATTTCTTATGAATTAGAATTCAAGGTTTATTTAATGTATAATAGAATATTATATATTAAATATTAATTAAAAATAAAATTTTGTTTTAAAAAAAAATTCCTTCCTGAGAGAGAGAGAGAGAGAGAGAGAGAGAGAGAGAGAGAGAGAGAGAGAGAGAGAGAGAGAGAGAGAGAGAGAGTAACACCCCTCGTTAAATTTTGAAACCTTTTTCCTTTTTTAATTTTTTGTGCAAAAAATTTCTTTTTATTTATTTAAAACTTACGAGAGGAAATAAATAAAAGTGAGCGAAATAAATCAGAGTGTGTAAAATAAATTAGAGTAAAAAGCCAAAAGCATTAATAATTTCAAAATACTGTTTGACAGCTAAACATGAGTTCGTAATTCACAAAATGTCTATCGTTTTTCAAATAATTTCAAAATAATACTTTTGCTTCTTTGCGAGCCATAACCATTCAAGTTGATTCAGCTGAGTAACCCAAGTGCTCAACATGTAATGACTCCTCCTCCACTTCGAGAATGCTAACATCCTGACAGTTACCTACACTACAAACAAACTGTGAGCATAAAGCCCAACAAGAAATGAGATGCTATATGATGCATGCCTATAACTGATTATGTCATAATGGAATCTGCCAAAACTATTCTTTACTCACGGTTATATACATTAACTTGTACGTTGAGTTGGGACATTAGAGGTATCAGTCGAAGGGAGAATAGCCGCTAGTCAGCATCTAACCCTTGGGTAGACAGACTCTCGCGGCCCGACAAGGGAAGGGCATAATCTTAAGTTTACCCGGTTAGATCCGAACTTCCTCCTAAACTTCCAATTCCCTTACATCCATTTACTTTATCCATTTTCCTCTTATAAAATGCATATGAATACCAATCCAAACATGACATTCCTAATTGTTTATATTATTACGATGCATGTCAATGTGGCGCAATAATCACAACAATATATACATCATCTAACAGAAATTAAACAAATCCAATTAAATTAAATTCAAGCTAATAACTAAGAGTAAGTCAACAACCTATATTACTAAGCAATACAATATAATACAACGGCTATGAGCAATAATCCAATTAACTAAAATCAGCGAATTAAATAACGAAGGGCTAACACAAGGAAATATGGTGTGATGGCAATTAGCATGACATAATTCAAATAGATAGATGGTAATGAGAAATGGAACACGGTAAGAACTAATAACATGCTATAACTTGGAATAATGTTCTAAAACAGAATATTTCAAGCTATTTAAATTATAAGCTAACAATTCATTTTATTAACAACAAGGTAATATAATGAGGATTGCAAAGCAGCATTTTAAATACAACAGTTAATCATTGGCAGAAACATGCTTATTAGATCAATAAATCAACGACATCGGATGAACAAGGGCATAATGAACAAAGGTAGCATAATATCTAGGAAATGGAGCTTTAGTACAAAGTATATTCAAGCTTTATAATTGATAGATGCATTATCCAAAAATCAACTGTACAAAGAAATAAACTTTAGCAACGGAGTCTATAATCTTACAGCAAAACAAGAACTAAGCACTAAATATTTCTTCCAGATCAGCAGAGAATTATCTACACAACCATCATAAATTCAACAAGAGCATTATCAACTAGTTTGCAAACTTAGACATGTATTTTTACTATAGCAAATTTTTGTTCTAAACAAGCAGCAAGGTGTCCAACATCAACCAAGAAGTAAGTGAGAGTTTAAAATAACAATGTTACTCTAATTAATAAGCTAGAGAACGATATTGCTTAAATTCATAGGTTTATGCACCAAACAATCAAGCTAACATGATAGTTATATAGTAAGAAATATAATTAAGCAGAGGTTATGAACTTAACAGAGAGCAATAAAATCTAAACTACATAGTTTATTGTTCTTAACTAGCAGCAAAGTATCCAACATTAACCAAGAGGTAAACGAGAGTTTACTGGAAATCAAGAGCAAAGTAATCAACCAACAAATAGAAATCTTAACATGACAGAGCAAGGAAATCACTAACAACTTAATAGCAAATGACATGGAGTTAACAACCATAGAGTAACCAAGAATCCAAGCACTATCAAATCATCCAGAGAACATATATACAAGCATTAAATCAAGAAGCACACAGCTTGTGGTGTAGGCCCTCCACTGGCAACGACTTAACCCATTTCTTACCTCACTGGAGAGTTCAAGCAGCTGAAGATTTTGTGCACTGGATGAACTCCTTATAGCAACCCAAATTTTCCCTTAAATCCAAACCAGGAGCTTGCATCACAGTTCACAGCTCCTCACTGCCTTATCTCCTTCCTCATCACTAGACTCCACTCTTCTCTCTTCTGCTTCTCACTCCACGTATTCTCTCTCTAGAAGAAGAAAAAGCTCTCTCTCTCTCATGTACCCGTTCACTCTCTTCCTCTCTCCCCCTAAAAGAAAATAGAATAACATATGTCCTTCATGCTCTCCTCTCCCTCCAACTCTTCTCCTTTTTATGTGTTTTGTCGAAGACAAGAAATGTAATATCCTGAATTTTTGTTGAGCTAAGCACAAGTCTTATGTGATAATTTGGGATGATAGGAGTGGAATTAGACTATTTGGAAATATTTGTTAAGAGAAATGTATTTTGAATAAGTGAATTGCGATGCCCGAATTATGTCCATATTTAGTTTTGGAAATGATCAAAGTTATGAAGAATTGTATGATAATATTTGGAGTTAGATATGACAATGTAAATTAGAATTATAGTTACATGAGAATAATAAGGTTCTTATCATTTATTAGAAAATGTACTTGGATATAATAAGGTTGAAAATAGAAGATTTATACTATTTTGAGGGCATATTGGAGTTAATGAAGAATAGTGTGAAGGAAGAATGGTGGAGCATATAGTATAAATTGGTAGATGATATAAATGTTTATATATATATATATATATATATATATATATATATATATACACACACATGGATTTAGTGCATAATGGTTTGGAAAAGATGAAGTGGTATGAAGGATATTATAATTACAATTAAGACCTTAGGTTATGGTTACAATATATAAATATATATATTGATATATATAAGGTATACACATGTATATGGATATCACGTTATGGAAATAGTGTATATATATGAATAATCTGGAGAATTAAACGAAAAGAAACTGTTTGGAGACAATGGTCAATCGGGGCGGTCGATCGTTTGGCTACATGGTGGTCAATCGGCCATTGAAGAAAATCAATCAACAGCCATTTATTGGACATCATCTAGAAGGTTTAACCAATGTCTGGAATCATAAAGGAAATCATCAAATGCGTGTGAAGTTGAAGTTGAATGACATTATATGCATTTGGACGTCGATGAGTTGCTGATCATTGAAGAGTTATCACTTTTGGCCTTCTGTCTTCACGCTGATGGACGTTGAAGGGTCAATTGTCGTGGCTTATAAATTGAAGAGGAGTGGATGACGTTTGAGAGAGGGTGAAATGCATGCAGAAGCTCTGCCAAAATATTTGGAGAAGTCTTGCTTTTGGATGAGAGATTTGTGAGGTCTGAGTGCTGTGAATGGTTGTTGGAGGTAACGAGAAGGTGAGACAATAGTGAGGGTGTGTATGATGGTTCTAGAGTTTGATGGTTTGAGAAAGAAATTGATGATTATTTGTAATATCCCGATTTCCATAATAGAAATTAAATAAGGATAAGAGAAATTAATCGAAGGAAAATCTGGATATTAGTCTATTCTGAATAAATCGAGAATTGGAAATTGGGTTAATTAATATTCGATACGTATATTTGAATTATATATATATATATATATATATATATATATATATATATATTATTATATTAATTAATTAAGTAAAGAGAATTAAAATAAATGTTAATTAAAATTAAGGTTAATGGAATTAACAATTTAAAAGGGATAGAATAAAAAGGGAAATTGAAAAGAGGAGGTGGAAGTGAACCAATTTGGTTTGTTGATGGTCTGGTTCGGTTAAGTTTGTCAATTGAAAGGGGAAAAGAAAGTGAATTAGGGCTGCTGTTGGAAGAGATGAAATAGAAAGAGGGAGAAGAGAGAGCAATCGGGAGTGAGGGAGAACCCGAGAGAGTGACGAGGAGACGAGGGAGACGAGGGAGAGTGAGCTCAGAACGGGGGCGACGTGCGAACTCCGCTGGCAAGCAAGGATCGACGTGGAATCAGATTCGAATTTTGATTCATAGGGATAAATATCTATTTCGGAATCAATATCTGAGTCTTATATTGGGTCCTATCCTATTTTATAAGCTAGTTTTAGTGTTTGTATTTTCTTATTATTCTCATATCATTTTGGACATGTATTTGCATAATGACCTTCTTCAAGGTAGAGCCAGCAAGTACATTTTTTTCTTATTTGTAGGACAAAATTTGTTATTTTCTATGGATATTTCTTCTTAAATTGTTTTCAATTTTAAAAATATTTTCTTGGATTTTTATATTTATTACGTTTGAATTTGTAATAAGGAATTTTCTTTATAAGGTTTTTCATGGCATATGTATTTGCCTATTTTATTTGTTAGTTTGTCACAACATAAGTTTATTTGTGCTTGTCTTTTAGCTCTAGCTTCCATATCTTCCGAAATAATGAATTCTTTGTATTCATCTCTAGTCGGATAATCTTGGTTCTAGACACCAATGGGTGCAATGGCCAATGATGGTAATACTAACTCGTCGTTTTCAAATAATGGGTAAGATGAGTGAATCCTTATGAAGATTTCTCGTCTTTTTGCAAACTTATGAAAATAATTTCTAATAACTTGTATGATTTTAAAAGAAAATTCTTCAAAATCTTTCATGTTAGTATAATATATATTGTATCGATTAGTCCATGTTGAAAATAATCGAAAATCATAATAGGTGATGCTCCTTATAAGAATATTACCTTGGGTCCTAGTCCTCGTTTCTTTGGATAGAAATTCATGGTTGTATGTATTTTGTTGTAGTTTAAAATAGAATCGCAGTATTTCTAAAATTTGTCTAGTCTAACTTCTTTCATCTTTTCTTTTTCTTCAGTAGTTGGAATTCGTCAAATTATTTCCATCCTTTTAGATAATTCTTCCTTTTCTAGGCCTTTCTGGGCTAATTCTTTGTATGAAGCTAAAAAGGCTATTTGGGCTTCTTCTCTGTTTTTGTATGATTGGTGAATCACATTTTTCCCATTTATATGTTTGGAGGCAATACCCTAATCTGAATAGAAACCTCTAAATGCTCTAGTAAATATTATGTACCATTTTTTGTTTGTCACTGTGCTTTCATCTTCTGCCTTTTGTCCTTTGTCTTTTTCCTTTTGTCTTTGTTCATATAGTATCTCTTCTTCTTCAGTGTCAACTTGGTCAGCCCATGGCTTTACTTCTGATCTTTTTGTCATAGTGACAGAGTTTGTTGGTTTGATTGATGGTAGTAATTCTGAAATTGTTTTGATTGTAGCACAAAGTGCTTCGTCTTCCAGTATTAATTTGACGACAAGGGGGTAAGCTGTGCGTGGAGCTAGGGCTCAAAAATGGGAGCTATGGAATCGAGGAGCAAATCGCGAAGCTTCGGTTTCCTCCGCAATTGACCGAGGTAAAATCTTGGTTGATTTCTGTTATGGTTAATTTGTACTCTATTGATTTTGGTTGTGGAAATTGGTGATTGTTGTGGGGGATTGGAGCTATGAATGCAGCAGGGGGTAGTGGGTCTCACTGAGCTCAGAAACGCACCCCAACTCGAAGAAATCTTCGGAGATCTCAAAAGCTTACCTCTACCCCTACGAAAATCCTTCCTCGAAGCTGACCTCTCCATCGCGACGACCTTCCTACCTCAAGGATCGACGACCGACGACTGACGAACCGACGAGAGAGGAGCTCTCGGTGTGAAACAGAGAAGGAAACTCTGTTTCTAGTGTTTGCAGAATGAAGGAAGAAGAAGACGAAGAGGAAACTTGGGTGTTTGAAGGAGTCTGCCAGAACCGGTCCAACTTAAGTGAACTGACCCAACCCAAACCGAACTGATCCACCCAACCCGACCCGAACTGGTCCAGCCGACCTGAATCGATCCAGTTTGTTGACCCGACCCGACAAGATCGGTATTTGACCCAATTGAGTGGTTGCGGTAACGAATTTCTGCCCGAATTTTTCCTAGGAATAATATTACTATTTGATAGAAATTAATTGATAAATTCTTTCAACGTAGGCCAATCATTCAAAGATTCAAAAATACCCTAAGTCCTTACTCTCTAGGAATCCAAGTAAGTGGTACACTTACAATGTTTTGGCCATAGGCCCTACATCACAAGGCATATAGTATTTTCTCTGTATTTATTTTATTATTAAAGTTGTATATTTTATTTGGTCATGCACGATTAGATATTCACACATGATATAATCAAGATAAAAATTATAGGTCATCTTGTATGCGTATGAATCTGACGGAATTGATGGAACACTCTGAGATGGCTAATGAAAGCCTGAACGCATGAAACCTTGCGATAGCTAATGAAAGCTTGAAGCTTGGTAGTAAATTTTGAGATGGCTAATGAAAGCTTGAACGCATGAAACCTTGTAATAGCTAATAAAAGTTTGAAACTTGGTAGGGCTGGAAAATAAATTCCAACCAGTATGTAACTTTCAAACTTAAAAACTTGGTAATGCATGAGATTAAACATTTATGCACGTGTTTCCATTTATTGAGTTAATCTCACGTCTTAGTCTTATGATGTAGGTGAATTTTTAACAGATGATGAATTTGGACTGATCGAGGATTTTCCCGAAGTAGAAGAGAATACAGAGGGAAATATTGAATATGTCAACAATGGGTCAGCAGATTAAATTTTATTACAGTTTTAATATTTCGGGAAGAACTTTATTTAATATTTCAATTTTTAAAAGTGTTCGAATAAATTTCTTTTGTATTGAAGTTTTCAATAAACTATGTTTCATTTAATAAATTCTTGATTAAATGTTTTGTTTAATAAGCTAGAATTAATAGGATCAAACCTAATAAATAACTTTAAATTAATCAGCTAATAAATCTAGTTGCTTTATTAAATGCTTCCGCCATAAATAAAGATTTTATTAACTAAATTTGTAATTTAGGGTTTATAACGACGAAATTAAACATAATTTTTGTAAATCAATTTGGGGAAAAATTTTAGGGTTTTCAAAATTGGGGAAAATATAATTTGGGGCGTTACAGTTGTCGAGTGGAAAATAATTGTGCTAAAGTGGTGAATAAAAAGATGGAGAGGAGAGTTGAGAGACAGATTGAAATGAGTGATGGGGAAGGGTTGGTGCTTCGGGTCTGAGCTTGGTGGGGCTTCGGGTCAGATGGTTTTGTACTTCTGAAGGATAGAGCAACTCCTTCCTTCGATGTTCATCAAGTAACGTTCCTTCCCTATTGATGTGTTGTGATGAAGTGGTTATCTGTTGATGGAATTGATGTTGAATGAATACTTTCTATATCTCTGGACTTGGTGTTCTACAGAGAGACAATTATGAGGATTTGTTGGATGTTAAGTTGTAGTATTTTGTATATTGTTAATTGGACATGAAGATATAGACTATTCTCTGTTGATGATGATGAGATTGTTGTTTCTTTGATTTGATTTCTCTGCCATTGGTTTAGTTAATAACCTGTTGTTGAGCTGCTCCTAGGTTTTGGGTTTTGAAATCATCCTCAGGTTAAGTACTACTGTTGGTTCTATCTGCTTGTGATATATATAGAATTTAGTTGGTTTAATTTTCATTAGTTGGGGCTAAGTTTGTGACTAAGTGTGAAATGAATTAGTTTATGTGAATCATTGCTTCAATGGTCGTACTTGGTTAGTTTAAACTCATTTTACTATTGGATAACTATATTATGGGAATTGAATTAATCTGCATACTATTGAAGAATAGCTGGTACTACTTATAGGCTTGGGTTTTATATTGTGTTCAGTCAATGGTAGTTTGAAAATACACTGTTTAGTTATGTTATTTTTGTCAATTACTAAGCATGCAGATTTTGGTATAATTTAGGTTTCTACAAGGATATGTTGTTTCTTTAATGAATAATGTAAATGATCAAGTGGTTGAGATAATTGTTGGATGGACTGTTTGAATGCCAGCTAATTGCTAAATTTACCGGCTGATTTTAAGTCTTGACTTTGGAAAATTATTAAGTGATTATTTGGATTTAAGTTATAATTAAGGATTAAGGGTGTGAGTGTCGTTGATAATTATTTTGAAGGTCTTAACGGGGAGAAAAGATAAATAGCTAAAACGCGCTAAGGATTATAGGTAAGTTGATACTTATTGTACTTTGGTCTTCGGACCCTATATTGCAAGAGTTAGGATTGCATGTTGTGTGTTCTTTTAATGATATGTTTATTAGACATTTATTTCATCATATAGGATTGTATGTATTCACGAACCTATCGCATGACATACCTAATATATGTAAATAGCGTGTGGGGTTTCGGGAGATTTGGTGACGGTCCATCGGTGGGGACACCATAGGATGTATATCCCCATCGGAGTGACGGTTAACCACGTGGACCATAGGATGTATCCTCTTCTCTTGTACTGAAATCCCAACAAAGGAGTGCGGTGACGGTCATGATAGTGAGGCCATAGGATATATCTCCATGTAGGAGTGACGGATAACTATATGACCATAAGACGTATTTGACTCTTGGCTTAACAGAAAAGATACAGTTCTTTTCTTTAATGCATCGCATGATCATGCATCACATCTGCATTGCATTTCATTCTATCACTTACCGAGCGTTAGGCTCATTAGTTAAGTTTTATGATGTAGGTATGTTTGAGGAACATCAAAACCGATCAAAGACAGTTAATGAATGATTTACATGTGTGGATCTTGTGGCTGGCTGCACTAATAAAAGAGTAAATAGAAATTATTTGTAAAAGATTTTGTAAATTTATTAATATTCTTTAATGCTTTGTTTTAATTTTGCTGCATTTCATAAAAAAAATTTATAAAAGGTTTTTCAAGAAAAGAATTATTCCGCTGCTAAAAGGTTTTAAACAATTATTATCGGAAAAGGATTTAACACTCGTTTTAAAAGAAAAATATTACTCTAATTTTATAAAAAGAAACGTTTCAAAATTTACGCAATTTTTAAAAGAAATAAAATCTGGGTTGTCATAGTATGTATCAGAGCAACTGTGTTTTTAAAAACGGTTCTGTAGATTGTCTGTCAGCACAAGCTTCGACGTGGAAATTCTCCCTTAATTGTAAGTACGTATTAGAATTATTATTATTATTATTATTATTATTATTATTTGTGTTTTCAGTATCTTAAAAAAAAAAGATATATTCAAAAAGTTATAAAAAATGTAACAAAATAATAATAATTTATGAAAAATTTATAAATTCCTAATACTCCTTAAATATTCAAACTCAATTTCCTAATATGTAGGAATAGAATAACGAATTAAAATTTTTGAGTAAGTGGATTTACGAGAAAAAAGTGATTGTACCATGTTTGGAGTAAGATATTACTCATTTAGATTAAGTAAATAGTATTGAAACCATTTGGTAATTTGGAAAAGGTAAAGAAACATAAATTAGATTGAACTTTGGGAAAAGTAAAGAGATATGAGAAAACCTAGCCGAAATTTAAGGAATGAAACAGTGAAAAAGTAATTACTACATTATAAGTAAACAAATTGGATGAAGATCCCTAAGTTATAAATATTCATGAATAAGAAACAATAGTTAAAGTATTTTGGATTTTACAAGTGTCAACCCTACTTAGGAAAAATAAATTGGAAAAGAACATTTTCCCTGTAAGATATTTTGAGCAAAGAGAATTGTGGAATATTCGGAAATGATGAGGAACATCATTAAAGGAGTTTTTGATTAGGACATTAAGATAAGTATACAGTAAAACTTTTAGGAAATAATTAATCGTGGAATACCAAAGTAACTATGATGGCTTCAACTCACAACCATAGTTTAATGAAAGTTACTAATCCAGCCCAATTATGAAGGACATAGTAACTGTTAATAAAAGGAATGTAGAAAAGTGTAGCATAATGCAGGCCTTGGTAAAACTAAAAGATGTGGATACAATAATTTCAGGACAAACAGTTCGATTGAGCAACAAGGACAAGTAAGTAGGGGTTTATTCCTTAAGGAATAGTTCCAAGTGAATAAACGTAAGTTGCATAGTCACGAGTTGTTTTAAAAGTGATAAGTATAAGAAACTAGATTGTGCAAGGACGTAAGGAAGAGTTTATTGAGGTGTTGAAATATTTAATGTTCAAAAAGGTGACCTATGCTAGAATTTTAATCAAATCGATACCCAAGGTGTAAAGAAAAAGCATAAGAGAAAATACTCGGCTTGAACTTGTTAGACATAACAAAGTTGGTCATCTTGCCAAATTATTATCCAATGGTGTAAGAGATGAAAGAATTGCACATGTTAACAATTAGAGTAAAGTAGGACAAGGATGTATATGAAAGTTAATAAAATGTGAAATTGTACTAAGACTTTCCCATATTGAAGGTACAATGAGAATGAAGGAAGTTGCTTAGACTTAGGAATTGAAAAGTTCACATGATCAGTGCTAAAGATCGAGGTTTGGTATTGCATTGGACGAAGTTTTAATATGAGGGTTAAGAAAAACAAAACTAGGATCATGAAGGTGAAGGAGTAGGGAAGCGTCAAGTTAAATCTATGGGAAAGGAAAAGGAATGGAATGTAAAATTTAAAAAAGTTAAAGTTGGATTATGAGTTGAACATAACTAAGTTGGAAAAATTTGTATGAATGATGATTGATTATTGTCTCAAAGTTGAATTTCAAATTTCTTCTAGTTAATTGTTAGATTTATTTTTGTTGATTGGTTTTGTGTAAGGAATCCGTATTCTAAATTGGTTGCTAAGAACTTTATGGGTAAAAGAAACAAAATATAATAGGGGCGTTGGTGAGGAATGATCAAATGGTTAATGAAAGTATTGTAGTTTGAAGTAAATTCTAAATTGTGATGTTATAATATATTCATTTGAAAAATGAATACAAACTTGTTTTGGATGTGTTAGATTACTAAGAAATTGTTGTGGTATTTCTTTGGGTCAAGTCAATAGATGGATAAGATAAATGCTAAATTACACTTAAGATTTGTAACAAAGAGAATTATCTTGGAAGGTACCATGATAATTCAAATGCAGTCTTTTTGAAAGTAATAAGAATGGTCATTTGGTTGAAGACTATCTGGTTTTGGTTTGGAAAACTAACGGATAATAGTCCTAAGGATTTAAAAGGTGTAATTGACGACTCGAGCCGTTATTATTCAAAAGTGACATTTATGAGTCCACAATCTTTAAAAGAATAAATTTAAATGGAAAGTACAATTATAAACAAGTAAAGTAAATGATAAGAAAAGTAAATAAACTACAAGTTCCTTAGTTGTTGGATGGCTAAAATGGATAAAAGAAGCTGAACAAGACTTTTTTTTAAGGAATTATTTACAAGAAATTAAGAATTTACTTACATGACACGATATTTCTAAGAGAAATTTTGGAAATATTAGATCTTGAAGAGTTGAGCAATGTTGGAAAGTAAGGAAATTAGCCATTGGATGGTATGGTTTTAGCTTAACGAATGAGAAATGATTGCATCAAAGGTATTTTCTTATATAGACAAGGCAATTATGATAAATTTTGATGTGTCAAATTAGTTTTTTGATACATAAATAGATTTTTGATGTAGTTAAGATGAATAAATTAAGGTTATTAGTTATATTATTGGATTAAGAGGAAGAAATCTTGTGGATAATAAGTGAAAAGAATCTTTATACTAAACAAATTTCAAGGACGAAATTCATTTAAGGGGGGAAGATTGTAATATCTCGATTTTCCATAACAGAAATTAAATAAGGATAAGAGAAATTAATCAGAGGAAAATCTAGATATTAGTCTATTCAGAATAAATCATGAATTGCAAATTGGGTCAATTAATATACGATACGTATATTTCAATTATATATATATATATATATATATATATATATATATATATATATATATATCTATATATATAATTATTATGTTTATTAATTTAGTAAACAGAATTAAAATAAATGTTAATTAAAATTAAGATTAATGCAATTAAAAATTTAAAAGGGAAATTGAAGAGAGGAGGTGGAAGTGAATGGTTTTGGTTTGTTGATGGTCCGATTTGGTTAAGTTTGTCAATTGAAAGGGGGAAAGAAAATGAATTAGGACTGCTGTTGGAAGAGAGGAAATAGAAAGAGGGAGAAGAGAGAGAAATCGGGAGTGAGGGAGAGCCCGAGAGAGAGCGACGAGGAGACAAGGGAGACGAGGGAAACAAGGGAGAGTGAGCTCGGAATGGGGGCGACGTGCAAACTTCGCTGGTGAGCAAGGATCGACGTGAGCGACAAACCGTGGTGCGGGTTGGCGTGGTAGAAATGTCCGAGCCGTGGCGGCTTGTGATTTGCTTCGCGGTCAAAGCTTACTCGTGAAGTTGAAGTGCGGTCTGGCGTGCGTACTTCGTGTAAGAGAGTAGGTTGAAGACGAGGTGGCGAGCCGTGCGCAGAGCTAGGGCTCGAAAATGGGGAGCTGTGGAATCAAGGAGCAAACTGCGAAGCTTCAATTTCCTCTACAATTGGCCGAGGTAAACTCTCGGTTGATTTCTGTTATGGTTAATTTGTACTCTATTGATTTTGGTTGTGCAAATTAGTGATTGCCATGGGGGATTGGAGCTGTGAATGCGGTAGGGGGCAGTGGCCGATTGCCCTGCACTCGGTTCCTTTTTGGTTCGCTTAAATGTTGAACCCGGTTTGCGGTGTGGGT
The DNA here is from genome assembly GCA_022433065.1 of Begonia loranthoides. Taxonomy (NCBI): domain Eukaryota; kingdom Viridiplantae; phylum Streptophyta; class Magnoliopsida; order Cucurbitales; family Begoniaceae; genus Begonia; species Begonia loranthoides. The sequence continues at coordinate 24,392,327 of CM039468.1, read as the reverse complement.
GTTTTAGCTATGGACAATAATCCTTCATGTTCTAGTTGGCATCGCACTCAGATAGAAAGCTAGAATGTTAGGCAGAGTAAAGACAAATTGCTTTCCAGCAATTGCTCCATGTGTCCCCTGCTATGTTTGACTGAGTGAAATTATTGAGCAGAGAGAAGTAGTGCAGAAGAGAAATAAAGGTGGGCTATCAGGTGGAAAATAATTGTGCTGAAGTGGTGAATAAAAAGATAGAGAGGAGAGTTGAGAGACAAATTGAAACAAGTGAAGGGGAAGGGCTAGTGCTTCGGGTCTGGAGCTTGCTGGTGCTTCGGTTCTAGAGCTTTTGTGCTTTTGAAGGATGGAGCAACTCCTTCCTTCGATGTTAATTAGGTAAAGTTCCTTCCCTGTTGATGTGTTGTGATGAAATGATTATCTAACGACCTCGATTTTCATAAATCGTTAAAATTGCGTAAAAATTTAAAATTTTCTTTTTAAAGTAAAACATATCAAAGTGCGTCTAACTGGATCGCTACTGACTGTTTCTTTAAACTCGTTATGAAAACCAATTGATAAAATGTGTGGAAGCGTTATAAAATAAATCGTCGTAAAACATGGCGGAAGCGTATTTAAATCTTTTAAAAGGAAATCTAAACAATAGAGTATAATATAATAATTTAATGTGATTACAACCGTTTACTCATTCTTTTCTTTGTCTGGCCAACACTGAGTCTCGTGCGTGTGAAATCATTCATCCCTACATCATTATGTGTTTATCATCTACTTATGATCTCTTCGTCGTTGTACCTACACCACAAGCAAGGACGTGAGCTTTCCCCAAGTAAGAAAATGGGGGAAAACAATTATGCATATCTCTCTTTAATTCTTCTTGGAATGGGGGCCACCCAAACCAATTCTTTTTATTACGTTCGTTATTTTGTTCATTCTTTACTCGTACATCGAGCTGGAGATTAGAGGGGTCTTAGGGAATGGAATAGTGGGCTGGAGCTAACCATTTACTTGCAACTACGTCCCCGTTCCCGTCAAGGTTGGGGGCTTCGCCTAGCCGCGGACTAATTCCGCTACCCATCCGCCATCCAACTCCCTTTTTCGTCCCCTTTTCCAGCATATCCTGCCTTCAAGGTTCCTCCCCTTTCGGCGTATCCCACCTTCAGAGTTTCTTCCCTTCTAGCGTATCCCGCTGGAGGGTTTCTTCGGTGATGGGCGTATCCCGCCCATCCCGAACATTCTTTTATTAGCATTCGTCCCCTTTCCAGTGTATCCCACCTTCAAGATCCCTCCTCTTCTGGCGTGTCCCACCTTCAGGGTTTCTTCCATTCCAGCGTATCCCGCCGGCAGGGTTTCTTCGGTGATGCGCATATCCCTCCCATCCTGAACATTCCTTTTTCTTAGCATTTTTCCTCACTCAAGCATGTGTGAGTACCACCCCAAAGTGGCACTCCCTACGTTTTCTATTAGCATGAAGCATACTGTATTATAACGTACATTAACGGAAATTGAAATGCTCATTGAAGTAAAAATACTATAATTGAACTTGCACATATAATGAATCACAATAATTGAAAGCATACATAGATACAAGGAACAATTATGATATCAAATTGAACAAGACGAGACAATAAAGTAACATACGACAGATTTCAATTTAACTAAACATGCTTATTGAACTAAGTTAGGCTAAACATGGAAACATGCTGTAAACAATGAATAATGGAAACATGCTTGTAAATTGGAAATCTTTATTCTAGTTGGTTAAGCATACTTTTATTTTAATTGGTCAAACATGATATATTTAATAGTCTAGTTATTATGCTAATTAATTGCATGCTCAACAAATTGATTAACATACTTAAAGTTTAATCATTGATTAAACATGCTTGAAATGATTAACATGCGGACATGCTCAACTAATTCAACATACTAATTACTAAATTTGCTCGAGGATTGATTATTTATTACACAATTAGTTAAACATGCTCGTATTACTTAATAAGAGTAAACTAACATATTCAGGTAAAATTACAATTATTATGCTAAGTAGTTATCCTAATCAATTTGCATGCTCAAGATTGTGATTGGTTATTCTAGTCAATTTACATGCTCATATTACATACTTCTATTCTAATAATTCAAGCATACTCAATTATCATTGTTAACTAGTTATCGTGGATTGATTAATTAACACAGTAAATATGCTCGGACTAATTATTAATGGAACACTCGTTAAGTTAATTAACATACTTGAGGATTAACTTACACAACTACTTAAGTATGCACCAATTTGCTATTTCATGACTATTAAGTCAGTTAATAAAGTAAACATGCTCAATCAAATAAACATGACATGACTTACATTTATCATTATTATCTTAGTTAGTTAACATGCTCAATGATGTGATTAACAAGCATTAGACAACCGGTTACTTAGACATGCTCAAATAGAATTAGCATTATTATTCTAGTTAATTATCCTAATTAAATTGCATATTCATTATCATAAGTACTAATACCAGGTTATGAAAGTAAGATAAACAAATGGCAGCAGAGCAATGATGAAATACATAGCAGCTTGAAATTAATAACTAAACAGAAGTTAAACTATAAAGAACAACTCATAATAATGTCTTCGCACTTAACTCATCTATCTCATTCATTATCTAAGCATTTCTCGTTCATCAATTATTTAAGCCTTTATGACAGAACCAACAATATCACTTAACAGTAAATAATACCAACAATGAATAATAGCAGTTATATTAACCAAGTAATATTACAAAGATAACAATAATCTACCCTATCAATCCAAAGAAATGACAACAGAATATCATTCAATGAACACAACACTACCCACGCACACTACTTGTGGTGTAGGGCCTCCAACTGGGCAAGACACATCCAATTTCCTTACCTCAAGGCTATATCGCGTTTAGCACCTAATCGTCATCCTTCTCCTTCTTTGATACCTTCACAAATTAAAACATTATAACTCATCAATGAATCGTATTCTAACTTGTACGAACTCTAATTACTTCTCCGACTCCTAAACAGAACCTAACATATCCCAACGTCATATAAATTCCGACAATATCTGGAAACATCACTGGTATGTACAACAACTATTATTGATTACAAAACCTATTTCCAACCCGTCTTTTAACATCTCCATCTTCAACAACCATCACAAACAACTTATCCAGTTATACAGGGCATGTGCTTAATAATCCTACAACCAACATTACAATTCCACTTCATAACAGCAACCATACACCATTAAATCAACAACCAACATAGCATAACTCCAATATTTATTTTATTTCTTCACTATTTATAAACCAAGCAAATACTCTATAATGTTTTGCACATAGAGATATTTCCAGAATACCAATCTAGGTGACAAGGCCACAACCAAACAAACGTACATAATCCAATACTAATCGACAAAACGGCAGTCAATCGACCACAACCCACAAGGCACACTAACTCAGCATTCCATAACAAACATCAAGGAAAATCTCCTTACCAGAAGTCTGCGAGCAGCTATCATCCAGGAAGCTCATCTCCTCCTTCATCTCTCGGCTAAACCTCACGAGAACTTCCATTCTCTTTAGCAAACTTCCTGCCTCTCATCTCCTCCCAAGAAGCACTTTGCTCTTTCTCTAGAGGAGCTCTCTACCCTTAGCTTATACCTCTAGCCAACAACACTCTGCCATTCCTAGAAAGGCAGAGTGTTGCACTCTGCATGCCAGACAATCACTACATCCAGCCTGTAAAATTGTCAGCTTCATCAGAACAAAAACTAGGGGAGAAGTACCTGTTTGGTCCAAATCACAAGCTGGACCGTCAACCTATCGCGAACCGAGTCCCAGCGAACCGAAGCTCGCCCTGCCATAGCCATTCATCATCGTCGGTCCACTGGCTCCTCGTCATAGCCCGTGAGCGCCCTGTAAATTTATGGCTGCACATTTGTCGGACATCGCCGTAGCACCGATGACCCAAAGCCATGGCTGTCGAACCATCGTGCACCCACAAAACCGTGCCCTAGCTCATAACCTGTGACGTACAGCAAGCCAGAATGAACCTGAGTCCGTACAGCAAGCCATAAACTAAGTGTGAAATGAATTAGTATATGTGAATCACTGCTTCAATGGTCGTACTCGGTTAGTTTAAACTCAATTTACTATTGGATAGCTATATTATGGGAATTGGATTAATCTGCATACTATTGAAGAATAGTTGCTACTGCTTATAGGATTGGCTTTTATATTGTGTTCAGTCAATGGTAATTTGAAAATACACTGTTTAGTTATGTTATTTTCGCCAATTACTAGGCATGCAGATTTTGGCATATTTTAGGTTGCTACAAGGATATGTTGTTTCTTTAATGAATAATGTAAATGATCTAGTGGTTGAGACAATTGTTGGATGGACTGTTTGAATGCCAGCTAATTGCTAAATTTACTGGCTGATTTTAAGTCTTGACTTTGGAAAATTATTAAGTGATTATTTAGATTTAAGTAATAAATAAGGATTAAGAGTGTGAGTGCCGTTGAGATTAATAAGCTGCGACTATTATTTGATAATCTTGAAAGTATCAAAATTAAGATTTATAATTAATAAATAAATGATAATTATTTTGAAGGTATTAACGGGGAGAAAAGATAAATAGCTAAAACGCGCTAAGGACTACAAGTAAGTTGATACTTATTGTGCTTTGGTCTTCGGACCCTACATTGCAAGAGTTAGGATTGCATGTTGTATTCTTTTAATGATATGTTTGTTAGACATTTATTTCATCATATAGGACTGTATGTATTCACGAACATATCGCATGACATACCTAATATATGTAAATAGGTGTGTGGGGGTTCAGGAGATTTGGTGACTGTCCATTAGTGGGGACCCCATAGGATTTATATCCCCATCGGAGTGACGGTTAACCACGTGGACCATAGGATGTATCTCCATGTGGGAGTGACGGATAGCTACATGACCATATGACATATTCGACTCTTGGCTTAGCAGAAAAGATACGGTTCTTTTCTGTAATGCATCGTAAGATCATGCATCACATCTGCATTTCATTTCATTCTATCACTTACTGAGCGTTAAGTCTTGTGATCTAGGTATGTACGAGAAACATCAGAACAGGTCAAAGACAGTTAATGAAGGATTTACATGTGCGGATTTTGTGGCTGGCTGAGCTAATAAAAGAGTAAATGGAAATTATTTGTAAATTGATTAATATTCTTCAATGCTTTGTTTTAATTCCGCTGCGGTTCATAAAAAGAATTTATAAAAGGTTTTTCAAGAAATAATTATTCTGCTGCTAAAAGGTTTTAAACGATTCTTATGGGAAAAGGATTTTAAAGATTTAACACTCGGTTTTAAAAGAAAATTTTTACTCTGATTTTATAAAAAGAAAAGTTTTAAATTTTACGCGATTTTTTAAAGAAATAAAAACCGGGATGTCACATTATTACTGTGAAAATTTTGGAAAAAATTTATGGCTCTGTTACTGAAGGGATAGAGGCAGTTTGAGAGTCTGAAGGGTTGATCTGTGGATTATTTATGATGGAAAATGAGGACGTGAGTAAGGGAAATGCTGTGTGTGGGAATAATAGAGTGAAGGGAGTGAGAAACCGTGACAGAAATATTGTGGAAGGATTCTGTGATGAGTATTCTGGAGATATTTAGAGTGGGAGATTGCAAGGGTGGAAGTCTATTGTTGTGAGGATGCAACATTTCATGAAGGACAATTTATGTGCCAACTTTGTAAAGCTAAGGACTCCAGGTAAAGAATATTGTGTGTGATTTGTCTGTAAGGACCTACATCATAGGAGTAGGATTTTTGTGTAGTTGCTGTGTTAGCCGTAGTTTACTCTCTGATGAATATTGCTTCCATAATATGGTAATAGCTCAAAGTAATTTTCTGCATGATGTCGATCATAGGCTCTCTGTTACATACATGCCTTTGGTGATGGTTCTCTGTTTAGGTTGTTTCCCTACGTTAGTTTACTAACAATTATAACGAAAATGGTTTTCTATGATGATGGTTAGTGATAAGGAAAGCAATAAGTTGCCTAATGATAGTCTCAGTAGTGTTTTTACAACAGTTTTTCTTAGTTATTCCCTACTAATGCTTTCGGTGATAATTCCTGTTGTTCCCATGCTCACTGTTTGGTTAAATTTAATAAATAAACGGTAAGAGGGGATCTGTAAAGAGTAAATCAGTGGTGTAGACATAGGAATTTCCCTATTATTGGCCGATAAATTGTAATAATATTTTAAGACAAATTTACAAGTGAAATAAGTTAGTTATTTTTATTGATAAATCGTCAATAAATATTTTGTTTATGTGGATATTTTCGACAGGAAGTAAAACAAATGGGAATTTAATTAGTTACGTTACACTACGAATATTATTGTCAGGATGCATAATATGAATATAGAAAGTTTAGGATAATGGGATGATATAGGAAAATTAGATTAATAACAATAATTGTTAATTAGTATAAGTCCCAAATACACGTTGTAGTAATTATAGTTATAGATTAGTACCCTTGCTGTTAAAGAATAAGTTGGAAGTAATGCATTAAGGATGGAGAAATAAACGTATGGTGTTATAGTGTAGTTGATAATATTTAAATGAAAGTATGCTTAGTATTAATGTTATAGTTGAAGCATAGTTATTGTTTGTTAGTTGTTTGTAATATTGTTTGCGATATATGAACTGGTGTGTGTGACATTCATGTAGACATGTCAATAGGATTGCACGTAATGCATTGCATAGGCTAATAGAAGATAATAAATAGTGTTTCCTACGTGGGTTTGGAAACTAAAGAGGTTGCTCACACGTAGAAAACAGTTCCTTTGAGTAAGTTGAAAACTGAAGAGGTTGCTCTTACTTAATGGGGGATGAGTACAAAAACTGCAGAGGTTGCTCTCACACAAGAGTAAATGATTGTAAATGTAGGTGGACTCATTTTTAGTGAGTTCAGAAACTGAAGAGGTTGCTCTCACTCAGCTTACGGATATATCAATCTTAAGCATGTAGAGTTGTCATAGAGATTACAATTGCATTTCATTTTATATTCATTCCTAGGCAATAGGTACATTATTCCTCCTGTGATGTAGGTATGCAAGGAATCAAGGATAACAGCAGTTGATGAGACATTTGTACTTTGAGGGCTTAGCAGCTGGTTAGGCTACAAGATTAAATAAGAAATGTAATGTTTTGTAATAACATTTTTGAAAAGTGAGCCTTTGTTATTGTATTTCGTTTTATTAAGAAGATTTTCAAATTGTATTTGATTCTTTTGGTATGGAATACAACTCTTTCGCTGTTGAAAATGTTTTAAAGTTTTATGGTACGACATGTTTTAAGTAATAATTGGTTTAACAAAAAGGAGTTTATTCATGCATTTCTTATTTAAGCTGATTTTTAAATGAAAAGTCTTCCACTGTGATTTTAAAAGAAAAAGTTTTCAAAACCATGAGTTTTAAATCGTAAAAATAATTGGGATGTTACAAGAAAACCCCAGCGTCCCTTCTTCCCCCTTCATTTCTATCGAAGACTCCCCTCACCCATGTGCTTTCTGCAGAAAATTAGAAATCACAGAGTACTTTACCCCCATACTTTAATCTTCTTTTCCCTTCAATTTTTGTACTTTATTCATTCTTAATTCGTTTTCTCTTCTTTTTAAATCCTTATCCTTCTTCCCATCTTCCCATCACCTGGTCTCCTTTCTTCTCCTCTCCCAATCCATGTTTCTTCTTTTATTTATTTTTAATCTCCTTTAATTCACTCCCTTTATTTTACCCTATTTCATTTGCCGCCACTATCTCTACTTTCCCCTTCTTCTTTTATTTTTCACTCTTCTTTTATTTAATAAATCTTCTATTTCATTTAATTAACTTCTTCTTTTAATTAAATTATATTCGACCTAATTCCAATTATCGATTTATTGCGAATATTGCTTGACGATGATTGAGGGACAATTTTAAATTCTTCGATTACATTTTCTAAATTAGTTTTCCCGTTAAAAATAAACTTTTCAGTTGAAGAAGCCGATCGCACCATCGACTGCATCATCAACCAATTACTTAAATTTTGCCACTATTTTATATTTCAGTCGAACCTCACAACCCCGTCTTTGACCAATGACTCGACCGGAAACCAAAACGCAATTTGTAATGCATTTTGGTCAAGTTATCCGACCTCGACCTCAACTTGACCAAACATGCAGTGAGCAATCTGTAATGCAATTCGGTCAAGATATTTGACCTTGACTTTAACTGGGGCTCGACCAAAAATGCAGGGATCAATCTATGATGCATTTTCATCGAGATATTCGACCTCAAACCATACCGCGACTCGACCAAAAATGCAGGGGGAAATCTATAATGCAATTCAGTCGAGATATTCGACCTCGACTTCGACTGCGGCTCAACCGAAAATGCAGGGATCAATCTGTGATGCATTTTGGTCGAGATATTCAACCTCAACCTGGACCGCGACTTGAGCAAAAATGCAGGGAGTAATCTGTAATACATTTCGGTTGAGATATTTGACCGCATCCTCGACCGATGCCTCGATCGAAAAATGCCAATTACTCCATGATAAATCCAATAATTTCCCAACAATTATTCTAACCTTAATACGTTCAGCAAACATACTTCCAGTGTATTATTGCTCATAATAGAATCATCCCATGAAATCCTCAAATTATTCTTACTTAATCTCATCACGAAAAGTCAGGGTATTATAGAGAGAGAGAGAGAGAGAGAGAGAGAGAGAGAGAGAGAGTTCTTCTAGGGTAAGTCTGAATCTTATCTTGTTTCCTCATTTGATTTTTCTGTTTATGTTGGATTTAGATTTTGAGCTTGGAAACTCAAAACTTTGGATTGTTTTTAAGTTATTTTGGTTGATCTATCATTTGTACAAGTTGTTAGATTGATTGGTGGTGAAAATCGGTGAATGGGAAAGTTTTTGTGCAAAATCAGTCTCTGGATGTCTATTATTTGAGATGGGTGACCGCATAGGCCATCTAGGCTTCCATAGGAGTGTTCTGTGAAGGTAGTTTGGGCTTCCACATAGGACACCTTTAGAGGCAGTTTTGTCTTCCATAAAGGACTTCCGTGGAAGCAGTTTGGGCTTCCACAAGGGCGTCTGCTGCCGTAGCCTGGGCGATCGCACAATGCAATTTAATGGATGATTTCATCATCCAATTTGTCATTTTCCATTCAGCTTATGTTCTAAGTCTTGATATAAGAACTACCCATCGTTTCAAATGTTTTGTTTGAGATTTTTAGTTGTTAATCTTTTGGTTTGGATTTCTCGTTTTGGTATAGGACTCAAGCACTCGTTTTCCAAGTGTTGGTAAAGGGATTCTTGACATTTTTTTCGTTATAGATTCTAACAATTTCACGGACTTTTAACCTATTCCCAAGAATAGTGCTACTATTGGTAAGAAGAGTAGTCGTTGTTGAGATAAAGATTTCTATGTTGTATTGTATATGGATCATGGTTTTCAAAATATTTTTTTTGTGAGCTATCACACATACAATCTGACGAGTCCTACTTTACAACACGTTTGTTTTTTTTTACATGTACACCATTTTTACATGTTTACTTTACGTGTGCATAGTATTTCACTTTAATGTTTCATACGTATTTGTGGATGGACGTCCTATTGTATTGGGCAACTTGGGGGCCAAAATAACATGGGGTTACCCTTGTACATCTTCTGTTGCATGAAAGTGTTTTGTTTGTACGACGCGATTGGGTAATAAGACAGTAATGGCGTGTCCTTGGGTTTGCTAGTCATTCATTCATAGGGAAAAAATAAAATATAAACCTAACACCAAATAAAATAATAAAAGTCTTTTTACATATAAAACTTTATCTCAAATTAATTTACAAACTTTGAGCCATACAAAAACAAAATATACAAAAATTGTAAAATTGTCAAAAAAAAGTTCAAGATGTATGTAGTAAATGACCCTAAAGTAAGGATCTAAATTGTATTTTACACTGTAATATATTATTCATACGTAGTTCATCTATCATTAACTCCCTTTAAACTTTCTAGATAGAATTTAGGGAAAATGACAAATTAACCATCATTGTTTATGGTCAATAACAAGTCAACCGCTATCATTTATTTTCTAACAAATTAACCACTGACGTATGGGAAAATGATAAAGCCAATATCGTTGTCATGTCTGTTGATATCAAGCTGATGTGGAGCCGCGACGGTTCGTAGACAAATCGCTACGGCTCCTTGGTTATCAAAGAAAAGAAGGCCAAATTTGACCTGAACTACCGTAGGGTCTCAAGAGACCGCCGCGGTGTGATACCAAACCGCGGTGGGTGAGACGCTGTCGTAGTGTCTCGAGACGCCGCCACGGTTTGTTATGAGACTGCAGCAGTCTCATGACTGGTGGTTTGTTAAAAAATTTTATCACAAATTTGAGGGCTTAAACATGTGGTTTTGGGCCCAAGAAAGGGGGTCTTAGGTAAACATAATGACAAGTGATAGATCTTTGAGAGAGCTTCAATTTGATACCTTTTGGAGCTGATTCTGACACCTGTAGCCAAAGTTATGGTCTTTTAAAGTTGAAAAGGTAAAAAATCTAATAAAAGGATTGAATTCGTAAAATATATATACATAAGGACTTTGAAGTAGCGATGAAACTCTCTATTTTTCATGGCTACTTCAAAGTCCGCAGCGGTTCTCAATTTTTAGTGTTTCATGGCTATTTCAAAGTCCCTATATATGTTTTACTAATCCAATCATTTTATTAGATTTTTGACCTCTTCAACTTCAAAAGACCATAACTTTGGCTACAGGTGTCAGAATCGGCTCCAAAATGTATCAAATCAAAGCTCTCTCAGAGATCTATCACTTACCATAAGATTAACCCTATGACACCCTTTCTCAGGGGCAAAATCATGCGTTTAAGCCCTCAAATTTGCGATAAAATTTTTTTTAACAAACCTCTAGTCATGAGACCGCCGCGGCGTCTTAAGACACTGTGCACCGCGGCGGCGTCTCAAGACACCACCGTGGTTTGGTATCACACCGTGACGGTTTGCAACGAACCGCCGTGGTTTGTCATAAAGCGTTAACGACAAACGTGACAGCGATGGTCGCGGCGTGAATTTTTCATAGTTCAGTGGTTTATTTGTTAGAAAAAAGGATGATGATTGATTTATCACCACAGTAAAGGATGACGGTTGATTTGTCATTTTCCTAGAATTTATTATATATATCTGCATAAAATAGTAATACATATGCATTTGACATTCCATTCTGATTGATATGAAATCCTATGTCATATTATTATATTTAATAGACATAATCCATATACTGAGAGTCATATGTATATGTCAATATAAGGCACGAGATTCACATTCTATATAATTTATAATAGATATTGCATCTCAATTCAACATCTAAATATTTAGGGAAAATGACAAATTAACCATCGTGGTTTGCGATCAATGACAAGTCAACCACTGTCCTTTATTTTCTAACAAATTAACCACTGATGTATGGAAAAATGACAAAGCAAACATCGTTATCACGTATGCTGTTAACAAGCTTATCTAGAGACGCAGCGGTCCGTGAAAAGGAGGCCAAATTTGGCCTGGACCCTGCGGCGTTTGAGACGCCGCTAAGACGCTGCGATTTCCCGAGATGCCGAGGCGATTTCCCAAGAAGTCACAGAAGAGTCCATTAGAACGCCGCGCTGGCATCCCGGGACGTCGCGGCGGCATCCCACAGTTTGTTACTGGAAAAAATTTTGATCGCAAAATTGAGGCCTTAAATGCGTGATTTTGGGCTGGAGAAAGAGGGGTCATGGGATAAACTTGATGACAAATGATAGATCTCTGAGAGAGTTTCAATTTGATACATTTTGTAGCCGATTCTAACACCTGTAGCCAAAGTTATTGTCTTTTGAAGTTGAAGAGGTCGAAAATCTAATAAAAACATTAGATTCGTAAAACATATACATAGGAACTTTGAAGTAGCCATGAAACACTAAAAACCGAGAACCACTACGGACTTTGAAGTAGCCATGCATGAAAAAATAGAGAGTTTCATGGCTACTCCAAAGTCCTTATGTATATGTTTTACGAATCCAATGTTTTTATTAGATTTTTGACCTAAGATTATAACTTTCGCTACAGGAGTCAGAATCGGCTGTAGAAGGTATAAAATCAAAGCTTTCTCAGAGATCTATCATTTTTCATCAGGTTTACCCCATGATCCCCCTTTATTGTCCCCAAAATCAGGCGTTTAAGCCCTCAATTTTTTTATAAAAAATTTTTCCAGTAACAAATCACGGGACGCCGCCGTGGTGTTCTGATGGACGCCGCAGCGGCGTCACGAGAAATCGCAGCGTCTCAGCGGTGTTTGAGACGCCACGGTGTCCAAGCAAAATTTGGCCTTCTTTCCACGGACCACTGCGGCTTCATATCAGCTTGTTAACGGCAAACGTGACAGCGATGTTTGTTTTGTCATTTTTCTATACATCAGTGGTTAATTTGTTAGAAAATGAAGGATAGTGGTTGACTTGTCATTGATCGCAAACCACGATGGTTAATTTGTCATTTTTTCAAATATTTATATTGGTATAGTGGCTTGACTCTCAAAGCGTTGTGACTTCGATATTCTGATGTAGCACCTAGGCATCTCTATTTGCATGCCGAGGCATTGCTAGCCTAGTCAACGCCTAGCCGTTATATTTACCGCGCTTTTGAAGACAACTTAAGTTTTTAAGTGGATTGCCTTGGCGTCCACGTCCTAGCACCGAGGTGGCAAACTCTATTTTAATTCATTATTTTCTTTAGCATTGGGGCATCGATACGCTTTCTCCAACTTTATGAAGAATTCTTTGACCTGCCCCATGACTTGCTCGTTATAATGCCATGGCGGTGAATGTTGTTCTTACCCTAATCTTCCATATGTGGGTGAACATAAAGATGAGGGTATCAAGGATGTCATTTGGATTAGAGAATTAGATTTAACTTAAATTTTAGTCATTTTTAACGCTATTAATAATTAAACTTTGCTCAGTATTCATAACTATTAGATTTAATTATGTTTTGGTTTATAATAAATTAGGTTTCACCTTTCTTAATAACTGGTTTAAATTTTTACCTAAAATTAAATAGGTGAGTCTTAATAAATATAGTTAGGACATTAATGGACTTTGACATAAATATAAATCTAGGATTGGGAAATTAAGATATTAGGGTTTGAAAATGATCTAATCAAGTTTAATTTGAAGGTTGAATTAGCAAAAATAAATTAAGGTTTCAAATGAGGAAAATAAAATTTTGCGTAGGTCATTACAATTGGTGTTAGAGCATTAGATTTATAATGATTCTATAAAGAATGTGTATGCTAATCATGCACCTTGAGGTGAATCCTTCAACATGTAAGTATTTTTCTAAAAATTTATTTTCTTATGATAATAATTCAAATGCATGTTTTAGAAGCTTTGCCATATTATTTAAGCTTTACTGTGAATTTAAGTTATTTAAAATAAACAAGACATTTAAAAGTATATTTTTGTTTATATGGAATATGTATTTTGGAACTTTGTCGCATTTTAAAAATGCATTTATAATTTCATTTATTTATTAAAGTAATTGCAAGATATTTTGAATTATATTTTAATATAAATTTTACGTGGTTTTGACAAACTATGTGATGTAGTTCCATGGTGAATCCTCCTAAAGACTTGCTCTCAATCAACTAATTCCCTTTGTATTAGCAATAAGAATATGGAAAAAAAAAACTAGTATGAAGAACTCAATAATGAAAAAAAGGTTATGAGAAGTATATAACAGGTTATGTTACTTTTAAGTGAACCATATTTGGATGGAGCATAGAATCAACCACATCTTGCAGAATATGTCCCTTCAACTCAAATTTATGTGAGAGCTTATTTCTTTATGAACACTTTAGATTATTGAATGTTTTGGATGAAATAGCTTATGAATATTTTCCACAAAATTATAAAGATGATCTAGTTTTGGGAGTTAAGGATTCCTTGATAATAATAAGATATACTGTGACATCAAATTGATGATACTAGATGAGACAATTAATGATAAGAATGAAACCAAGGAGGCTTGAATAGGTCTTTTGATTTACTTTAAAGACACTGATTATTTCTTAAGTAGTTGTTTTCCTATACATATTAAATAACTTGAGGAAACCATATTTGATTGTAGTTGAAGAATTATTGGATATTAAGGGTATGGTTGATTAAAAGGAGATTGAGGTACTTAAATGCAAAATTAGAACTCTCTCATTTATCTGGTGTTGAGAGAATAATATGTAAGGGCAAGAGCACATTATCGTAACAAGTAATGAATTAATAATTATCAAGAGCACATTATTGTTAAAAGTCAAATTTATTTGTCACTTATGCACGTTTTCTTTTATTTTAAATGAGAATGACAAATGGATAAACTAAGGAAAAAGGAAGCAAGGTTTTGTATTATATCCATACAATGATCAAATGAAAATAAATATGTAATGGTTTGGGTTAAATTTAACAATAAGTACCAGGATTAGAATAAAAATTATGATTGGAAACAAAAATTAGTTTAAAGTAACAAAAACTTAAAAGTTTAGCCGTTGCATTGGAATTCATTGAGTGAAATGACTTTGGACACATAATTGACTAACCAAACTAACCAAACGTGACAGTAACTACTAAGCAAACGTGAAATAGAAATGTTACTCAAATGAGAAGTTAATACCCAACGTTAGAATAGTTAAAGGTTGACTCTCAACTTTAGAAGGTAGAAAGAGGATTTTGTGCTCAGAATTAAGGAGCACAAAGTAGGTTATATCGCCTCGTGCGGATGTGATTTTGCTATTAGTGTGATAAAAATCATTGGTCAACGAGACGTTGAAATGTGGCTTAGATTACTTGAACTAATTCATTAAGTTTAAAGTTAAGTAACTTAAATTTTTATGATGAATATGAAAATTAACATTTAAAAACTTAAATAAATAAAATTTAAAATATAAGGTAATTCAGCTAGAAGTTGAATTATCATGTGAAAGGAGAGAAGTGAGAGAGGGTTTGGAGGGAGAGAGAACCAAGAAGAGTGAGGGGAGAATCATAGTGTCCGTCACATTTTGAAAAAAAAATGCTCAACACATCATGGCACAGAGAGGAACACATGGTATAAGAATCTTGAAGCGAAACCAACGTCTCGGGTAAGTTTCTCTATCTTTCTCAATTTGCGAATATATAAAAAAACATACGATGAATTTGTTATAATTCATGAAATTGATGATGTATAAACATATCATATGTTAGATTAACATGTTAGGATAATGTTTATCGATTGGATTTGGCTATTTGGGTGAAAATGGAAGAGACTTGATTCAAATTTGAGGAAATATTGATTTCACCCTAAACGCTAGAATGCTGAGGACGGAGCACTATAGTGCTGAGCAGATAATGAAAAATTTTGGTTTTTTAGTTTATACAATGACATTCCCACAGACAAATATTAGTAATATGTCGTTCACAAAAAATAAACGTTATAAGACTTAAAGATCCCAATTTTACAGAGTAATTTCTACTAAGGAAATATTTTTCGACAAAAATTCACATATTTCTTTCTGGCATTTGAGGTTTGTTTTATCTCCTAACAAGTGAACACATTTTGTTGTAAAATTTGTAAGATTGGTTAGAAAAATTTGTGAAATTGGTTACTTTTAGTTGGTGTCATGAGTGGTTGTCTAAAGTTTATGAAGTTAAGGTTCTAAGTTTGGCAATTGTTGTTGAAAAGGTATTAGATTATGTTTTAAAAACTTATAAATGGTGATAAATGAAGTAATTTGTCATTATAGTCATGTTTCTACTCATATTATAAAATATGTCAAAAATTGTGCAAATCTTGACATATTTGGATTTGAAGTTATTAGCTTATCTTAATGTTTTGCTATTGGTAAACTATTAAACTATGTTATGTTATACATGTTAAGGGAAAGATAGTCTTTGAAATCGGGTCATTTGAATAGATATACTTGGAGTTATGCATATTTGAAGTTGATGATAAACAATGAGGCATAACCTGAAATCCAGCTAAGGGATAGTTTTATTTATTGCATTAGAATCTAAGAATCTATTCTTAAATATACAAACCAATTATATATGTTACAATACTCTCTTTAAGGGAATCATAGGTTGAAGAATCATTTGATTTGAATATGTACACTAATAGTTATACATGTTTGAAAATGTGTCCATTGTCAAATGCTAATGATGCGATTTAATATGTTTTAGGTTTGTTAATCAAAGACATAATTCAATAGGTTATTGTAAGATGTGCTAAGACCTTAAGGTAGGTAATGTATGCATGTTTTTAGCTTATTAGCCTACATTTTAGGATGCCAGGATAGTATTCGTTGTAAACATGTATGTGATGCTTGAAATAGTTGGATGAATGGATTCTTATTTGGAACTATGTTGTTTGCTATGGATTGTTGGAATAAATGTTGCATTGTTGTATGACCTTTAAGGATTGTTTGTGTATTTTGAATGACGAAGGTTTAAAGTTAATGGTGTTAAGTTTACATTTGGTATGCTCTAAAGTGAAGATACATGATATTGTTTATTGACTTCTCATTTTAGTAAAATGATTTGGATGTTCTTCTATTATATATTCATATTATTTGTCATGACTTTATGAATTGTATGATAGAGAAATGAATGTCTTTTGCATCAACACGAGCATTGCATATCATGCATCATGCAAAATGTTTTATAAGAAAGAACATAAAATGATTTTATACATACATTTTCATACTGAAAAGATTGAATATGAAATTAATATACGTAATGAATTGGGTAGGGTTTGAGGGAATGCTATCCCATATGAGTTTGGACACATGGGAGATAAGCCTGTTAATTTGGTAACGTAAGGGCCTCATTGAAGTTCACAAGGTCGTCATGCATGAAGCTCCTGTGACAACTAATAAAGTTCCCACTGAAGTTCTTGGATTGTCTTGCTGAAGTTCACTAGACATAAGTAGCATGTGTCCCATAGTTGTGCCTGCTTTCCCTTAAACTGATACTGTAACAACCTGGATTTTCGTAAATCATTAAAATAGCGTAAAAATTTGAATTTTTCTTTTTGAGACAAATCAGAGTGCGTAAATCTGAATCGCTACTAACTCTTTCTTAAAACTCATTGTGAAAACCAACTTATTAAATATGTACGGAAGCGTAAATACTGTGAAGAAAATCATCTATTTAAAATCTTGCAGAAGCGTAAGAAATCTTTCAAAAGAAATACTAAGTCATTCAAACATTACGTCTATCAAGTAAATCTTGACCATTAACTTCGTTGATTCACAACCGTTTACTCTCCTTTGTCTTTGCCTTGCCAGCCCAAATCCCGTGTATGTGAAATCATCCACCCCTGCTTCATTATGTGTTTCTCATTTACTTCTTATCCATTTCTATCTGTTCGTCGTTGTACCTATACCACAAGTAAGGACGTGAGCTTACGCCTAGTAAGGAGATGGGAAAAAACAATTTATGCATTTATCTCTTTAGTTCTTCTTGGAATGAGAGCCACCCAAACCAAACTCTTTCATTACGTTCGTTTTCTTTGTTCGTTCTTAACTCGTACATTGAGCTGGAGATTGAGGGTTGTCCTTTGAGATGGCCTAGTTTGTTGGCTTCTAACCTCCTGTGTGCATACTAGTCCCTTTCCCAATTTGGTGAGGGTGTATCCTAGTAGCTAGGCTAGATCCGAGCTATCCATCTACTCCAAATCCCTATTCGTTCCCTTTTTTCGGCGTATCCCACCTTCTGGGTTCTTTCTTTTTCTAGCGTATCCCGCCTTTAGAGTTATTTCTTCTTCCGGTGTATCCTACCTTTAGAGTTCTTCCTCTTTCCGGCGTATCCCGCCTTTAGAGTTTCTTCCCTTCTGGCGTATCCCGCCGTTAGGGTTTCTTCGGTGACAGACGTTTCTTGCTTGTCCCGAACATACTTGTTCTTATCATTTTCCTCACTCATGCACGGTGGTACCACCCCGAAGGTTACCCCCTACTTGGTTTCTATTAACATGAACTCAACTTAACTTCTTCCGAATACGTAAGCACAGGTGAGAAATAATATCAACACCTTAGAAAATTCATAGTAAACACTGGCTAAGAATAACGAACATGCTTTGTAACTTAAGGTGAACAGCGATGAATCACACAAAATAAGATATCATAACATATTTCTAATTAACTATGCAGCAACAAATACAAATCATCGAAACGTGTTTCTATTCGACTAATCAGCAGAAATACGTTTAGCCAATCATACTTTTGATTGAACTCATGAAAGTGTTCATACATCTTAACTCCTTAAACATTTTTTTTTCGTTTGTTCAGTTAACTAAACATTTTTCCTTCGTTTTACAGTTCACATCATAGTAGTTCATATCTCATTCAATAGGCATCAAATCTATCACTTAGAAATTAAGACAATAAAAGGAATATCAATAGGGAAATCAAAGTTCATTCATGCTCATCATACATTCTCTTTTTCAGTTCATCATTCTCTACTTTTCCACAACTACTTCATGCTTCACAAAACTCATTCGTCAACTAATAGTTTGTACATGACTATTCAGAAGTATTTTGTCCAATTAAATCATACTCTAAATCAAGCTTAACAACAGAAAACATACCTCAACCAATCATGCTCTCATTCCAACTTAATCAACAAGAAACTAACTACTAAACATGCTCTTTTGGTGGACAACATAAAACAATTGAACTATATCAGATTATGATTCATTATCTCATCGGGCTACACATGCTTTTTAACAACCAAATAATAGCAGATTTACAACACCTAGCATGCTTCTAAATTGACTACACAAGGGAACTTATCATGCTTTTAATGACTATACGAAATAGCGAAAAAACATATACAATTAACACATAACAATGGAAGAGAATATACTTGGATAATCCTGCTTTCTATACTATAATCACAGTAGCAACACTACTACAACATGCTTTTCATATGATACCAACAGCAGTGAAAATAAACATATCAACGAAATAAGCTTATGCTTAAGAAGAAATAATCAAGTCATCACCATAGTCATTCATTCCTTTCATTTTTCCTTCCCATTCTAGTGATGGTTCTCATTTCTATCCACTTTCCCTTTAGAAGTATTTGGACCTTTTCTCTTGTTTCACGTATTTACTTGTTAAGCATAACAGTAACATACATAAAAGAGAAATAACAAAGATAATATCTATAAGGCAGACAGTAAAAGCAGTGAGAACTATTGCAGGAATCAACGGAGCTCATCAGAAATCTTACGGCAGGCAAAGGAATAACATTTGGAATACTCTATATGCTTAAACACCACCAACAAAGTCATCTAAAGCAAAATGGGAAGCATTGATCATTTATCTAACATTATAACTTCTTTAGCATTACTAGAAATCTATAGAAATCTGTAAAGGAACCATGGAATCGTTATATCATAACTTTTTTATCATCACTTAGAAAAAATCTGTAAAGAACTCATTCATACTTTTCTTCCGTTTTAAACGTTTCTTCTCTATTTATTCAAGCTCAATAACATACATTTCTCCTCTATTTTATTCAAACTCAGTAACATACCAAAAGAAAACAATCATATAGAAATTGAGGCAACTACAGAAATAACCAAAACCAGACCACGAAACAACTCACACACACGAAAATACTTGGGTGTAGGGCCGCCAAATGGCCAAGACAACCCATTCCTTACCTTCAACTGATGAATTGTTGCTCCAACAGCCAACTCCCACTTTCACCACAACCCTTGACGCAGCAATGAAGAAGAAAAACCAAGAGATACAGGAGGAGTTTTGCTGTCGACTAAAATAGAGGAGGATTTTACCGCAAGAGACAAGCGGTAGACAAGGTGTGCACGTAGGGAGACGCCTTTGTGGGCTACTGCCAGGAGGAGACTCATTTTCTCGCTGAAAGTGCGAGTATTAACTCACTAAATGTTGAGTTTTTTGACTTTTATTTCCTTAATTTTTGCAGATCTGCTGTGATTCGAACTTGTGCGGACGCTGAGCTGTCGTCCGCATGACCTAAAATCACACAATGAATTCCTGGCTTCGGACGGAAAATGGCATCCCCACTATGTCCATACCGTCCACAGCCCTATTTTCGAATGTCATGCCATCGTCCGCATCGTCCGCATGTGACGTCCGAATTGTCCCAAAAATTGGACAAATTCAAATTGGACGCTGCATCCAGTCATCCCCCGTCGTCCACATTGTCTGCAAAACTCTAGATCTAAACAGATTCATTGCGGACGCATCCTGCCTCGTCCGTACCTTTCGTACTTTCTACATCCAACGTTCATAACTCCTCAAAATAGCAAGTTTAGGACGCAGATTGGGGTCCCGAGGCATCCTCTAGTCCATTTTCTTCACTTTTTGCACTCAACGTGATCCCCACAACATTTTCTTCATAGATACACGTCACAAATGGCACTTGTAAACACGTAATGAAATATCCTCGTAATCCCAACACTTCAATTACATCACGTATATGGGGAAAAACGTTACTGAAATGTTTATTGATTTAGCGTTGAGAAAATAGTTCATTCAAACTTGTGGTGTTCCCTACAAAAATCGCATCCCTTTTTCGGTGGTACTTATCCGATCAAGTGTGTGAGTATCAATTGATTCACTGTTGTTCTTGGCTTGTCTTGAGGTGAATCTCTTATACTAACTCCTTCCTCCACTTCATTATAGAGGTGAAAGTCCATAGAGAAGGGTTAGAAGATTTGTTGCAACCCAAGTTGGAGTGGCTTCTTTGTGGAGCTCGTTTTAAGTTAAAAGGTGCAACCATAGCACCTTTTTGAACCAACTTGTAATTGTTAATGTGTAAGTCATGTTTTCAATTGAATTTGATTTTGATTTTTAGAGGGATATTTGTTCATAGTCATAAAGGTACTTGGTTCAATTTTTGGGAAATTTAGATAAGAAATGTTTGACTTGTGATTGTTTGCTTTTGCCTTATTGGTGCCCTTATGGGTAGTCATTTTTACATTCATATATCTCTGTCTCTAGTTGGAATCTTTGAGTGATTTTTGGCAGGAATTCTCATCTTAGGTGGAGTTGAACTTGGTTCAATTTTTACATCATTTGGATAAC
The DNA here is from genome assembly GCA_022433065.1 of Begonia loranthoides. Lineage (NCBI taxonomy): Eukaryota > Viridiplantae > Streptophyta > Magnoliopsida > Cucurbitales > Begoniaceae > Begonia > Begonia loranthoides. The sequence continues at coordinate 24,371,109 of CM039468.1, read as the reverse complement.
AAATGAGTGAGTTGTAAATTCGACCATTTGGGCTCCCAATTTTGTCCGTTGGTGATTCTTTAGATTAGTTGTACCTTTCCTTAAATATCTTCTGCTCTACTCCTAAACGAATTATTATTTTGAATTTTGGAGGGTTTTTTTGTTGATTCATAGAGAAGGGAGTGGTCCATTGTTCACGCCATTTGGAAATCTCTGGATGGAGGTTTGATATTTCCAAATTTGGGTCTGTTCTTGCATTTTATAATAGCCAACATCAAGGGGTTTCCATATTCCCCTCTTCCATTGGTACATCATTTGGTATCAAAGCCACTTCCCTTACTTATACTCTATTATTTGGTGAATTTTACTTTACATTATGATGACGAGAGGCTGTAGTTATACTATGAATTATAGTGTGGAACAAAATGAGTTTTTGGCGTCTATTCCTATTTTTAATAGTTGGAATGTGCCGAACATTATTTAGATTGGGAAGACAAAGTTGAAGAAATTTTTTAGGGTTCTTATTATTCAGAGAAGAAGTTGGTAAAACTTATTTCTTTAAAGCTTAGAGGAAGAGCTTCATTGTGGTGAAGCAATTTGATTAATAACTGAAGAATAGATAGAGAAGAAGCCATCAACACGTTAGGTTTGATGAAGAGATTTTTGAGAAGAAGGTATGCTCTAAAGCTTACGAAGATGGTCTCATTTTCTCCACCACCAGCTCGATCCAAGAAGAGTGTTTCCAAATGGCAGCAATCCCAAGTGTTAGACATAAAGGGCTCACTACAACATATAGCTCAACTACTTGACAATCTCTTGGCTTCACAAAGGTCTGTAAGCTCTCAACCAATTCACCCAGATCATGATGAAATAGTTGGAGGAAATGTGAAAGTTGAAGAAGGGAGACATGATAACTCTCTGGTAGTGTCTAGATGAGGGACTCCAGATTCCATCTATCAACAATCGAGCACAAAGATTCTCAAACCATATTTTGAGTGATTATTTTATAGGTGTTCAAAGAGGAAAGAAGATGGATTACATTCATCAAGCATCCAAAAATATCTTGGAGTCATTCAAGATAAAAAATAAGTGAAAGTTCAAAAACAGTGTGGAGGATTTTGGTGGGCTTCACAAATCCCCCTACAACCTGACCTCTGACTAGTAATTGTTGTTTTTGGCATTCTAAACGATTTTATATCAAAACATGTGCTTCATGAAGATTGTAGCTGAGTTCCTAATTTTTCTAGAATGGACTATTTTGCTAAAGTTGGAGTTTGTTTGCTATGCCAAAAGTTTCATAAACAGAGAGAAATTTCTACTTGAACCACAATTGGAGTTGAAGACAACTAACTTAGAAAGTGATGAACTTTAAGGCCCATCATGAGGGCTAGAGCCCAAAGACTCATCAACACTTACCTTTATACTTATTTGGAAGGTAAACCAACAATGGACCAAGTGGAGGAGCCCACATCTCAAGAAGATCAAGGAAATTCAAAGCATGATGAGTTATGAAAACCTTCCCAAGTAGCCGAGCATGAAGAAGGAAAGATTGCCAAACTCTTGCATAACGTGGAGAAGAGAGAAGAGCTGCCAAAATAGGTCAAGACTTGGAGAAGATGAAACAAGAGATAAATTAAGTAATTTACTTTAAGTTAAGTTACCAAATACCTAGTAGGTATTGGAAAGCTAATTGGCCAATTGTGTGTGTTAGCCGATTATTACCTAGTTTCCTTTTTAGGTATTTCCTTTTTATAGTTTGTAAGTGGCTATTTAAAGCCCCTTGCATGAATGTTTAATTAAATGGAGTTGAATATTAAATCTTTGCTTTGTTTCTTAAATTTGGAGTGATTCATTTTTCTCCTTTTGATGTGTTAATCTGGAGTTGTGGTGTGATATCACAATTAAGGTTACTTTGTGAGTTGAGTAATCTTTCTTATTGGCATCCGTGTTCTTGTTCTCTTGAAGAAGGGCGTGTGAAGTAGTGTTCAACTTCCAAGAAGAATTGAAATTGTTAGAGTTTTCCATACGAGAGTGCAAGTTCTGATTTCTTGTTATTTTTTGCCAATCTCATGTAACCAAGCATATTTCCATATTTGTGCTGATTCTTAGTATTATTTTTGAAGGAGTTATTCATCATCCATTGAAGGAGTTTCTATCCAAATTTCGTGAGAAAAGCTTCTATATTGGGCAAGTTATGGGTTTCTAAAGTAGTCACTTTCCTAAAGTGTTGCAATAGAAATATAGAAACTGTCCAGCAATTGGGCGACCACTCTAATGCCAAAAGACCGCACAATTGAAGTTTCTTTTAAATTTCTCTAAGTGTATCATATTTCAACATAAATATTTATTATTTTTTTGATTACGCTTCCGTGGTCCATCACTAAACAAGAAGAAGACTTGGTAGAGGAGATTATATTTCCCCATGAAGGAACATTGCTCATGATGGAGAGACTCTAGTAGATGAGAAAAATTGTTTGCAAGAAAAAAATTCCCAAAAATGATCATATAGAAATTAAAGATCAATTGATGGCAGCCACTAATGATGGGGAATTGAAGCTTGATGAGATATTCTATCATAAATCCTTTAAAATGCGCAAAAGTTTTAAACTTTTGTAAATCCACTACAATCCTCTTTATTTAAAATTCTTTTAAAGAAATACATATTAGAGTGTGTCTAACCGGACCGCTACTAAAACCCCTTTTTGTTCTACCCACTACGAAAACCGTTATAAAATCATCGCGAAAACATTGTAAAATCTTTTATAACAAGATAGCGGGTTTAAAAAATCATGGCGGAAGCGTTAAATAATTTAATAATGAAACTTAATGAAAGAACTAAATAATTAAATACACTTAAGAGAAATGGAAACCGAAGAATTAAATACACTTTTATTATAACCGTGCCCTCTTTGGTTCTAATCAGCCTGGCTAGCCCCCAATCCTCGCACATGAAAATCTTTCATCCCTACTTTAGATTATTTGTTCATCATTTTTGCATTGACTCCTAATTCTTTGCATTTATTTTCATGTACAGGTACCTACACCTACACAACAAGTAATTGTAAGCTCAAAGGCTTAGTAAGGAAAATGGTTTAATGCAATTATGAAATGCCTCTCTTTAGTCATTTTTTGAATGGGGCCCACCCAAACCAATCTTTTCATTAAGTCATTGGTTCTTTACTCGTACTTCAAGCTAGAGATTGGAGGTTTTCCTTTGAGATGACATAGTTTGATCAGCTTCTAACCTCCTGTGTGCACACTAGTCCCTTTCTCGATCAGGTAGGGGTGTATCCTAGCTACCAGGCTAGATCCGAACCACCCACCTACCACAACTCCCTTTTCGTTTCTTTTTCCCTTTAGGCATATCCCACCCTCCAGGCTTTTTCTCCGTGATGGGTGGCGTATCCTGCCCACCCTGAACGTTTTTCTACTTCTTTGTTTCTTAACCTTTTTCCTCACTCATGCATGTGTGAGTGCTGCCACCAAGGGAGTACTCCCTATTTGGTTTCTATTAACATGATGCATGTTCATATATGCTCGACCTAATATGATGTATGATACATTATAACATAACATTAATAAAAATTGAAGTGCGCAATGAAATACAAGTAACTGTAATTGAAATTGTACATATAATGAATAACAATAATTGAAAGCGCACAACAATACAGGGAACAATTATGATATCGAATTGAAAGCAACGAATGAACAATCTGAGACAATAAGGTAACATGCAACAAATTACAATTACCTAAACATGCTCATTGAACTAAGCTAGACTAAACATGGAAACATGCTTTAGACAACGAATAACGGAAACATGCTTGTAAATTGGAAATTCTTATTCTAGTTGATTGAGCATGCTTTTATTCTAATTAATTAAACATGCTATATTTAATAGACTAGTTATTATCTTAGTTAATTACATGCTCGAGATGATTACATGCTCAAGAAAGGATTTCATTTAATATTCAAGTTACATATCTTGGTTAATATTAATTTATGAAGTAACGTGCTATGTTATTAACATGCTTCTATTATTCCAATAACTCAAATACTAAAGTACAATTAAGTTATCCACCATTATTCTCTAAGTTAATAAACATGCTCTAGTTAACATACATGCATCAAGAAGCAACCAAGTTACTTAAACATGCTCCGTTAGTTAATTTACTTACCCAACTAGTTAGATAATTACATACTCAAGATTAGTTATCCATTAAACATGCTTGAGTTGATTTACATGCAAACATGCTCGCTAGTTAATTTGTGGTCCTAATTCATTAACATGCTCAAGGAAGTTAATTAAACATGCTCTAATTGATGCAGAGAATCCAAGCTAGGCATCCAGAAAATAACAAAGAACATAACAGTAAATCATCAAAGGAAAAACCAACATTCTAAGCTCATTCGTAGCTCATTCCTACTCCTCATCATTTACATACTCATCACATTCAACCATTGATCATTTATCACAACAATCCATAACAAATAAGGTAAAACATTTACAATAAAGAAAATAATTAACAATAAGGAATGTGTCTACGAAGTAGAGCATTTGATCACAATTATAGGAACAACTAGAAAAAGTAAAACTAACAATAAAGGAAATGAGTCATGGAGCTAGTCATATTTTAACAAGTACTAACAATTCTACCCTAATTAATTAACATGCTGCTACTATCATAGACATGCTAATTAATCGATTTACCATGCTAGCTGATTGATTTACACATGCTAGTTAATTAGTTAAACATGCTAGTAGTTACTTATTAGTCAATTTAATGCTCTAGGAATAATTACAATCATTATCCTAGATGATTTAAACATATTCTTATTCTAGTTAGTTGACTAAATATCCTGATAGTTATGCTCATCAATTACTATAGTTATAAACACAAATTAAGTTATTTAAGTAACATGGCCCTTACCATACTGGCAATTAGAATTCAAATTGATTACATTCAAACGTGTTGGGCCTAGCTAAGTTAATGTGCTAGTTAATTAATATGCTTAACAGTAATAATTAACATGCTTTGGTTAATTGCTTGTTTAAGTTGATTAACGTACTTATGCCTAATTAGCATGCTTAAGTCTAATTAAATTGTTTACATGTTTAGATTAACTAATTTGGTTAACATGCTCAATTGATTAATTATTAACTAAATTGATTAGCGAACATACATGCTAGATTAATGAAGTGATAACAATACAACAATAATGAAGTAAATAACCACATTATAATTCAAAACTAATAACGAGTAAACATCCATTAACAAGATAAAACGCTTAGCTCATTTCCGGACTTCCCTTAACACTTAACCATTCACCGCTTATGCACTCAACTTTCCTCACTATCAATTTTGAAGCCCATATGCAGTCAAGAAACATTTACAGGAAATTACAACAGCATATGTAAGCTTGCAGGAATTTAACAAACAAGAGAAACAATGCTAGTAAAGAGAACAACTAACAGTAAGAATATCTGCACTATCAACAAGGGAATGGCAACAACAATTCATTCAAAGAACTATTATCTAAAGTCAACTAACAGTAAGCATTTCAAGGAATTCAACACTAAACCCACGCACTCTACTTGCGGTGTAGGCCTCCACATGGCCAAGACACCTCTATTTCCTTACCTAAATTGATGAAATCACTCATGGCTGGCACTCTACAGCAGCAGTTCGAGCAGCTCTCGAATAGCAGGGAGCAGCACATAGCAGCTCCACCACTCAGCTCCACCTCACGTCACACACTTAGCACACCACATCTAACCCACACTTCTCATAATCTAGACTCACTCTCACGGATTCCCATCACTCACTAGGACTCTCTCTCTCGCAAGAACACTCCTCTCATGTAGGCTCTCCCGTCTAGAAGAAAAACCTAGCTGCAGAATAAATGGACGAGGGGGAGGGATGACTACCTACCTGGAAAGGGGACAAATTGTAGGCATAGGAGAAGGGAGAGGTTGGCTGGTAGGGGGTGGTTGGCTCCGCATGGTCTGGGAGGAGATTTGGTCTCGGGGTCACATTTTTCCATTGGTTACTTGTCGTTTTCCTTCTCCTTTAAAATCCTAATTACCGTAGATCTGGGCTGCTTCGGACGAGTGCAAATACAGTGGGCTCGTCCACAAGAGTAAAACTCCTAAGGCTAAACCATGGTCTTGGACAAGAACTGGCATCCTTGTCCAGGCCGTACCGTCTGCAGACAATGTTCGAACGTGTTATGGCGTCCGCATGAAGCATCCGCATGCATCTGCATATGTCCATGAATTGTATAGAGGCAAATTGGATGAGGCCTCACCTCGTCCGCAATCATCCGCGAGCATCTGAAGGTGTCTAGATTTGGACAGATTCGACTTAGACGAAGCCACCCGCGTCCGCAGCCTTGTCCGCAACGACAACAGAGGCAGGGGTGACCTTTGGAATGTGAAGGCAGCATCCCCGAGTCATCCCAAAGTGATGGGATGGCATTCTATATATTTGCGGATGAGGAACAACGTCAGCGGAGTCGTCTGCAGTAGTCCGCAAGTGCACAATCCAGCACTTTTCTGACATTTTCCTACTTAACTCCTATCCTATAATATTTTTCCTAAAATTACACATCATAAACAACAAGTATAATTACGCAATGTAATGTCCCAATTACCCCATCCATTAATCACATCGCGTATACGGGGAAAACGTAACGGAAATACCCTTTAGACCTAACGCTTTGAAACGTCTTCGGTAATATCTCGATAATTGTCTAACTTAAAAAGTCAGGGTGTTACATTCTGTGGTCAAGAGGAACCTCTCCTCATGGTGACTCAATGGCCTCCAATGGACTCTCGGTGGAAAGAACAAGTTAGTTTAGAAGAAGAAATATCTAAGGTTACACGTAAAGAGAGTAATGATACTTCCTTGGCACTTACTCATGAAGAAGAAGAAGAATTGAGTGCCCACTTGTCAGTCCACCAGTTGTTCTTGAAGTCATATGAACTCAAAGTTTGTAACATCCCATTTCTATTTATGCATTTTCATAAAAATTTTGGAACATTTTAAAACTCATTTAAAATATACTTAAAGAGAAACATCAAAGTATGTTATGTGGAATAATAAAAATATTTGACTGTTTTGCAAAAACAACACAAATAAAATACTTAAAACCATAATAAAGTCTTTATGTCATTTAAACAACTTTTATTCTTTAGAGCCATGACCCCCAAGGTCGATTCGCGCATGGTAACACAAGCTTGCATTGCATCACACTTCTTCCATGTACACCTCATTTGGATCATAATCGATACCTATATCACAGGAGGAATAATGAGCCTATTGCCTAGTAAGGAATATAAATAAAATGCAATTTCAACCTCTATGACAACTCTACATACGTAAGTTTGATATATCTGTAAGTTGGGTGAGAGCAACCTCTTCAGCTTCGAAACCCACTACTTGGATTCGTTTTTACGTGAGAACAACTTATTCAGTTTTTGAACTCACTAAAAACGAGCCCACTTACATTTATGTTTATTTACTTTTGGATGAGTGCAACTTCTTCAATTTCTAAACTCACCCACCCGTTGAGTAAGAGCAACCTCTTCAGTTTTAAAACTTACCCATATGGGGTGTTCTCTACGAGTGAGAAACCTTTTCAGTTTCTGAACCCACGTAGAAAATGCTATTTATTATCTTCGTTATTAATGCATGTAATGCATGATGTGAAATCCTACTAACATGCCTATATAATTGTCACACAATAGTTCATATATCGCAAACAATATTACAAACAACTAACAAACAATGAGTAAGAATCACATCCCAATTATAATTTAACACTAAACATACTGATAAGATCGACAATTAACCTACTTTGCATTAAGACATATTTGAAGAGAACATGCTTAAATTTCGTTCAGAAAACCTATATATCCTCATCATGCTTCTGTGACCATTAATCAATAAAAACCAACATATTCTAAGTTATATTAAAGGGACATTTTACTTCAAACCAACCCAATTCATCATATGAGCATATTAACCTTAGGAGAATCATGCACAAACCTATTTCCTCATATTTAATTAACAACAGATTTGGTCTTTATAAACTAATTTACTTTAATGTCTTATTTCAATGCACAGAGGTAATAAATCAATAGCCTATTATTCCAGAGAGTCATTCCAAATGATAAGGAAACATGTATAACGTCATTTTCCCCCTTAACTAACTAATTACAAATTGGACAAACCATTAACATAAAACCCACTATCTGACAACATTAACAGAGGTATGAAAACAATAGAGGGCAAACAAATCTAAGTAGAATAACAGGTTTCGGTAGTTCATTAACAGAGGCTATTTCACGTCTAGGTTATAAGAACTTTTATAGAGAAATGTCTAAGTATAAATCTATCACAGAGATGACATCTTCAAGGATTAACAGCTAGTTATGCATAGCAGGATTCATCTTATACTATCATTTATAGTTTTTTAGTTGCAATACCATTAGCAACCTAAACAATTGAGAAAAGCATGTGAAGAAATCATTAACCAAGATCTAAAACCACAGAGAGCATCAGGAAAATATGCATAGAAACCATGAGTAATAACCTTATCATTGAAACAAGATCTTCAGAGAACAACTACAAGAAAAACAAGATCTCTAGAGAACAATTACAAGAACAACAATGAATATTACAACAAAACTACACAACAAACACCCAACTCCCATGATGTAGGTCCTTACAGAAAAAAAAACACGTTATTCCTTACCTCACTTAACCTTTCTCTTCTCCTTCCTTAGTAGCAGCCCTCCTCACTATTCAGACGTCTCACTAAACTCGAACACAGAGATAGGATTCTCACAAGTTTTTCCAGAAGGATAAACTTCTAACACACATGTTCAATTTATACAATGGCTTGGACAACCCTTCAGCCTCCCTACGAAGGTGAAAAGCCAAGAATAGAAACATTTGAACACCTTCTGAAGTGTCAAGAGTCAGACCTCAAAGATTCCAAGCGACGGTTATCATTTTAGACAATGATTTGGATGGCCGGTGTAAAACCCCATCATAATTTATTAAGAATAATCAAAAATTAATTAGGGGTATTTGGATTTAACGGATAATTATCGGGGTATTGCCAGTGACGTATTCGTTAGATTATAATTTATGAAAATTAATGTGATTAAAATAAATATTAATTCAATTAACTAAATTATAATGTATGTGATCAATTGGGGTTAATTAAATTAAATTATAACATAAGTGATTAATTGAGTTAATATTTATAAGTGAGATTTGTTATTAATTAACTTGACCGATTCAGCATTTTCATTTCGTCTGGCCTTCGGCCATTTGACGGAATGAGAAAGGGAGAGTATTAAGATTAAATTGGTCAATGGAGGATAAATAAAATGAAATTAAAATAAAGATTTAAGAAACTTAATTAAGAAAAGAAAAAGAGGATTAAAAAGAAGAATGGCTGGCCATTCTTCTTGTGCGAGCCCGAGAGAGAAACCGAGGCGAGAGAGAATGCGGGAGACGGAGCAACGATCGGAGATGAGGGCGAAGGAGGAGAGCATGACGGTGAGGCGTGGTTCGGCATGGGGTGAGTGGCGGCGTGCACGAGCGACGCTGTCTAGCGAACGACGCGAGACGAATCGGAGCTTCGGCAGCGGGTCGTGTTCCAACAAAAATTTGAGGTACTTGTAGTTGAGTTCCTCTTCTCCTTTGCATTTCTCCTGGTTTAGTAGTCAATTGGAGGTATTGTGGTGCTGCTTTTCATCGATAGTGGCGATTCCAGTGTTTGGTCGAATTTTCAGGTGGGCCGTTGGGCCAGATTGGATGGGCCCAGTTTGCAGCTCGGCCCAAATGGGTGTTTCTAGCATGGAATTAGTGTGGGGGTACACTCTGTATGCATGCCAGTGGCTAGTCGGGCCTGCCTATGAATGTCGCTCTCTGCCTCGGCAGAGAGTGTCTCCTCTTTGGTTCAGTATACAAAGGAGAAGAGGTAGAGAAAGAGGAGCAGAATTACTGGATGGGAGGGAATGGCTGAGAGCTCCAAGGAGAGAATGGCAGAGAGAGAAGAGCCGAGGCAGAGAAGGAGATGCTAGACAGAGAGCTCTCGGGTCTTCTGGTATGAGAATCTCCTAATTTCTTTTATGGATTATGGATGAAGATAATATGTTGGATATATATTCTGGACTGGTTATTGAATGTTTACTACTGGTGAGTTTTCTCTCGGTTGTTTCAATAGTTGGACTCTTTGTTGGCTATTGTTGGATGGGTTGCTCTGTTAATTGGATAGAGATTGGTAATGATAAATGTTATCATCTGTTATGGTTTAACTTATGTGTTGGAAGGTGGATTTCCTTGCTATTGGTTGATTGAGGTACTGTGTATTGGTTATTGTTATGTTGTTGTCAACTCTAAGTGGATAAGTCATGATATCAGAATGAGTTTTGGTGTTAGTGGCGGGAGATAAGTTATAAACCTGTATTGTGTTGGTTGTTAATAGTTGCGATGTGATATTACGGAAAGTTCCATGCCTTGACAAGATTGGGAAATATTGATATTGGTATTCTTTGTGAAGGCATTTGTTGAAGGTGCTAAAAGAGGAAGGAGAATGACAGCGGAATGCTAATGCGCGTTGAACTTTGAGGTAAGGAAAATGGGATGTTTTGGCCTCAAGTATAGGTGTGTGAATTTAGTGTTAATGCTCTATAATGTTTACTACCAGTTGTTAGTATGTTCACTGCTAGTTGTTAGTATGTTGTTGCCTTAAAATGCTTATTGCAAGTTGTTAAGTATGTTGCTTGCTCTAGAATGCTTTAGAATGCTTACTGCTAGTGTTGAGTAGTTATTGCATGATGATAGTTGAGGTATCTCTATTGCAATTTTTGAATGATCTCTTTGGTTGTTAGCTTGTGATTTGTGTTTTGTAATTTCTGTGATGTTTCTCTTTGTTGATGTGCTATATTCCATTGTTTGTTAAGTGGTGCAAATGCGTTGTTTAATAATAATAGGATAAATGAAAAAGGGGTAGTGAATGGTTAAAACAAATGCTTAGTTCGAACATGTTTAGAGAAATGATTCATTAGTAGCTAACCCTTGAGTACTTTCATTAATCAATTAATCAATTTAGCATAACTAACTACTTCACAATAATTAAATATGAGCATGTGACTGGAATAATTGTAGTCTAGCATGTTCAGCTACTAATTAACATAGTTAATTGTAATCAATTGAGCATGTCAATCAAGTTAGTTAATTAGCTAAGTATGTTAAATCAATTATCATGTTAACTTAGCCAGGTCTAGTATATTCTGAATGTTAATTAATATTGTTGCACGAGTATGTTAACTCATCTAAGTATGTTCAAGTATGTTAATAACAAGTTGAGCATGTTAAATAATAATCAATTGAGCATGTAACTCATTTAGTAGTCCAATCTGTAAACCGTTTGAATTGCCATTTATTTATTAGCATGTTTAATAAGTATTTAACTAGCATTTTTAATTAACTCGAGTATACGATTAATTAGAATATTGTAAGAGTACGTTAATTTACTTAATTAAAATAATCGATTAGGATAGTCAATACGCGAGCATGTTCCCTAACTAGTTGCAGTAAAAGTTTAACTAGAATGTTTAATTAACCAACTAGACATATGTTATGCTAAATGAACCTTGAGCATGATAATGAACTAGCATATTTAATTAAAGTAATTGACTGAGCATGTTAAATAATTAGAGTAATGAACTAAACCCGAGCATGTTTAAGTAACTAGTTTAATTGAGTCATTAATTAACTCATGTTAATTACACGTACGTTGATTAATAGTTGAAGCATGCAATTAACTAAGTTTGTTAATTCTTCTGTGTTTAAGTGGCATGTTAATAAACTAAGATAAGTAGTTAACTTAAGAGCATGTAATTAACTAATTAGAATAAAAGTATGCTTAATTGACTAGACTAAGGATTCTCAATTTACAGGCACTTTTCCGTTGTTCATTGTTTAAAGCATGTTTCTGTTGATTGTTGTTAAGCATGTTTCCATGTTTAGTTTGGTTTAGTTTAACGAGCATGCCTAGTTAATCGTATTACATCACATGCTTCTTTACCGTCTATTTATTGTATGTGCAATTTCAACAATAGTTTGCGTTCGATTTCTTTGATTTCTATGTGCACTTCAATTTCATAATCGATACTTCACTTTACTAAATAGTGGAATGAAAAGGGGAATGAATGAAACGTGAATGAGTTAAGGTTTTCATTGACTAAGTGAATGAATGTTTTGTTATTGTTTTCTTGTATCGCTTACGATTTCAGGTCCTTAGCATGTTATTTTCCGTTAAACCAAAGTATGATTAGTTAAGTAGAATAAAATCATCATAGGAGCATGTTAATAACTGATTAAATAATTGCTTAGCAATATAAACATAGGGAACATGTAAATGGACTAGGATAACTTACATGTTAATCGATAGTATATTTCAATTCTTTTTCGAATGATATTTTTATATTAATTCGAGCATGTTTTTCCTTGTTTCAATTCATTGTACTTGTTCTCTATGGTGTGCAGTTATTTCCTTCTATTATATGTTTTGCTTTCCTTATATATGCTTTCAATTATTTTAAATGCGCACTTCAATTTCTGTTAAAGTTACATTGTTGAGTATCATGCATCATGTTAGGTTTAGAATGTATGTATATGCATCATGTTAATAGAAATTAATAGGGAGTGCCACGGGGTGGTATGCACACATGCATAAGTGAGGATAAATGACGAAAATAAGTAAACTGTAAGATAATAAAGGCCTCTGTGGTCCGATAGCTTAGCCCGGCACAGATACAAAGAAAAAAATAAGGGAGTTGGGGGACGGTGGGGTAAGTACGGATCAGGCAAGTAGACAAGATTAAAAGAATGTTACCTTTCCCTTGTTGGGACTGCGAGACTGTCTACCCTAGGTGGTTGAAGTCGACAAAGATATACCCTACCATCACGGATTCTCCAATCTCCAGCTCGAAGTACGAGTAACGAACGAACGACGTAAAGAAAAGTAATAAAATGGTAAATGGCTAATGAAAAGATTGGTTTGGGTGGCCCCCATTCCAAAAGAACTAAAGAGAGTCATAAGCATAATTGTATTAACCATTTTCCTTACAAAGCCTTTAGGCTTATAGTTACTTGTAGTGTAGGTACAAACGACGAACTAATAATAATAGGCTCATATACGAGAATGACGAATGATAATAAAGCAGAGATGAAAGATTTGCAAGGACGAGATTTGGAGCTAGCCAGGCTAAGGGTAAAATGAGAAACAGTTGTAATCACATTAAATTATTATGTTGTATTCAATTTTTTAGATTCCTTTTTAAACGATTTAAATACGCTTCTGCCATATTTTACAATGATTTATTTTATTTCCGCTTTCGCACCTTGTAATTGGTTTTTCCAAATAAGTTTTAAAGAAAGAGTCAATAGCGATTCGGTTAAACGCACTTTGATACGTTTTGTTTTAAAAAGAAAGAAATTTCAAATTTTCACGCATTTTAAAGGATTTACAAAAATTTGGGTCATTATAGCCGGTCGATCGATTCATATTTGGACAATCAATTGCCAATACATTGATCAGTCCCCAGTTTTTGACATGAGACGACCTAGAAAAGGAAGCACGTGTTAGAAACCCACGATGAGCGACAGGGGAGGAGATGTAGACCCTTGATCGGATCCAGGAACTATCTAACATGAGGTTCATGGATTCTAGATTTTCGAAGAAAATCTACCAATCGTAGGCAATGGTTCGGTTTTCCCTCTCTCAAACTCCCAATGGAAGTTTGAAAAGGGAAAACTTACGAGTTAGCTCAAGCACCACGAGCTTGCTAACAAGGAAGTCCTCTACTTAGTCTCGAATTCGAAAATCTGGGGCTGACTCACGACAGGGTTGGGATTCTCTCACAGAGGAGGAAGCTACTAATATATTAATCTGATCAAAAGTTTTTCAATGCATCTAATCCATGGATATTTATAAGCCTAGGTGAAGATGAGTATGGGATGATGGACGGCCGAGATGAGGCAGCTGGGTGGCAATATGCATGACGTGCACGTGGCAGCTCCTGGATGTTTTCTTTGGGTGGCAACATGCAGGGCCTTGGATGAATGTGGAATGAATGGCCGAGATTAAAGCTGGTGGGAGATAACATGCATGGCGTACACGTGGCAGCTCCTTGATGTTTTCTTTGGGCTTGCTCTTTCCTTGGGCTTGAAATGGATTGGACTTGGCCCATCAACCCATAACTGAATCATTACCATCTAACCTAACCAACAATCTAAATGAATGAATGAGTAAAGCTTATAACCATGCCTTACCCTCACAAAATAGGCTTAATGTTTGCCATGAAAATAAAATAAGAAATGAAAAAATGTAGAATTGAAAGGTTACACGTTTGGGATGCCGGGAAGACAAATTCCCGTCTGATGAAGCTCACAACACTCACGTGTGTCCCAAGTCAAGACATGCACGGGCTGCTCCCTATCCGTTGGGACAACATCCCAAATGGAACCATCCTCGAAGTTAATTCCTCCAAAAGAAACAAGATCATTAGTAATTTGGTTAAGTAAAAGTAAGGACCTTGTTTGCGATCGAGTAATAGGCCTCGGCCCCCGAGGCACGTCAGTTTTGGCTTCTAAATTTGCAGGTCGATTGACGCAGTTGCCATCTGACCGCAATGATCGACCGCAATGATCGACCGCTAATTTCCACCATCAATATTCGAATGAATTTATTTTAAATCCTTAATTTATTTTAAATCCTTATTTCCCTAAAAATATATAATTACATCCCTATAATTGCAACACACTTCAACACTTTATTATTCATAATAAAAACACCAACAATAATGTGTGACAGATTAACAATGATCAACATATTATTTTTTTGCTTAATCCAATGTTTACACAAAACTAAATACCCTGGGTATTACATACTCCCCTCCTTATTAAAATTTTGTCATCAAAATTTCAACTAATGAAACAATTCTGGATATTTAGCTTCCATGTCTTCTTTTCGCTCCAAAGTATCATCTTCAGTCGAATGATTCTGTCGCCACACCTTAACAATGGAATCTTTTTGTGTCACAGTTCCTTAATTCTTGAATCCAAAATCCGCACTAGTCTTTCCACGTAACTTAAATTTGGTTGAACAACTTGTTCCTCAGGTTCCACTTGAATTGGATTTCCCAGGCACTTCCTTAACAAAGAAAAATACGTTATCAACTCCATCCATGGCAGCTGGCAATAGTAATTGATATGGCATTTTCCCGATTCTCTTTGTAATAGGAAACAGACCAATGAACTGTGAGCTTAACTTTTCTCTCTTTCAAAACTGCATAACCCCATATTTTAAGGAACACCAGGTCTCCTTCCTCAAATTCCAATTGTCTACGACGAGTATCCACATAACTTTTCTGGTGACTTTGAGCTGCCAACATCCTCAGACAAATAATCACAACAGATTCTAAGGTTTGCTGTATCCTATCGGGTCCTTAGAATTCAGATTCTCCAACCTCATCCCAATGTAAAGGAGATCGACACTTCCGGCCATACAAGGCCTAATAAGGTTCCATTCTAATCGCAGCCTGAAAGCTATTGTTGTAAGAAAATTCTACCAATGGTAGCATTCTTCCCCATCCAATTTGAAACTCTAACATGCCCTCAACATGTCTTCTAATATTTGAATCGTTCGCTCGCTTTGTTTGTCAGTTTGTGGATGAAAGACAGTACCAAACTTTAATTTCGTACCTATAGCCTTGTTTAAACTTTTCCAAAACGTGGAGATAAACCTGGATCTCGATCCGACATGATTGAGATAGGCACTCCATGCAAGCGCACAATCTCTTTAACATATAATCCTGTGAACTAGTTCATTTTGTAAGTGATCGCAACAGGTAGGAAGTGAGAAACCATCGTTAGCCTTTCAACAATCACCCAGATTACATCATGCCCTCTTATAGTCATAGATAGTCCGGTAACGAAGTCTGTAGTGACATACCCCTTGGATATTACGCTCCTACTTCCATTTTGGTATAGGCATTGGTTGCAACATACCCCTTGGTCTTTGGTGCTCTGTTTTCACTCGCTGGCATAGTTGGCACAAAGTGACATGTTGCTCGATATCATACTTCATCACCGGCAAGTAATAATGTGATTTGAGGTCCTTATAAATCTTGTTGCATCCAGGGTGGATAGAAAAGCTTGAAGAATGAGCTTCACTTAGGATTTCCAATCGTAATTCTGACTTTCCCGACATATACCATCTATCCTTAAATTTCATGATCCCGTCACTAGAGATGGAATAGTATTGGTATTTTTCAAGAATTTGGTGAGTGATATCCAAAGACCCTTTAGTGCGTAATATCCAAAGTCCCTTTCGTGTGAGTTATATCACGAAAGAAACTTGCAGTCGCGTCCTTATCCAAGGAGTTAAGCTTAAGTGTTGCATTCATCCATCATGTGCGATGCGTTTCGTGTGCACATCACATTGCATTTGCATTTCATTTATACCTCTTATTAGGCAATGAGTTCATTATTCCTCCTGTGATGTAGGCATTGATTGTGATCCATGTGAAGTGAAAGTGGAAGAAATGTGATGCGATGTAAGCTTATGTTACTTTGTCTGGATCGACCTCAGGGGTTATGGCACAGGAAAGAATAAAAGTGTTTATATTTTTTAAAGACTTTATATAAGGATTTTCAAATATTTTAAATAATATGGTTTGAAAAGCAGTTTAATGTTTTAATTATTCCATGTATATTTACTCAGATGTTTTCCTTTAAATATTTTTGAATGGTTTTGAAAACGATAAGATTTTAGAGAAATGTAAAATGGACATATGGAAATGTAAAACAGAAATGGGATGTTACAGCCCTAACTAAATCCCACCAAAATCGTGCATCTTTGACTAGCAAATAAGCATCACACGTCACTTTCCCAGCCTCCTGTATTCTTGAGTACTCAAACATATTTTCAAGGGACCGAATCCATTCTTCAGCCCTCGTGACATCAGAAATATTGGAATCGAAGCTGGGAAGCTTGAGTTGTCGAAACTTTTCCCAACTGGCTTTCTCTGGAATTACCATGGTGCAATGATTCCCATTACCATTGTCTCTCTCTATAAGCCCCTCCACTATAGTAGTCAATCAGCTGATGGAGTCATCCCTTTCATCCCGATATCTCACATTCTCATGGTTGGCAACATTTTCTTGGTCACTGACTATCTCGTTCCTCTCGTCGCCATTTCGGGCATTTGCTCTCACTCCCCTCCTCATTCTATAATCCTATACATTTTCATGTTATGAAATAATAAGTTAAAGAAAACAATTTAAGAATTAAAACTAAACTGACGGTCAAAGGAGTATTGCATTATGAGTTTTGCATTACCAACAGTCTACAAAACCGCGTTTAACCCAGTTATGCTCAGATACCAACTTTGTAATGACCCATTTTTAAAACCATAACTTTTTCTTAGTCACATAAAATTTTTCTTTAATTTATTTAAAACGTGTGCGAAGAACGCAGATCAGAGTAATTAAAGCGAAAACTAATAATAATTTCAAAATAGAGTTTTAACACTTTTAGCAAAAGTCCATTGTTTTACAAAACATTTACCGAAATTTAAAACCATAATTAACTTTTCATAACAACCAGTATTACTTTTTGTGAGCTATAACCCTCAGGTCAAACCCGATTGATAACCCAAGTGCTCATCAGGCAATGCCTCCTCCTCCATAGGTATATCGTTGATATCATGATAGTCACCTACATCACAGGATAAAACAATGAGTCTAATGCTCGTAAAGAAATAGAATGAAATGCAATGCTCAATGCGTGCTTATGCAGTCTGTCTTAAAACTGAACCTATCTTTTCTGTCTTTACATTTCATTTACTAGAGAAAGGATATATCTTATGGTCATGTGTCTTAACCATTACTCCGATGAGGATATATATCCATTAGGGATGTCACCACCTATGGCCATCACCAATCTCTTCCGTTCAAGCGTTGGGGATTTCTGGTACAAGAGAAAGGATACATCCTATGGTCCATGTGGCTTCACCGTCACATCCTCCCTACGTGGGATGAGTTGCATCCATTAAGAGTGTCACCACCAATAGACTATCACCTATTCTCCCGAAACCCCACACGCCTATTTACGTTTATTCATTCATTTCATTAAACATGTCGTACATTTGTTAACATTTTCATAAGTTCTATTCATGATGCATATATGTCATGCCATTTTCAGTCTGCAACAATATACAAAATATTCAAAAAGGAAACATAGCACTATAATAGTGATATAACAGTTCATGGCTCAAACTAAAGAAATCTATTATATTAAAGGATACTATTAACATAAACTGTGAGATTGCTAGCAGGGAGCAATTTATGAAGCCAAGAAACATTTATCACTAACAGAATAAAGCAAACCAAATTCTAAAGCAGAATCCAAAACAACTACATTTAAAGAAACCAACAATAAAATGCAGAGCATTATCCAATCCGCAACAATAATCCAAAAACAGCAATTAATACTTCAAAGCAATTCCTCATTGTCCATCTCCTCACAGTTAACTACAATTCACAGGGCATTTTCCTACTTCTCCATCAGACTATAATTAATAGGAATTAAAATCAATTATTAGCATAATAGCACTTCACAGACAAAATATTTCACAACCAGAATCCTTGGCAACATTTAACTAAATAAATGGCAGTAGCTAACTTTGTCTAAAAGTAGAGTAACCCTTTACAGCAAGAGAAATATTTCACAACAATTATCCAAGAAACATTTAAACAACAACAACGTCTTATGATGTAGGCCTCCACTGGCCACACATTCTATTTCTTACCTCACTTGAAGATTCCCCACTATCGAACCCTCTCCTTCACACCAACAGCAGCGCACACCCACACAACACACTCCTTGAATACATAGAACCAAGTTCTCCCTCTTTCTTCTCTTCCTCTCAAGCGCACCCTGCTCTTTGGAGGAAAACACAGGATAATTCCCTCACTTTCTTTTCTCTCTCTGCTCTCTGTAATATGAAAACCCAAACAACCAGATGCTTCTCCCCGTGCTTATGCCTTCCCTTTATAAATAGAGGAGAGACTTCCTCAGGAAGCCACAACTGAAGGATGTACACCAACAACTAAGGGAGTGGTCTAATCCAAAGTCGACACATGGAAAAACTTATCTTTTCGGGAAAGTCACCCATAGAGTGAAAATTGGTAGCAATAGAAAAATTGCAACTTCGTAAAACTGTGTGGGAACGGTCGATCATTTGATTGAGTGCTCGACCGTGAAAAACATAGGTTGATCATATGATCGACCTTTCAGCCTTTAAAATCCAAACTTCAATCTATGCTCAACCTTTCCAACTGAAAATTCAAATTTCCAATTCACATGCTCGACCTCTCCTTCATGAGAAGCAAACTTCTCAATGCTCGACCTCTCCCACTTGGAAAACCAAGTTTTCCCTTCAAGGTCGAACATATGCTTGACCTCTCCCTCTAGACATGTCATCACATTTTAATATGCTCTTCTCTCTCCTCCCTATGTATTCTAATGATTTAATATTTCCTTTTTAATCAATCCACTTAATTTTCGCTAATTCAAACTAACTTTATACCTTAATTAATCCAATAATATTTCTACCTTAATTTTCATCATATTATATCAAGTGTACCATACACCATTACAGAATGTATTTTTTTTATCAAAACATATATTTCGTAAAATCCTTTATATTAAACATAGAGAGATTTATCCAAGTATTTCATGAAGAGTATGACATAATGACATATGGTAAAGTGATTAATTATTTGAGTGATAAAAATTATCGACTAATGGGACGCTAACACGTGGTACTTGCTTGCTCAAGTGGTTAATTATAGATTAAAACATAATTAAATTTTATAAAGGATAAGTAATCATGATTAATTAATTTAACCAAAGTAATTAGCTTAAGCATAATCAAGATTAATTGATTCAAATTAATTAACTTTGAAATTATAATGAAGCTCGGTATTTTTGTAATTTTATAGAAACAAGGGGTAAAATGGTAAAATTGAAAGGAAAAATAAGCTCAAAATGGTCCTTTGCTTTTCAAATTAAAATGAAGATTTATTGAATATGGCCATATTTCGACGCTAGGAAACAAAGCGGAGAAAACCAAAAAAAAGAGGGGAGAAAGAAAAACCCATGGAGAAGATCAGGAAAAAAAAAGGATAAAAGAGTGGGGCTCTGCCGAAGTGTCCAAAATGAAAAACCCATGGAGAAGATCAGAAAAGAAGGAGAAAAGAGTTGGACTCTGCCAAGTGTCCAAAATGGAAATTTCTTGGTGTGATAAATGGGACATTTTGGACAACAATTCATAAGAGAATGCGAGAAATCAGTAAGTTTGTCCTTTTTAGATTTATTTGCATATGAACTATGAAGTAAATAAGTGTTAAATGGACTGTTATTACATTGGAGTTAGAAACTATACGCTTATATCATGTGCTATGTGGAATCACCATTGTATGGAGATTTAGTGCGGATCGACACTCAAAAAGTGTGCTTGATTAGATTTGGTGAGAATGATATAATTGTGTGACCACTCATTTTTGAGACCCCTTTTTTTAAAAATTATTTTATTGTAGAAGACTTTTATATAAAACTAACACATTTAGTAAGCTCTTAAAAACATGTATGCAATAAAATGCTTTTTTTTTTTTACTATAAACATATCAATATTAATTGTATTGACACATGTTTACCAAAAGATCATTCCAGCTCAAAAACATTCATAGTAAACATTCCATTTACCTACTTTCTTTCATTATCCAAAAGAACTTTCGTTTATCAAAACAATAGATATAAAACCTTCAGGAAAAAATTGATAACTCTATGTTACTACCATCCAACCATACTCCCCTAGCCTGAAATATCTCCCCCGTCATCGCAGCAGTAAGAAGCAAAGTACGAGCCCACATCCTCGACAACCACAGCTACCAAATTAAGTTTCACAAAAATCTTCATCATAGTACTCACTTGCATCACAAGGTTCAAACTATGAATTGAACGTTCAGTAAGTAATGAGAATAAATATCATGATGCTATACTATACAAAGTCATAAAATAATGCACATTTCTTTTCTTGACAAGTCTTTCTTTTCTTTTCACTTGGCAGTTTGATTGTTGGGATAACAATCTATGGGACAATTAGGATCATTAGATCCACCTCATATGAGACACCTATATTGAAATTCCAAGGAAATGAGCTTGCATACATATACAATGTTATCAATTCATACCAATCACAACACATGTTTATGCATATTATCATCACATTAACAATCAAAGACAAATATAACTTACAGTGAGTCATGAAGTAACTTTATATCATATCTCATGTTGTTAACTCATTAACATACTTTCCACACATCACGAAGGAACAATCACCACGAAACACGTTATGCACAATACAACCAACTATTAATATATAACAATAAAAATTACCCTAGTACCCTTGTGATGTTGGCAAAAGCCAACGAGGCTTTACACTCGTTACAACAACTAACCAATGATTTTTGTTGTATTGAATCAACGTAAAACACATAATTACCATATTCGTATCATGCACACTTTTCTTAAAATACACATAACTCTCAATGTACTCTTTCAAATCCTTTGATTTCAGGACCTATCATTCCTCAAGAGACTCTATAATAATGTATCATACTCGTAGAAGAATATTTCTAAGTTTAAGTAGATCATATTGAAATAATTTAGCATCAAATCCTTTGTCTTTATTCACTGCATAGTCCTATTTTAAAAAATTCAGCACTTTTACTATACTAATCCAATTCCCATAATTCAAGTGCCCAATTACTCTTTAACATGTCTATTAATTTCCATTAAATCAGTTTTGAAAATAAACATCTAGAGAATATGTCACACCCCAAAGGGGACCTGCAACAGAACGGGGAACGATTCGGCCCAAAAAGGAACCAAATCATCCAACCATCACTTAAATCCAATAAATGGCAGTGGAAGACTTAAAAATTTATTACAATCTAGGCCCAGTGAAATAGGTCCAGAAGTGACAATAAAGTAATCCAATTTAATAAAGTCTAAAATTTAGCGAAAATAACATAAAATATAACTAGGTTACAAACCTCACTAAAATATCTTTAGTCTAAATAACCTTGATGTGGCAATGGGGAACTACTCTGATCATTTCCTGAAAAATGTAGTCATATTTGGGATGAGTCGACAAAACTCAGTAGGGAATTATTTTATTTTCAACTTATATGTCATATGAATTTAACAGTATTTTCAATTAATTAAATTAACAGATTAACATATAAAGAGGTGCTGATGAACAATAAATTGAGTAACAAAAATTAACAAAGGCGATACTCAGGTGATCGCAAGCCAAAAAGACCCTGATCAGGTTTAGGGTTTTGCGCCCAGGGATACGGCACATACAACTGTCCCATTACTCTAGTTAACAATAAAATAAATAAACGTAAAATAAATATAAATGAATTGAAAAATAAATGTGACATGCTCGAATTAAATTTAATATTTACATTTTATGAATTAAGGTACGTTAAATATAAAATAACCCCTACCTCGAAACTGGATCAATCTACGCTAAAGCCCAATCCAAAACAATTAGTGAGACTTGACGACAACACCTCCAATATCTCTTAAATTTTGAAACCTAATCATAAAATTTATTATTTAGATTTTGTCCGAATTAGAATATAGGCTCAGCCCACAAAAGAGTGTAAACTTAATCTAATTAACAAAGGTATAATAATTTAGCACAAAGTGCCTCAGTAAACCAGAGTCAAAAACCCAAATAACTTGGCCCAAAATCTTGACATATGACCTAATGGCTTTCTTAACAAATTTAGTCTTCTAAACAAATTGGCCCATAGTAAAATCTGATTTAGCCTAGTAAAATATATTTCTAGCTCGGCCCAATGATATAACTCAAATCTAACTCATACTTGTGGCCCAACTGAGATATATTAGGAATTGTGGACATTGATAGGAGTTGAGAATAAGAGGGTTCTTGAAGGCAGGGAGAATTAATGAGTTTTAAGAGAGAGAAAATGATAGAGAGATAAAGAACGAACAACCAACTTGAAAATCAGTACGCTTTCTTTTCTCATCTTCTGAAAGATATATTAAATTTATGCTCTTTTTCCTCTCATACTAATTGTCTGTACACAGAAGGCAATTAAAGGAGTATAGGATACCATTTGGAAGGCACAAAGAGTCAATCTTTCTATTACCTTGAATAACTCCTTTATTTTCCCAGTCGCACTAGAATCGGATGTCTAATCGAAGTACAACTTCAACCTTCTTGGAAAACAAGGTCTCTTAGAATTCATTTCGCAAAATAGGAGAACAAAAACTAAAAAGTTGAACTTACTTGTCGAAAATTAAGATCTTTCACAAACGAAAAAATCAAAACTTTTTACACCTTTAAAGGACTTCTCACGGCCAAGCTCTCCCATTGAAATCGGTCACTAACCCATAAATCCAAACTTTAGCCTTTAGGACAATAACATCCATAAAAATCTATTTCGAATGAGGCAGAGCATAATTTAGAAAGAAGCAATTTGACTTACTCGCCAAAGAACTCGATCTTAGACTGTTAGGAAATTCAGACCTTCATCTCTTATGCTCGACGGGAAAAGGCCTTCCAAGACTCGGTTTAGCTCCTCCGAATCGGTAGAGAACGTGAGCAACTCTTGTCGGGAATCCATCACCCGCACGTCTTCGACCCACCAAAACAAACGGAATCAGAGGGGAGAATAAGAGAAGAGCAACACAAAGGAGGAGGGAGATGAGATTTTTCAAAAGGAGAAGTGGGGATAAACTTCCCCTTCTCGTTTGCAGATAAAGGGGAAGTTTCCCCTACAAATCTGCAACAACTCCCCCTGAAAGGGGAGTTTTTAATTATTATTTTTATTAATTTATTTATTTTTTTTTTACGGGCCAAGTGGGCTGGGTTTTACAGAATAGATTAATTCCATCATATCAAAACCAGCATAAAGCGTATCTCCAATTTTTTTTCACTATTCTTACCAAACTTTGAAAATTTATATCATGCAATATACTTAATCAATTCATCAAATTTCAGAGCCCAAGTCTTCTTTGAGATGTCTATTAACACAAGTTAAAACAGTTTTGAAGTTGGAATTAATTAGAGAATGCAACCAGCTTATAATCCAAAATTGTACAAAATGTTAATCTACTTATTTCTTCGTGCATGAACATGCCTAACTTCATAAACTTTTATTCCATTCATAATGTACATAATTCTTAAACCATCTCTTCATACTTTAAAGCATAACAAACAGAATCAAAATCATAGTTTTAAAATCCAAATAAACCATCTCTTAACACCACTACAAAAAACCCAATTTCTCAGCATTCTTCTTATTAGCAACAAACAATTCTCATCAAAATTTTGTGATCACTAAAGAAGAGCTCAACTTACCTTCAAGGAGGCAGATAGAGCTTGCCAAATCATGAGTTATTCAATAGGAAAGTGAGTATCTTTGGCTTATACATCCTTTTAAGTGTGAAAAAAGAGAGAAGGGAGATGGTGACTCAAGTAGTAAGTCATTAGCTGAGCGTTCGTGCCCTTCACACGCCATAGACACCTTAATCTACCTAGGATCAAGATTATAGGTGTAATCATGACATTCTTGACACCATAACCCTAGTACTTTCGGTGACCCACAAATATTCGGTTAATCGCTACTTACTCCCCAAGACGTCTGCACGATAACCCACCCACAAATATTCGGTTAATCGCTACTTACTCCCCAAGACGTCTGCACGATAACCCAAAGGTTTTAAATCACGATTTTGCCTTGGATTGGTCGACTGCTTCTTTGAGCTTCGGTGGACCGCAACATAACCCAAGAGCAATCCAATTTTCTAATGTCTGTACCTCGCGTCCAAACTTTTCCGTCAATTTGATAAAAGTTTGAACAACCGCACTTCTCTTCTCGGGTGTCCACACCAATGTTTTATTCCACTTCTTTTTTTTTCTTCCACCTTTCCAATTTCTCAACACTTTAACCCTTATATAAAACAACTCATTTTCTTAAACCAAGAAAGGGTTGA
Organism: Begonia loranthoides; assembly: GCA_022433065.1. Lineage (NCBI taxonomy): Eukaryota > Viridiplantae > Streptophyta > Magnoliopsida > Cucurbitales > Begoniaceae > Begonia > Begonia loranthoides. Next base: position 24,345,939 of record CM039468.1, on the reverse strand, counting down.
TTATTTACAACAATAATAATATCAATGAACTGGTTTGACATTATACATGGTATGAATTGCTTATCTATGAATAAGGTAATCATAGATTGGTGTAAGAACAAAGTGAATATATTTCCTTCTTGGGGAGAAGTATTTTCATTTTATGATAAAAAAAAAGTACATTTTGTTGACTATTTTAAGATGTAAGTGTATTTATAGACTCAAGCAATATAATGATAAGTAGAGTGTTGAACCCACATAGACTTGATACAAATAAGAGTCTACAAATAATTTCTTAATCACCATTATAGTTTCCCGTCGATTTTATATAAATTACTAAATTTTGATTTTATGAAATTAAAATAACAAAATAAAAAGTGATGAACTTTCAATAAAATAAAATATAGAATTACAATTATTCCTCACTTCATCTACTATAATTATCTACCTTTGTCAATTAATTATGTTGCATGAGTTTATTAATAGAAGAAACCTATTTATCTAAAAGTCTCTTCCAATGATCAGTTAAAAATATCGATATAAATTCAATTCATTTTATTCCTATGAGAATTAAAATGACAACAATTAATTAAGTTCATGTTATCCACATGATTACATATGTTCTGTAGATATATTACTATCAAACATAAATTTAAGGTTTCCACTTGATGATCGTACATTATCTTATCCGCATCTAACATGCAAATCATTTTCTCAAATTCTTTACTTGTGATAAAATTAATCTTACTAATGCCTAGTTTATTAGATTAATAATCAATTCTAGAGAGATAAACAAACTCAACACGAATTAAGAAGACTGAAAAAGATAGAAATAAATCAAACATATGTAGAGTTCAAATTGTAACCCTAGAAAAGTAAGTTAAGACCAACATCCATGAAAATTATAACGAAAATAAACAAAGAAGATAGAGAGATAAAACTAGATAGGCTCTTTGTCTTGATAATTCATCATGCTCTGCCACAATTTATTTTTACGAGAATTGTTAGTGAGAAAATGTGAGAATTCCCTAATTTCAAGTGTGCTCTTGAGTCTCCAATCTTTTTTCATTGATTAGTGTTAGCACAGTGTAGCATTAAAACTCCATATATTTTACATTTTTGCCCTTGTTACTTAGTTTTGGACTTTGATTTATTTCTCAAACCTGCTATACTTAAAACACACCAAAAAAACAAAAGAAATATTCAATTCCTAAGTGTGAAACAGACTTATCAAATACTTCTAACTTGAGATTTTGCTCATCTTGGAGCAAAAGAGAGAGAGAGAATAAATAAAAACACCTAAAAACACCAACAAACTTAACTATTGAGCATCATCAATATTTATTTAACAATATTTTTAAGTCTCAAAGAATGACAAAAGAATATTGATATCAATAAATTTCAGATATTATAAACAAGTTAGGCTTCACTTCTTACATTAGACATGCCATGCCATGCCAATGAAGCAAGGCTTTGTACACTCATCCACACTACAAGAATAATTCAATCTCATGAGTAAACATAATGATAAAATTTAGACAATGAATATGTTTTTCCTTTTATGTCATCATACTACACTAATTTCATTCTCAGAATATTTATTTATTTTATTTTATTGCAATAGAGTTTCTCCCTTAATTTCAGTATTTTTCTATCAATGAATTATCCAAACGATTCACTCAAGATTAAAAGTAGAGTAGGGAACAACAATGCATATTGTTTACATATTTAAAACAAACACATAGCTTGTAACAGAGTTTCTCTCATCGTACCCCATTTTATTTAAGATTTTTCACCCATTGAGTATGTATAAGACTCACTCAAAATTGAAAGAGGAGTGGGGAATCATTAAGCTACAACTTATTTATTAATTTTTTTCCATAACAACACGCAAATAAGAATAAACATAAATATGATGGTTCAAACATCTCAACATATTCAAATCATGAAACAACCTAGTATTGATTAAGTGAAATTAATACAAGTATCATATCATAACTTAACTACTTTCTTTTTTACCTCTTTTGTGCTTTACTTGTATATTAGATTCACCTCATGCACTAGCTGAGTGAATAAAGCCCATGTGTTTAGATGATTCAGAGTCAAGACAAATCTAACACATTAGTTTATTCCAACTAAATTTGCAATATGTAGAATTCATCAAAACTATATTTTCATCCAGACAGGTTATTATTATAGGCTCAGGCTATTAAATAGAGAATTAGACATGTTTATCCTTAGACAAATTAAAAATACAATTAAAAACTACTAATCTAAGCATATGCTAAAAAAATTAACTTAAAGAAAAGCAGATTTTTTTACATGAAAAATAGCTAAATATAAATTATCTTTAAGATTAGGTAGCATAAAACAGAGTGTATCGACACAAAGATAGATTATATATCTTAAACCGTCCCAAACATAAGCTATACACTGCCCTCAATGTTCAAATATAACATAAAAAAGAACAAAAAGAATAGTGTACCTGATTGAGAAACCTTCAAACATCAATGTCATGCTCATCATCATCATCTTTAGGCGCTTTCGATGGGGAGGGCAAGTTATACGGCAGAGGTTATGGAAGTGTCTGTGGAAAGCTATCTATTTATAGGCCCATTTTGATAGCCTTGCCTTAGAAGATAGTTAAATGGAAGGCTGCATGATGGCATTCACCTCATCTACTACAATATGGTGGATTGCTGATGTGTGCTTGTTGGCCATCTCGCTCTCACGATGCTCTAGCTGAGCATCAATAGTCATCAATCTGTGATTATTGGGATTAAAGATTAACCATAATAATTGTGTTTTGTATAATTAAATATGATTAAGTAAAAAAAAGTCATGAGATGACTTTGAAGAAGAAATTGACCAATCAATTGTGGGTATTTATTCAAAATAAAAATAGATAAAACAGTAGATACCTTAAATTATGAAATGGTGATGAAATTGGATCAATTGGATGTATGATCATTAAGATAAAAATATTTGCATGAAAGTTGATAAATGAGCATAGTCACTATTTGTGACTAATTGAAAATGTTATTGGGATTATCAGTTCAAAAACTTTTGAGGTTATAAAGTACACACATAAATGAATTGTATGACTTTGTATTGAAAGAACTTGGATGTATGCAATAAAAGTTATGAAAATTTAAAGTTGGATAAGTCCAAAACTACACTATTTTGAAATATGTCTTCAAATGAGACTTTAGAGTGGGAATTCTGAGACGCCTATAAAAGAAGAAATGTTACAAATACATTGATGTAAGTGGCCATATAATAAAATTGAACAACCAATGGGGTTAGGACATGAGCCACTTAAGGATTAGTGACTAATACATTAATGTAAGAGGCCATATAATAAAATTGAACAACCAATGGGGTTAGGACACATGCCACTTAAGGATTAGTGACCAAGTGTGTCATTAAGGTTTAATTAGTGGATGATTAAGGTTAATTAATCATGATTAATTATGATAATCATGGGGATTAGTTTAGAACTAAGATAGATTGATTAGTTTTAGTTATGTACTGTTAAGGATAGTTAACCACGGTGTTTTTGTAAATAATCATGGATGAAAGGGTAAAATGGTACTTTTTGAAGGGAAAATGGACAAAAGGGTAATTAACCCTATGAATTCTCTAGAAAAGATGAGAAATGGCTGAGAACTTGGCTATTTCGTGCTGGTCTAGAGAGAAAAGAGAAAGGAAGGAGAAAAGAGGGTAGAGAGGAAGAAGGAAGAAAAAGAAAAGAAGGAGAAAGAGTTGGCCTTCAAGTCTTCAAGAGAAAGTGTTCAATTCTTCAAGAGGATCCTTTTGAGTCTAAAATCAAGAGGAGGAAGTGAAGATTAAGTGATCTTCAAGAGGTAAGAACCATAACCTAGGTATTTTATAAATCATGTTTAATATTACATGATTTAGCTAAAATGAGATAGGTTATGGAATTATAAATTAAATTCATGGGTTGCATGTTAGAAATCCTTGATGATGATAGTGTGGTTTGGTTCAAAATGACTGAATAAAAGATAACATTTGCATGAGTTAATGAATATTGCTCATGAATGATTTTGGAGTGAAAGTTACTACATGAATTGTGTAAAAGAGATTTGATAATCCATTGAAGGCATGAAGTGGATATGTTGACTAATAATAAATAAATTAATTGTATGCATAAATGTATTTCATAATTGGGATGCATTAATGGAATGAAATACTTAGAAAGCATAGAATATGTCTATTTGATGGAGTTAAATCAGTATTATGATTATAATGGCTTGTTGTGGGTTAAAGTTGATATGAAAATATTCATTGGAATGATTTTGAGGTTATTGTATGTTTACAATGGGTTTTAGCATGAGAGTATGCTCAAAATTTTGGGAAATTGGAAAGTAGACACAAACACGAACGACTGGCCTTTGAGGTTGGAGGACTGCAAGTGTAAAAATGCGTCATTCTATATAAAATGTGGTCAACCAAGGTAGAAGTGCGGTCTACCAGACTCTAAAAATAATGTTGGATTAGTCAAGCAAGAGTGGACGACTGAATGTTGAAGTTGAAACTGTTTAAATTGTGGTTGATCGGTATTGGGGAGCGGTAAATAGGAATATAGTAATATGTTGTGGAAATTGGTAGCCACAGATGAGTATGCGGATAATTGCAAATGTAACAGTGAGGAAAAATACATTGAGAGCAGACGACCTATCTTTGAGGGCGGACATCCGAAAAATTGACAGTGTGTCAAGTTTTAGAAATGTAGTCGTGCGTGGTCGACTAGAGTCCTGGGCAGATGACTGGGAACCTGTGTTTTTGTCTTGAAAATGTATTGAAGTTGACGACCATAGATGAGGTGCGGACATCAAAACCTTGTTAATGAAGTGTAATTTCTTTAGGTTTTAAACCATTGTTTAACCATTACATAAATGCTTTTGGAAGAGGAGAAATAGATAAAACATATCCAGATAGATGTATAACATTATTTCATGCATTATTTGTATATGCTTAATAACAAAAATTTACATGATTCATGTATTTGCATTATTAGTACGTCTTATATGCATTCAATGTATGCATAGTTAGGATGCCAAATCATACATCATAAAATATTTATACGTATGAAAAATATTATCTATGTGGTATTATTAGTCAAGGAGGAGCCCAATATACTTCCCCAAGCTATGTATTGTATGACGTATGTAAAGTGAGAAATAGAAGGGGAGTGACTATGGGGTCCCCCTTGGGTTGCAAGTCCCTAGCTCTCTAGAGGATTTTTATATTTATGGGCACACCTATTGGAGACAGTGGCTAATATGTTGGGGTTTCATAGTCGTGTGCGACTTTACATACAATGGTGTTAATAGTCACATAAATGTTGACATTCACAGATATATTGACATTCATATACATGTTAATAATACGGTACTTGTTGAACACTATGACCATTTAATATAAAATTGGGCATTGCATTGTAATATCCAGAAAATCTTAGTTTACTCAATGTGTCTATGACATATGTTTAATAATGATATGATTTTGTGGTTGTTATGAAACTAAGTATTTATTGTAGATTGGATTTTGTTGTGAAATGGATTTTTATGATGAATTGGGTTATATTGTTGTTGATGGATGTATGTTATATATATACTTGGAATCAAGATTTTTCTAACATAGGTGCAGACGTCTGCATGTGTAAAAGTAGATATGGAGTGGGCGTCCTGACTTGGTGTTATTTTTTCAGAAAATTGTAAGTGAGGGCTTCCGCGTTAGGAGCAGAAGTCCATGTGTTTAAACACGCTTCTGGCGTGGACAACCGAAAGACAAAAATGCATTCTGGACTCAATGATTTGATTGTGAACAAATTTTAAAGTTTTAACTCGGTAGATTATGATGGCCGGGAGAGCTCAACCAGAATGGCGATTTTGCAGAAGGCAAGGCTTCTGCAAGGGATGTCTTGGTATTAGCAAGGAGAAAATCTTTTGCAAAAAATCAAAAACATGTGGATGCGGTCACCGAGAAATTAAAATGCGAATGACCGAAATACAAAAGGTCACCTGGAATATTGTGTAATGTTATATTTTGATTTGTTAAAAACTGGTGACTCACCACCACCACATCTGACCTATTGAAACACCTCCAACTTGAAGCTCGAGAGAAGGGATTTAACTATACAGAAGGCTAAGAAGACTTTAAAAATTGAGGAAGTCGATTAACAAAAAGAAAAGCTCTCAAGGAAATTCTTTCTCCCTCTCAAAATCTTTGAAGGTAACAAGAATCCTCCTTATGATTCTTAAGAATTATTTAAGTTTAAAAAAGTTGTTATGGTGGGAAAAAGGAAAAAAAAAATGAAGCAAATAGTCATAATTGGGTGGTTAGGTTGTTTGAAATATGTTGACTATCTTAATGGAATTGTAAAGTACAACCATTTGAGTATGTTATTCTTGATATCTTAAGGAAGAGGAAAATTCTGGAATTAATATATTTGGTTAAGTAAAGAGAAAATTATGGACACTCAATGATGTGTGAAAATATGAAAGCAAAACCCTAGTATGTATGCATATTGGATTGAAGTTCTAAAATGTGCTATTTTATTTTATGAAGTAGCAAGCACTAAATGGTTAAGCAATGTGCACAATAATGGTGAAGATTGTATATATTCGAAATTATGCATACTTTTGTGTTATATGCATTAGAGATAATGATGGAAGTTTTATCAATTTTGAAGGTGTTGTTACTCAAAAAGATAATCCTAGGCGTTGAACTACATTAAGAACTTAAGTTAAGAGATATGCATGTCTTTGGCCTTTTGGCCTATATCACAAGCTATTAGGGCTGTATTGTTTTGATGATATTGTTTGTTGTGTTGAATATAGTATGATGTTAGTATAATGTGATGTTATAGAGGATAATGATTTATGGTGTTGTGTAGTTTTAAGTGATTGTATAAATGGTATGCACTCATGCTCATACATCATCATTTGAAGAAAATAAATGAAAATGTTTACATGCATATATGTTGAAAATGAAATTAGAAATGGATAGAATAAATGTAAATAGGCGTTGTGAGATGGGGTTGAGTGACGATCTTACTTAAGAGAACCAGATGATGTATCAAATCCTTGGAGGGATTGAGTTACGGTTCTACTTAAGAGGACCATATGATATATCTTTTCTCTTTGAATGTGGATCTCCAACGTCTAGACTGTTATATGACTGAAAAGGGAAAAAATGAAATGAAAATGCATATATTTAATAAGATTGCATAAGATGAGCATCATATTGTTTGTATTTGTTTTATCTCTTATTGAACATTAGGCTCATAGATAAATTTTGTGATGTAGGTGAGGAATATGATCAAAATGAAGAAAATGTAAATTAATAGCATGGACTACAGCTGAAGGAGTGTAGCTACATCGAGCACTTATGTCACTTGGAGTTTTTGACTAATGGTTTATGACTCACTTAGTTTATGAAACTCTCTAAATAGTATTGTATAACTTTTTGAGTAAAGATTTAGATAATGTTGTGTAAATATCTTTTAAATGTTATGAATGACATAATGTTTCTTTAAATGGTTTGATGATCTATATAGCTTAAAAGAAATTTAAATGAAAAAGAAATGCTTCCGCCATGTATTAGATGCCCACTTGTCCCACGATTAAAAAAATGAATGAAAAATGATAAAGAAAAATGGGTCGTTACATGCACTGATTCACATTATCACTGCATCCTTGTGAAAGGAGTATCACACCTTGAGTGTGAATCTCTTTCTTTACATTTTACATTTTTTTTAGTACATACATTCTATAGCAGAAGACTTTGTCATTACTCTTTTGAAAATCCACAAATACATTTTTATATCTCAACAACAGAAGACTTTTTCATTTTTACCTTTGGAAATGCATTTCTATATCAACAGCGGAAGTGTCAATGAAAACTAATTTAAATTCAAATGTAATAAAACCTATAATTTAAATAGACATAAGCATTTATAAAAATATTTATACTTAAATCCAAACAATAATAAATATAACTTTGAATGAAAAGCTTTATGACTCGTTATTAAAATCTTCCTCTCTTTCAAACCTAACCAACATGTCAAGTTTGCTTTGACAACACTCTAGCTTCACCCAAAGGAATTCCTCTTCAACCACGCTATCAATTGTTTCTATCATCATGTTCTTCTATGATTCCATCACAAAGTTCACTTATGAGTCTAATGCTCAATAAGAGATGTATAACATAAAACATGGCTATGAGATGCAGCATGTAAAAACTATGTCTTTTTAGTTAACATTTGATGGACTACACAGTCCATTCACAAAGGCAAAGACCCAAAATCTCATCAACAACTTCCTTTCCAATCATTTAGAAGGTAACTCAATTATAGCCCAATTGGAAGAGCTACCAACCTAAGAAGACCAAGGGAGGGCCACACATATTCTACTATGGAAAGAAGCCCAAGGAGACATGCTTGAAGAGTAAGAAATATCGAGGGAAGAAGAGAATAAGAAAGCTTTCCAATCGACCAAACAAGAGGATAAAAGGAAGACCGAATATTGCATGGATATGGAAACCATCCTTGTGGCGAAACTTGAAAAGAAAGTAGCTGCCAAAAGCCATCAAAACTTGGAGGAAAAGAAAGCCAAGAATAGTTAAATAATTACTTTAGAAAGTTACCTAAACCAAGTATAGCAATCGGCCAAGTATGACCGAATATTAGCTTGTTTTCCTTTATTGTTATTTCCTGTTTTATGGTTTGTAACTGGCTGATATGATCCGAGAGCCAATAAAGAACCAAGTTGCGACCCAAGGCCAAGATTCTTTGCAAAACATCGAAGGACCAATGACTAGAGCAAGGACAAGGAAGATGAATGAGGGACTTCAACTTTTGATTGAAGAAATCTATGGGGAAGAGTCTACATGCTAAGGGCCAAGGACGGTGAATTTGTTGAGCATTGATGAAGAGGAATTACAAGTCCAAAAAGGCAAAGATATGTTACTTATTCAAAAGACCACTGCAATATACGTAGCACGTTCCCAACAACACCAACAACACGCACCTACTCGAAGCTTGGTGGGGCCCACGTGCTAGTCCTTGTGGCCATCAGCGTATCACGTCATCATGCCCCGTCAGCACGCCTCATCATCCACCAACTCCACCAAAACCCACTAGTTTTACCTTTTAAAGTATTTTAATATATTTTCTTAGTGAAGAATAGTGGGTTAGAATATTAGTTGAGAATGATGGGTTAGAATGTTAGTGGAGAATGGTAGTTAGAATATTTTAATATATTTTCTTATTGGAGAATTGCCTACATAAAGGCTTAGAAGTTCCATTTGTAAGGCACTTGATTTTGAGAATACAACTTGTGAGTTTCTCTTCGTGAGGTTCTCCTTTCTTTATCTTCTTGGGAAGAACTTGGTCTTTAAGCATCCATCTTGAAGATCAAACTTTGATAGCTTTGGTTCAACCAACTCAATTGGTTAGGGTCAAGCTACTCTTCTTGATAACTTTGGTTCAACCAACAAGTTTGGTTTGGGTCAGGTTACTTCTTTCTTGATTCGTAAGACGATCCGCCATCAATTCGCGATTGTTGTTGGGTCTAGGGTTCGTTAATACCCTAGGTTCGCATCACTGGCTAAATATTGCAACCTAGTATGTCTGTTTTAGATAATGAAATTTGAATATTAAAAAGCTTTATCTTTGTTTCAAAGTAGGAGTGATTTCTCTTTCAATCATTTGGTGAGTTACATCCAAAGTTCTTTGTGTGTGTTACATCACAAATTGAGGTTACTTGTAAGTTGAGTAGTCTCTCTTATTGGCATCCGTACTCTTGCTTCTTGAAGGAAGGGTGTGTGCAGAGGTGTTCAACTTTCAAAGGGAGTTTCATTGGCAAAGTCATCCATACGAGAGTGCAAGTTGTGACTTCTTGCTATTTCCATCCAATCTTTTCCTCTCATGCATATTTTCAAATCTTGGGTGTTTCTAACTATTATTTCTTAGAGGAGTTCTTCTTCATTCATTAGAGAAGTCGTGTTCCAAATTTCATAAAGAAAGTTTCCAAATTTTAGGAAGCTACTTCCAACTGGACGATCGCCCTTCCTTTGGTCGTTCTACCTATCATTCAACCTGGCAGTTGTGGACGTTCAAATCTGTTAATTTTGTTACATTGCTGATCGACCACTTTTCCACCTACAAATTTACGAAAGATTGAAATTGTGAATTCTCGGTCGTTCTCCTTCATTAGGTGATCAGCCGCTTCTTCAACATATTCAAGCCTCAGTTGCTCAGCTTCATCAAACAATCAAGCACTCACAGGTTAAGTTCTTTACCTCCTTCTGTTGGCGCATCAACATTCTTTTTCTTTTTCTTTCACTTTACAGTCCAATCGTATTGGGTAATTGAGTCAAGGGGAGAGAGTGACACCATTTGGTCCACCTCATGCGGGATAGCCAACTCAAACCTTGTCCATAACAACTATTTACGTTTATTCAGTCTGTCTTTCATTCTTTCTTAATAGAAACGTTTTTTTATGAATGCATGAAACATACATGTAACACATAATGACAATCTATTATGCATGAAAATAATAGTAAATATATACTCGATCAACGGCTCAATATGAATAGTATGAAAACAATAATCATATCCTTGACAATAGCTCATAGGCATCACATCACATCACATCATCATAAAAAATATGTCCTCCATCAACAACCAATAGAATTCATATCCTCAATTAATATCACAGCTCGAACCACACCCATAACGACTATATACGTTTATTCGGTATGACTTTCATTCTTTCTTAAAGAAAACATTTTTCATGAATTCATGAAACATACATGTAACACATCATTACAATATAATATGCATGATCATAACAGCAAATATATCTTCGATCAACGTCTCAATATGAATAGTAAGCAAGCAATAGTCATATCCTTAACAATAGCCAGTAGGCATCACATCATATTATCATAAAACATAGGGTAAATGACAAATCAACCATCGTGGTTTGTGGTCAATGACAAGTCAACCACTAGGGTATTTTTTTAACAAATTAACCACTGACGTATGGAAAAATAACAAAACACACATCGCAGTTACGTTTTTGTTCTCCGTTAACAAGTTAAAAACACGGTGTGTGGTCAAGACACCGCGTAAAACGTGGTGCCTCGCCAGACACCGCATTTTTACGTGGTGTCACTGCGTTTTTACGCGAGGCACCGTGTTTTTACGTGGTGTCCAGGCAAACACGCGTCCAGGCAAAAAGGCCTGGACACCACGGCGTCTCTGGAGCTCTCTATTTGTCATGCATGGCGTTCTCGATCAATTGTGTTTCATGGTTACTTCGAATTCGTTATGTATATGTTTTACGAATGCAATGTTTTTATTGGTTTTTTGACCTCTGCACCTTCAAACTAGCATAACTTTTGCTACGGATGTCGGAATTGGGCGCAGAAGGTATCAAATCGAAGCTCTCTCAGAGCTCTATAATCATGATTGGGTGAACCTCATGACCGCCTTTCTCAACCCCAAAATCAATCGTTTAAGCCCTCAAATTTACGATCAAACATCACTAGAGGATATGCTATGTGCTTGCTTTCTCGAATTCCAAGTTGGATGGGGTAAAATACTTCCATTGGTCGAGTTCACATATAATAATAGCTTCCAAGCCACTATAGGCATGACACTGTATGAAGCTCTATATGGAAAAAAGTGTAGATACCCCTTATATTGGGATGAAGCCGGCGAAGCTACACTCTATGGCCCTGAGATAGTATAGAAAATGGCAAAGTCGGTGGCCCTACTTAAGTAGAGAATGTTAGCAGCCCAGATCTGTTAGAAGAGCTACATAGATAATCAACGACGAGCCCTAGAATTTGATGAAGGAGACAGTGTACTCTTGAAGATATCTCATTTCAAGGGCGTTGTTCGTTTTGAAAGGAGGGGTGAGCTCAACCCCAGATATGTGGGGCCCTATACCATCACAAAGAAGATAGGACTTGTCGCTTATCAACCACAGTTGCCAGACTCTATGGTGGACATACACAACGTCTTTCACGTGTCTATACTCAAAAAGTGTCTAGGCGACGCAGCCGTAATGGGCCCTTCTGATGATATCGAGGTGCAACCCAGCTAGAGCTACAATGAAAGGCCTATTCAGATTCTTGACTCAAGAGTGAAAGAGATACGACACAAGCAAATTCCGTTGGTCAAGGTCCGATGATAAAATCACAACCACGAAGAGGCCACTTTGGAGAAGGAAGACGACAAGAGGGCCTTGTACCCCGAATTATTCAGTAGCTATATTTTATGGACCAAAAGTTTTGTAAGGGTGGTATTATGTAATACCCAGATACTAATTGTCTCGTACACACGATGTAATCAATGTTGGAGAAAAGAATTATATATTACATGAGGTATTTATACTTTGTTAAATTATGACATGTATTTATGGGAAAGATATCATGGGATAAAATTTTAGTAGAAAAATGTGAAAAAAAAATGGAAACTTTGTGTATTCGAACACTTGCGGACGCCATGGGGGTGAGGTTTGGTGTTCGCACCATCAGATTGAACTTGGGGACAAATGCAGGAAGGATTCTCCCGTCTTGAGCTAACCCTATCACTCTGCGGATGAAGTGCGGACGATGCGGAAGAGGATGAGATGCGTCCGCATAGAATCTGTCCAATTCCTAGACACATTCGGAAAACATGAGGACAATGCAGACAATGCGGACGAGGACGGGATTCGTCTGATTCGAATCTATCCATTTCTTGGACACATTTGGATGAACGCGGAAGCAGTATACGGACGCTGAAATGCATTTAAATGTCGCATTCGGACGGTACAGACAACGCGAGGATGCCATTTCCCGACAAATATGTTCTGTAAAATGTTAACTATTCCCCTAACCTGTGTTTTGAATAGGTTATGCTTTTAACCTTGGACCTTGTTAACTGCTTTAAGTAACATTTCAGGTTATGCTTCCGCTAATTTTATAAACTGTAGTTTCCATTATTTTACGATTGTTGGAATGAGTTTAAGTGATGATCAAATTTTTGAGAAAAAGACGCTGATATTATTTTAAAAAGATTTTTAAATAACTATTTCTTTGTCGTTTTACAAAAGTTTAAAAGTAAACGTATTTTTAAGACAAGTAGAAATCTGAATCGTTACATTGGAGATCCTTAATCACCTAACCTCTCCGGTTAATGATGATTGACTTCATAAGTGTTAACCAAACCTTTATAATGATTATGCTCTTGGCATCAATCTTTCATTTGACTATTCATGGGGCGTCACCCTTGATGTTTCGGTTTATAATTGCAGAAATAAAAATTACAACCAAGAACCTAAGCTCTCCAAATGTATACACTCAAATTTGGGGATGGGAGAGCTAGACTAGGTAGTTAAATAGCTGAGAAAAAATGAGTATGAATTTCGGCAGTGTTTCAATATATTTCTCTCTTGGTTGTATTGAGCTTTGAAGTGCCTTCTATTTATAAAAACTGCTCAACTGGTTGATGTCCTTTAATTCGATTGACCACTATCCGATCGTTGGAATATAGACGTTACATTTTTCTTCAGGACTGGTCAACCATGGACGGTTCACTAGTCAATCGTTGAAGTGTATTTCAAAACTTGTAGTGCAAACTGTCTATTGACTGTCGACTGCTCACTGTTCATTGGTTGAACGTTGCAGTGTATTTCAAAACTCAGAATGCAAACTACCAGTTGACCGCTCATTTGTCACTTGCATGGTTGCCAAATTGGTTGAACTTTGACCACTTGTTTAGTTGATTTTAGTAGGTTTCCATAACTATTTTTCCATTGGTGTTTTTTGCTGTTCAAGTGAGTCTTCTTGGGCTTCTTTCCATCGTAACAAATGTATGAGTTTCCCTTTGTCTTCATTGGTTGGAAGCACCTCCTTTTGGGCCAGGATTGTTCCACCTTCTAAATAGTTAGCAATATAGGTATTTATGAGCCTTTAGGCCCTTGCTCTTGTAATTGGACCTTGTGGTCCATCACGACCTGATCCTCTTCGAGAACCTTATCATTCATCCCAAGACGTGAGTTTTAGTGGAAGAAGTTAAATATTTTAACTAAGTCCAAAGTTATGGTCCTAAGTCTATATAGTGATCACAAGAAAATAACGAAGAGTAAAATAAAATGAAATCCAAGTACTGTGCAACAAATCCAAACCAACAGTGTTAAGGTTTACATACCAAATGAAAATACAAATATCCTTACCAAACAATAGTGTCAACACTCAATCTCTAAAACAAGAAATAGATAATAAATGGGATCCTCCAACTCTGTGCCCTCAGCCACTCCTGCATTTACTTGGAATTTTTGAGAGAGGTCGTTTGGGGTGAGTAACTAACTCAGTAAAGTATATCTACACTAGGTGCATCATGTAACACCCCGATAACGTTTTTCCCGTATACGCGATGTAATCAATTTTTGGGATAATTAATATATTACATTGCGTATCAATACGTGTTAAATTATGACGTGTATTTATGGGGTAAATATTATGGGATAAAAATTTAGTATGAAAATGTGATGAAAAGCTGTAGTTGACGAATTCGGACGCAGGTGGACGACACATGGATGAGGAATGTTGTCCGAAAAAGCATGGAACGTCATCCCAATGTTTTGGGATGATACATGATGGGACTTCACGCTCGGATTCGTTCGTCGCTTGTAACCGCATAATTTCAGACAATCCTGGGCGATGACGGATGGATGAACGGGGACGAAGGCAAGGACACATTCCTTCGTCTGAAAACGCAATTCTGTCAGGAAGAATGGTGATTTCAGACGCATGCGAATGAGGCCAGGACGACTCATCTCGTCCGAAAAGTACCAGAACTGTGATTAAAATACGTTTTAAATGACAAATCATTTGTCATTTTGTCATTTACTACACACTCAGACGACAAGGAGACGAGCTCCCCCACGCCTCCACCACGTCGACAAATGCCTCTCCCTCTCCGATGGTTGTACGTGTATCCCTCTCCAGGTAAGGCTATTCGATTTAAGCCATTCTTCTTTGCAGCTCTCTGGAGTTTTTCAGTCTTCCTGGTTGTGAGAGTTCCCCTACGTGAGAGAGTCCTCTAGAGATAATTGTGCGTTCTGTGAGTTCGTGTGTTTCTTCAACGTGGATTGTGGGGGAAGGGTGATAGTGAAGCTCTGTAAGCTGAGGATTAAGCTGGGACTTTTGCTATCCGTAAGAAATTTCTTCATCAAGAGTAAGGATTGGTTAGTCTTGGCCTATGGAGGCCTTACCCACAAGTAGTGTGCGTGTATTTTGTGTTAATTTCTACAAATTCTTTACTGCAACTAAATGCTTTCTTTGTGCTGCAACTCAATGCTTTCTGTGATAGAAGAATTAGATAATGAATTGCTACAATATGAATTGATGAATTGAACTGATGAACTGAAAATGTCTAAATGAAATGATACGTATGAATAAGCTATTAACAAATTCTTAGATAGTGGTTCTGTTCTATTAGCAATGTTGTTTCTTATATTGTTTGTTAAGATAGTAGACTTAGTCTATAATGCTATTATTTCTTGGTACTGGTTAAGAGTTGTAACTTTCTTTAATACGACTATGCATGATAAATCACTATGATGACTTGTGTTAATATTTGGTAACTTCAAGCGGATTTTTAACTCTAGCTAAAAAGATTTAAACCATTTTTTACTTTCGAATGTACGATATGATTAGTCCACTTAATTATAATTGATTCATGTCTTTAGTTTGCATCAATTTATTAGTTTGCATCAATTTATTAAGCATGTTTTCAGTCGTATCAAATTACCAAGCATGCTTCTATGAGCTAATTATTGAGCATGTTTCTGTTTAATTATTAATTTCATGTCTATGCCATTGTACAATCGTTAAGCATGTTAGTTCGTTCAAATAACTCACTATAATGTGGTGTTTAATCTTAATTAATAGCATGATTAGCTCACCGTTCTTTTATTTCAATGCTCTGAAATTCAAGCATGTTATTCACTATTTCAATTTGTTGCTATATGTGTTCTTTATTATTTGTTCTAATTACTGCTATTAATTTGTATCGAGTTTAAATTCCGTTGTTTTTATGTTGTGTCAACACGCATCACGATAATAGAAACAAGTAGGAAGTGCCACCTTTGGGTTGGTACTTATATGTATTATGTGAGGAAAATGATAAATGAAAAGAATGAATGAAAGAAAAGAAAATGGGGACTTAGGGGACAGATGGGTAGTTTGGATCTAACCTGGTAGCTAGACTTACGCCCCTCTCTCGTGAAGAACGGGACTAGCTACACATAGGAGGTTAGAAGCCGATCAAGACTATTCTCTCACACATGGGTTCCTTCACCTTCCGCTCAATGTACGAGTAACGAACGCATGAATGAAGAACGAAAGTAAAGAAAAGATTAGTTTGAGGTGGTATCCATTCCAAAAAGGACTAAAGAGAGACATAAAGCATACTGCATAACTCCAATTCCTTACTGGGCCTTTAGACTCACGTCTTACTTGTGATGTAAGAAATGAGATGATAATGCCAGAAGTAGAGGAGGACACATTTCTCGTGGAGCCTGTAGATTATCCAGATGAATCACGACGACCCGAGTAGGACTTTGGCTCAAGAGAAAAAGGAAAGAACACACTATTTTGAAATAGTTTGATAACGGACACGTTTTTGTAATTAACTCTTGCTCTAACCTTCAAACCAACTTTTGAATAATTATTTATGTTTCCGCTTTTAACTTGGAACTCTATTTAACTCATTTACTGTTTCCGCTTACTATGATTTATTTATGCTCTTAAGATTTCCATGCTAAACCTAAGTTTTACCCTTAACTGTTTTAACTAAATAAAAAGAAAAAAATAATTTTATACAAAAATTTAAAAAGAAAAGCTAAGTAAGAAAGTACAGTTCTGACGTGCGGCGTCACACATCACATTGAGAAAATTTGTTTTTCTCTTTTAGAAAACAATGTTTTGTTTCTCTTTTTACCATACATGAATTTTATCCAAAAACTCTATAATTTTATAAATCTGCCCTAAGGCCACAGATGAGGCTTTTTATCAAAACCTGCTATATACATACACAACTATACCACAAAAATAGTTTATCATCGTTTTACGACCCAAAAACGTTATTAGTGAAAAAGAATGGTCACTCAAGGACTCATCTGACACTCATAAGAGAAAAGGTGATCATCCGTCGATGATAACACCTAATGAGGCAGAGGAAGTACAAATGATGACAATCTAGAGATCCAGCGCGTCACTCGAGTTGTCGACGAGCCAAGCTCTGAGTTGACACAGCCCGTACGATCAAATAGAATAGATAAGGTTGCTCACGATAGACTTGCTTTTCAACTAAAATATCTATAGTTTCCAAATTAGCAAGAGCTGCCCGCGAGTAGAGCTACAAGCCGTCATGCCACTCATCATATGGAACAATACTAGGATAAACAAGCCTTAGTGACTGACAACTTTTTGATTTGTGTGACAAAACCTCGGTCAAGTTTTGGGGCTCGAAACCCAAGTAAGCACTTCACCTTTCCATCTCCATTTCTGACTTTCAGGGCTCGAAACTTGAGGACATGTCACCAATGCGCCATCCTCATTTTGTACGTACAAACAATTAATTTTCACGAAGTAGAAAGTTTCACGGGATAGCCTCGTGATGCTTTTCCGCTAGAGCACCCAAAGCATCAAGAGGATTCATCCTCGAAATATGCACAAATAATATGCCAAAGCATGTACAGAAATAAACGTAAGAAAACATAAACATACATAAAAACTAACGTGTTGCCGAAACATTCCCCGTCGGATTTTTGGGTGTGGTACTCCACAATTTAGCATTTTAAAAATGTGCATGCAATGCAAAGCAAAAGGTATATAAATCCCTACCTTTGCAGTGCTCTCTCTTGGTGCTCGGAGCTACGGCCTCCTCGAGGATTGTCTCACAATTTCTGAAATCGTCCAAATCTGACAAATATATTAAACATGGGAATCTTAATTAATTTAATTCCAAGAAATGAGTGGAAACATTCTATATTGGAAATAGGAGCCCAACTGATGTATAACAAATCATATAAGTATTACACACAAAATTCTCAAACTCTATCACCCAGTAAACTAATAGTGCATCGTCCAAACAACACCCGATCCTCAACATTCAACACTTAGCACAACGGATCCTTAGGTGACATTCTCATCATAATAGTTGTATTTAAAGTTCCATTCCCTTCACCCACTATTATATTAAACATTTATGGGTATAGCACAACAAGCATAGCTATATGCCTATCAAAGCCATGAGTACAAATAGTAAGGAAACAAAGCCAACATAAAAAAGAGCCCTAATCAATATCCTTATCAATTTGGCCATCACTCAATTCTCAACTTCATGTATAATGGTGAACATGACATCTAATCCACGGTTCCCTAACTTAAACCAAAGCAAAAGAAATAACACAACAGTCTCACTCTATCATTGAGAACTATGAATAGGAGGGTAAACACATCAATAACAAAATGCCCTTAAACATTACAATGTGAAAACGGTAACCCTAAGACAGAATAGTTTGGCCACAGTCAAAATCATAGGAACCCAACCAAATCAATAGAATAATGTCCATAAAGGGGAACCAAAAATCAGAACCAAATCCATCAGCCACAACCATGGCAAAATAGAGCAGTCATCAAAGTTTACCATCAAAGCAGAATCACAAACAAAATTTCCAAAAATCATACAATATCCTCACCTTAACTGGAGAAATGGTGCAAATGTGCTCGACCCTCCGAAACGTCCCTTGTCACAGTTTCACTGTCGCTCGCAACCAACAATCGTTCACTCGTAGTTGCCATCGGCTGAGGGAGTCATTCCTCGTCCACTTTCCTCTCGCCCATTTGCGCTCAGGATGATGAGAATGCCCTCAGCCCCTCTCGCTCGGAATAGTCTGTTTTGTGTTCACGAATCTCTCTCTTGACTGAAGAGATGGATTTCTCCCCTTTTCTCTTTGTTTTTTCTTCCCTTCGCACTCTACCCTTCTCTTTCCTCAAATTCCCCCTTTTTCTTTCCTTGCCCATAGGGAACCCTTTATTCTTTTCTTTATTTTAACTTTTCTTTTCCTTTTCATTTTATTATTTCTAAATTCCTTCTTTTTGATCTCCCGCCATAGATTTCTCTTCCCCTTTCACTTTACTTTTATGGGAAATTAACACTTCAGACCCTATAGTTTTCAATTAATGACAAGTCAAACTCTGAAGAAATTTTGCTAATAACTAAAATCCTAAACTATGTAAAATTCTCCACGACGACCTCGCAGTCACGTTTCCCATCCAAATCTATCGACGTTAACGCCTTCATTTCATTGAAGGGAAGGACTGTTAAACGAAAACGAGGGATGTCAATTATCAGGGGATTCCTGCCAGTTATTGGGCATCAGAACGATTATCCGGCGATGGCGGGGATGATTGTCAATGGCCATTGGATCGAGGAAAGATGTCACTTGCTCGTAATTGACAGCTAGGATTGAATCTATCAATTTACAAAGGCGATGGCAGACGACATTCCATGGTCGTTGGATCGAGCGACGGGCATCCCTTATTGAGATTAATGGCTAGGGTTGAATACGAGGGACGTCCGTTTTGGACCAAATGTCATTCTCTGAATGAAAACGGACGTCCCTCGTATTAAGATGAACGTCCATTTCATACTTAACGACAACGTATTAAAGACGAGAGATGTCCATTGCAGGCAGAACGACATAGTCTTGGTTGAGGGAGGTCTGCTTCTCGATGAGAGACGTCTGAAATAGGTCGATGAACATCCGTGATGGAAGAGGGACGTCCGTCTTAACTGAGGGAATTTGCGTGATTTAAAAACGTATGTGCGTTGCACGTGACCCTTCAACTGAAAAGAATTTGGAGTCCATCTTGTGCATCCATTCCGATCCAAGGACGTCCCTCACTCGATCCAACGGCAATGGATTTTCGTCCGCTATCGCCTTTGGAGAATGGCAGATTCAATCCTGGCCGTTAATCCCTATAAGGGACGTCCCTCCCTCGATCTAATGACATGGATGACTGTCCATTATCGCCTTTTGAAATTGACAGATTCAATCATAACCGTCAATTTTGAGTAGGAGACGTCCTTCTTCAATCCAATGGCTAATGAAGATTGTCCGCCATTGCCCGATAATTGTTCCAACAACTGTCCCTCTTCCAATAGGCATGTGAAATCTTAGAATTTTCAAGATAGTAAATTCTACATGTGAACTTTTCGCGTTAATATTTGGTCTTAACGTTGAAAGGTTGACTCGAATTGTCGTGTAACGACCACGTGTGAAATTTTAGTCAATTAGTTAAATCAGTGAAATTAGAAATTTCTTAATGGAAAATTGATTTAAGAAACGGTATTGAAGAATTAGATTGGACTGAAACCGTTGTCGGGAGATATTTGGAATAAGTCAGAAGTTGGAGATGGATTAATTATAATTAGCATATAATCCATATATTTTAAATATATATATGTAATTGTACTTTAAAGAGATTAAGTTAATTGAAATAAAGGATTAGGAAATTTATTAAATAAAAGGGAAAGATGTAATAGGGGGTGATTGAAAGGAAAAGGAGATTTAAATAAAAGAGAAGATGAAAAATATTGGGGGAAAGGAATGAGTGCCCACGGGCAGACTTTGAAGAATGAAGGAATATTATAAATGAGAGAAAAGAAAACCTAAAAGAAGATTTAAGAGTAAAGAGAAGAACAGGTGCCGCAGCAGAAAAAAAAAAATCAATGGAGGAAAGAAGGGGCTTTTCTCATTTCGTCTTCGGCAAAGAAAGGTGACGCGAAAACGGAGCTTCGGCGACAACGTCTGACTGAGACGAACCGGTGACTCCAGGCGACGGAAATGGCGAGCTGCGTCTGGGGCCATTACGTGGGAGAGTGATGCATTCGGCCGACTGAAGTTGTCCTTTGACGAGCTGCAAACAGACTGTTCGGGCGAGAGCAACCCATCCGTCGAGCGAGCATTCTTCCTCTGATCCTCTGATTTTGGGTAAGAAAATGTTGAATGCTATGTTTTGTCTTCATTCTGCTCGGATCTTGCTGATTAAGTGTGGATGTTCCTACTTTGATAATGATAGTAGTAGATTGGAAATAATTTGTTTCATGGAAAATGCTTCTGTTTTGGATGAAAAGAAATGCCCTGGTTGTTACGGATCTCTGATTAAGTTGATGAATGAGAGTTGTATATTCAATATTGCTGCTTTGTTTTGGTTTGCTGAGGATATATGTTCAGGTTGATATCTGGAATTTGTTTGGGTTGCTAGGATTGTTTAGGTTTTGACTTTACAGGATGTATTGGACAAGTTTTGGAGATTTGAACTCTTAGTTTTGTTTTGGTTTCTGCTTAGAATACTTCTGTCGATTAATTATTGCAATTGGAGATAAAAGAAATCATAGGAGAAGAATGTTGGATTTATTTGTTAGCCTTGGATGTTGCCCTATTATACTACCAACTGAATTGTTGATTCTAATTTCAAGGAAATAACTTCATTTCGTGAAAGCAACAGTGAATAACTCCTTGTTGATGAAACCCAAGAATGAATGGTTGATGTGGTGATTTTTGGTCTATGTTTTGATATTGCTTTATTTATTCTAGTGGTGGTTGAAGAATAAGTATTGAGGATGATTTAACTAATTTGCTAAGGTTATTGAGGTCTGCATGCAACTTGTCTTGGAGGTGACATAGCCAAATTGGATGAAATTGATTCTGCGTTAGATGTTGTTGCACTATTAGTTTACCTGATAAGTTGGGGGATTTTGTTGGGATTATTAGATGAATTGTTTACACGTCGGTTGGGCTCCTATTCCTGGTGTAGGACCCTCCCGCTTATTCGGTGAATTAATTTATGAGATTTTTATGTATTTAATATGTTGTAGGCTCAGACGAGTAAGAGGGCTCTGAGCCGGTGCCCAAGGTAGCTGTTCCTTCACATACGAGGAAGGACCACTATCGAGGTAGGAGCTTTATACTTAGTTGCTTGCATCGCATTGCATAGTTTTCAAAATAAAACCCTATTTTGTGTATTACCACACATGAAAAACCTAACGGGGACTGTTCGACAGCATGTCAACTTTTATATTATATATGTACGAAAGTTTTACACGTTTACTTTCGTACATATATAATATAAAAGTATAAAGTAAAACTTTCGTACATATATAATATATTCACTGTTGCTTTCACGAAATGAAGTTATTTCCTTGAAATTAGAATAAACAGTTCAGTTGGAAGTATAATAGGCAACATCCAAGGCTAACCAATAAATCCAACGTTCCTCTCCTATGATTTCTTTTATCTCCAATTGCAATAATTAATCGAGTATTCTAAGCAGAAACCAAAACAAAATTGAGAGTTCAAATCTCTAAAACTTGTCCAATACATCCTGTAAAGTCAAAACCTAAACAATCCTAGCAACCCAAACAAATTCCAGATATCAACCTGAACATATATCCTCAGCAAACCAAAACAAGGCAGCAATATTGAATAGACAACTCTCATTCATCAACTTAATCAGAGATCCGTAACAAACAATCAGGGCATTTCTTTTCATCCAAAACAGAAGCATTTTCCATGAAACAAATTATTTCCAATCTACTGCTATCATTATCAAAGTAGGAACATCCACACTTAATCAGCAAGATCCGAGCAGAATGAAGACAAAACATAGCATTCAACATTTTCTTACCCAAAATCAGAGGATCGGAGGAAGAATGCTCGCTCGACGGATGGGTTGCTCTTGCCCGAACGGTCTGTTTGCAGCTCGTCAAAGGACGGCTTCTCGTCCAACCAAAATGTCCTTGAACGGAGCTCGCTTCGAGCTGTCTCACCTTCAGTCGGCCGAATGCATCACTCTCCCGTGTAATGCCCCCAGACGCAGCTCACCATTTCCGTCGCCTGGAGTCACCGGTTCTTCTTGGTTAGACGTTGTCGCCGAAGCTCCGTTTTCGCGTCACCTTTCTCTGCCGAAGACGAATTGAGAGAAGCCCCTTCTTTCCTCCATTGGTTTTTTTTTTCTGCTGGGGCGCCTGTTCTTCTCTTCCCTCTTAAATCTTCTTTTAGGTTTTCTTTTCTCTCATTTATAATATTCCTTCATTCTTCAAAGTCTGCTCATGGGCACTCATTCCTTTCCCCCAATATTTTTCATCTTCTCTTTTATTTAAATCTCCTTTTCCTTTCAATCATCCCTGTTACGTCTTTCCCTTTTATTTAATAAATTTCCTAATCCTTTATTTCAATTAACTTAATCTCTTTAATATACAATTACATATATATATTTAAAATATATGGATTATATGCTAATTATAATTAATCCATCTCCAACTTTTGACTTATTCCAAATATCTCCCGACAACAATTTCAGTCTAATCTAATTCTTCAATATCGTTTCTTAAATCAATTTTCCATTAAGAAATTTCTAATTTAACTGATTTAACTAATTGACTAAAATTTGACACGTGGTCGCTACGCGACAATTCGAGTCAACCTTTCAACGTTAAGACCAGATATTAACGCGAAAAGTTCACATGTAGAATTTACTATCTTGAAAATTCTAGGATTTCACATCTTAACCTCCTTAAAAGAAATTTCGTCCCGAAATTTAAAAGAAAACCCAACATTCATCATAAAAGATACCGATACTTCCTCATCATGTTAGCTTCGATTTTCCACGTAGCTTCTCTTTCGATGTGATTCCTCCATAACACACGAACTAAGGGGATCTCTCAGTGACGAAAAACTCTAACCTTTCTGGCTGGGATCCACTATTCATATGATATATCTTCTTGGATGGGGACGTCAGTTCAAGAAATGACGTGGGACGGATCTGGCGTATATTTCCTTAGCCGAGATATGTGGAAGACATTATAAACGTACCCGAATTGGGGAGGTAGATCGAGTTTATAGGCTACATTGTCAATCATCTCAACTATCTGGAATGGACCAACATATCTTGAAGCTAACTTTCCTTTCACTCTTAATCTGCTAATGCCCTGTCTAGGGCGCACCATAAGGGAAATAAATTATCATGCCTTAAACTCAACCTCGCACCCCTTCGAGTTACCATAGCTCTACTGTCTACTTTGCACAGTCTTGAGTCTTTTCCAAATTTCCTTAATCTTATCTGAACCGCAGCACAAACAATGACCAAACTAAAATTCTCAAGTTCATCAATGAAGACAATAACGAATCCCCTATTGTCTCACTAAGGAAACTGTAACCAAAATAGGATTCACAATCAACTTAGCACAACACTTTGTACAATCGAAGCATGACAGACCATTCAGCGAATCTTAGACAACAATTAACAAGTTAACTGTGAGCTAAACCACCACACCACAGTGCACAATCTCTCAAAAATTACACATCACACTAAGTAAATCATTAGTTCCCAAGAGTGTCCAAAAACAGTGTAAGACTGAATCCAAAACATTTTCCTTAGTAAGAACCAAAATCCTCTACTTAGGCAGTAACTAATCAACAACATCAATGAAACTTGAATCCCTCATAGCAAAACCCAAATAGAAAAGTAGATCACTACAATCTTCAACTTTCGCCAATCAACTGATGGAATAAATCATGCACAACCAACAGAGCATAACTTATATTACAATCATAACATTAGTTTAAACTGTAGCAAAACGGGGACCAAGTTTTCAGAATTTTAATAACACAGCCATAACAAAACAGGGAGCCCTTTATCATTTCACCAAACCAACCAAAAATTACTCATGTGAAACTACGTGTCCCAAAATTGGACCTCTGACATCTAAAAATCACACCTACTCCTATTAGCGCATAACTGGTGATCCCTTAGAGTCTACAACGACTCTAAGATTGATTCTTATGCTCACTTCAAAATTTTAGAATACATCATAATATTGTCAATGGAAATCACGAAGAACTAATCCAAATACAACCCAAAGACTTGATTCATTCCAAAAATGCTGTTGGAGCATTTGTTAAACCGAAGGGTAGGACTAGAAACTAAAATTGTCCATACCTCGTTCGAAAAGTAGTTTTCAAGATATCCTCTTCACATATCCTCATATGATGATATTCGGGCCTCAAATCAATTTTGAAGAAATACTGTGAACCGCCAAGTTCATCAAACAAGTCACCAATCCTAGGCAAAAAAAATATTTATGCTTCATAGTAGCTAAATTCAATCACTGGTAATCTATACAAAGCCTCAAATTCCACCGGCTTCCTTCGCAAATAATACGGAAGCACCTTAAGGGGATACTGTCTCCCGAATGAACCCACTTTCTCTCAGTTCTTTCAACTATTTCCTCATTTCACTCAACTCTATCGGAGCCATCCTATATGCAGGAGTTGATACTGGTGTAGCGCCTAGAACTAAATCAATGCAGAACTCAACCTTTCGGTCCGAAGACAACCCGGGCAACTCATCAGGAAACACTCTCACTACCGAGATGTCCACATCTTGACCAGAGGTCTCGCCATCACTGTCAATCGACCAGAGATTTTTATACTGTTCCAATCCACTGCGCCCACCTAAGCAAACTCGTAAAATAGGGTTAGTTGTTACCGCACTATGTCCACCTCGGTAGACAACAACCTGTTCATCCTTCGCAACAACCATAATTTTTTTCTAATAACACTCTACCATCACTCGGTATTTCCTTAGTCAGTTTGAGATCAAAATCATGTCAAACTGACACATCGATAATATAACCAAGTTTAAAAAAAACTTGCAGTCGTTAATTACCGCACACACTGCTCTACAAACAGATGCTACCCCACTCTTGACACCCAAGGGAGTACTAAGCATCAACGAAGACTCTATCTACTCTACTGACATGCCCAAGACGGATGCAAAAGCATTAAAAATAAAAGAATGCGTCGACCTGGTATCGAACAACACTCGTGCAAAGGAGTGACAGATGAGAATAATACCGTCGACGACGCCCTGATACCAAAAATTTCTGTCACGACCCAAAGGGAGGCCGAAAAGAAACCATCGACCCCAAACCCATGATGGTGTAAACCCGATAACGGCAATGATGGAGGCATTAAGAAACTTATCGAGCATTAGTACAGCTCAAGACCCTAGAATGACTCGGATGACCTATTTCCGAGAATTCAATCGCATAAATCCTGCCGTGTTCGAGGGCAGTGTCAATCCAATTGAGGCTGAAAACCGGCTTCAAGAGATGGAGCTAAATTTCGAATCACTGCAAGTTCCCGAAGAATACCAGGTAGGAATAGCAGCGCATTATTTGAGGAAGTTAGCTCGCAACTGGTGGAATGCGGTGAAACAGAACCTAAATGTGCAATCAGTGGAGTGGAAGGACTTCACAGAGATTTTCAGAGCCCAATACAACAGTAAAGGTCACCAGGACTCAATGACAAGAGCGTTCAACGAGTTGACACAGGGATCGATGACTGTTATGGAGTACTACAGTCGATT
This sequence comes from Begonia loranthoides, assembly GCA_022433065.1. Lineage (NCBI taxonomy): Eukaryota > Viridiplantae > Streptophyta > Magnoliopsida > Cucurbitales > Begoniaceae > Begonia > Begonia loranthoides. The sequence goes on along the minus strand of CM039468.1, from coordinate 24,319,431 downwards.
TCTTGAGCTTCTACCCTACTCGGAGGTACCTATAGCACTTTGCATGGTCTCGGCGTCAAAGTATCAATGGGACATCCCCGATACATCTCCTACTGCGTGGAGATGTTTTGTTTGCGCGCTGTGTGAAAATAGGAGACATTGGGAAGGTGATGAAGCTTCCGTGGGTTGCAAATCCCTAAACCTGATCAGGGTATTTTTTTATCTGTATATATATTACGGGCGTGTCGTAGCAGAATTTGCACGACAACCCGGGTGACGAGTCGGGTCTACAGACCGTCGTCATTTTTCTTTTCTCATTCCTCCAGACTCATGAGGTGTTGCCTGGAAATGGTCGCCGCCTTTCTGTGCGTTTGTTCGGGGGAGTCTTGAGTGACCCTCTTTTTTCATGGAACACAATTTCGTAACAAAACACGACGATAGTATTTTAACTGATAGTTGTCTATGTATACAATCATGTTTTCTTAAATCTCGTCGGAGGCCTTTGAGTCTGATTTCCTTGAGACAAAAATGATTTCAATGTTTTATTAAAATGTGCATGATTCCCTGAAACTCATGGTTTTCAAGAAAAGGTAAAATAAGTTTTACACATGCATAGTATTTAGTATAAATTTCATACTGAGCTAGTCACTCACCCCACGACTCCCACCACTCTAGGTAAAGAGAAGATTAAGTAAGCTTGAGCGGGAATCAGATTGGAGATTTTGTTTACATTAGTTCTTTGTTAACTAGTTAAACTCTTATCCATTGGTAAGTGTAACAATGAACGACTAATTATTTTTAATTTGGATGACTGTAAAAATATTTAACTTGGTTGTTGGATTTTCTGGATTATATGCACAGTACTTCCTTGGATTCTTAAAGTTATTATTTCCGCATTATTTTTAATCTCGCAACCACTATATGGACCGTGGCCCATTACAAGTGGGTCGCGGCTGGGTATTTATACAAATCTTCCCAATAATTTAGCAAGCCTTGGGTTAGGTGACTGGGTCTTCCTCGAAGATCGGGTCGTTTGGCCCAGCGTTTCTGTCCGGCCCCCTTCCGGGTCGTGACAAGGCAGAATGGACATCCCTCGGCCCCCGATAATTGACGTTCTTCGTCTCCATTCGACGGTGCTTGGCGTTAATGAAACCAAGGCATTAATGTAATGTTTGGGGTATTTTGTTATGTGTAATTATTGAATTAAGTGGAAATGTAAAGTATTAACATTTTATTAAGTATTAGAATTCACACACACACACACACATATATATATATATATATATATATATATATATAATAGGAGTTGAAGATGTAAATAATTGAAGAAAGTTAGATGAAATTCTGAGATGGAATGGGCGGTCGATCGCATCTTGGGCGATCGACCAGCGCAATCGATCGGAGGTACTGAAGACGAAATTAGCAGACAATCTGCGTAATGGTGGTTGATCATCCACCATTAATTTTGAACGTCTGGAGGTGATATTCAATCGCTAGAAACACTTAACGCTCGGCCTTTGGCCCTCCAGTGTAGTCCAATGTCTCTCCAGACGTTTTGTCTAAAGCTCAAGCCGCCCTGTTTCAACAGAGACATCTTTGACACTACGGGGGCCGAGGAGTGGCTACACTCCGTGGAAGACAAGTTTACTTACGCAGTGATCAGTGAGGCAAAAAATATTAGGTGTGCCGTGTATTACCTGACCCACGAGGCCCGTTTCTGGTGGGACACAATCAAGGCCCATCATTATGTGGCATCCCTTAGTTGGAAGGATTTTAAAGATTTGTTCAATGAAAAATACTTCAACCACACTGTCCGTATCTAGAAATTAACAGAGTTCATGCATATACGTCAGTTGGAAACCGTGGCGGAGTATGCACATCAGTTTGAGGCCCTATCCCTTTATGCTCCACATGTGGTGGCAACTGAAGAGCATAAGGTGCAACATTTTTTTCAAGGGCTAAAGATTGAGGTCTAGGAAGGAGTCATCGTGTAACGACCTGAATTTTAGTAATTTCTTGAAATGCATGAAAATTTGAAATTTTTAAAGACTCTTTTATAAAACAAAATCAGAGCGCAACGCTAAAATCGGATAACTACTAACCTTTCTTTAAACTCGTGAAAACCAATTGGTAAAGTGCGAAAGCGTTATAAAAATCGTTTATTTAAAGCATTATGGAAGCGTAAATAATTTACTAAAAGAACTTAATAAAAGGAATTAAACAATTAAAATATTTGCATAAAACTGAAAAATTAAACATTTTTTAATTACAACCGTTTACTCTTTTCATTTAAGCTTGGCCAACCACGAGTCTCGCGTGTGCAAATCTTTCATCTCTACTTAATTATTTGTTCCTCGTCTTTCGCTTTTACTCCTAAGTTTGTGCATTTCTTTTCACGTACATATACCTACACCTACTCCTACACCACAAGTAATTGTAAGCCTAAAAGCTTAGTAAGGAAAAAGGGTTTAATGTAACGTGAAATGCCTCTTTTTAATCCTTTCGAAATGGGGGCCACCCAAACCGATTCTTTCATTACGTCATTCCTTCGTTCTTTACTTTACTTTCGTTCGTTCATTCATTACTCATAAATCGAGCTAAAGATTAGAGGATTTCCTTTGGGATGGAATAGTGGATCGATTATAACCTTTTACTTGCAACTAAGTCCCTGTTCCTGGCAAGGTAGGGGGCTTCGCCTAGCTGCAGACTAGAACTGCTACCCATCCGCCCCCGACTCCCTTTTTACTTTTCTTTGTTTCTGTGCCGGGCTAAGCTACTGGACCATAGAAGCCTTTATTATCTTACCGTTTTACTCGTTTTCATCATTTATCCTCACTCATGCATGTGTACGTACCACCCCGTGGCACTCCCTATTAGTTTCTATTAACATGATGCATGAACATACATTCTCAACCTATCGTGATGTATGATGCGTTCTAACATAATATTCATAACAATTGAAGTGCGCATATAAAAGAAAGTAACTATGATTGAAAGCGCATACAAACGAAAATAAATCATATAATGAAAGGAAATAACTGCGCATGACAGAAACAAGTGAAATATGTAATTGAAACAGCGAATGCATACAAGTGCGGTAAACCTGCAAGTAATTTATTTAAACTATCATACTTAACAATTAACTATATTTATCATGCTAAATGAGTATCCTAATTAGTTATCATGCTCACTTCGAGTTACGATTGTTAATCTAGTTGGTTATCCTAATTACTTTACGTGCTCAAGGATTAATTACATTTATTATTCTAATTAGATATCTTAGTTAATTTCCTAATCTATTTACATGTTTTCCACATTGTTATTCTAGGTGATTATTCTACTTAGTTACCCTAGGAGATTTACATGCTCAAGTTGATTACTTCAGTTAATTGTTCTAGTGAATTAACATGCTCAGTTAATTGTGTTAGTTAATTACGCTGGTTAATTAACATGCTTTAATTAATGATGTAGTTGACTATCCTTTAATTATCTTGTTGACTATTCTAATCAATTACATGCTTAAGGTGAACTACGTGCTTTTATCCTAGACGGTTTAAAAATGCTTATTTTATTCTAATCAATTACATGTTCAAGTTAATTAGACATGCTAGTTAATTAAATTATTAAACATGCTAGGTTAATATGCTCGATTGATTATCATTTAGCTAAGGTGGCTAGCATGCTCAATGGATTACATTTCTCGATTAACATTTAACTGAATTGGTTAACAAATAAGCATACTAGATTAAGGTAGAATAATGAACAGATGGTGGGAGAACAATAACGAAGGGCATATAGCAAGCGAGTAAGAAAATGAATTACAGGGCAGAGGCATTATCAAGGAAATTAATAGTTCATTCGTACTTATCACATTGTTTTTCATTTCTCATTCAACCTTTACTATCTAAGCATTCGTTAAATGTTTTCATTCCTATAACTGCAGTAAATAAACTACGGGAAGTAAGAAAACTAATGGTAGAACTGAGAATATTGCAGTAATAAACTACATGAATTAAGAAAGCTAACGACAGTAAAATCACCCAAGAATAAACTTCAACTCACCCACACTACTTGTGGTGCAGGGCCTCCAAATGACCAAGACATCCCTAATTCCTTACCTCGAAGCGATAACGCGTATTACCACTCCTTCATTCTTCTTCTCTTCTTTGTACCTTCACAATTTAATAACATTTAATTATTACTTAGTTTCATAATCTAATTCCATCTAAACTCGTAACAGTTCACGGAACCCATTATCGTCCAAAATGGAATATAACCATCATAATAAATTAATCCCAATAACAATATTCTAAAATATAGAACAACCAGCCAAACCTAATAGGATAAAGGACAACTCATGATTATCAAACCAACCTCCACAGTTTATTCCAATAGACAACAAAACAATTTATACATAACCACCCACATAATAAGTACCCGAACAAAGCCAACGACCAATACTAATATCCGAGAAGTGTATGAATTAACGACATCAACTGTCAATCAATGTACGACTTAACTTTTGATATTCAGAATATATTAATCCAACCCAACAATACTGTATTGTCAAACAGAGAGTTTTATCCATAAACCAAATCAAGACAACAGACAACAACAAATGTATTATTAACAAAACAACAGTTGAATCGTTCAAACGTTTAAAGCATTATCAACGTGCATAACACCCACTTAAATCTCACAGTATTCCCACAATACATTACACTTGATATTAACCAACATAAAATCAGGCCAATAGATTATCCAACGTAGCCGATTAACTAACTAATTCCAACATATCAACGTTCCATTGCGCAAATACAGCGAACATTAAGCTATAACAAAATGTCAAATCAATAATATTCAATAATTCATGGATAAGCTTCACATAGCAATTTCCTTATATCTCGATATAGTCATTCATACAGCGAGTCTAACTTCAATACTCAATTAAAAGTCTTAACTCATTATCGGTTTGTAACAATCACAACACGTAACTAAAACTACTTAACTATAATCAACAGAGCATATTACCATCTCAACTTTTTTTCTAATTGATAGAAACAACATCAATTATGAAAACACCCAACGATCACAACCAACCATAACTTAGCAAACAACCAATGATTAATGCTTCCAATAAAGTCAACAGAGCAGTAACACCCAAGAAGTATTTAGCCAATAACAATCAAACGCATAACGCGATTTCTCGACAACAACATCCAAACATAACCAATTACCAAAACAGTGTATCGTACTTATATTTCTATCGTTCTCCACATTCCATTTATAACAGGAAGTTTACATAACAATCAATTCGCAAATTCAATTCTTCACAGAACATATACCTGAATAACTGCACATAAATGAACTATCCCTCACATAATCTACAAGAGCATATCAATTCCAGCAATTCCATTCACAGAACCAAGAGATTGAAATCCAATAGAGGCATCATCACAACAAATCCCATCCATATCCATTTGCTTCAACATTTCCCATAACCCAACATTTCTCCTTTACTAATAATTTAAAATCCATTTACACAGTTAAAAGCATAACTCAACAAATTATTAAACCAACCAACAAAATGCATAATCAACATCATAGAACATTAACTCAAGCAACAAAGCACTAAGCATACAGAGTATTATCAATATCAACAAAGTAGAGAGGGAAGCTCACCATAGAAGCTCTCGGCCAACCTCCAGAGAAAGCTCCCAGTTTTGCACACTCACTGTCCAGCCATTCCCCTGAGAGCTCTAGCTCTAGTTCAGAACACCACTCCATTCTTCCTTCTCGCAGGAGCTCACTCGAGTTCAGCCAGCCCCTGGACATTCTCTCCATCCCAATTTAAGAGCACAATTCCACAACTTAGTTGACAACATCACGCAAATCCTTATAGCATTTAAGAGTGTTCCCCACTCTGCATTTACCCCCGTTAAATGCAGTGTACGATCACCTAGCTGGAGTTGTCTGCATTAGCAGACAAAACTTCCCAACTGAATCGGGCAAACTTGTCACGGTTCGCCCTCCCCCCCTCAGCCAGCCGAAGTCACCTGGCCAACTCGAGGGAGCCACTGTCGAATCGGGGAATGGATGATTCGTCCTTTGAATCATCCCTCCAGACAACAATGAATCCAAAAAAATGCAAGGGAGGAGGAACCCAATCAATTCTTACCTCAAACCATCGCCGAAAGCAGCTCCTAAGGAAGTCCTGTTTTCGAGCCCTAGATGTCCCTGCCGCTCGCTTGCACACCATCGTCGTAGCAGCTTGCCGGCTGCCGCATAAGAGCCATCCCAAGCATTCCCTTCCGCTAGTCCCTCTCCCTCTCGGCTCTCTGTCGTTCTCCTCTCCCTCGCTCGCATTCCTTCTCTGTCTCTCGTCTTCGCCTATGAAGAATTGCCAGGGGCCATTCTTATTCTTCACTCAACCGGTTCACTTAGTGAACCAGTTCAGCCACGCCTCCACACTAAAGTTTCTCCATTTTTAATTTTTCTCCTCTTTAATCCTAATCCCTTTTAATCCCAATAAATCTAATATATTATAATTTAATTTACTTAATATTTATTTTATTTTGAACATTAATTTCCATAAGATAATTTAACGAGTATGTTCTTGATAATACCCCGATAATTGTCCAACTTAAAAATTCAGGGTGTTAGAAGGTACGCTTCCTTTAAATAATAATTGTGCATATATTTATGAGTGTTCCCTTCCTTAGATAAAGTATGAAATTTTACCTTAGAATAAACAACCTACCTAACCCTAATAGGGACAATATATAAATAAGTTTGCTACTTATGTCCTATTCGATTCGTGTGCTACACACTCGTTTATTTCTAGAAAGTTCTGTGAGCGAGCAAATTGCTTCTGTAGTAGCATGTACTACACGCATCGTGTGCTGCTGTCTTCCAGTGATCGATTGATTACCAATGGAATGCTCAAGGCCCATGCAGTGGGTATTAATGACCGTTTATTTCGAGCCGATTTAAGCATTATGGATTTAAAAGTCTACGACATCATTATCAGAAAGGATTGGCTATCTATACACCATGCGATCATCAATTGCAAGAAGAAGGAGGTCTACTTAGGTCCTCTAGGTGGTGAATTGCACACCTTCCAAGGAACCAAGGAGAAAGGGAAGCTTACCATCATCTTTGCACTCAAAGCAGACAAACTATTGAAAAATGGGTGGGACAGATTGTTGGTAAGTGTAATGGATACTACTACAATCACTGAGGCCAAGTTGGAGGATATTGCAGTGGTACATGACTTCCCAAATTTTTTTTGCGACGATCTTTCCTGTTTGCCCCTAGACCGTGAGATCAAATTAGAGATTAACTTGCAGCCTGGTACGGATCCTATTTCTAAACATCCGTATCATATGGCACCTGCCGAGCTACGGGAGTTAAGAGTGCAATTGGAGGAACTGGTCACCAAGGGGTTTATTCGACCTAGTTTTTCTCCTTGGGGTGAACTAGTGTTATACATCAAGAAGAAGGACGGGACCCTCAGAATGTGCATCGATTACCGGGAGATGAACAAAATAACATTCAAGAATAAGTATCCTTTGCCAAGGACCGACGAATTGTTTGACCAACTGAGCGATGCTCGGGTATTCTCAAAGATTGACCTTCGATCGAGCTATTATCAGTTGAAGGTTAGACCTGATGATCTACCAAAGACTGCATTCCGCACTAGGTATGGACACTACAAATTCCTGGTCATATCCTTCGAGTTGACCAATGCCCTGTAGCCTTCAGGGATTTGATGAACCGAGTATTCTAAGATTACCTGGATATATTTATTGTCATCTTCATTGATGATATCTTGGTTTATTCCGGATCGGAGGCAGAACACTGTGAACATCTCCGGATGGCCTTATCAGTTCTTAGCCAACATCAATTATATGCGAAGTTTTCTAAATGTGACTTCTTGCTGAGCAAAGTTGACTTCCTTGGCCATGTGATCTCCGCAGATGGTGTATTAGTAGATCCGACAAAAGTACAAGCAGTAATGAATTGGGCATAGCCAAAGAAAGTTGGAAATATGAGAAGTTTTCTAGGATTGGCGGGTATTACAGGCGCTTTATACATGGATTTTCAAAAATCGCTCTACCACTTACTAGTTTGACCAAGAAGAACGTCCGATTCTGGTAGTCCAGCGATTGTGAGAACAGTTTCCAAGAGTTAAAGCGCAGATTGACGACTGCCCTGGTATTGACATTGCCAATGAAAGATGGTGACTTCTGTATCTACTATGATGCATCTAAGAGGGGACTCGGTGGAGTTCTTATGCAGCACAGGAAAGTTATCGCCTATTCGTCTCAACAGCTTAAGCCATCAGAATGGAACTATCCCACTCAAGACTTAGAGCTCACAGTTGTTGTCTTCACTCTCAAAGTATGGAGACACTACTTATATGGGCAACGCTATGAGATTTACTCGGATAACAAGAGTCTCAATTATATTTTCACCCAAAGGAATTAAACATGTGTCAAAGGCAATGACTTGAATTTGTTAAAGACTACGACTGTGAAATCAAGTATCATCTGGGGAAAGCCAATGTCATCGTGGATGCTCTTAGCCGTAAGGAGGCAGTGATGAGCATGATATGTGAAGAAATGCCTTCTGGACTTCAGAAAGACCTTTGGGAGTTTGATGTGCAGATGATTCTAGCACAGTTGGATGATGCCATCTATTATTGAGTAGATTGAGGAGGCTCAGCAAAATAATGGGGCATGTAAAGATTTCATATTGAAGCCGACGGTATGGAAATATTAGGATTTCTCTATGTCTGCTGATGGCATAGTCAAGTATAAGAACTAGTGGTACGTGACAAACGATACGATTATATGACAGAAGATCTTACGAGAAGCTCACTTTTTAGTTTCTCTGCACATCCTGGTTGTAATAAGGTGTACCAGGATCTTAAAACTCATTACTACTAGCCAAACATGAAGTATGACATTGCCCAATTTGTGTCGCTATGCTATGTATGCCAGCATGTTAAAGTCAAACACCAGCGACTGGGTGGGACTCTCCAACCGTTGTCGATTCTTGAATGGAAATGAGAGCACATTGCCATGAATTTCATTGTGAGCTTGTCCAAAACAACTAGAGGTCATGATGCAGTCTGGGTGATCGTGGACCTATTGACTTAGGTATCACATTTTCTTCTAGTAGTCATGACATGTAAGATGAACCAGTTTGATGATTTATATGTCAAAGAAAGCATCCGACTTCACAGAGTTCCAGTTTCTATCATATCAGATTTAGACCCACGCTTCAAAACGTCATTCTAGAAAAGTGCTGAAATTCAGCACAACATTCTACCCTCAGATCGACGGCCAAAGTGAAAGAACAATTCAAACACTCGAGGATGTGCTGCGTGCTTGCGTTCTCGAATTCCAAGTTGGACGGAGTAAAATTCTACTATTAGTCGAGTTCGCATATAATAATAGCTTCTAGGCCACTATAGGCATGACACCCTTCGAAGCTCTGTATGGAAGAAAGTGCAGATCCCCCTTATACTAAGATGAAGCAGGCGAGGCTACACTCTATGGCCTTGAGATAGTACAGAAAATGGTAAAGTCAGTGGCCCTAATTAAGTAGAGAATGTTAGCAGCCCAGAGTCTTCAGAAGAGCTATGCAGATAATCGACAATGAGTCCTAGAATTTGATGAAGGAGATAGTGTATTCTTGAAGATATCTCCTTTCAAGGGCGTTGTTCATTTCAGGAGGGGTAAGCTTAACCCCAGATATGTGATGCTCTATACCATCACAAGAAAGATAGGACCTGTCGCTTATCAACTACAGTTGCCAAACTCTATGGCTGGTGTACACAACGTCTTCCACGTGTCTATGCTCAAAAAGTGTCTAGGAGATGCATCCGTAATCGGCCCTTCTGATAATATCGAGGTGCAGCCCAGCTTGAGGTATAGTGAAATACCTATTCAAATTCTTGACTCAAGAGTGAAAGAGCTACGACGCAAACGAATTCCGTTGGTCAAGGTCATATGGCAGAATCACACCCAAGAAAAGGCCACTTTGGGAGAAAGAAGACCACTGAGGTCTTGTACCCTGAATTATTCAGTAGCTAAATTTTGGGGATAAAATTTTTGTAAGAGGGGTAGTATGTAATACCCCGATACTAATTGCCTCGTACACGCGATGTAATCAATGTTGGAGAAAAGAATTATATATTACATGGCGTATTTATACTTGTTAAATTATGACATGAATTTATGGGAAAAATACCATGGGATAAAAAGTTAGTAGAAAAAGGTGAAGAAAATGGAAACCTGGCCTATTCGGACGCCATGGGGATGAGGTTTGGCGTCCGCACCATCAGATTGAACTTGGGGACGAATGGAAGATGGATTCTCCTATCCTGAGCTAACCTTGTCAATCTGCAGACAAAGTGTGGATGAGGACGAGTTGCGTCCGCATCAAACCTGTCCAATTCCTGGACACATTCAGACAACATGCAGAAGATGCAGATGAGGATAGGATTCGCCTTATTTGAATCTGTTGAATTCCTGGAAACATTTAGATGAATGCAGACGCAATATGCAGACACCGAAATGCGTCCGAATGTCGCATTCAAACGATACGGACAAGGCGAGGATGCCATTCTTGTCCGTAAACACAAATTTACCCAGCAAATTTTGCACTGGCAGACGAATGTGAACGAGACCATTACGTCCGCATTCGTCCGGATCAGCACAGACCTGTGATAAGTTAGAATTTAAATCAAATGACCTGTCGTTAAATCACGGGGCACGCAACATCAAATCTCCTCCTCAGGTCCCGACCACGCAGGAGTCACCCTCCAGAGGTGTATTATTGGTCTCCTAAGCCCATCTATTTAGTTCAGCCATGCTCCCTCCCCTGCGTCTCTCCTCCTTCTGGTTCAGTGTCTTCCTCTAGAGTGGATTTCCAGTGTGGAGAGTAGTTCCGGGAGGAAGAAATCAGCTGTCCGTGCGTTGGCCCTTCACCTTAGGTAAGGATTTGGGGTAGTCTTGGCCTGTGGAGGCCCTACACCTAAGTGTGTGTACGTGGTGATTGATAGTTGTAGTTTAATCTCTGTGAATTTCTTTGATACCTTATATATTTTCGCAGATACTTTACTCTGCTGTTACTTTACAGTTTGCTCAAAGTTTTATTTTCTGGATGTTAAGCTTGATTTTCTGGTTCTTAAGCTTGGTGGTGTTTTTTAATCCCCGTTGGAGGTTAAGCTTGATAATGTAGAACTATGAACTAAGGATTTCATGGTGATTGCTAAGGGTAAATTAGCTAGACTCTGCTTGTTACTTGTGATATACGATATTGTTTACTCGTAGTATATTGTCCTGTAAATCTAAGGATGACTATTCTCTATTGTTCATGGTTTCCGTATAGTCACGTTGTTCACTGCTTATCTTTCCATATAAACATGTTGTTATTTTCTGCATGAGCATGTTGTTTACTTTCAGTATAAACAAATCATTTATGCTCTGTATAAAACATGTCGTTCATGGTTTACCTTCGTTGTTGTCGAGTTCGTTGTTTTGCATTTTGTATAAAGCATGTTGTCCATTGTTTACAGATGGTTATGTCTAGTTACTTTCGGTCAAATTACAAAGCATGTAGCATATTTTCAACTCGCCATTACATCCCGATACATATAGATATAGACTGTCAAATCATAGAGTATGTCAGACGTTTAAATTTCTGTTACTTATTGTCTCTTCTAGCCTTAATGAAAAGCACGTATACTCGTTTAGTTGCTGTCATCTATTTCGTAGTTGCTGTTGAATGATAAAGAATGTATGCTCATTTTGTGTCGTCGCTATATCTTTGTACTTGTTGTCAAATTATGAAGCATGTTGTTCATAACTTGCTATCCTTATGTTCACTGCTTTGTTTTCTGTATAAAGCGTGTTATCTTCTGTATAAAGTGTGTTATTTTCTGTGTAAAGCATATTAGTATAGTTTATTTGTTGATAAACTGTAGAGCGCGTATGTTTGTTTTAATTTGCTGCTTATATTCATTATTGTACGCTACTGTATATTGTCATATAAAAAGCATGTTCTGTCATTATATTTCATTGTCCTACGCTGCCACATGTTGTCGTTTAAGAAGCATGATTTATTATTCCATTCCATTGTTGTACGCTGCCCGTATATTGTCATTTAAGAACTTGTTAGTCGTATATTTCGTTGATTTGACTTACTATTATTTCACTGCTAATTTCGATAGATTATGAAGCATGTTAGTATGTTTATACTGTTACTTTTTGGCTGTCACATGAAGCATGCAGTAGTTATATTAACCATGTGATACCTGCGTAGTTTGTTGGCCTAGTTAGGTACAAATTGATAGATAACCTCTCTTTAATAACCTGTTTTGATCCCTATTTCATATGTTTCATTATAATTGCTGCACGCTTACTCCAATAGGCCCTAGTTCTCTACATGTTTTAAATTCCGTCATCTGAAATGCCATTCCTTTAAGCTACTACTACTCCCTTTCTGTATATGTGTTATTTAACTGTCAATATGACATCATGCATCATGTTATAAGGAGGTTGTGTCATCACACATCATGTTAATAGAAACCAAATAGGGAGTACCCCCTTGGTGGTGGTATTCACACATGCATGAGTGATGGAAAATATTAAGAAAATGAAAGAAAACCCTAAAGGCGGGATACGCCTGAAGGGAAAAGAAAAGAAAAGGGAGTTGGGGTAGATGGATAGTTTGGATCTAGTATGGCAGCTAGGATACACCCCTACCTGGTCGGGAAAGGGACTTAGTGTGCACACAAGAGGTTAGAAGCCGATCAAACTATGCCATCTCAAAGGTCAACCTCCAATCTCCAACTTGAAGTACGAGTAAAGAACCAACGAACCAATGACTTAATGAAAAGATTGGATTGGGTGGCCCCCATCCAAAAAGGGAGCTAAAGAGAGGCATATGCATTTGTATTAACTCATTTCCTTACTAGGCCAATAGGCTCACGTCCTTACTTATGGTATAGGTAATGAGATGATTCTACCAGGAGCAGAGGAGGCCTTACCCATGGAGCCTGTGGTGTATCTGGAGGGAACGCAACCAGAGTAGAGGCATGACTCAAGGAAAAAGGAAGAGTATCTATTTTGTAATGGTTTAACGACAAACATGTTTTGTAAAACGTTAACCTTTGCTCTAACCCTTGTTTTGAGTAGGTTATACTTTTAACCTTGAACCTTGTTAACTACTTTAAGTAACAATTCAGGTTCTGCTTCCGCTAATTTTATAAACTATAGTTTCCACTATTTTACGATTGTTGGAATGAGTTTAAGTGACGATCGGATTTTTGAGAAAAATGACTCTGATATTATTTTAAAAAGATTTTTAAATAATAATTTCTTTGTCATTTTCCAAAAGTTTAAAATTTAACGTATTTTTAAGACAAGTAGAAATCCGTGTCATTACATGATAAAAATAATTAAGTCTAAATTCATATTCGAGTGGTGGATACCATAGAATAATGCTTATATTGATAAAGATTAAGTTAGAAATAATGCATCAAGAATAGAGAAATTGATGTATGGTATTACGGTGTAATAGAAAAATGTTTAGTCTTAATGTTACAGTTGAAGCATACTAATTGTCTGTTAGTTGTTTGTAATATTTTTTGTGATATATGAACTACTGTGTGTGACATTCATATAGATATGTTAGTAGGATTGTACGTTATGTATTTCATGGGCTAATAATGAAGATAATAAATGGTGTTTCCTATGTGAGTTTGGAAACTTAAGAGGTTGCTCACAAGTAGAAAACAACTCGTTTGAGTAAGTTTGAAAACTGAAGAGGTTGCTCTTACTCAACGGGGGGTGAGTTTGAAAACTGCGGAGGTTGCTCACACCCAAGAGTAAATGAATGTAATGTAAGTCGGCTCATTTTTAGTGAGTTCGGAAATTGAAGAGGTTTCTCTTATGTAAAAATGAATTCATGTGGTGAGTTCGGAAAATGAAGAGGTTGCTCTCACCCAGCTTACAAATGTATCAAGCTTAATCATGTAGCGTTGTCATAGAGGTTAAGGTTGCATTTCATTTTATATTCCTTACTGGGCAATAGGCTCATTATTCCTCTTGTGATATAGGTATGGATGATGAGCCGGTTGAAGTGAACGTTGAAGGAGTGTGACGTGATGCAAGCTTTTCTTACCATGCGAGATACGACCTAAGGGGTTATGGCTCTAAATGAAATAAAGTTTTTTAAAAAAAAAATGCATAAAGACTTTGTTATGAATTTTATGTATTTATTTATGTTATTTCTATAAAACAGTTAAAAATTTTTATTCCGCGTAACATACTCTGATGTTTTTCTATTAGGTATGATTTAATTGGATTTTAAAATTTTACGAAAAAATCATAAATGGAATTGGGATGTTAAAATTATGGTATCAGAGCATAACTGGGTCAAATGCAGTTCTGTAGACTGCTGGTAACATGATATTGGTCGCGACTACTTCTTTAATTGTAAGTGCTTTATTATCTTACTTTATTGCGCTAAGTATGAATTGTTCTGTTATCGTAGAATTGATATGCTAATATAAATGGCTTGTAGTTAGTTAGTTTATTGGCATTCTTGATAGAAAATATTGTGTGATAGATACTTAATTAAGTCTGTAACACCCTGACTTTTTCTGTTGGACAATTATCGGGGTATTACCGAGGACGTTCTAGAGCGTTAAGTCTAGAGGTATTTCCATAAGGTGTTTCCCGTTTACGCGATATAATTAGACTAAGGGGTGATTAGGATATTACATTGCGTATTGATATGTGTTATTTTATGACACGTATTTAAGGAAAAAGTGTTATGGGGTAGGAGCTAAGTGAGAAAATGTGAGGGAATACTGTCCAAGGCGTTTCCAGATGCCTTCGAACGACACTGTAGATGAGTTATCTCGTCCGCAAACGCATTGCACACATGATGAATGGGTTGGGATGACTCAGGACGTGATTCTGCGTCCTGACTGCACTGTGTTGTAGACTTTTGGACCAGTGCGGACATGGACTAGTCGTATCCGATTTGAATCTGTCCAAATCTTGGATAGTTTCGGACGACTGCAGATGACTGCTGACGTGGAGTAGCCTCATCTGATTTGACTCTGTCCGATTTTGGGACACTCTCAGATGCCTGTGGACGGTACGGACAGGATGGGGACGCCTTTTCCCGTTAGAAGCCACGATTTAGCCTGTGAGATTTTACACTTGTGGACGAATGCAATCGAGACGAATGTGTCCACACTCGTCCAAAATAACCCAGTTCAGCGATAATTTAAGGATTTAAAATATGGTTGCTTGTCCTCTAGTCATTAATTGACGACAAGAATCAACCCCTCCCCCTCCTTGGATGACAAAATCGCCCTCCCTATGTCATAGCCGCCTTCTCCATGCCAGGAGCCATCCTATCATCCCTACCCTCCAGCTACGCTGTCCCCTCCTCTCCAGGTAATAGCCTCCTTTCTCCATTTCATTATGCATTTTTCTCTCTTCCTAGGATGAGCTCTCCCTCCCCTGCGTGAGAGATCTGCCTACATGAGTGTGTGTGAGCTGAGACTTCAAGTGAGTGAGAGGAAATTGTCTGGGTGTGTGTGGTTTAGCTATTGAGGGAAGAGTGTTACATGGTGAAGTTTTGTGAGGAGAAGCTCTGTGGGCTGCATTGCTGCTGGCTGCCGTGAAGGCTGGAGCTAGGAGAGTTGTCCCTGTTTTTAGTGTCTTCCATTAGGTAAGGAAATAAGGGTGTCTTGGCCAGTGGTGGCCCTACCTACAGGTAGGTGTGCGTGAGTGGTAGACTTACTAATGCTATGTAGTGTTCCTTAAGTGTTTGCTCCCTTGGATGATTTTCTGCTGTCATTTCCTTTATCGATGCCCTGTAGTATTTCCTTGTTGTTGTTAGTTCTGTGATATTTTCCTCTATGATTAGATACTTTACTTTATTGATTTCTCAGCAAATAATTCCTTGATTATCGCTTTGTACTCTGTAGATATGCTTTAATTGATAAATTTTGTTGTGAAGTATTGAATGGTTTCTGTGAAATTGAGAATGTTGAAGAGAAAAGTATGCAAGGATGAGATGAGTGGGAATGAACTATGATTTCCTTTGCTTACGTTAATTTTATTCTCGTTGCTTATTTCCTTACTCGTTGTTAGTTAACTTTCTCCATATAAGCTGTCTAGTTACTTGCTTTTAATGAACATGTTTGAATTAAATAATTCAGTAGGTAATTAATTAGGATTCTACTAGAGCAACCTTGAGCATGTTTAGCTAATTAATCATTATCATAGTTTGACTAGAATAAACTTGTATTAAGTATGATTAATCTTCTATTGAGCATGTTAATTAACTAGGTTAATTAAGTAGGATGACAATTATGATTAGCACATTCATCCACTATAACTGTAATTAAGCATGCATGCAATTAAGTAATCAACTTAAGCATGCAATTAACCCAAGCATGTTAATTATTACTTAAGTATATCAATTAGCTAAGCATGTTAATTAACCAGCATGTTTAAATGTTAATTAATATTGTAAGAGCATGTTAATTAATTAGGGTAATTAGTTAACCGACCTTGTTTAACTAGTCGTTTACTTAACTAACCCTTGAACATGATAGTTAACAAACTAGTTGAGCATGTAATTAATTAGGATAACATTAGTAGCTAGTGTTTACTTTGATTATATTCTGTATATTAATCCTTTATTGTAATTTCCTCTACTATAATTATATTGTCTTTTGCTGCAATTTTTCCCTTACCATTCTTTACTTTACTAGACAGTAAAATGATAAAGAAGATGAAATGAATTAAACATGAATGAGTTAAGGGTCTCATTTATTATGTGAATGCATGTTTTATAATTCCTTTGTTATTGTCTTCTTGGTATTGCTTATGACCTTGTTTACAATTAATTGTTCTTAGCATGTTATTTCTATTAAACCTAAGCATGATTAGTTAACTAGGATAAAAGCATGTAACCAAATTCGTGAGCATGTTAAATTACTAGGATAACTAACTAGATTGTTCATTGCATCTTCCCTGAGCATGTAAATCAATTAGGATAACCAACTAGAATGTTAATTGTATCTTCCTTGAGCATGCTAAATAACTAGAATAATATCAACCCTTGAGCATATAAATTACTTAGAGTAACTTACCAGCTTAATAGTTGTAATCTATTTTGAACATGTAACCCACCTAGGATAACTAATAAGAATAATCACCTAGAATAACACGTGTAGGAAGCATGTAAATGGACTAGGAAATTAACTAGGACAATGAGCTTATTAATTAATAGTATTGTGTTCTATTAATTCGAGTATGTTTTCCTTGTTTCAATTCATTGTATATTGTTCTGGTATGGGTGTTCAATTTATGTAATGTCTTATTGAGTGCATTCGTTGTTTGATTCCCCTATGTGCTTCGCTGCTTACAGTTCCATATTTCAATTGTTCTCTAATGTGTGCGGTTTCAATTTCTATTAGTCATTATATGTGCAATTTCAATTATAGTTACTTTCATTTCAATGCGCACTTCAATTTCTGATAATGTTATATTATAATGCATCATGCACCATGTTAGGATGAAAATGTATGCTCATGCATCATGTTAATAGAGAACCCATAGGGACTGCCACCTTGGTAGTGGTACTCACACATGCATTATGTGAGGTAAAATATTAAGAAAACAAAGAAAATGATAGAAAAGAAGAAAAAGAGAGTTGGGGGGATGGTAGGATAAGTACGGATCAGCCAGGTAGACAGGATTTAGAAGAGAACGTTACCTTTCCCTAGTCGGGACTGCGAGACTGTCTACTTTAGGCGATAAAGATCAACCCTACCGCCACGGATTTCTCCAATATCTAGCTCAAAGTACGAGTAAAGAACGAATGAAAGAACAAATGTAATGAAAGGATTAGTTTGGGTGGCCCCAATTCCAAAAAGAACTAAAGAGAGTCATAAGCATAATTACATTAAACCATTTTCTTTACTGGGCCATTAGGTTCACATATTACTTGTGGTGTAGGTACAAACGACGAATAAATAAAGAACATATAACATAAAGCAGGGATGAGGGATTTGCACGGACGAGATTAGGGCTGGCCAGACATAAAGAGGATAAAAGAGAAATATTTGTAATTAAATTAAGTTTCATTAAAATTGTATTTAAATTGTTGGATTTTCATTTTCAGAGCGTAATATTTAATCATTTAGTTCATTTTCACTAAGTTATTTATACTTCCGCTATGTTTTAAATAAAAGATTTTATAACGCTTCCGCATTTCATTTATTGGTTTTCATAACGATTTTAAAGATGAGTTAGTAGCGGTCCAGTTTAGCATCTCACTCTGATATTTGTTTTAAAGGAGATTTCAACGGTTATACAAAAGTTCTAATGTTTACCTGTCTTAAAGGATTTACAAAAAAACTAGGTCGTTACAAAGTCTTTCCTAGAACAATTAGCTTAAGCCTTAATTAGGAACATTAACTATAAAATAATAAAATATAAGTACCTATTGTTGCCTAATAAACTTAAATGCTTCCTAATGTACATCCCCTACGACAATTACTTAGCATTTTAAAGTAGCTAATATTGGGTAAAAACAAAATTATTGTAGGATAATAGATTGGCAAGAGGAACCAAAGGAAAGTTGAAGCCAATATGGTGAATGATAACAATAACGGTAGAAATAGAGCTTATGGATATGAGAATATTATTGGTCAAGAGAATAATGCTCCACGCAATGGCAAAAATGAAGTTCTGAATTGCCTAACAACAATTGTAAAACGCCTTGCATAAAGGGGGAATGGGAATGACAATTAACATCAATTGGCGGTTCTAGTTGAAGTTGGTTAGGAGAAGTTTAGGAGACTTAAACCTTCTTGTTTCAATGGGAATATGGCTAATGCGGTTTGTGTTGAGGAGTGGATTCGGTCAATTGAGGACATGTTCGAATATGCAAGGATTGGGGAAACCGAGAAGGTTTCGTGTGCTGCATACCTGCTAATTCAGGATGTGAGGTTTTGCTGGGATACTGTTAAAGCGACACGTGATATTTGAGAATTGACCTGGGATCAATTTAAAGAGATCTTCTATGAAAAAAAAATTCAGCCAAACTGTCCGATCGAAGAAGTTATTGGAGTTTGTTTTGTTGTGTGAAACTGGAACTGTGTTTGAATATGTGAGGAAGTTTGAAGCACTCTCTCGGTTTGCGTCACACTTGGTAGCAAACAATGAACACAAGGTCCATTTGTTTTTTCATGGACTGAGAGTTGAGGTTCTCAAGGGAGTTAAGATTTCTGATACTCATGCCAAGATTGTTGCTAAAGCATTGGAGGTTGAGGATGTTGAGATAATGGTGGCTCATCAACGTGAGGCAAATCATAATTTATGGAAAAATACTCTTAATTAACAACAAAGGGGTGGACTCATGATAAGGGGACAAAAAGGCCTTCAGAATATGAAGTACAACAAATGAAGCATAAGCCCCCAATGAATGTGACAACAGTGCCCCAGCTAATACAAGGACTCAACAGTGGAATCAATGCCCAAAGATCAAGAAGAACCATTTTGGGGAATGTCGGATGGGAAATGGTCGATGCTTTAGATGTGGAGAGTCGGGGCATATTGCTAAATTTTGGTCAGCTGGAGTTGGTAGATCTGGTGGTGTGACACCTAGAGTCTTTTCCCTATATGGTGAGGAGGCACCTGATGTACAAATGGATGAAATGGCGGGGGAGAACCGGCCTGCTGTGGTGTCAGGTACGCCTTATGATTGAAGTCGATATATGTAAGTCCAAGGAATGACGAGTAGTTAGTAATGTCATGTCAATTTATTTATGTGAGGAACGATTTATGTTAATGATATAGCAGTGTATGTTTTATTCGATTGTAGTGCTACGCATTCCTTCATTTCGAAGGGATTTAGTACAAGGATAATTTGTTACCCCCAATTTGAAGAAAGTAATAATCGTATCCTCTTGCCCTTTGGGGAATACCTAATTACCAATGGAATCCTAAGGGCTTATGCCATAAAAATAAACAATCAAACTTTCTATGTCGATTTGATTGTCATGGACATGATGAGATATGACATTATCTTGGGTATTAACTAATTATCCCAACGTCAACAAATAATTAATTGTAGAAGAAGAAAAGTATTGTTTTTCTCCCCTGATGGTGAATAACATACGTTTGTTGGAGTCAAGGAAAAAGGAAGATTGATTATGATCTATGTGCTTAAGGTTGACCGGTTAATGAGGAATGGAGATGAAGGGTTTCTTGTTAATATATTGGATACAATGGTTACATCAAAAAAAAAAAAGGACGGATGAGATTCCCATTGTTCAAGAATTTTCAGATGTTTTTCTGGACCAACTTCCTGGATTACCTTTGGACTGGGAAATAGAATTTGTGATTGACCTTCACCCTGGAACATAACCAATTTCAAAGAATCCATATAGAATGGCCCCAACTAAATTAAGAGAACTGAAGGTCCAACTTGAGGAGTTAATTAATAATGGATTTATTCGTCCCAGTTTTTCTCGTGGCGAGCATCAGTGCTATTTGTAAAGAAGAAGGATGGGTTGATGAGGATGTGTATCGATTATCGTGAGTTAAATAAAGCAACTATTAAGAACCGATACCCTTTTCCAAGAATTGACGATCTGTTCAACCAATTGTAAGGAGCTTTTGTCTTTTCAAAGATCGATCTCCAATCTGGATATTATTAGTTAAAGGTTAAGCCTGATGACATTCCTAAAACAACATTCAGGTCGAGATATGGACACTATGAGTTTCTGGTTATGTCATTTGGATGAACTAATCCCCTGCCAGCATTCATGGATTTAATGAATTGGGTCTTTAGTGAGTACTTAGATAAATTCATCATTGTATTCATTGATGAAATACTAATTTACTCACGCTCTAAGGTGGAACATAGAGAGCATTTAAGGATTTCTCTATTTATATTGGCGAGGCATAAGTTGTATGTGAAGTTCTCTAAATGCGAGTTCAGGTTATGTAAAGTGAGTTTTCTCGGTCACATAAATTCTAAGCATGGTGTTGAAGTTGACCCTGCAAAGATTCAAGCGGTAGTTGAATGGTCGCAACCAAGGAATGTCAGGGAAGTAAGAAGCTTTCTTGTTCTGGCGGGGTATTACAGGAGATTTATAAATGGATTTTCAAGAATTACACTACCCCTAACGGGCTTTACAAGGAAAAATGCACGGTTCTGGTGGACGGACAAATGGGAGAAGAGTTTTCAAAAGCTGAAATAATGTCTAACTTCGGCCCCTATCTTTTCCTTTCACGGTTGATGATGGTAATTTTTGCATTTATTGCTACGCTTCAAAGAATGGATTGGGCGCCGTACGTATGCAAAACAGGAAAGTAGTTCCATACGCCTCTAGACAATTGAAACCGTATGAGGCAAATTATCCTACACATGATTTGGAACTTGCTATTGTCACGACCCGAAGACGGGCCTAACAGAACCGCCGGGTCAGGCGACCCGATCCTCATAGAGAACCCGATCACCCAGCCCAAGGCATGAGTTTTTGCGGAAGACTTATAATATTTAATTCAGCCCAAGGTAATATGGGCCTAGGTCCGAGTAGGGATCATGAGAAGATAACAGTGCATAAATTAAAATATAATCCAAGTACTGTGCAACAAATCCAAAACCAATTGTGTTTAAGGTTTATAGACCCAAATGGAAACATAAATGTCCTCACCAAATAACGATGAATCACTCAAGTAGAAATAATAAAATGCTTCAACTCCTGATCCTCAGCTACTCCTTGCCCTTACCTAAAGTTTTGGGGGAGGAGTCGTTTGGGGTGAGTGACTAACTCAGTAAAGTATGGCTATACTAAATGCACCTCATGCAAAACTGGTTTTGTACATCTTTCGAGAACAAGGTTATGTTTCATACTACCGTACATGGATTTTTTTTTTTAAAATCACTTCAAACTCTTTATCATTTTACCAAACCGACCCAAGGGCCATCGATGAGGCTTTTATTAAAAATCTTGTTGTATACATATACAGCTATACCTCGCAAAATAAGCCATCATTGTTTTCCAATTTGAAAACGTCGTCAGTGAAAAGGGGTGGTCACTCATGGACTCACCCGCCACACAACATAGAAGAGGTGGTCACCCGTCGATGACAACACCTTATGAGGCAGGAATAATGACGACGATCTGAAGATTCCGTACGTCACCCAAGTTGCCGGCGCACCTGGCTGCACGACACAACTCGTATAATCGTATAATCGTATAATCAAATAAAACGGATACAGTTGCTCGCTATATGTGGACTTAGGATAAACAAGTCTCAGCGATTGACAACCGTCTGATCCGTGGGACAAATCCTGGCCAGGTTTAGGGGCTTGCGACCCAAGGAGGCGTCATCACCCTCCCATACGAGGTTTACGACTTTCAGGAGTTTCAACCTGAGGACATATCATCAATGCCCCACCTATATTTTTCGCACGTCAAACAATTAACCTCCACGCAGCAGAAGGTATCAAAGGGGATGGCGGATCCATCCCTCAACATGTGCACAATAAATCTCAAACCATGTACGGAATTAAACTTGAGAAAACATACTACTAATGAAAACGGACGTGCTGTCGAACAGTCCCCGTCATTTTTTTCAAGTGTGGTATTCCACAAAATAATTATTTTGGAAAACAGGATAGGTTGCAATGTAACGCAAGAGGTATAGAAATCCCTACCTCGACGACGATTTGCCTTACCGACCAGAGCAACCAACTACGCAAGAATCGTATCTCTCGCTGAAATCATCCAAGCTTGGCAAATGTATAAACATGAGAATATCATAATTAAATTCTATGAAAATAAGCGAGGGTCCTATACAGAGTCCAACCAACGTGCAAAGAATTCCAATAAAGTTTCCAACTTTATCTAACAACATTTCTTAATCTCATAATCCAAATCCTAAACACCTACACAGCTTTAAAAATCCAAAGTCTCATTCGTCAGAACATATATCATCTTTACGGCTATCAACAAAATTCATATTTATAACCATGTCTATCTTAAGCCCAACTAACAGAGCAACAGATTCCACGACATTATTAGCGTTGCATTCCAACTATAAAACAGAACTCAAATGCAGAACTTAGCAAATCTTAGTGCTCGAAATTAAATAGTCAAAATCCACTTTAATACCCAACAATACCAAATTAACCGAGCAAACTTATGCAAACAAGGTCATAAGGATTTTTCATGGTTTTCTCATCAATAACCAATAACGAAACGAAGCTTACGTTTACCACTATCCATTGATTGGAATCACAACCAATATTCAAAATTGATCACTTGAATCAAACAATTTAGCAAAACCTAAAATCCAAATAAAACAATTCCACTGGATCTCTCACAAGCAATACCAAATTGAGAGCCAACAAAACTATAGCAGAACCCAAATAGAACAAAAATCACAGGGCATGAGCAATACGTTCTGCAAATTTAAGCCTAAATAATCCCAGCAATATTAAGAAACTTATCACTAATTCATAAACCAATCTATCAACTTCAGCCCTTCATCGTTAATGACAGCAGATATCCAACTAAGCAATCAATCACTCCAAATAAGCAGCGAAATCACATTCAAGACTAAAAATCATAATAGAACAGTCCAACTAGAAATTTCCTCACCAATAGGACGGGATCAGCTTCCTGTTTTTCTCATCGGAAAATCGTAAATATGTTCAGATCCAAAGCTGTCGTCGCCGGAGACTGTCCGTCCGAAATCCCTTAGATCAACCGCTGTAAATCCAATCCCAAATCAACCAACGACATTATAAAAGAATGATCTTAACATCGGAGTAATATCTAGATTAATCAAGTATAATCCCAACCAGGGAACAAAAATGTTTTCAGCTCTTCACAATGGTTTACGGCAGGACTCAAACAACGAACAAATATTCAGTTAACAACAACAGATTTCCAAGATGTTATGGAGACAGATTCAAACCACCCAAACCATAAACGATTTCAGAGACTAAAAATCGGAATAGAAATATTCAGCTCACCCACTGAACAGAACAGAACTACGTTCTGTTCGCTGGCCGGAATCGGAAGAATGGCGAGGCGGAGCTTCTGTCGTCGGTGGTTAGAATACTCGTCGCCAAACGGAAAGAACGAACCGTCCGTGCTCAGTGTTCATCGTTCGCAGCTGGAGGGATGGCTCGGAATGCCGAGCTTCTGTTCTCGGTCAACACTCGCTGTCGAGAAGCAACCCAGACGGACTCGTCGGTCGCCGTCCTTCGTCGCCGGAGTCAGCCCTCGCGCAGTTCCTTCTCGTTCGCGAAAATCGCCTGGCCGGTGTCACTCTCTCCCTCTCGATTTCTCTTTCGGCCGACGCAGACAGGGGAGGAAAAATGGGGAAGAGGAAACTAGGGTTTCCTCTTCTCCAGATTTAAGTTTAAAATTTTTTTTTTTAATTTTTTTCATAACAACTTAAACCCTGGACTTTGCTACTCCAAAGTATTTGGCGGATTTTTCCCCCCTTATTCTCCCTCTTTATTTTTCATCTTCTCATACTCTTATTTCACTTATTCCAACTCATTTATTTCTTTTATCCAATAATTTTTTTCTAATTCCTTTTCCATTAAAATAAATAAATGTATATACACAAATTTTATACATTACCCTTTTATATAGTCTATTCAAACTCACAATTTAATCATAACATCGTCTAACGACTTTATAGTTCCAATTTGACTGTCCAAGTTCATTCCTTAATTGAATTCTTTGTTCGGAAAATTCTAATTTCACCGACTTTGACCAATTGACCAAAATTGCATACGTGGCCGCTACACGACAATTCGGTCAACTTCAACGCCATGACCGATTTTCAACGCGAAAAACTTACACATGGAATTTCTTATTTAAAAATTTCACGGCTTTTACATCTTAACCTCCTTAAAAGAAATTTCGTCCCGAAATTTAAAATAAAACTCATTTCATATCCAAAAGATGAGGGTACTTGCGCATTATATCCGATTCAACTTTCCAAGTTGCTTCCCTTCTTTTTATATCAACATAACCTTTTTGTTTGTTTTGCACCGCCTTAAGACTCTTTCAAATCATTTGAATATCGTTCGTAATTTCTATGTTCATATCAGGCGCAAGAGTAATTCTCTTTTCTCTCAACCCAACATAGTGGAGAACGACAGGGCTCCCATACAATGCCTCGTATGGGAAGACACCAATACTAGAGTGATAGCTGTTATTGTACACAAACTCCACTAACAACCGATGATTTATCAAACTATCACCAAAATCCATAATGCAAGATTGCCACATATCCTCCTGATTCTAAATAGTCCTCTCCGACTGCTCATCTATCCGAGGATGGTAAGCGTTGCTGAGACCCAACTTTGTTCCCAATACGTTCTGTCAAGACCTTTGAACTTGAAGGTGAATCTCAATTCGCAATCTAAAACGATACTCGAAGGGACGTTATGGATACGAACAACGTTCTCAATATAGAGGTGACTCAACCCTGACAAAGGAAAATTCATCCTGATCATGTTACCCTCAAAACAATGTACAATATTTACTCCAATAGTAATAACAGTTCCTTGATCTTTTTGTTCACTATAAACAGACAATTCTAAAACCAACTTCAACATTGCACCAATAGTGAACAGAACAAGTATCATTCCAACAATAACCGATCTTTAACAAGCTTATCATCATGAAACAGATTTCCAACTATTGTTTTGTAAAAATCATAGCACAATCACACTGAACAATACTTCTCAACCAATAGCATAAAAAACTACCCCTCCTTAGGTCCTAACAAATCAACAACGAGCTTATTAAAATTTTCTAGTCTTCTTAACAAGCAAAAACACAAATAGACATTGTCTAAATAGTACAATCCTCATAATCTTATCCAATTGCCAAACTAAAATTCTCAAATTCATCCAAGAAGACAGCAACAAGTCTCCAACAGCTTTACTAGTGAAACTGTAACCAGAATAGGAACCAAAATCAACTTAGCACAACACTTTGTGCAATCAAAGCATAACCAACTATTCATCGAGTCTTAGACAAAAATGAACAAGTCTCCAAATTTTCCATCAAACAACAGTTTATCACATACACAACTAACTACGTCCAACAACAACCTAAACAAATCTCATCATCGAAGCAAAATCTGACATTAAAATAGGAATCCAAAAATCAAAAACCATATTCACCAATGGCAGTGCGCAAAGCATCAAATTGGAATAAAGTGAGCAAACTTGGTCAAACGATCCACGATGACCCACACCGCATACACTACTAAATCATCCCATTAACTTCCTCTAGAGCAAGGATGTTTTGACAACCACATTATACGCACAAGTTGTATTATCTGACTCATAGTACTGCATACTATAGTTTCCAATAGTCATAGATCACTTCCACTCTTCCAAAACCAAATAAGCTAGTGATCCCTAAGGCTTTCAACTCAAGGCATCAACTACTACACTCGCCTTTCCCAGATGATAATATAAACTAAAATCATAACCTCCAAGTATTCCATCCAACTGTGTTGTCTTAAATTCAAATCCTTTTAAGTGAAAAGATACTTCAAACCTTTGTAATCCAAAATACTTGGAAGTTTGAACCATATAAATAACTCATTTGAATCCTTAAGACAGATATTATAACAACTAATTTCAAGTCATGTGAATAATTCTTTTTCATGTGGTTTCAACTGCCGAAATGCGTAAACAACCACTTTACCATGTTGCATCAAGACACATCTAAGTCCAATTCCCGACACATCTGTGTAAACTGCATAAGTCTACTCACTATCAGGTACTGTCAGAATAGGTGCACTCGTCAATTTGTTCTTCAAGTCCTCAAATGCACTCTGACATTGGCCGTTCCATTTAAATCGTACCTCTTTTCTACTCAACATCGTCAATGGTACTCCTAACGAAGCAAACTTTTGCACAAACCGCTAATAATAACCGGCAAGACCTATAAACTGCAAATCTCTGACACATTCTTCGGAAGTTGCCACTGCACAACTACCTCAATCTTCACAAGGTCTACTGAGATTCCATCTCGTGAAACAAATGCACTAAAGACTTAACTTTTAGCATCCAAAAGTTACATTTACTCATCTCAGCATGTAACTAGTGATCTCTCAGAGTCTGTAACTCAATCTAAAGATGTTCTCAATGCTAACTCTGAGACTTAGAACAAATCAAAATATCGTCGTTAAACACCTCGACGAACCAATTTAAATAGGGTCTAAAAACTCAGTTCGTGAAATCCATAAAAGTTGTTGGGGCATTAGTCAACTAGAAACTCAAATTGTTTGTACTTCATCCAAAAGGCTATCTTCGGGATATCCTCCTCCCGAATCTTAATCTGATAACAATTAGGCCTCAAATCAATATTGGAAAAATACCGTAATCTACTAAGCTAATCAAACAACTCATCGATCCTGGGCAAAAGATACTTATTCTTTACGGTAACTAAATTCAACTTCCGATAGTCAATGCAACCTCTCAAAGAACCATTTGCGTCCTTTGGCAAACAAAACTGGAGCACCCCACGAAGAGATACTCTCCCGAATAAATCTCTATTCTATCAACTCAGACAACTGCTTCCTTCACTGATTCAACTACTCCCTTAACTCATTCAACTTTATAGGAGCCATTTTATACACAGAAATAGAAATTGGGGTAGCGTCTGAAACCAAATCAATATGGAACTCAATCTCACGGTCTAGAGACAAGACTGGTAACTTATTTGGATACACCTATGAAAACCCTCTCACAACTGAGTCATCCAAATCCTGACCAGCGGTCTCAACCTCATTATTCACTAACCAAAGTTCTCATACAACTTTAATCAACTGCGACTACATAGACATGTCCACAAAATAGAATGGGTCGCCACCGCACTAGGACCATTGCGATAAACGAAAATTTGTCCTTGTTTATAAGTAACTATAACTCACTTCAAATGACATTTCACAATTGCTCTATATTTCCTTAACTAATCCATACCCAAAATCACGTCGAACTAACAAATGGGCAAAACAATCAGATTTGCAGAAAAACGTACAGTCATCGATCACTACGCAGACTGCTCTGCACACAGCAACTACTCCACTCTGGACACCCAGAGGAGTACTAAATATCAACGGAGATTTCATCTACTACACTAACCACTAACCTTAGGTCAACTCATGAAAAGCTCTAGCCATAGAGTCAAAATGGCTAAGACTACCATACTATGTTCTGAATACCTAAATAAAATCTTTCCACTCCATCGACTTAGACATCATAACTAAACCTCACGACGTTCCACCAACTGGACGTCAATTTCTCCAAGTATTGACTAGTAATCCCCACTTAGAACATCTCAAAAAATTTTAAGTGTCTCAAATTTCTTTCCATTTTCTAGAACCAACTCTCTCTCCCATTGGGTTTCCAACACCCTCAAACACGAGTTCGGAATTGCTTTTAATCATCCTCATGTTTTTTTTTTCCATTTACAAAAATTTGGGCAGAGTCTCCCCTATTTCTTTACTCCCCCAAAAGCTACAGTCATATATCCTGCATCAAATCCCAAGCAATTCCAGTATAATCTATCATTTATTACATCCATCAATCAATTTTATCAAGGAAATATAATTATTCACCTTAGATAGAGTCATCCAGCACAATGTAAATTAACTCACATTACCTTTTCATATTCACTACATCCATTACCAACATACACATACATTACAACTCCACCTTGCTTACTCCATCAATTAATATTTTGACTTCCACAACTGTCCAATTAGTCCAAATACACCCAATTAATTATCTCAAGTATCCTTACTCTCGAAACAAAAAAATCACGGTATTACAAGACTGATTTTAGAAAACTCCTGGAAACACATCATCCTTATCCTATCATATTCATGTGCGAAACTATTATTGGTCAAGTTCTGCAAACTATCAATCATTGCTACAATGAGATCAAAACTACACTCTTCTAATTTACCACGAGATGTCCTTCTCGATGGCATCTTTAAAATTCAAATAAACGAAAATCCCACTTAATTTGAAAACTTGACTTGTGCACAGTTGTCGAACCCTTATCCTTCACCATTAAATTCTCAAGTGATCGCTACTTAGGAATTCGAAACCTTAAGCTCTGATACCAAAAAATTCTGTCACGACCCAAAGACGGGCCTAACAGAACAGCCGGGTCAGGCGACCCGATCCTCATAGAGAACCCGATCACCCAGCCCAAGGCGTGAGTTTTTGCGGAAGACTCATAATATTTAATTCGGCCCAAGGTAATATGGACCTAGGTCCGAGTAGGGATCATGAGAAGATAACAGTGCATAAATTAAAATATAATCCAAGTACTGTGCAACAAATCCAAAACCAACTGTGTTTAAGGTTTACAGACCCAAATGGAAACATAAATGTCCTCACCAAATAACGATGAATCACTCAAGTAGAAATAATAAAACGCTTCAACTCCTGATCCTCAGCTACTCCTTGCCCTTACCTGAAGTTTTGGGGGAGGAGTCGTTTGGGGTGAGTGACTAACTCAGTAAAGTATGGCTATACTAAATGCACCTCATGCAAAACTGGTTTTGTACATCTTTCGAGAACAAGGTTATGTTTCATACTACCGTACATGGATTTTTTTTTTTAAAATCACTTCAAACTCTTTATCATTTTACCAAACCGACCCAAGGGCCATCGATGAGGCTTTTATTAAAAATCTTACTGTATACATAGACAGCTATACCTCGCAAAATAAGCCATCATCGTTTTCCAATTTGAAAACGTCGTCAGTGAAAAGGGGTGGCCTCTCATGGACTCACCCGCCACACAACATAGAAGAGGTGGTCACCCGTCGATGACAACACCTTATGAGGCAGGAATAATGACGACGATCCGAAGATTCCGTACGTCACCCGAGTTCCCGGCGCACCTGGCTGCACGACACAACTTGTATAATCGTATAATCAAATAAAACGGATACAGTTGCTCGCTATATGTGGACTTAGGATAAACAAGTCTCAGCGATTGACAACCGTCTGATCCGTGGGACAAATCCTGGCCAGGTTTAGGGGCTTGCGACCCAAGGAGGCGTCATCACCCTCCCATACGAGGTTTACGACTTTCAGGAGTTTCAACATGAGGACACGTCACCAATGCCCCACCTATATTTTTCGCACGTCAAACAATCAACCTTCACGCAGCTGAAGGTATCAAAGGGGATGGCGGATCCATCCCTCAACATGTGCACAATAAATCTCAAACCATGTACGGAATTAAACTTGAGAAAACATACTACTAATAAAAATGGACGTGCTGTCGAACAGTCCCCATCATTTTTTTCAAGTGTGGTATTCCACAAAATAATTATTTTGGAAAATAGGATAGGTTGCAATGTAACGCAAGAGGTATAGAAATCCCTACCTCGACGACGATTTGCCTTACCGACCAGAGCAACCAACTACGCAAGAATCGTATCTCTCGCTGAAATCATCCAAGCCTGGCAAATGTATAAACGCGAGAATATCATAATTAAATTCTAGGAAAATAAGCGAGGATCCTATACAGAGTCCAACCAACGTGCAAAGAATTCCAACAAAGTTTCCAACTTTATCTAACAACATTTCTTAATCTCATAATCCAAATCCTAAACACCTACACAGCTTTAAAAATCCAAAGTCTCATTCGTCCGAACATACATCATCTTTACGGCTATCAACAAAATTCATATTTATAACCATGTCTATCTTAAGCTCAACTAACAGAGCAACAGATTCCACGACATTATTAGCGTTGCATTCCAAATATAAAACAGAACTCAAATGCAGAACTTAGCAAATCTTAGTGCTCGAAATTAAATAGTCAGAATCCACTTTAATACCCAACAATACCAAATTAACCGAGCAAACTTATGCAAACAAGGTCATAAGGATTTTTCATGGTTTTCTCATCAATAACCAATAACGAAACGAAGCTTACGTTTACCACTATCCATTGATTGGAATCACAACCAATATTCAAAATTGATCACTTGAATCAAACAATTTAGCAAAACCTAAAATCCAAATAAAACAATTCCACTGGATCTCTCACAAGCAATACCAAATTGAGAGCCAACAAAACTATAGCAGAACCCAAATAGAACAAAAATCACAGGGCATGAGCAATACGTTCTGCAAATTTAAGCCTAAATAATCCCAGCAATATTCAGAAACTTATCACTAATTCATAAACCAATCTATCAACTTTAGCCCTTCATCGTTAATGACAGCAGATATCCAACTAAGTAATCAATCACTCCAAATAAGCAGCGAAATCACATTCAAGACTAAAAATCATAATGGAACAGTCCAACTAGAAATTTCCTCACCAATAGGACGGGATCAGCGTCCTGTTTTTCTCATCTGAAAATCGTAAATATGTTCAGATCCAAAGCTGTCGTCGCCGGAGACTGTCCGTCCGAAATCCCTTAGATCAACCGCTGTAAATCCAATCCCAAATCAACCAACGACATTATAAAAGAATGATCTTAACATCGGAGTAATATCCAGATTAATCAAGTATAATCCCAACCAGGGAACAAAAATGTTTTCAGCTCTTCACAATGGTTTACGGCAGGACTCAAACAACGAACAAATATTCAGTTAACAACAACAGATTTCCAAGATGTTATGGAGACAGATTCAAACCACCCAAACCATAAACGATTTCAGAGACTAAAAATCGGAATAGAAATATTCAGCTCATTCACTGAACAGAACAGAACTACGTTCTGTTCGCTGGCCGGAATCAGAAGAATGGCGAGGCGGAGCTTCTGTCGTCGGTGGTCAGAATACTCGTCGCCAAACGGAAAGCACGAACTGTCCGTGCTCAGTGTTCATCGTTCGCAGCTGGAGGGATGGCTCGGAATGCCGAGCTTCTGTTCTCGGTCAACACTCGCTGTCGAGAAGCAACCCAGATGGACTCGTCGGTCGCCGTCCTTCGTCGCCAGAGTCAGCCCTCGCGCAGCTCCTTCTCGTTCGCGAAAATCGCCTGGCTTGCGTCACTCTCTCCCTCTCGATTTCTCTTTCGGCCGACGCAGACAGGGGAGGAAAAATGGGGAAGAGGAAACTAGGGTTTCCTCTTCTCCAGATTTAAGTTTAAAATTTTTTATTTATTTATTTTTTTCATAACAACTTAAACCCTGGACTTTGCTACTCCAAAGTATTTGGCGGGATTTTTCCCCCCTTATTCTCCCTCTTTATTTTTCATCTTCTCATACTCTTATTTCACTTATTCCAACTCATTTATTTCTTTTATCCAATAATTTTTTTCTAATTCCTTTTCCATTAAAATAAATAAATGTATATACACAAATTTTATACATTACCCTTTTATATAGTCTATTCAAACTGACAATTTAATCATAACATCATCTAACGACTTTATAGTTCCAATTTGACTGTCCAACTTCGTTCCTCAATTGAATTCTTTGTTCGGAAAATTCTAATTTCACCGACTTTGACCAATTGACCAAAATTGCATACGTGGCCGCTACACAACAATTCGGTCAACTTCAACGCCATGACCTATTTTCAACGCGAAAAATTTACACGTGGAATTTCTTATTTAAAAATTTCACGGCTTTTACAGCTATAGTCGTGTTTTCTCTTCAAATATGGAGACACTACCTGTACGAACAGAAATGTGAAATCTTTTTAGACAATAAAAGTTTAAAGTACATTTTCCTCAAAAGGAATTGAATATGGGACAATGGCAGTAGTTGGAATTGGTGAAGGATTATGACTATGAAATTAAGTATCACCTCAGAAAAGAAAATGAGGTGGCTGACGCCCTTAGTAGAAAAATGGCAGTTATGAACATGGTACATGAAGAAATACCGGATGAAATCTGTTCGGATATTCAAAATCTGAATATGCAATTGGTTACTACACAGTTAACTATTCTTTCGTCCACTTTGTCATTGAAGCCTTTGTTACTGGAAAGGATTAAAGAGGCTCAAATTGAGGATAAGAAGTGTGAAGAATTTAAACAAAACCCAACTCTTGAAAAATAGCAATATTATTCCATCTTAGGCTATGGGATTGTGAAGTTTAAAGATAGATGGTATATACCAAGAAAATTTGAATTAAGATTAGCAATCTTAAGCGAAGATCATTCCTCAAGTTTTTCTATCCACCCTGGTAGTAACAAGATGTATAAAGACCTTAAGTCACATTATTACTGGCTTGGAATGAAATATGATACTGCATAAAATGTCGCCATGTGTCATATATGTCAACGGGTGAAAGTAGAACATCAAGGACTTGGGGGAATGTTACAACCAATGCCTATACCTGAATGGAAATGGGAGCATGTCACTATGGAATTCGTCTCGGGTCTACCGAGGTCTATAAGAGGGCATGATGCAATCTAGGTGATTGTCGATAGGCTAACCAAGGTTTCTCAATTCTTACTAGTAGTTATGACTTATAAAATTGTTCAATTTGCCAAGCTATATGTTAAAGAGATTGTACATTTGCACAACGTTCCTGTATCAATTGTATCAGACTGAGATCCTAGGTTTACCTCTATGTTTTGGAAAAGCGTAAACAAGGTTATGGACACAGAGTTAAAATTTAGTACAGCTTTTCATCCTCAAACTGATGGACAGAGCGTGCGAACGATTCGAATATTAGAGGACATGTTACGGGCTTATGTGTTAGAATTTCATGTTGGATGGAGAAGAATGCTTCTATTGGTGGAATTTGCTTACAACAATAGCTTTCAAGCTACAATAGGAATGGTGCTTTACGAGGCCTTGTATGGAAGGAAGTGTAGGTCTCCTTTACATTGCGATGAGGTTAGTGAAGTGGAATTCTACGGACAAGATATGATACGACAAACTAAAGAGTTTATTGCAACTATTCGTCAATGAATGTTAGCTGCACAAAGTCGCCAGAAACGTTATGCTGATAATCGTCACAGAGAATTAGAATTTGAGGAAGGGGACTTGGTATTTTTCAAAATATCGCCATTTAAAGGAGTCATGCGATTTGGGAAGAAGGGTAAGTTGTGTCCACGGTACGTAGGTCTGTTCCCCGTTGCTAAGAGGATTGGAAAAATGGCATATCAGTTACTACTACCAACTAAGATGGATGGAGTTCATAACGTATTCCATGTGTTTATGTTAAGAAAATGTTTGGGAAATCCAATCCAGGTGAAACCTAAGGAGCATGTTATTCTTCAGCCAAATTTAAGTTATGAGGAAAGACCTGTACGGATTTTGGATTCAAGAGTCAAGGAATTGAGACACAAAAGGATTCCACTTGTCAAGGTGTTGTGGTAGAATCATACCATTGATGGGGCTACTTAGGAAAGAAAAGATGAGATGGAAGCTAAATACCCAGAATTGTTTCAATAACTGAAATTTTGAGGACAAAATTTTAAATAAGGAGGGGAGGATGTAATGTTTGAGGTATTTTGTTATGTGTAATTATTGAATTAAGTGGAAATGAAAAGTATTAACATTTTATTAAGTATTAGAATTTACATATTATATATATATAGGAGTCAAAGATGTAAAGAATTGAAGAAAATTAGACAAAATTCAGAGATGGAGTGGGTGGTCGATCGTGTCATGGGCGATCGACCGGAGGTACTGAAGATGAAATTGGCAGACGATCTCCATAATGGTGGTCGATCGTCCTTCATTTAAATTGATCATCCACCATTAATTTTGAATTTCTGGAGGTGATATTCAACTGCCAGAAACACTGAACGCTCGGCCTTTGGAGTTCCAGTGTCCTCCAACGTCTCTCCAGACATTTTGTCTTCAGTAAATGACTAAAGAGTCATTTAGGATGTGTTTAAATAGAATGTTAGGTCCAATTTTTCTTGGGAAAAATTGGTGAATGACTGAAACTTCACAGAGGGCGTTCTGTTCGAGCATTGGAAGTGAAGGATTTGTTCGATTGGACTGCTGGAACAGAAGGGAAACGCAGTTAGAGATAAGGAATAATGCGTGCGCTTTGTCCGAAAGGACCTACATCTCAAGAGTAGGATTGTTTTCTGAATATGTTAATC
This sequence comes from Begonia loranthoides, assembly GCA_022433065.1. Classification (NCBI taxonomy): domain Eukaryota; kingdom Viridiplantae; phylum Streptophyta; class Magnoliopsida; order Cucurbitales; family Begoniaceae; genus Begonia; species Begonia loranthoides. Next base: position 24,284,289 of record CM039468.1, on the reverse strand, counting down.
ATTATTCTCTGCAATTTACGGGTTTTTACAATGGTTTTACTGCTCTTATTACTTACAGAATGATTTATTGAAGTGTGCCTTGTGATATTCATGCATAGTTTTTCAATAAGTTCTCTGCGATCTCTTGCCTCTGTTATTCAGATTACTAAAAGTACTAGTGTTATTAAATTGAAGACGTCCACATAAAACGAGTTCTACATGCTTGTTAAGTTCCTATGGCTTTCTTTTATTGTTCTCTGCGTGAATATTTGTAACGACCCAGTTTTTCTTTACTTAAAAATCCCGTGAAATTTAAACTTTTTCTTTCGTAAAACCCGATCGTTAATTTCTTTACTTAAAACCCTTTGATAAATTGCAACGGAAACTTTAAAACATATAATAAATACCATTCTTCCCTTTTCCAATTTAAGTATAAAACTTTTTACAAAACCTTTTTTTTTCTCTTTCCTACACTCTTTAGTCCAACCAACCACAAGATCCACCAATGCAAATACTTCATCAACTGTCTTTGACTTGTTTTCCCTTGTTGCTCGTACATACCTTTATCACAAGACCTAAAGTAATGAGTCTAACGCTCAGTAAGTGATAGAATCAATACAATGCAGATAATATGCATGATCATACGATGCATTACAGAAGAGAACCGTATCTGTTTTGGAAGTCAGGGTAGAATACTCCATAGGGTCATGTGGCCTCCTAACTAGTCACTCCGACAAGTAGATATATCCATTGAGGGTGTTCCACATGCCGATATACTCACTTTTGTTAAAGATGTTGGGAGTTTATGAACGGGTGAAGGACGAGCCCTAGATTCCATGTAGCTAACTCTCATCTCACCGGTCCTTATGTGGGACTATTCTATCGATGGAATGTCACTGATCACCCGAACCTCCACACACCTATTTACATATATTAATTATGTCATGCAATATGCTCGTGAATTTATACAGTCCTATATGATGATATACATGTCTAATAAATATATCATTAAAAGAACACACAACATGCAATCCTAACTCTTGTGATGTAGGGTTCGAAGACCAAAACACAGTCAGTATCAACTTACTTAGAATTCTCAATATGATAGTGTCATTCGCCTTAGTACCTTCAAAACCATTAAACTATCATCAAAATCTCAAATTACTAACTTCACTTTTATCGTTCAGTCCCATAATAATTTCTAACAAGGCAATAATTAGACCAATAATCAATTCCCATAGCAGAGTAAAGAACCATTTAACTCTTTCTTTAACATGAAATAGTGAATAATTTATAAAGTCAACTTAATTACTTAGGAACCTCGAAATAACGATTCCAATATCTTAACAAGTGCAACGAAATAGCAATAACCCACAACATGTTGCTCATTCCATCAATGTGACATGATAATATTTTGCAACAATAACTATCCATGACAATGTTCTTTATGAGAATGAAACAAAGCTCAACCATAACTCCAACACATTCATCATTTAACATCTTCAAAACCAAGAATTAATTAACAGTGGAAATATTTGGCACACGCTAACAAAACACAACCAATCACAAACTTCACAATCCTTAACATATCCTCACAAATCTCGGTAGTACACACACACAGAGAACACTTAATCTCTTTCTCAATAGTGTATGAGAAATTAATCTAATATATGCACAATATTTCCACTTCACAAACCAAGAGGTAGTTAAGAACAGGAACTAATCCAATATATGCACAATATTTCCACAATATGTTCATTCAAGACACTCAAAACAGGGAGCATTCATCATTCATTATCATCTACTCTTACCAATCATCTGACAATCCATGAAGGATGAAGGAAAATGTGCTTGCCAGGAGGACCCAGGAGCAGCAGCTCCACCCTCACATTATCCATCATCCAGAGAGCTGTCCACCTTTCAGTTCATAGCTACACCATTCACTGCTATTATCCCTATCATCAAGAGGCACACCCACGACCATTTCCCTAATTACCAGAGAGTTCATTCTCAATCATCTCTGTAAAATACCATAACACTTCACTGCTACCCTTCATTTATAGCCGAGGAGAAGGCTTACAATGACGCAAAGTTGAAGGATAATTGCCCACTACGAGGAATTGCACACATCAATGAAGGGTGGTCCACTACCCAACCTCCACATGGAAGACTTGCCAGAGGAGTAGCTAGAGAAACCAGCTTCGATCTGGTCCAATGCAAACACATAGGTCGCGGTTCACCCTCCCCTACCATCATGCTCGTGTCTTCCATTTTCCAGCAAATGCAAATTCACGGCCAATTCAGATTGAAGGAAAGCCCAAATCAGAGTGTCATGGAGGAGAATTCAAATTACAGAATTAATGACTTACCATAGCTGACAATTCGTGGCATCGTCGGGTGTTCCATTCTTGAGCCCTAACCGCGGTATCCTACAGTTCACCGAACCGCGACCAGCAGACCACCACAGAGGAGCACCAGCGATGCGAAGCCCAACACCTGACTCCCCGTCGCTGACTACCGACCTGCCCATGGTCTCGCCTTCATCTTCACATCGCCTTCGCCTCCTACAAGTTGTCACTCATCAAAAATGGACTGTAACCATTTTAATTCTTCTTCAGCTCAAACCGGTTTCCATTTCCCCCCATTTCTTTTAATTTCATTTATTTAATTTCCCTTCATAGACTATTCCAATTAATCTCTCATTTAATCTTTAAATTAAATCTCCAATTAATTACTATCCCACATTTAATCCCAACTAATCTATTATTTCTTTTCCTAATTTTTAATTATTAATCAAAACCAGACCATATAATTGTTTCTGGACCGAACTGAACCAAACCGGTTAAGTCCATTTACTTCCTCAGTTTAATTATATTTTTCGGACAAGGGAAGGCGTCTGTGCCTTCGTCCTCATGCGTCCGAATTGATCCACAATTTGTACAGATTCAATTCCTCTACTTCTGCATTCGTCTGGACCCGTCTGAATTGATATGGACGTAGAACCTCATCCTCATATCATCCTAAAGTATTTTGCGAACACGGTATCCTGTCCGTGTGTCGTCCGAATACCTCAATTTATATACTTTTTCTTAAGTTTTCACACTTAAATTATTTTCTCAATATTATCCCATATTAATTTGATTAGCCAATACAATATCTCTCCTAAATTAGTCCTGATTATCATTCAATAAATTCCCATAAGTTATAATCTAACAATTATGTCTTTGGTAATACCTCGATAATTATTTAACTAATTCAAATATCCCCAATTACTTTCCTATTTTATCCTCGTTAAATTTCGATATAAAAGTCGGGGTATTACAATATTTGACTAAATAAGTCCATGTCAATTATCCTCCCTGTTAATGAACTCATTTGTGTATGATGGTTTTACAGTAGTGTTTCCTCTGTGAGTAGCTTTAGTTCATAGGAATATTGGTTGATTAAATTGTTGTGTTCCCTGATATTAAACTGAACTTTAATTAGGTTGTTTTCCTATGTTAATACACTGTAAGTAGATAAATTGTTAAGGTGATATTCCCTGCATGAATTAGATGAAATAGGGAATTAATTAGTTATGTTAAATTGTAAATTTGATGTTTAGGTACATTATATAGACATAGAAAATTAGATTAACTACATGATAAAAATAATTAAGTCCTGAATTCATATTCAAGTGGTGGATACCATAGAATAATGCTTATATTGATAAAGATTAAGTTAGAAATAATGCGTCAACAATAGAGAAATTGATGTATGATATTATGGTGTAATAGAAACATGTTTAGTGAATGTTACAGTTGAAGCATAATAATTGTCTATTAGTTGTTTGTAACATTGTTTGCGATATATGAACTGTTGTGTGTGACATTCATATAGATATGTTAGTAGGATTGTACATCATGCATTTCATGGGCTAATAATGAAGATAATAAATGGTGTTTCCTACGTGAGTTCAGAAACTTAAGAGGTTGCTCACACGTAGAAAATAGCTTATTTGAGTAAGTTCAAAAACTGAAGATGTTGCTCTTACTCAACGGGTGGTGAGTTTGGAAACTGCGGGGATGTTCACACCCAAGAGTAAATGAATGTAATGTAAGTAGGCTCATTTTTAGTGAGTTCGAAAACTGAAAAGGTTGCTCTCATGTAAAAACAAACTCATGTTGTGAGTTCAGAAACTAAAGAGGTTGCTCTCACCCAGCTTACAAATGTTTCATGCTTAATCATATAGGGTTGTCATAGAGGTTAAGGTTGCATTTCATTTTATATTTCTTACTGGGCAATAGGCTCATTATTCCTCCTGTGATGTAGGTATGGATGATGAGACAGTTGAAATAAACGTTGAAAGAGTGTGATGTTATGCAAGCTTGTGTTACCATGCGAGATACAACCTCGGGGGTTATAGCTCTAGATGAAATAAAGTTGTTTTTTTTTTAAAAATGCATAAAGACTTTGTTATGAATTTCAAATATTTATTTATGTTGTTTTTGTAAAACAGTTTAATGTTTTTATACCCCGTAACGTACTATGATGTTTTTCTATTATGTATGATTTAATGGGATTTTAAAATGTTCAAATTTTATGAAAAATTCATAAACAAAAATGGGATATTAAAGTTAAAGTCGACGGATTTGGACACCAAATGTGACTGCGAGGTCACTGGCAAGAATTTCTATAGTTTAGGGTTTTACCTGTTAGCAAAATTTCTTCAGGGTTTGACTTGTGATTGATTGCAAACTATAGGGTCTGTGATGTTAATTTCTCTTTTTTTATTTTTAATTTCATCTCACTTTTTCCTTATATATATATATATATATTATTTCCCTTAAACTTTATTTTAATCCCTTAATTGATTTATCTATATAATAATGTATATAATCAAATATACATATTATATATTATATCACTTATTCCCACTTCTGACTTATTCTGAACATCAGACAATGACGTTTACCAGCTCAATTTAATTCTTCAATTCTGTTTCTTTAATAAATTTTCTGTTACGAAATTTCTAATTCCACTAATTTGACTAATTGACTAAAATTTCTTACGTGGTCACTATGCGACAATTTGGGTCAACCCTTCGGCATCATGACCCATTTTAACACGAAAAATTTACATGTGGAATTTATTTATTTTAAATTTCGTGGGTTTTACATTTTGTGCGGGCTGATGTTCACCCAAAGCGAACAATATCTGCTTGGGCTGAATGGTTACTCACTTAATATAAAATGAAAGAGATAAAATCTAACGACCCGGTTTTTCGTAAATCCTTTAAAATGTGTGAAATTTTAAACTTTTCAAAAGAATCCTTTATAAAACAAAATTAGAGTACGACACTAAACCGAACCACTATAACCATTCGTTAAACTCATTATGAAAATCCAATTAATCAAAATACGGAAGCGTTATAAAAGTCATTTATTTAAAACATTGCAGAAGCATAAATACTTTAATGAAAGAACTAAATAATTAAATACACTTAATTACAATTGTTTTCTCTTGTCTACTCTCTTAGCTTGGTCAGCCCCAATCTCGCCTGTGCAAATCCATCATCCGTGTTTTATTATCTACTTTTGTCGTTTTTCGCATTTACTCCTAAGTCTTTGCACTGATTTCACATACAAATACCTATACCTACACCACAAGTAACTGTAAGCCCAAAGGCTTAGTAAGGAAAATGATTTAATGCAATTATGCTTATGACTCTCTTTAGTTCTTTTGGAATGAGGGCCACACAAACCAATCCTTTTCATTAAGTCGTTGGTTCTTTGGTTCTTTACTCGTACTTCGAGTTAGAGATTGGAGGATTTCCTTTGTCATGGAATAGTGGTCGGATCTAACATTTTTCTTGTAACTAGAATTCTCGTACCCTAAGAGGGAGGTGCTTCGGCTAGATTGCAGACTAGAGCCGCTACCCATCCCCCCCTTAACTCCCGTTTTCGTCGTTTTCTTTTGTTCCTGTGCTGGGCTAAGCTACCAGTACCACAAAAAACCTTTATCATCTTATCTTCTTTCCTCATCTTCATCATTTATCCTCACTCATGCATGTGTGAGTACCCCTACCCTAGGCGGCACTCCCTATTGGTTTCTATTATCATGATGCATGATGACACATCCTCCGACTATCATGATGCATGATGTCATAACATTCAGTATAACAATTTAATAGCATAGCAGAAATTGAAAGTGCATAGAAGGGAAGTAAGCAACCATAATTAAATAACGCACAACAGAGAAGTAAGCAACCGTAATTGAATGGTGCATAATAGAACACAATTATAAACTTGAATCGAAATAGTGATTAGCAGTAAAGAGATGGTAAAACAAACATGCGATGAATTACGATTAACTAAACATGCTCGTTAAGCCAGACTAACCTAAACATGCTCAGATACTTAGTACTATTAAATTAAACATGCTTACAATTAATAGTTTAAATGGAAACATGCTTGGACAATAAATGGTGGAAAGATGCTTGTAATTTCATGATTTTTTATCTTAGTTGGCTAAGCGTGATTTTACTCTAATTAATTAAAACATGCTATAATTTAATAGTCTAGTGTAGTTAATTAACAAATGAATTAACTAAGCATGCTCAGATAAGTTGATTAAACATACAAAGATTGAACATACGAATAAAATTATAAATCATTATCCTAGTTAATTACATGCTCAAGTCTAGTTGATTACTCTAACCAATTTACATGCTCAACTCCTAATTAAGTTGATTACACTAGTTAATTAACATGCTCAAGGAACAAATAACAACTAGTCAAACATGCTCGTACAATTTGTTATCCTAATTAACTGCACACATTCAGATTAGGGAACAGAAATGATAGAATGACATGCGCATAGAACATTAGGAATTACAATAAACATGGAGAGACTTAAGATAGGCAACAAGTAATTATTAAAGAACAGAACAGTTAAGGGAATTATTGCTCATTTATGCTTCTTTCCTTAGTTCATCATTCTACACTCATCATTAACTCACTAAGTATTCACTACATTAATTTCTATCAAGTAATGCATTCACAATAAAGATAATGATCTGACAGTAAAGGAAGCATCTAAAGAGTGCCAACAAGGTAAGGTATTTGAGCATGGAACCAACAATAGATGAATTAACATTAAAAAATTCACATAGTTAACTAACATGTATGAAGGTTCGTAGTTAATTGACAAGTAGTATTTAATTGACACGTATGAAGATTAATAGTTAATTTATTTGATAATCTAACAACCTAGTTAATTAGCATACTTAAGTAATATTTAACATGCTTAAGTCAATCAACGTGCTAAGTCGATTATCATGCTTATGTCTGGTTGTTTATGCTAGTCCAGTTAATTGATGTGCTGGTTATTTACTAATTAAACATGCTCGAGTTAATTAATATACTTAACTTAATTAATATGCTTAAGTAATAATTAATGTGCCCAAGTTAATTAATTACTCTAGTTATAATCACTTTAGTTAATTAACATGCTCAAGGAATAATTACAATTTGGATTCTAATTAGCTATGGTTAATTAGTCGATCAAACATGGCATACATTAGTTAAGTAAACATATTAAACGTGGTCGGACTAATCATCAATTAAGCAACTAGTCAAGTTAATAGATATGCTCAAGTAATAGTTATCATACTCAAGATAATTAATCATGCATAATTTACCCAACATGCTTACATCTAATTAACATGCTAAAGTGAGATTATAATTGCGATTCTATGTATTTTCTCAAGTTAATTATCATATTGAATATACCTTCGTTATTGCATTATTTACACAAAGGTATCAACTAAAGTACGAATAGTGACAGAACAAATGGCAGCGAGATAAATATATGCGTAAGGAAATAAAACAGTAACTACCCAGTAGGTAAGTATCCAAGAATATTATAGAACTCTTAGCTCATTTATCACTAAGTAGCTCATTCATCATTTACTAAGCTTTCTTTACACATTATCTCTATCAAGCAGTAAAGGAAGTACCATAATAAAGTCGCAGGATATTTAACAGCAACACATATATGCTTATAATTACAAGAAACTCACAGAGCTATCAAAAATAAAGGAACTATAACAGGGTATCACCCACAACACTATCAACAACAAAGGAAACGTATGCAGGGTATTAAACATAGAGCTAACAACAGAAAAAAAAGAACAAAACCAAGGAATTATCACTTAACTAACTGACAACATGCATTACCATCATCAACTTTTCTAACCAACAATCATAATATAGGAACAAGGAACTAAACATAACAAAGAACCAAACATAAAACTCACGCACCCATACTTGTGGTGTAGGGCCTTCACTGGCGAAGACACTACTATTCCTTACCTAAATCGATGAACACACTTACAACTGGCACTCCACAACAGCAGTTCCAGCAGCTCTCGGATAGCAGGGAGCATCACACAGCTGCTCCACTACTCGGCTTCACCTCACGTTACACACATAGCACACCACAGCTAACCTACACTTCTCACAATCTAGACTCACTCTCATGGATTCCCCTCACTTACTAGAACTCTCTCTCTCTTAGGAACACTCCTCTCATGCAGGCTCTCCTCATCCAGAAGAAAAACCCAACTAAAGGATAAATGGAAGAGAGGGAGTGATGACTGCATACCTAGAGGGGGACAAATTGCAGGCATAGGGGAAGGAAGAGGTCAGCTGAAAGGGGGGAACGATTCTTGTCGTGGAGTCGAGTTGTAATTGGTTGAGGGTCAATTTCTTTTTGATTTTAAGTCCTCTATTGTCGCAGATCTGAGCCATTTCAGACAAGTGCAGATGCACTGGTCTCGTCCGCATTCGTCCACAAGTACAAAATCCCTAAGGCAGAATGATTTTCACGGACGAGGAATGGCGTCCTCGTCCTGGTTTGTACCATCTGTAGGCAATATTCGGACGCAATATGGCATTAACACGTAGCGTCCGCATGCATCCAAAAGTGTCCCAAAATTGAACAAAGGCAAATCGAATGCAGCTAGTCCTCATCTGGACTCGTCTGAACTCGTCCAAAAGTCCCCCAGAGTTTGGATAGATTCGATATGGAAGAAGCATCTCACATTTGCACTCTTTGGGACCTCGTCCGAAACTCCACTACATCGTGAAGTCAGGATGCGAAATCGTGTCCTGAGTCATCCCTAGGCTAAGAGTGATGTGCAATGCTCTTGCGGACGACACTTCTCATCGGGACGTAAATTCTCATCCTGGATGTCTCCCAAGCATCGGGGATGCTACACAATGCATTTGTGGACGACATAACGCGTCCACAGGCGTCCAAAAACGCCCTGGACAGCTTTTCTTCACATTTTTTCCACTTAACTCCTATCCCATAATATTTTTCCCATAAATACACGTCATAAAATGACACGTATACATATGCAACGTAATGTCCTACTTACCCCATCCTTTAATTACATCGTGTACATGGAGAAAATGTAACAGAAATACCCCTAAACTTAACGCTCCAAACACATCATCGGTAATACGCCGATAATTATCTAACTTAAATAGTCGGGGTGTTAGATAAATTGTATGTAAATGTGTATTGAGGATAGGCTATTCCGAAGGGAAGCCAAGGGGTAAATGATTCCAATAGTTTGTCTCTATTTGATGACGGAGTAGATCGGTAGTTGTCAGTCGCTATGCATAGATATTCATAGCAATTGACAGAGGACTCGGTTGATGTCATGTCTATCCCCCCAAAGTTATGACAATGCTTGCACTTGTTACTTTGCCATTGTTTGATGATGGGGCAGATACAGTAAATGTCAGTCGCTGTGCATAGATGTGCGTAGTAGCTAATATAGGACTCGGTGGATGCCATGTCTATGGTTTTGAAAAGTTTAGCCCACTCATACTCGATGAAAGTGAAAGAAAACAAAGAAAAGAAGAAAAATGAAATAATGTAATGAAATATCAAGTTTCATGGATATTACAGAGGAAATGACAAATACAAAATCACGTTGAGGGAGCTTGCTCATGATGAAGATTCATGGTTTATTTTACTGTTTTATGGAATGAATATTTTTATACGAAATTTGTAATGGACTGTTAAAACTTTAATTTTGGTAAAGGGCCTCCTACATCATGGGAATTAGGGGGTGTTTGTTTGATGCTTGTTTACTAAATTCATAGCTTATGTTATATTTGGAGATATACTGTTGAATGATTGCTTGTATGTTTATTAGATTTAAGTTTAATTCTTTAATTAGGAAACGATGCACATTTTGAGGTTACGACAATAGACACGACAGATAGAATTGTATGCTTACATCATTGTTCCTAATGCATATGAAAGTACAAATGTAACTAAATTACGAATAAACGTTAAAGTAAATGGATAGTTTTTACGTGAGTTCGGAGACTTAAGAGGTTGCTCTCACGTGGGAATGAGTCACAGAATGAATAATAGTAAAAAACAATTAAGTAAAAGAATAGGAAGAGTTTGTTCTTGATTGATGTCAAAATAGACCAATTAATGGTAAGTGAGGCCATTAGCGTTGATGCGCATGGCTGCTAGTGCATTCTCGATTGATGTCGGAACCGATTGTTGTACATTAATGTGTACAACTGCTAGCATAGCTTTTGGTTGATGTCGTAGCTGCTTATTGGAGGTGAACTCGTTTGGGTGAGTTGGGAGACTGAAGAGGTTGCTCTCATTCAACGATTGGGTGAGTTCGGAAACTGAAGAGGTTGCTCTCATCCAACAGGTGAGTGAGTTCGGAAACTGAAGAGGTTGCTCTCACTCAAAGAGATGTTTAAAGGAAAAAAGGATAAAAGAAAACTAAATAGTGAAAGGAAAACTCAATGGTAAAAGACAGATAAACAAAATAGAAAATTGTGTCTGTTTCAAAAGTATTGTATGAGCACGTTTTACTTTTATACTATGTATTGAGCGTTAGGCTCATAGTTAGGTCCTGTGATGTAGGTATGCAAAGGATCAAAGATAGTAGTAATTGATGAGTCATTTGTACATTGTGGGCTTGGCGGCTTGTTAGGCTAATAGGTCTAAAGAAGAAATGTAATCTTTGAAAGGTCTTGCAATATTTGAAAGGTCCTAGTGAGTCGCTGTTTTCTATTGTTGGAAAATCAGCGGACCCGCTTGGTGTTTTTCTATATCTTCCCTGAATTTTGCAATATTTTGATTAACTTTTCTGGTATTGTGAATTTCCAATCAATAATATTGATTGGTTGGACCCATTTTGTGGAAAGAAGATCATTTGAAGTATTCTTGCATCGTTTATTTGGAGTAATTGCAAATCTGTAATTTTTGGGTATTGATTTTCTGTACAACATTTCGTTTTAGTCATATCTCCATGAATACAATGTAGTTGAACGTGAAATTTGGAGGGCCTTTGTTTCTTTAAGTCCTCAATACACCCTCCAAATTTGGGATCTTTTTACTGTATGCATTAAAAGTTATAATCGTTTCATTCAGACTGCTCAGATTGAAACTATTATTTTTTTTGTGGTGATTTTTTGAGCAGTGTGTTGTTCTGATCGTATCTCCTTGATTATTACGAGTTTTGATCTGAAATTTGGTGGACTTCTGTTTCTTGGAGTCCTCAATACTCCCTCCAAATCTTGGATCCTTTTTTTGTAGGCATTGGAAGTCATAGTCGTTCTCATTAGTGTGCACAGATTGTAAATAGCCGATTGACTCAACAGATTGTTTTGACTCCTTGCATTTTTGGGTACATCAAAAAGTTTTCAAAAGTGGTGAGTTTTAAATTATAAGAATAACTGGGATGTTACAAATGGTATCAGAGCCCAATGTTTTAAAATCAGTTCTGTATATTGCCTACCAGCACAACTCATAACGTGAAAATACTTCATTGACTGTAAGTATATTACATTACTTTATAAGTTGATAGACTTTGTTATTAGTGCTATACATAGATTAGAGGTTGTGTGTTATGCATAATTTTAGGTTATCGTTACAATAGATTAGAATAAAGAAAGTGATAAGTCTAGGTGCTTCCCTATATAATTCTCGTAGAAAAACTAGTTTAATGCCTTGAAACAACTAGTACAACACTATTGTAGGAAAATAGAATGACAAGGGAAAATGATAGATAAATAAAATAGAATTAAAAAAATATTAAGAATAGGGCAGATGGATAGGTATACCATAGTGAAAGTAATTGTTACCTTACAAAATAATTAATAAGGTAATAATTAGATTGTCGGGTTAAATGGTAGAAACAACATGGAAGTTGACGCAAGTCAGAATGTTGATCAAAGAGATGCAATGATCGGTAGATTGACAGAAGTGTTATATTTAGTTCATGGAACAGAGTAGGGAATTGAAAGAACAGAGAAACCAACAACTGATGGCTTCTAGAGAATTAGGATGTGAGAGGTTTCGAAGGCTGAAGCCGCCATACTTTGAAGGCAATATCTTTGATCCAGTAGGTGCAGAGTAATGGATTCGAATGGTAGAGAGTATGTTCGAGTATGCCAAGATTGAAGAGCAAGAGAAAGTTAGTTGTGTTGTGTTCATGCTGACGAAGGATGCTTGATTTTGGTTGGATTCTATGTCTGTATAAGGTATTCCTTGAGTACCCAAAATCTTCACGCCTCGATAAATTTCAAACTTGAGTCCATGAACAAATTGGTGAACCTTGTGCTCATTATCATTTACTAAATGTGATTCAAACCGTGACAATGCTTCAAACTTGTGCACATACTCTGAAACTGTTCCTTCCTGACGAAGCTTAGTAAGTTGATAGAGTTTACTAAGCTTTGTCCGGAAGGAACAGTTTTGGAGTATGTGCGTAAGTTTGAAGCATTGTCACGGTTTGCATCGCATTTAGTAAGCGATTGTAATATCTCAATCCTTACCTTCCCGTGTATGCTATGTAATCAAACTTTTAGTAATAATATATGTTACAAGGCACACTATTATGAGTTGAATTATAACGTATATTCATGGGGAAAAATAAGACGGGATAAAAGTTTAGTTGAAAATGTGGATAAAAGGGGGTTTCGGTCTGTTCGGACGTATGCGGACGACATTGCGCATATGAAGTGTCATCCGTAACACAGCTAGAACGTCGCCCCTACTTGGGAAGACTTTGGGGACGAGATGACTTGTCCCAAATTCTGTGTAACGTGGAAGACTGCGTCTGCATCGAATCTGTTCAAGTCTGGGGACTTTCGGACAAGTCTGGATGCCTGCGGACGAGATTGGACCTCGTCCAAATTAACTCTGTCCAAATTCTGGACACTTTAGGATGACTATGCGAATGAGGTGGATGCTGGAAACGTCGTCCAATTTGAATCTGTCCAAATTATGGACAGATTTGGACGACACATGCGGACGCCAAATGGTGTCCGAACACCAATTTCGGATGGTACGGGCTAGTTGGGGACGACATTTCTCATCCGAAACCAAAAATTGGCCTGCGAAATTTGCTCTTGAGGACGAAATGCGGACACAACCAAGTCATCCGCACTCGTCCGAAAGATCACAGGACAACGCTAATTTAGGGATTCAAAATTAGATGCTTTGTCGTGTAGTCAATAACTACACGAGATTTCGATGAAGAAATTCTCTCTAGACAAGGGAATCGCCTCTCCAACTACTAGTAGCCTAGCCCTCACCCATCACCTCCCCTACGTGATGATCACTCCTGCTCTTGGTGAGCTTCTCCTCCTTTTTAACGTCTAGCTACCCTCCAGCCATTTCACTCCTTTCCTCTGCATTCTTCCTCTTCTCCAGTTTCTTCCTTTGGAGGGGGAGACCTGGAGCTGTCCTTGCTAGTTAATTCTTAACTAAGGTAAGGGAATGGGTAGTTTTAGCTAGATGAGGCCATACCCACAAGTATATTGTGTGCTAATTGTGTTAGTTTAGTTGTTCTGTGGTAGTTAATCTCTCTGCTGGGTGTTATTATTTTCATAGCTTCTATTACCCTCCTTTAGATGTTATGCTTTAAGTTTTTTGTATTTGGTTTTCTTTGAATACAATTTTCTTACTTGCTCAGTAATAGAACTAGGTTGTGATTAAGGGAAATTAGGAGGCAGGAATAGAGGAATGCTAAGTAAGGATAAACTGGACTAAAATGTTAGCATATTTCTGCGTATAAACATCCTTCCTTACTGATATACCCTATACATTGGTTATGTTTTGCTGTGATGTTTCATTGTTACTCCATTATCACTGTTGTAGTTTATTTGCTGAAGTTCGCTTGCTGAAGTTAAGTTTTGTTAGCATATTAGGTTGTTGCTACTGTAAATAATTGTTGTTAAGAACACGTCGTAATAATAACAAATGATAACTCAAAAATATGATATTCTTTGCTATATTGTGTTGCCGTAAAATAACAAAGGAACTTGTAAATATGTAATCCATTGTTTCTAATCCACCATCATATTGTTGTTGCTGCTATTAAAATGCAAGCCTCTACGTACGAATTAATTAAGGAAGTCGTGGAGAAGTTATGTTAAATACTAGGGATAAATGAAATAGATTCAATGTTCTGCATATGTTTAATTTCTGCCTTTCATTAATACACCTCTTGTAAAACTTGTTGCGATAGCTATCTTGCTTAAACTTGATAGCATGTAAGTCCTTTACCTTTAATTTTACTGCTGTTTGATACATCCTTAATGCATAATAACTCGCTGTTAATGACGGGACTATTGTAAACCAACGAATGAACAATCATAATAGGAACATAATTGCTGTAAATTGTTGTTGCTGCTACCATATTGTCGTTGTCCTTAGTTTTAGCTTGTACACATTATTAGGTTGTCGTTATGGTTCTCTTCCAAAGCGTGTGACTCTAATGTAAATAGCTTAATGGATGAATATTTATAGGAGTTGCTATTGTTGTTTTTTTCTTAGATGTTGTTACTTAACTAGAGTGTAGATATTACTCGTTTAAATTTTAAGCATGTTAATCTATCACTTGTAAATCTTCAACTTTCGATTTAATTGTTAAGCATGCTAATCTCTTGTTATTAAACCGGTTCACTTTCTGTGTTCGACATTTCTAAACATGTTCGTCATTGCTGCTTTGTCAAGCACGCTAAATTGTATCAATTTTATCGAGCATGCTAGTTGTTGATTCAGTTTCCTTTCGAACATGATATTATAATTGTGTGAAACCTGCCATTTGCTTATTATGTGGATAGTTTCCTTAAATTTTTGTTGTTTACGTCTATGAATGTTTTATTTAAAGTGTCTTCATGCATCATGCTAATAGAAACAAATAAGGAGTGCCACCTTGGGGCGGTACTCACATGCATTGGTAAAAGAAAATAATAAGAAAATAAGAAGAAGAAGTAGAAAAGTAGAAACGGGGATTGGGAGTGGATGGGTAGTGGGTATAAGCTGTAAACTAGGCGTAGCCCCTCCCTGGTAGGGTACGGTAGTTCTAGTTTACTTAGAAGAAAAGAAAAAGGCTAGATCAGTTACGCCATTGCACGAGAAAAATCCTCAGTTCTAGCTCGATGTACGAGTGAGAAGAGATGAACGAACGAATGTAATAAAATCTTGGAATGGGTGGCCCCCATTCCATAACGGACTAAAAGATAAACATAGCATAAGCATAAAACCCCATTCCCTTTACTGGGCCATTGGCTCACATCCTTACTTGTGGTATAGGTGATGAAATGGCCATACCAAGAGTAGAGGAGGAGGCCTTCCCTGTGGAGCCTGTGGACTATCCGGTAAAGGCTAGGCCAGAGTAGACTTATGGCTTAAGGAAAGAAGACGAACATTTTGTAAGGGTTAAATCGCAACCACGTTTTGTAAAGCTATTAACCATGACTTTAACTTGTATGTTTTGAACTCATGACAGTTTAACCCTAAACTTTAAGAATGTTGATTTAGAGTTTCGTCTCAATTTGTGTTTTAATTAGATGGTTTTCAAATCCGTTCCGTGAGTTAATAACGTTTCCGTTGTACTTTCCAAAATAAATCGAGGATTTAACCTTTTATGATTTAAACAAGTTTGAGAAAATGTAGTAACGACCGAGATTTAAAAGGAGCACTCTAATCGAAAGCAGGTTTAAATCAAAGTTTTGACAAAAGTAAAGTTTTAAAATTTTTAACTCGTTTTCGGAAAAATAAAATGGGAGAATAAAAATTGGGGTCGTCACAGGGATAATGAGCACAAGGTTCCCCAATTTGTTCAAGGACTCAAGTTGGAAATTTATCGAGGCATGAAGATTTTGGGTACTCAAGGAATACCTTATACAAACGTAGTAGCAAAAGCCTTGAAATTGAGGATGTACAGTTTCAAGTCGTGGGAATTAATGAGCGTAGTAGAAATGTAGTGATGGAAATGCAATCTCAGCAATAGATCAGAGAACAGCAGAAGATAAAAAGATCAAAGAGACCTTTCATTGGGGGTGAATTACAAGAAAATGAGTAGTGTATTCGAGTAAATGCTGAGAATTCACGAGTCAATCAATGCCCAAAGTGTAAGAAAAGTCATAAGGGGGAGTGCATGGCTGGTTCAGGACAATGTTTTAAGTGTGACAAGGTTGGTCATTTTGCTAGAAAATGTCCAATGGTGTAGAATAAGTAAAAACGAAGGACTAAACTATATAAGTGTAAATTATTGTCTGTGCATCAAGTCATTGTTTGTGTAATTGCTACATTATGAATGATAATTGTATGTGATTTTGTTATCGTTTGGTTATTGAGTAATCTATGGAGAAGCAAGTCTATGCAACGTTAGTAAAGAATAGAATTACCATTGAGAGAAAGAACACTTGAAGATGGTAGACTAAGAAAAATTTTGAGGACAAAATTTATATAAGCGGGGAAGGATGTAATATCCCGAGTTTTCAATGAGCTAAGCACAAGGCTTATGTGATGATTTTAGGATGATAGGAACCGAGTTGGACAATTTGAAGATATTGGTTGAAAGAAACGTATTTAGAATAAGTGAATTATGATACCTCGTTATGTCATAATTAGTTCAAGGGAAGGATTAAGGTTATTGGAGAATGGGTTGAGGACACTTGAAATTAGAAAGGATAACAACAGGACTGAGTTAGTGACTGGTAGTCAATAACTTAGTAAGAGAAAATGCACTTGGATATAATACGGTTGAAGTTATAAGATCTATAATATTTTAGAGTATATTGGATTTCATAAAAAAAAAATAAGGTGGATAAGGAGTTATGGACTATATACTTTCATTATTAGGGGATAAATTATGGATAGTTGGATAATTCAAGTGTTGGTGAAAGAGAAAAAATATTTGGACGTAATTGGATATTGAATAGATATTGTAAGGACTAAGAGCTAATAAGGTTCTTATTAGGTATTTGAAATTAACATGGGCAAAAGTGAAGGAAGAATAGTTGAATGTATTGTATAATTTGGTTTGGATGTAAATATTTATATATATATATATATATATATATATGGATTTAATGTATAATGGTTTAGCGAATATGAGGTGGTATGGAGGATATTACTATTACAATTAAGACATTACGTTATAGTTGTAATATATATATATATATATATATAATGTATACGATGTCACGTTAGAGAAAATAGTGTTTATATATATATATATATGAATAATCTAGTGAATTTAAGCGAAAATCAATGTTGGAGGTGGCGGTTGATTAGGGCGATCAATCGACGAGGTGTTGATCAACAGGTGTTTAGCAAAGTGGTGAACGATCAACCATGGAGAAAATCGATCGATCGCCATTAATGTTAGATGTCTGTAAGGTTTAACCAATGCTTGGAATCGTAGGAGACATTGTCAAACGCGTCTGAAGAAGAATCAGTCGACTTTGAATGCATAAGAACATCAAAGGGGCACCAACGTTTGGCCAATTGTCTTCACGCAGAACATAAAGAGAGGCAGAATACTGCCTATAAATGGAGATGATGGCAGTAAAGTTTTGGGAAGAGTGAACTGCATGCGGAAGCTCTGCCAAAATATTTGGAGAAGTCTTGCTTCTGGATGAGAGACTTTGGAGTGTTTGAGTAAGGAGTTTGAGAGAGAGAAATGTTGTATTTTGTGAAGGACAATAAGGAAATCTCTACAGATAAAAAAACCGTGAAGTGAAACCATGGAGGAAAGGAACTGTGACAGACTTTGGGAAGAAGTCTGTGATAAACCATGGTTGTGATCCTTGAGGAACATGTTCTTTTTTGCTTCTTTATTCTTAGGTACTGCATGTAATCGAATTCTTCTATTATTTATCAATGTCTGATTACAGTTATGATCTGATTATATGTTAGTTGGTATGTGATCTGAGGTGAAGATCTTCATTGTGATTATTGTGGTTGGATTATTGATGACGTTATAGTCTGTGAATGGTTTTAGATAAAATATCAGTGAAGTTAGTTGAATTATATTGTTATGTTCTATGGCAATTTAGTAAACCCATTTTCAAGGTCAATATGATGATCATGTAGATTTTGTTTTAAGGGAAGGAATCTGTTATGCTACACGGGAGCTTATTAGTTAGGATTAATATTCTAGGTGAGTCAAATTGTTAGATTGGATGGTTGTTGAATAGATGATAAGTTAGGAAAATAAGTTAAGGAATATGGTCGTGTGTATATATATATATATTAGTGATAGAATTGTTATTAATTTAATATGTTAATTATGAATAGGTTTCGTGAAGGATAACTTAAGTGATAATAGCTTTTTAAAGCAAAGGATTCCAGGTACATAGTACTGCATCTGTTTTGTCCGAAAGGGCTTACATCATAGGAATTAGGGGGTGTTTGTTTGATGCTTGAATACTAAATTCATAGCTTATGTTATATTTCCAGATGTACTGTTGAATGATTGCTTGTATATTTATTAGATTTAAGTTCAGTTCTTTAATTAGGAAATGATACATATTTTGAGGTTACGATAATAGACATGATAGTTAGAATTGTATGCTTGCATCATTGTTCCTAATGCACACGAAAGTACAAATGTAACTGAATTGCTAATAAATGTAAACATAAATGGATAGTTTTTACGTGAGTTCGGAGACTTAAGAAGTTGCTCTCATGTGGGAAAGAGTCACATAATGAATAATAGTAAAAGACAATTAAGCAAACGAAACAGACCAGCTAATGGTAAGTGAGGCCATTAGTGTTGATGCGTATTACTACTAGTGCATTCTCGATTGATGTCGGAACCAATTGTTGTACATTGTTGTGTACAACTGCTAGCATAGCTTTTCGTTGATGTCGTATCTGCTTACCGGAGGTGAACTCGTTTAGGCCAGTTCGGAGACTAAAGAGGTTGCTCTTATCCAACAGGTGGGTGAGCTCGGAAACTGAAGAGGTTGCTGTCACCCCAAATTATAAATAACTCGTTTGGGTGAGTTCGGTAACTGAAGAGGTTGCTCTCATCCAACGGGTGAGTGAGTTCGGAAAAGAAAGAGATGCTCTCACTCAAAGTGATGTTTAAAGAAAAAACAAACAGATAAAGGAAAACTCAACAGTGAAAGGAAAACGCAACGGTAAAAGATAGATAAACAAAATAGAAAACTGTATGTGTTTGAATAGTATTGTATGAGCATGTTTTAGTTTTATACTACATACTGAGCGTTAGGTTCATAGTTAGGTCCTATGATGTAGGTATGCAAAGGATCAAAGATAGTAGCAGTTGATAAGGCATTTGTGCGTTGCGGGCTTGGCGGCTGGTTAGGCGAAAAGGTTTAAAGAAGAAATGTAATGTTTGGCAAAAACATTTTTGAAAAGTGAACTTTTGTTATGGTATTCGTTACATAAAGGACGTTTTCAAATTATGTTTAATTCTTTAGGTATTAGAAACACAAGTATTCCATTGTTGCAATGTTTTAAAGTTTTGTAGTACGATATTTTTAACGAAAAAAAGTTTATTCATGTACTTCTTATTTAAACTAGTTTTCAAACGAAAAGTCTTTTGCTATGATTTAAAAGAAAATTTTTTGAAAAATCGTGAGTTTGAAATTATAACAATAATTAGGATATTACAGAAGGTGTAATTAGCAAAGAAGATATTTCAATTGTCAAACTGCAGTACAACTCCAAGTAACCAATGGATTTAAGTTGCCCTTTTGATTGCGGCACAAGAATAGGATATGTTAAGTATGCTAGGATTAAGAGTATGGATTTATGAGATATTATGTTAATTAGTGTAGTTAGATATATGATCAATTATTTGATTGAGGTTATGTAATTATGAAGGTTATTAGGAGTTAAGTCTAAAGTTTATGGTTGGTGAAGTTGATTTGAGAATAGAGTGTACATGATAGAACTATGATGACTTATAGTGTTTGTTATTGTGGACGATAGATACACATGTTTTTATGCATAGTTCTTGCATCACATTATGAAAATCTTTATAAGCATAAATAATGATAATGAAATTGAACACCAATTGAATAAACGTAAATAGGCGATGTGAGACTGAGGGTTTAGCTACGGTTCTGGTTAGGAGAACTGTAGAATGATGTATCCCTTTCCATGACAAGGGAATTGGGTGACTGTTCTGCCTAAGAAAACCCTAGAGGATGTATCTTTTTCCTTGGACTAATGCTCTTCAATTATATACTGTTATTAACTAAAAAGGAATAAATGTAAAAAAGAAAGATTGGATAAAAACGCATGATTATACACAGTACAACATATGCATATTGTAGCACCCTGACTTTTTAAGTGGGATAATTATCGGGGTATTACCAAGGACGTGTTTGGAGCGTGAAGTCTAGGGGTATTTTCGTTATGTTTTCCCCGTATATGCGATGTAACTAAAGGATGGGGTAGTTGGGACATTACATTCTGTATTTATACGTGTCATTTTATGACTTGTATTTATGGGGAAAATATTATGGGATAAAATTTAAGTGGGAAAAATGTGAGAAAGGTTGTCCAAAGCGTTCTTACGAACGAGTTATATCGTCCACAAGTGCATTTCGTGGCATCCCCAATGCTTAGGACGCACCAGGATGAGAAATTGCATCATAATGCCTCTGAATGTCGACTTTCAGATGTATGCAGATGACTTGCAGACGAGACGTGTCGTTTGCAAGTGCATTGCACTTTGCCCCTTAGCCTTGGGATGAATCATGATGCGATTTTGCGTCCTGACTTCACTGTGTTGTGGTATTACGGATGATGTCCAGACGATGCAGACACAGATGACTGTATCCAGATTAAATCTATCCAAATCCTGGATAGTTCCGGACGAGTCCGGACGTGTGCGGACGCTGGTGGCAGCGTCCGATTTGCCTCTGTCCGATTTTTAGACACATTCGGACGCATGCAGAAGCATTATGCGTATGCCATTTTACGGATGCCATTTTGCGTCTGAATGTTGTTTTCGGACGATACGAAATGGGCAGGGACGCCATATCTCGTCTGAAGGCACAAATTTGCCTGTAAGATTTTACTTATGCAGACAAGACCTGTGCGTCCGCACTAGCCAGAAAGATCACAGTTCAACATAAAATTAGGGTTAAAATATTTAAATCTTGTTGTGTAGTCATTTACTATACGCAATTTCTCGACAGGAAATCCTCCCCAGCATAGGCACTGACCTTCCCTGCTGGTGCCGACCTCCTCTTTGCCCTCCAGTTATGGTTTGCATCCCTCATCCAGGTAATATCTTCCTCATCCTCTGCCATCCTTCATTTTCTCGTGTGAGAAGTTCTGACACGAGACGACCTGCAAAAGGAAATACGTGTTAGCAACTCACGAAGAATGACAGGGACGGAGATGTAGACCTTTGATCGGATCCGGGAACTATCTAACGTTAGGTTCACGGATTCTAGATTTTTGAAGAAAATCTACCGATCGCGGGCAATGGTTCGGTTTTCCCTCGCTCAAACTCCCAATGGAAGTTTGAAAAGGGAAAACTTACGAGTTAGCTCAAGCACCACGAGCTTGCTAACAAGGAAGTCCTCTACTTCGTCTCGGATTCGAAGATCCGGGGCGGCCGCTCGACGGAGTCGGAATCTCCTCACAGGGAAGGGAAATAGTAATATATTAATCTCGTCAAAAGTTGTCTTTCAATGCGTCTAACCATGGAAATTTATAACCTAGGTGATGATGAGTAGGGGTGATGGACGGTCGAGATGAGGCAGATGATGGACGGCCAAGATGAGGCATGTGGGTGGCAATATGCAGGCTCTTGGATGAATGTGGAATGAATGGCCGAGATTAAAGCTGGTGGAAGAACATGCATGGCGTACACGTGGCAGCTCCTTGATGTTTTCTTTGGGCTTGCTCTTTCCTTGGGCTTGAAAAGGATTGGACTTAGCCCATAACTCAATCATCACCATCTAACCTAACCAACAATCTAAATGCATGAATGAGTAAAGCTTATAACCATGCTTTACCCTCACAAAATAGGCTCAATGTTTGCCATGAAAATAAAAATAAGAAATAAATAAAAATATGCAGAATTGAAAGGTTACACGTTTGGGATGCCGGGAAGACAAATTCCCGTCTGATGAAGCTCATAACATTCACGTGTGTCCCAAGTCAAGACATGCACAGGTTGCTCCTTATCCGTTGGGACAACATCCCAAATAGAATCATCCTCGAAGTTAATACCTGCAAAAGAAACAAGATCATCAGTAATTTGGCTAAGTGACAGTAAGGACCTTGTTTGCGATCGAGTAATAGGCCTCGGCCCCCGAGGCATGTCAAGTTCCAAAGAGCAAGAGAGAATTCCTGCATGTGAGAGAGTGGTCTGTGAGAGTGAGCTTATGAGTGAGAGAAACTATGTGGGTTAAGTGTGATATGTGAGTGTAGTGAGGTGTGAGCTGAAGGAGCTAGAGTTTCTGTGTGCTGCTCCTGCTGTCCGTGAGGTTCGAGCTAGTGGTGAGCTGTGGAGTGTTGTCCCTGCTCTGTGTCTTTGTTAGTGTTTAGGAAATAGGGGTGTCTTGGCCTGTGGAGGCCCTACACCACAAGTAGAGTGCGTGAGTGTTATGTTGGTTCTCTGAATTGCTCCCTGCTAGTTGCTGTTAGTTAAAATTTAGATGATTCCTTGGATGATTACCTGCTGTATTTTCCTTTGTTGATTCCTTGCTGTAGATACTACTTGTGTTGGTGATAGTATGGATTGTTAGTACTTTGTAGTTTATTGTTGCCCTGTGATATTTCCTTGATGATAGTCCATAGACTCTTTGCTGTTTGATTTCCTTTGTTGTTGTTAGCTCCGTGATCTCCCTTGTCTGTTAGTTTCCTACAATTTTATACATAGTGTTGTTAAATTTCTGCAAGTATTTTCTTTACTTGAAATGATTCCTGCAATTGATAGTGATGGTTGAAATGAAAGTGGAACAAGTGAATGAAAATTGGTTATGTGAAGCTTGGAGATGAGTTAAGAGTTCCATGTTGTTTTTAAGTGTTTACTTGTTTAGTTATTAACCACAAGCTGTTACATTTTTATTATTGTTTACTTGCTGATTAGTTATTAACTACAAGCATGTTTAATTAACTAAGTAGACTTGAGCACGTTTAATTAACTAATTAATTAACTAGTCTTTAAATAACTGAGTCGAGCATGTTTAGCTGGCTGTTTAAGTAACAACTAATCCTAGAGCATGATAATTAACTAATTAGTTAAGCATGTAAATCGACTACATCGATTAACTAGCATGTTTAAATTACCTAAGTAGCATAATCAATTAGCACGTGCACTTACTTAAGCATATTTAATTAGCATGATTAATTAGAGCATGTTAATAACTAGAATAATTAGCACATTTAATTAACTAACTAGCCTGTGGATTAACTAGGTATACCATGGTTAATTAACTAATTAACTATAATCAATCTAAGCATGTTTAATTAACTAGACATCGAGCATGTTAATTAATGAGATGTGCATTCTTACTTAACTTGATGCATGTCTGTTAAGTAGAGCAATTAACTAACTAGAATAACTAACTAGAAAAGTATGTTAACTAACTAGACTCAAACACGACTAGTCAAGTATGTTTAATCAACTAGCTATGCATGCTTAATCCTCTAAACTATTAGAAGTATGCTTAAGTTACTAGCATGTTTAATTAACTAATTAGATTAACATGTTAATCCTTCCTTTGTGAATAATCTGTATATCACTCTCGTACCGCAATTTCCTTCAATATAGTTATATTGCCTCTTGTTGAAATTTTCCCTTACGATGCTTTACTTTAATTGAAATTATTAGAGATGTTTTACCTTATTAGAAAAGAATGGAGCGATGAAAGAAGAATGAACTAAGTAGGATTGGATTAATAATTTCATTGACTATGTGAATAAATGTTTTTATATTTTCTTTGTTATTGTCTTCTTGGTATTGCCTACAATCATGTTTATAATTACTTGTCTTTAGCACGTTATCGTCTATTAAATAGAAGCATGATTAGTTAACTAGAATAAAAGTATGTAATCAACCCTTGGGCAAGTAAATTAATTAGGACTTTACTAGAATAAAAATCGTAACCTTTAAGCATGTTTAACCAACCAATTTATGGTAGCCTAACTAATCGTATAATCTAAACTTAAAATAAACTAATTATGTAATTTGAGCATGTAATTAACTAGGATGATAAACTAGACCATTAATTGTAATATGTTTATTTGATTAGAATAAAAGCATGAATTCATAAGCATGTTTCGTATTTTCAGTTATTTATTATCTAAAGCATGTTTGCCTCCTCACCATGAGCGTGCTTAGTTTAATCTTGCTAAGTGTCGGAGCATGTTTAGTTTTGTTTAGTTTAACGAGCTTGTTTAGTTAGTTGTGATTCATCGTATGTTTAACTTACCGTCTCTTATTATTCATTCGCCGTTTCAATTCAATACAATCATTCTTTGTTGTGTGCTTCAATTTCCGTCATTCTTTATATGCGCAATTTCGATTCCAGTTTGTTTTCATTTCAATGCAATATTCAATTACTGTCATTTACTTTCTTTTATATGTGCACTTCAATTTCTGTTAAGGATACGTTATAAAGTATCATATATCATGTTAGCTTGAGAATGTATGGTCATGCATCTTGGTAACAGAAACTAATAGGGAGTGCCACCTTGGTGGTGGTACTTACACATGCATTATGTGAGGAGAAATGTTAAAAGATGAAAAAGAGAAAAAGAAGAAAAGGGAGTTCGGGGATGGTAGGGTAAGTACGGATCAGCTAGGTAGAAAGGATTTAAAAGAGAACAATACATTTTCCTTGTCAGGACTGCGAGACTCTCTACTCTAGGTGGTGGAGGTCGATAAAGATCTACCCTACCGCCACGAATTTCTCCAATATCCAACTCGAAGTAAGAGTAAAGAACCAATGAACGTAATGAAAAGATTGGTTTGGGTGGCCCCATTCCAAAAGAACTAAAGAGAGTCATAAACATAATTGCATTAAACCATTTTCCTTACTGGGCTATTAGGCTCATGTATTACTTGTGGTGTAAGTACAAATGACGAACATATAATAATGCAGGGATGAAGGATTTACATGGGATTTGCATGTGTGAGGATTGGGGCTGGCGATAGGAGAAGAAAATAAAAGAGAGAAAGATTTTAAATGAAATTTATTTAAGTGTATAATTTTTATTTCTCAAAACACAGTATTAAATTGTTTAGCTTTCACATCTCAAAGTATTTATGCTTCCGCAATGTTTTAAATAAATGATTTTATAACACTTCCGCTATGTTTCACAAATGATTTTATATCTGTGACATTTCACAGTATACCATGGTTTACGAAACGTTAGTAACGGTCTTGTCTCACTCTCTGATATCGTTTTAAAAAGTTTTAAATTTCTCGTATTTTAAAGGATTTACGAAAAATAGAGTCGTTACACATATCATATTCATAGTCACTGTTTTTAGATATTTATTCTTACTAAATATTAGGCTCATAGCTTATAACTTGTGATGTAAGTAACAACACCTGTGGAAATAGAGAGGAGCAGTTGATGGAAGGTTTTCACAACAAGATATTGTGCTCGCTAAACTAAACAGGAACGTATCTTGCATCGTTCTTTTTCCGTAGTTTAGGGTTTTAGTTGTCTGCAAATTTTCTATAGAGTTTGTAACTATGATGATCCAAAACTATATGGTTTTTGGTGTTAATTTTCCAAAGAATTTTCGTATGGTACATTTCAATTTGTTTTAAAATGATTTTGATATTCTTCAAGGCCTTTCGTTGTACGCTTTATTTTTAAAAGGTTTGTAATGGAAAAATGAAAAATGGGTCACTACACTAAGTCCCAATGATCATACTATAAGTTACATAGACTTAAGCAAACACGTTAGTAAACTTTAATACTTGTATTAAGGGTATTTCAAATGGATAATAATAATGTATTTACACGATTCAATATATATTTTCAAAAGAAATTATCCTAATGTCTATTATCCTAATTCTCCAATTATGACAATAATTAATTTACTTAAATTCTACAATGCCACAAAAATTGAACGAGTAAATCCAACATCTATTTAACCCTTTTTTATTACATTATAGTAGAATGGTTTTCTCAAGGCTCCTCTAGTGGTTTTTTTAATATGTTTTTGATAACTGAATTATAGTCTTGTATAAACTATTTTTAAAACATTGGACATACCACAAGAATTCTCAATTTTCTTATAGGGAAAATGACAAACCAACCATCATACTTTGTGGTCAATGACAAGTCAACCACAAAACTTTTTTTGCTAACAAATTAACCACTGAACTATGGAAAAAAGTTACCGCGAACATTGCTGTCAAGTTTACCATTAAACGCTTTGACTTCGATCCATGGCGGCTCATCCACTAATCCGCCACAGGCTCAATAGTTTAAAAAAATAACTTCATAAGATTGATAGCCCGCCGCGGATCATAAACGACCCACCGCAGGTTGAAAGTAAACCACAGTGGTTTAATAGTAAGTCGCCGCACGTTAACTATAAACTGCGGCGGTTTAATACTAATCCGCCGCGGTTCATCGTGCCTCTTTCTACATTCCCAGAGCCCTACTATATGAAAATTGCATGTGAGGTCCGGTGATTTCACCATGAACCACGAAATATTTGGCAAACATTTGTACTCTCAGACCTTCATTCAACACTATGTAATTGATACCAATAGTTTCCCACACAATGAAAATGACGCTCAAGTGAAAGTATGGTCCGTTGCAAACTCACCCATAACCACAGGTAGAAAGAACGAACTCTGCCCGTGAATGCCGTCATCTTGCAACTGACCTCGTTGGTCAGTTTCACCAAACTATACCAGCCACGGTGCAAGAAGGAGCACCCGCAGCGAATGAAACTGTAACGACATAGTTTTTCATAACCTTTTAAAATACACGGAATTTAAAAATTTTGTAAGATAATAAAAATTCTTTATAATCAGAGTGAAAGCCAGGCCGTTAGAAACCATTTTCTTCATTAAAACATAGTGGAAGCGTGAATCGTATACAAAGAAAATCTTTTGTTTTGCTCTACTGCTAAAAAATTAAATATATTTTAATTACAAACTATTTTATTTCTAACTCACCTAGCCTGGCCAATCACAAGTTCCTTTATGTGCAAATCCTTCATCAACTGCCTTGTGTTGTGTTCATCGTGCTTCTCGTGCATACGCAAGAACCTACACCACAAGCAAACTGTAAGCCCAAAGGCTTAGTAAGGAAAGGGAATATGCAAAATGATCATGCCTCTTTTTAATTCACTTGGAATGGGTCCACCCTAAACAAATCTTTTCATTCGTTTCATTCATTCGTTCATTACTCGTACATCGAGTTGGAAATTGAAGGAACACGTACTAGATGGAATAGTTTAATCAGCTTCTAACCCTATGTGGGCTAGATCTGAATTACCCATCCGCCCTTCAACTTCCCATTCCATCATTCATCATCGTTCATTGCATTCATTTATTTCATTTTTCTCACTCATGCATGTGAGTACCACCCCAAGAGTACTCCCTACTTATTTCTATTATCATGAATGCATGTTGACACATTATAGAAAGAACAATAAGTAAACAATGAATAAGAAGAATAGCACGAATAGTAAATAATTAATAGCAAGAATAACATTAATGGAAAACAAACATAGAAGCGAATTGAAAACGACATATGACATGCTTGATTCTACCAAACATACAATAAGGATATGGAAAGAATAATAAACTAATAACATACGAGATATATAAACGAATTAAACATGCTTCACAGTATTATGAAAGCTTATATGGAACTTAACAATTAAAGTAAACATACTCAACATACGACAATTTTAAACATGCTCAAATTATAATTACAAAGTATTAAGCTAAACTAATTACGCATGCTCATCTACACTAACAGAACCTAAACATACTGAATAATTAACAAATTGAAACGTGCTTGGTTACTAAACAGTAGAACATGCTTTTATTCCAATTAATTAAAGATACTTTTATTCAATTAATTAAACTTATTATAGTTAGTGGTCTAATTAATTAAACAATGCAAAGAGTCCTATTTAGTTAGACATGCTCAACTTAGTTAATTACGCTAAACAAGTTCCAATAATCATCATCTGAATTAATCTGCACATGTTTGATTTACAGAAATGAAGCATGTATAAACAACTACGAAGCTACCGTGATTAATATAGTGAATTCGGTAGGAAATTATAGCAAGAGAATATAATTAATTGTACAAATAGAATTTAAAGTCTCTATTCATTAATGATCGTACGGGCATATCATGTCTACCTTCATTTCGTCATTCTACCCTACGACTTAACGAGATTATTCATCATTCATTTATCACATTTCTCGACAATAAACATTAGCAACAAGAGATACAAGTTCTATTCCTAACCAAAACCAAGGAAAGCAATAAGCATTACAATGAATTTAATCAATGAACATCAAAGAAAGTCAATACAATTCACACAATTATTTGTGATGTAGGCCCTCCACATGGCCACGACGCACTCAATTCCTTACCTCGAGACTTTATCGTGCGTTTGCACTTAATTGTCGTCCTTCTTCTCATTTTTCAATACCTTCACAATCATTGAATAACCCGTTGTTAAAATCATGTATTAATAACCTTACTTCTATGACCTATATCTTAAGTCCTCCCAATTAATACCCAATTACTTGACCGCTTCCATTGTTTACAACTTAACAACTATTTAACAGTTCTAATAGCTTTGCTAGAGAACATTACACATGTATAATCAACAGAGCATGACATCTTCAATATAATTATCCATAATCACCAACAAGGACATTTTGCATAACCACTAGGCAATAATGCTAGCCCATCTCATGTAACATCAATAGGTTTATCATGCTAAATGTTTACACATATAGATTGCACAATGATCTAGCTCAATAGAATCGCAACCTATAGATCAACCTCATGACCCAATCTAATTCATAAGTTTAAAGGGAGGGATTCATACCGACAGAACAGCCGAGAGCAGCATCTTAGTCTTCATAAAATCCTAAGCTCTCACTCTGTCTACCCAGCTCACCTGATTATCCACTCCTCTTTTCTCCCTTTCACTCACTTTATCGCTCTCCTGCTGGAAGAATTAACTAAAGGAAATGAAGTTTCCAATAGCATTTAAAAGGATGAGAGGTTACCTATGAAATTCGTTGTGCAACCAATCAGGAAAGGGATGAGCGAAAATGGTGTGGAGTGATTCATTTGAGGGAGATTTTCCCTTGCAGAATCGAATTCGTGGCTGTTTTCCCCAAGTAGCAATCCCTCAAAATTTTTTGTTTCGAACCGCAACTGGACCAGCTACTCGAGCCGACCCGTCGGCTTCAACCGACGACTCAATAATTGATTCTGTTCTTCGACGCAGTAGCCACAATCGCAGCCCGTTGCCGCCCAACCATGCCGTCGTTGTGCGCCACAGAAGACCCAAATCTACAGTTGAACACCAATGTCTAAACCATCCTGACTAGACCCATTAGCCGACACTTCAATCATCGCCATCCGCATGCCTCTCGCCCTGAAGGACTGTCCCAAGCGTCGAGCGCACTCGCTCGATCGCCATCCATCGTCGTTGCCTCTTTTCTCGTCGGGCTCTCTCTCTCTCTTCCCAATTCTTCACTTCATAAACAAAACAAAAATTTTGTTTCTTCTTCAATTCATGCTAGACCGGACCCAACAACCACAACACACCGAACCAGTTTTGTTGCTGAACCAGTTTTTGCCTCCAAATTTTAATTAATTCAAATTATTAAATCCTATTCTAAATTCCAATAAGTCCACTTTATCTAGTTAAATTTCCTCTTTATTAGTTTAATTAAAACTTGTATTTAATTAAATTATTCTCAACCCAAATTTTTATTCTTGATTTATCTCAAATGTCGTTCGAAGATGATTGTCGGTCCAATTCAATTTCTTTTATTTGGTTTTTCCCAAATTAATTACTCTTTTACAAATAATTCCCTAATCATCATCTGGTAAATTTTGAAATAATAATCTAGCGAATACGTCCTTAATAATACCCCGATAGTTATCCAACTTAAAAAGTCAAGGTGTTACATACCTCCCTCCTTATATAAATTTCATCCCCAAAATTTGCCCTATGCAATAATCTCACTAACGTTAACCTATGCATCGAATCTTTTCTTAGATAACCCATTTAATGGCATAGTTTTCCTCTTAGCGGTCGTAACACTTCGTTCTATCTTAGACTCTCTACTTATCTCACCGCTAAACAGCTCCACTACCGCTACTTGATCAACTTGAATTTATCAAAAATGCATCCTCTTGTACCCAAAAGTTGATTAACTCTCGTACAAACTCACCACACTTCCACTGCGCCACTCTGATTGCATCAATTCTAGAGGAAAAGCTCCTTAATCGCTACCATGCTTCAACATCAAGCGTCGAAAGGTAACCTCCTTATATCCAAACACTGCCTTAATCCAAACACTTTACCGTTGCCACTCAACTCCTGAATGTACAGCACCTTCCTCATTTTCTCTACGACTTCAACATACTCGAACGTGCTCTCCATCATCCAATCCGTCCATCCAAGCTTCTCTGAGTTATGAACTACACTGCTTCATGGCTAAGTTGGACGCGTTCCGTCTTGCTTCTCTTTTTGTATCTATAACAGTTCTCGTTTCTGTTCCTATTTCTATTCTCATATATGTTCCTATTTTCATATCTGTTTTTATATTTCTTGTCGTTTCTGTTTTTGTTCCCGTCTTCGTCTTTGTATCTTTTTCTGTTTCTGTTTCTGTGTCTGTCTCCGTTTCTGTTTCTGTCTCCATTTTCGTTTCTGTATATATTTCTGTTTCCGTTCCCTAAAATTTATTTCTGGAAACTTTGTTCCTATTTCCGTTTCTGTATCTATTTCTATTTTAGTTTCCGTCTCTGTTTCTATTTCTGTCTCTTCTTTGTTTCTCTTTCTATTTCCGTTTCCGTTTTCGTTGCTGTTTTTGTCTCTGTTTCTATCTCTATTCTGTTTCGCTTCTTGTTTCACCTTCTATTTCGGTTTCTATTTCTGTTATTCGTTTTGAAAGAAGTTCAACCGATTGCCTCCGTACTTTTTCGTACAGTAGTGTAATCACGTTCTTGGTTACCCTGAATGAGTTTGAATCGAGATGAAGAACATGATCCAAGTCCAACAAAAGTTCTATTATCCAGACTTCTCCAAGTCTAATACTTAAGTCCAATGCTACGGACATGGAGTACCTAATGTCGGAAAATGCAGTCAAATCCAAGTTAGTCGTACCAATAGACTAGACTTCTCCAAAATTTATCAAATCTAGTCTATGTAGGAAATCAGCTTCACTCAGAATCTAATAGGTTCTTCTTTCAACTACCCTTCATAATAGTCCAAGCCTTAGTCTCTTATTCTCCTTCAAAGGTCAATACTAAGTGGGTAATTACTCAGCTAGCTGGATCCTATTCTGTTACTTCGTTTTAGTCTTTAATGTTTTCCCTTTCCTGTAGCTAATCTATCCTGTATCTAGTTTGTCGTAACCTAGGAAACCTCGTTAACCTATCTAGTTGATCTAATTTATGCAAGATTAACTTTTCCATTTCCCTTTTTTATTTCCAAAAATTTAGACAGAGTCTACTCTGTTTTTACATTCCCCCAAAGCTATAAATTTTGCATAAAATCTCAAACAGTTCCAGAATATTCACTTATATCATCCAAATTCCAAAATCCAAAATCTCAATTCCAGAATATATTAGGATTCACTCACTAGTCTACCATTCTCAAAATAAAAAATACTAAATCCACTATTCCCCACATATTTTTTCATAACAATTCATTATCAAAATAAAATAATGGAATCATGTATTAGGAAGTTACTTATAGTGGATGAAAGATTTTCCACGTCGAGGCTTGTGCTGGAAGACAGACTATAGTATCAATTAGACTTTTATAAAAATCGTTTTACTTAGCAAACGTAGCAGACTTAGTTTTAAAAATGATTATCAGAGCAGCTTACAAAAAAAATCATTTTTAAAACCACAGCTCTAATACCAACTGTAACGACCTGGTTTTTCGTAACCTTTTATAACATACACAGAATTTAAAACTTTTGTAAGATAATGAAAATTCTTTATAATCAGAGCGCAAGATGGGCTGTTAGAAACCATTTTCTTCATTAAAACATAGCGGAAGTGTGAATCATATACAAAGAAAATCTTTTGTTTTACTCTACTGCTACAAAATTAAATATATTTTAATTACAAATTGTTTTATTTCTTACTCAGCATGGCCAATCACAAGCTCCTTTACGTGCAAATCCTTCATCAACTGCCTTGTGTTGTGTTCATCGTTCTTCTCGTGCATACGCTTGTACCTACAACACAAGCAAACTGTAAGCCCAAAGGCTTAGTAAGGAAAGGGAATATACAATATGATCATGCCTCTCTTTAATTCACTTGGAATGGGTCCGTCCCAAACCAATATTTTCATTACGTTTCATTCATTCGTTCATTACACGTACATCTAGTTAGAAATTGGAGGAACAAGTACTAGATGGAATAGTTTGATCGGTTTCTAATCGTATGTGGGCTAGATCCGAACTACCCATCCACCCTTCAACTTCCCATTGCATCATTCATCATTGTTCATTGCCTTTATTAATTTCATTTTTCTCACTCATGCATCTAAGTACCACCCTGAGGGTACTCCCTACTTGTTTTTATTATCATGAATGCATGTTGACACATAATAGAAAGAACAATAAGTAAACAATGAATAAGAAGAATAGCATGAATGGTAAACAATTAATAGCAAGAATAACATTAATGGAAAACAAACATAGAAGCGAATTGAAAATGACCTATGAGATGCTTGATTCTACCAAACATACAACAAGGATATGACAAGAATAATATACTAATAACATACGAGATATATAATTGAATTAAACATGCTTCACAGTATTATTAAAGCTTATATGCAACTTAACAATTAAAGGAAACATACGACAATTGTAAACATGCTTAAATTATAATTACAAAGTATTAAGTTAAACAAATTATGCATGCTCATCTACACTAACCGAACCTAAACATGCTTAATAATTAATAAATGGAAACGTTCTTATTAACTAAACAGTAGAACATGCTTTTATTACAATTAATTAAACATGCTTTTACTCAATTAATTAAACTTACTATAATTAATGGTCTAATTAATTAAACAATGGAAAGAGTTCTATTTATTTAGACGTGCTTGGTAAAGTTAATTACGTTAAACATGTTCCTATAATCATCATTCGAATTAATCTACACATGTTTGATTTACGAAAATGAAGCAAGTATAAACAACTACGAAGCTACCGCGATTTATATAATGAATTCTGTAGGAAATTATAGCAAGTGATTATAATTAATTGTACAAATAGAATTTAAAGTCTCTATTAATTAATGATCGTACGTGCATATCATGTCATCCTTCATTTCGTCATTCTACCCTATGACTTAATGACATTATTCATCATTCATTCATCACATTTCTCTACAATAAACATTAGCAATAAGGTATACATATTCTATTCCTAACCAAAACCAAGGAAAGCAATAAGCATTACAACAAATTTAATCAATGAACATCGAAGAAAGTCAATACAATTCACAAAACTACTTGTAGTGAGGGCCTCCACATGGCCATGACAAACCCAATTCCTTATCTCGAGAATTAATCGCGATTTTGCACTTAATTGTCCTCCTTCTTCTCATTTTTCAATACCTTCACAATCATTGAATAACCCATTGTTAAAATCATGTATTGATAACCTTACTTCTACGACCTATGTCCTAAGTTCACCCAATTAATATCCAATTACTTGACCGCTTCCATTGTTTACAACTTAACAACTATTTAACAGTTCTAATAACTTTGACAAAGAACGTTACACATGTATAATCAACAGAGCAAGACATTTTCAATATAATTATCCATAATCACCAATAGGAACATTTAGCATAAGCACTAGACAATAATGCTAGCCCATCTCATGTAACATCAACAGGTTTAACATGTTAAATATCTACACATAAAAGATTGCACAATGATCTAGCTCAACGGAATCACAACCTATACATCAACCGCATGACCCAATCTAATTCATAAGTTGAAAGGGAGGGATTCATACCGATAGAACAGCCGAGAGCAGCATCTGAATCTTCACAAAATCCTAAGCTCTCACTCTGTCTACCCAGCTCACCCGATTATCCACTCTTCTTTTCTGCCTTTCACTCATTCTATCGCTCTCTCACTGGAAGAATAAACTGAAGATAATGAAGTCTTCAATTGCATTTAAAAGGATGAGGGGTTACATGTGAAATTCGGTGTGCACCAATCAGGAAAGGGGATAAGCAAAAATGGTGCGGAGTGATCCATTTAAGGGAGATTCACCACTCCAAAATCAATTTAGTGGCTGTTTTCCCCGAGTAGCAATCCCTTCAAATTTGTTGTGTCGAACTGCAACCGGACCAGCTGCTCGAGATGACCCATCGTCTTCAACCAACGACTCAAAAATGGACTCTGTTCGTCGATGCATCAGCCATAATCGCAGCCCGTTGCCACCCAACCATGTCGTCGTTGCGCGCCACCGAAGACCAAAATCTGCAGTATAACACCGTCTAAACAATCCCGACCAGACCCGAGAGCTGACACTTCAATCGTCACCATCTGCACGCTGCTCGCCCCAAAGGATAGTCCCGACCGTCGAGCTTCACCGTCTGTCGAGCGCACTCGCCCAATCGCCATCCATCATCCTCGCCTCTTTTCTCGTCAGTCTCTCTCTCTCTCTCTCTCTCTCTCTCTCTCTACAATTCTCCACTTCATAAACAAACAAAAATTTTGTTTATTCTTCAATTCATGCTAGACCGGACCCAGCAACCACAACTCATCGAATCGATTTTGTTGCTGAATCGGTTTTTCCCTCCAAGTTTCAATTAATTCAAATTATTAAATCCTATTATAAATTCCAATAAGTCCACTTTATCTAGTTAAATTTCCTCTTTATTAATTTAATTAAATATTGCATTTAATTAAATTATTCTCAACCCAAATTTTGTATTCTTGATTTATCTCAAATGTCGTTCGATGATGATTATCGGTCCAATTAAATTTCTTTTATTTGGTTTTCCCAAATTAATTACTCTTTTACAAATAATTCCCTAGTTATCATCCGGTAAATTTTGAAATAATAATCAAGTGAATACGTCCTTAGTCATACCTTCATAATTAACTAACTTAAAAAGTTAGGGTGTTACATACCTCCCTCCTTATATAAATTTCGTCCCCGAAATTTGCCCTACGCTATACTCTCACTAACGTCAACCTATGCCATTCTCATATACCTCCCTCCTTATACGATTCTCATGCATATGCATGTACCTACACCACAAGCAAATTGTAAGCCCAAAGGCTTAGTAAGGAAAGAGAATATGCAATATGATCATGCCTCTCTTTTATTCACTTGGAATGGGTCCAGCCCAAACCAATCTTTTCATTATGTTTCATTCATTTGTTCATTACTCGTACATCGAGTTAGAAATTGAAGTAACACGTACTAGATGGAATAGTTTGATCGGCTTCTAATTGTACGTGGGATAGATCCAAACTACCCATCTGCCCTTCAACTTCCCATTGCATCATTCATCATCATTCATTGCATTCATTCATTTCATGTTCCTCACTCATGCATGTGAGTACCACCCTGAGGGTACTCCCTACTTGTTTCTATTATCATGAATGCATGTTGACATATTATAGAAAGAACAATAAGGAAACAATGACTAAGAAGAATAGCACAAATAGTAAACAATGAATAGCAAGAATAACATTAATGGAAAACAAACATAGAAGCAAATTGAAAATGACATATGACATGCTTCATTCTACCAAACATACAATAAGGATATGGCAAGAATAATAAACTAATAACATACGAGATATATAAATGAATTAAACATGCTTTACAGTATTATGAAAGCTTATATGCAACTTAACAATTAAAGGAAACATACTCAACATACGACAATTGTAAACATGCTTAAATTATAATTACAAAGTATTAAGCTAAACTAATTACGCATGCTCATCTACACTAACCGAACCTAAACATGCTAAATAACTAACAAATGGAAACGTGCTTATTAACTAAACAGTAGAACATGCTTTTATTCAAATTATTAAACATGTTTTTATTCAATTAATTAAACTTACTATAATTAATGGTCTAATTAATTAAACAATGTAAAGAGTCCTATTTAGTTAGACATGCTCGGTTTAGTTAATTACGCTAAACATGTTCCTATAATCATCATCCGAATTAATCTACACATGTTTGATTTACGGAAATGAAGCAAGTATAAACAACTATGAAGCTACCGCAATTAATATAATGAATTGTGTAGGAAATTAGAGCAAGTGAATATAATTAATTGTACAAATAGAATTTAAAGTCTCTATTCATTAATGATCGTACATGCATATCATGTCATCCTTGATTTCGTCATTCTACCCAACGACTTAATGAGATTATTCATCATTCATTCATCACATTTCTCTACAATAAACATTAGCTATAAGAGATACAAATTCTATTCCTAACCAGAACCAAGGAAAGCAATAAGCATTACAATGAATTTAATCAATGAACATCAAAGAAAGTCAATACAATTCACACAATTACTTGTGGTGTAGGCCCTCCACATGGCCACGACACACCCAATTCCTTACCTCAAGACTTTATCGCGCGTTTACACTTAATTGTCGTCCTTCTTCTCATTTTTCAATACCTTCACAATCATTGAATAACCCGTCGTTAAAATCACGTATTCATAACCTTACTTCTATGACCTATATCTTAAGTCCTCCCAATTAATACCCAATTACTTGACCACTTCCATTGTTTACAACTTAACAACTATTTAACAGTTCTAATAACTTTGACAAAGAACGTTACACATGTATAATCAACATAGCATGACATCATCAATGTAATTATCCATAATCACCAACAGGAAATTTAGCATAACCACTAGACAATAATGCTAGCCCATCTCATGTAACATCAACAGGTTTAACATGTTAAATGTCTACACATATAGATTGCACAATGATCTAGCTCAACGGAATCGCAACCTATACATCAGCCTCATGACCCAATCTAATTCATAAGTTGAAAGGGAGGGATTCATACCGATAGAACAGCCAAGAGCAGCATCTGAGTTTTCAGAAAATTCTAAGCTCTCACTCTGTCTACCCAGCTCACCCGATTATCCATGTCTCTTTTCTCCCTTTCACTCACTCTATCACTCTCTCGCTGGAAGAATTAACTGAAGGAAATGAAGTCTCCAATAGTGTTTAAAAAGGATGAGGGGTACCCTGTGAAATTCGGTGTGCACCAATCAGGAAAGGGGATAAGCGAAAATGGTGCGGAGTGAGCCATTTGAGGGAGATTCGGCCCTCTAGAATCAATTTCATGGCTGTTTTCCCCGAGTATCAATCTCCCAAAATTCACTGTGTCAAACCACAACCGAACCAGCTACTCGAGCAGATCAGTTGACCTCAACCGATGACTCAAAAATGGACTCTGTTCGCCGACGCATTAGCCACAATTGCAGCCCGTTGCCGCCCAACCATGCCGTCATTATGCGCCACCAAAGACCCAAATCGGTAGCAAAACACCGATGTCTAAGCCATCCCAATCAGACCCTTAAGCCGACACTTCAATTGTCACCATCTACACGCTGCTCACCCCGAAGGACCATCCTGAGCGTGAAGCTTCACGGTCCGTCGACCGCACTCGCCCGATTGCCATCCATCATCGTCGCCTCTTTTCTCGTTGGGCTCTCTCTCTCTCTCTCTCTCTCTCTCTCTCTTGCCAATTCTCCACTTCAGAAGCAAAACAAAAATTTTGTTTCTTCTTCAATTGATGCTAGACCGGACCCAGCAACCACAACACACTGAACCGATTTTGTTGCTGAACCGGTGTTTGCCTCCAAATTTCAATCAATTCAAATTATTAAATCCTATTTTGAATTATAATAAGTCCACTTTATCCAGTGAAATTTCTTCTTTATTAATTTAATTAAATCTTGCATTTAATTAAATTATTCTCAACCCAAAATTTAATTCTTGATTTATCTCAAATGTCGTTCGATGATGATTATCGGTCCAATTCAATTTCTTTTATTTAGTTTTCCCAAATTAATTACTCTTTTACAAATAATTCCTCAATTAACATCTGGTAAATTTCAAAATAATAATCTAGCGACTACATCCTTAGTAATGCCCCGATAATTATCCAACTTAAAAAGTTATTGTGTTACAGAAGCAATCGTCGTGGTGCAAGATGGAGCACCCACGGCAGAAGTAGCACCAGCCATGGTGCAAGCTGGAGCATCTGCGTTGGATGAAGATGGACTAGCTGAGGTTGAAGCCAAACCTCAACCTCAACTGCAGCCTCAACAATGACCGGCAGGAGGTGCACTGGTCTGTTTCCAACCCGTTGTAGCGAATTTCCACTCCTTACTCTTCAAGATAGCCTACGCGAAGGAACGATATGAAGCTGATGTTAAACACCGTTCAATTATTATTTTTAGAAGAGTAGACATCAAGTCCTGGGCTGAGTTGGAAATTGAACAATTGTTTGAGGGGGCTGGCTTAGCCAGGTTTGTGCCGATTGGTGGGAAGTTATTGTGAGAGGATTGTGAAGCTGTTTTATGCAAATTTGGAACTATCCACCCAGCCATTAGAGGTCCAGACTTATATGTCTAGATGGGAGTTGAGGCTGACTCCCAACGATCTTAACGTGATGCTTGGATGTGTGATGGGGGGACCAAGTGATCAGTATTACTATGTGTCTCGGGAGCCACCTTTTATTAAGCGAGGAGAAGGGGTGGCAGTGCTTATATTGTTCTACCGAGATCCCGAGATTAGCGCTTACAAGAAGCCAAAGTCCAGTGACCTGAATGCCATAGCCCAAGTGATCCACATCATCATGACGCACACCATTTTGCCTTGGGATGGACATCGAAACCATGTTAGCTACATGGATCTCTATTTGCTCGAGAAGGTGTTCATCAGAAAAAAAGTGGACATCTAATATGTCATTTTGAGTCACATGCACGAGGTGCTAAATGACCCAGGCAAGAGACTACCATTCAATTGGCTCATTCCGAGGATTGTTGGGCAATATGGGGTATTGATCTCGGAGGATGAGCTGAGAATCGAAGAGAAGGCAACAAACGTCCACAATAGATTGAAAGTGGATCGAATGGGGGCCATCAAAATTGGAGGGAAATGGGTACACAAGACCCCGAAAAAGAAAGGTACAGGGTCCTAGCCACCAGCAACCCCCCCTACCCTTCTCAATTGTACAATGTCCACACCCCTTAGTTGTTCAACCTTCAGCCCCCTCGGAGGAATAGCTTCCAACATCGCCTCTACAGCACATGGAGGAGAATGCTCCACTGCCAATGTCTCCACCCCTTCTTCAGACATCTCATTTTACTTCGATGCCTGAGGAGATGTTTGGCTGGATACGCAGGATGGAGGAGCTCTGTCAAATGGAGAAAAACATAATAGAAATGATGGAGGAGCACCTTCAAATGGGGCTGCTCCAAATTAAAAAAAATGGAGGAGCAATGTCAAAAAATGGAGGAGCGAGCAAAGGAGTGGCATCATGAGATGTTGGTAGCATTTCAGTGAATGGAGCAGCGAGTAGCCCCTCTAGTAGCCCCACAGCAGCCTCTCCATCGTCCTCTTCAGCAACGAAAGCCACAAACCGCTTGTAAGTTATTTACTTTTTATGCAAAGTCTAGTATTTACTTTATTTGTGTGCAACATAATAACGTGTCTGAATTTTGCAGCACCATTACTCTAAGAGGCCAACCTGCTCCTCCTGCCATGCTTGCCAAGGTGCAGGAGAAAGGTACGTTGGGTGGATCGTAACCTCTGCCATTTAAAATTGTGTGCGTGGTACATCTTCAATTTTGTTATATATGTGTGTCTACCCTTATGCATGCCTTATTAGTCTGACGAGCTCTTGTCAAATGTTTTTTGAAGCCAGGTCACCTGATGAATATTTTCAAGAAGTATGTTTATGGAAATACTTGGAAGAACGTTGAGACGTGCACAATTTTTTTGGGAAAGTTGGTCGAGGATGAGTACACTATCACTGAGATCATTTTCCTGCAGCAAAAAGAGATGGCAAACATGGTGAGAATTATGTGCTATTATATTAAATAGTTTAGAAGGTGTTATATTAGTACTCATCTATGCATTGCGTTCTTTGTATGCAGTGTTATGTGGTGAATGAAGAAGAATAATGAAAAGTTCAAATGGAAAAATCACTCCTTACTCTAGGGTGGATTCATGTAAGTAAATTTCTCGTGTTTTTGGGTTGTCGTTCATGTTTCAACAATTCTAATGCGTGCTTCCTTTGCATTTCAGTCACACACAAAGCAAGGGTGTTTTATGTTGTCCCTAGACCTGCACACTCACTTCCCTCTACAAGCGTTACTGCCGGAAGCAATTGCGATCACTGTAGCGCCAATGGAAAAAGAGTGATATATCTTTTCCCTTATGGAGATTCATATTGCTTTATGCTTATCTGCTGATTTATCCCTTTGTATTTCAGCCCACATGATATCTTTCGGTGTACAAGTGAGGGGTTGGAGGTGATCCAACATTGCAAGCAGAAGGAAGACTTCCACCATCACGATGAAGTACCTTCGAAGCTTCCAATGTACGCCAAAGCGTCC
Organism: Begonia loranthoides; assembly: GCA_022433065.1. NCBI lineage: Eukaryota > Viridiplantae > Streptophyta > Magnoliopsida > Cucurbitales > Begoniaceae > Begonia > Begonia loranthoides. Next base: position 24,243,111 of record CM039468.1, on the reverse strand, counting down.
AACATATATGTGGACCCGTAGATGCCTTTTGAAATCACAGATTTGCAGCCAAAACCTGGCAAAAAAAAGGCAGCTTATGATAGTTGAGATGTGTAGGGATACTGACTTTGTTGTGTATAATAAAGAATTCATTAACTCTTTACATGTTTATATTTTATTTTTCCTCTTTGGATCATATATGTTGGAAAAAATATCTGTTTTTGATAATGTCGCAGCGGGGATAGACTAAAAACAAGCAAAAAACTCGCAAAATTTTCAATTTTTTTAAAGTGGTATACCGCAAATAGTTGAAAAATCGCCGCGGTTACAAACTAGTCGTTATGGATTTTCTAACAGGCCACGGCGACCTCTGCTAACTATCCACCACGGTGAGGTATCAGTCTGACTCGTGGCGTATCAGACGACTGAATTACATATTCAAATTTTTGCTTGCGGAAAAGTTGGCAATTTGACATTTTCATACTAATCAATTTCCATTCATCAACAACCAAATTTATCAAACCAATATATCAATTCAATTACAACCTTACATTACCACCATAGGTAATAGTAACTTTTGTTGAGTGTCGTCTTCTCTAATCAAAGGAGATTAAGGTCTACATTTGTATATGTTTGTGTTTGTTGACCTTGCGCATCATACTCTTGTAAAACACATTACAAATGAAATTAGCATAGTTCAAATAACAGTTGAAAATGTAAATGTGTTAGTGGACTCATGTAATATCCTGATTTTTATATCAAAATTTAAAAATGATAAATTGGAAAGTAATTGGATTAGTCGAATAAATTATCGGGATAGTACTAAGGACGTAATTGTTGTAAATGGACTGAACCGGTTCGGTCCAGTTCGGTCCGAAAACAATTATAGGGAGAGAGAAGTCGTGACCAGAGGGCAAACGGAGGCGAGGAGGAAGATGACGTCGGCATCGGAAGGGCTCGGGATGGCGATGGACGGCATCGCGGGTGTTCCTTTGTAGTGCTCTGCTGGTCGTGGCTTGGTGAACGGCTGGTTGCCGCGGTTAGGGCTCAAGAATGCAAATCCCAGCGATACCACGAATCGTCAGCTACGGTAAGTCGTAATTTTGCATTCCAATTTCTCTTCCATGACTATCTGAATTGGATAGTTTAGCAGTCAGAGTTGGCGAATGCGATGGCTGGAGTGGCAGGGGAAAATCGGCCAGGGCTGGGGTGAGTTTGTTCGCGATGGGCTTGGTCTTCCGTTCGCTCTAAACTGGTCAATTACTGGTCTTGGTCTGGCGGGTCTTCTTCAGCAGCTTCTCCAGAGATGATAGCAAAGATTCAACATGGAGTCTGGGCATTGGACCCCTCCCCATTGAAATGGACAACATCCAGTTTTCTTCAGCTTTCACGTGGTCTCCTCCTCGGCTATAAATGAATGGCAGCAACAGGAGATGTGTTATGTGTTATCACAGAGTGTGATGGAGAGAAAAGCCTCTATGAATGCTCGAGGCCGAGTGTCTCTAGAGGATTGTAAATAGGGGAGTTGACTTGTTGTCTTCTCTTGGGTCTCGATTGTAAATAGGAGAGTTGACTTGTTGTCTTTTCTACTCTGTTGTGGGAAATATGGTTAAGTGAATTAGAGTAACTGATTATGATACTCTGTTACGGATGAATAAGATTCTTGTTGACTAGAATAATGAGTAAAGGTCGTTTGTTGTGAAGGTACTATGCAGGTTAAATCGGAGTGCTACACACATCTCAGACGCCAAGTAAGTTAATACTTACTGTGGTTTGGTCTTCGGACCCTACATCGCAAGAATTAGGATTATATGTTATGTGTTTACTAGATTTATGTTTTTTAATGATATGTTTACTAGACATTTATATCATCATATAGGATTTTATGTATTCACAAACATATTGCATGACATAATTAATATATGTAAATAGGCGTGTGGGGGTTCGGGTGAATTGGTGACTTTCCATACGGTAGGATACTCCCATGTAGGGAGCAGTGTGAGAAGAGAGTTAGCTACGTGGAATCTAAAGTTCACCTTTCTCCCGTTCTGAAACCCCCAACGTCTTTAACAAAAGTGAGGATACTGGCATGTGAAACACCCCCGATGGATATATCTCTTCGTCGGAGTGACTGGTTAGGCCACATGACCCTGGGGAGTATTCCACCTTGACTTCCAGAAGAGATACGGTTCTCTTCTATAATGCATTGTATGATCATGCATATCATATGCATTGTATTTCATGCTATCACTTACTGAGCATTAGGCTCATTAGTCTTGTGATGTAGGTACGTACGATAAACAAGTGAACAGGTCAAAGACAGTTGATGAAGGATTTGCATGGGTGGATCTTGTAGCTGGTTGGGGTAAAGAGCTTTAAAAAGAAAATTATTTGAAAAAGTGTTTGTAAATTATTTAATATTCCTTAACGTTTTGTTTTAATTCCGCTGTGTTTCATAAAAGGATTTTATTACTTTTCCGGCAAATTATAGGTGTTTTAAGTAAAGAGTTTTAACGATCGAGTTTTATAAAGAAAGAATACTCTGACGTTTATATGAAAAGAAAAATTTTAAATTTCACACGATTTTAAAGTAAATAATAAAAAAAAAACGGGTCGTTACAACTCACCAGTGTCTCAGGAACTACTTCAAGAACTGTCTTGGTGACTCTCTTGGAGACTGTCTTGGGGATTGTGTCAAGAACTGTCTCGGGGACTCTAAAATTCATAAATGTATCTTCCGACCTTCCTCTGCCGCCTCTGCCTCTACCTCGGTCGCCTTTGCTGCCACATGCACTGGACTTTGGGCCTCCACCTTTACACGTGTGAGAATTGTGCCCCATACCCTCACATCGGCCCACGTCATGTTCACATGTCTTCTGGGCAACATTGTTCGGCTTGGGGCCTCATCCACATCCCATATTCTTCGTTTTCTTAACCTTCCGAGACGCCTTTTAAATGGTAGTGGGATAATTGGATCAAGATGCATCGCACGAGGCCACATGATTTGTCCACTGACGGGGTGGACAAAGTGGGAGTACATCGTCATATGTTTCTCGGTGATAATACTCATGCATAAAGTCCTTGGGAGATCTCCTTATGCATTGAATACACGAGACTGCATAGACACACGAGATGCCAGTCAACTCCAACCAGTAACAGTTAGACGTACACGTATCAAAATTAACATTGTGCTGTTCGGTACTGTTGCTGACCTCAAACTGGGCAGTGCCTGAAAATTGGGGACTCTAATTCTGACTTGCAAGTTGTAGTTTGGCAAGCCGATTCTTGACCTACGGACACAAAAGGCCAGTTGAGCGCACCATTTTTGCATATTTTTTAACGATCCTTCCCATGATGCCCTTTCGTATGATCTCGAACGTACTGAGAATCGGTTTGTCCCAAGCTAGTAGGATGAAGTCATTAAAGGACTCGCTAAGGTTGTTGAGGCATATTTCGCACTTGGGGAAGGAACAGAAGACATGTTTTACCCAACATCTCGCAACTATTCTTCATAGATATTTGTGGGCTGTCGGGTCAAGCACAAATAACTTCGCCATCTCTCTTTCAAAATGCCTCTTTGTTGCACTTTGGGACGGAACTGAAAACATATTTAGACGAACACCTTGGGTTGATTTTTTGTTGATATGTGTGTGTTGTTTGGTCTATCACAAGTAGTTTATTTATCTCTTTCTGAAATTACAACGATGTTATGGCCCTAGCTGCCTTCCACATATTATCTTTGAACATTTTGTCTAGAAATTATTTTTTCTAATTGTTATACAAGTGTCTGAGGCAGAAATGATGCTTAGCTGCTTGTGCATATTGTTCTATAGTAGGCACCAACCCCTTTTGTTAATCTGAAATAAATGTCGATCTCTTGCCTATGACACTGTCTATGTCCAAAAGTAAGCAACACAAAAACCAAGTCTAGAAGTCTTTGTATTCTGATTCAACAAGTGTCATAACAACTAGATAAATTTCATCATTGACGTCAATGCTGATGGCTGTGAGGAACTGGCTTAGGCACAATCCCTTCAGGTGACAGTCATTCAAGCAAATGGCCAGTCTACCAAACTCTCTCAAACATCCTTTTAAATATTGGACTTGGACAAGACATAGATCATGCATATCTACCACCAACAACAATGTGATGTCGGGATTGGATATTCGAATCTCTTCTCCATATGACCATAGTCGCTTGTATTGTTCGTCACCATCCTCTTCGTTCAATTTCAGGGCTGAATTCTTAGCCCTTCTAGCAAGACTCGGAGTAATGTTGACATTAAAATCCTTCCTAACAGTCTCAATAATGGAAGGAAGTTCCACATGAGCTGACTTTTGAACATATGCAAATATTGATTTGCCACCCATTTGTATGAAGCACGTCGACTTTCTATTTGTCGTGCACAGGTGTGCATCTCATTATAGCTCTTAATTTGAAATGTAAGTTCACCTTTCATTTTGGAAGCGTGAAGCTACCAATTGCATCCATCCTTGCACATGACAGTCAACCAATGACGTTCGCTTTTGACAAACTTTATCTCATGCCCATTCTTCAAAGCATAATCAACCACTTCTTCTCTCATTTCGTTAAACGAACTATACTTCTTCCCCAGACAGAGCTCCGAGGACAAACATTCTAGTTGATGATGTGTACTTTCTACCCAATCATCATCATCTGAGTCTCGTATTAAACGAAGCTCTAAGTCCAAAGATGTCGAGATTGAATGCACCTCTATATTAGGATCGTCATAGAAACAACATTGCTCATCAGCCTCCACTGCTGAAATAGGATCTACCTCCATTCTGCAGTTAGTGGATTCTTCAACAATAGATGGTGTAACACTCCTCGACGCCATGTAATATGCAACACTCAAAAACCTCGTTGTTTGATTGTGTTTAGGAATTTACAACCTATGCTCACAGGGATGTCCTTCTTGATCATATATCCAACGTTGCAATGGTACAAGTTCACGCAATTGAATGAGGGACGTCAATCAAGAGGGGACATGTTTTCATTTATCATTCAAAGAAGGACCTTCAGTCAAAAATAGACGTCCCTCGTATTAAGACGGACGTCCATTATGGCCTGAACGATGGCATCTTAAGACGAGAGACATCCATTTTGAGGCTATGATAGGATCTAAGAATCGCCAAAAGTACGAACTAGAAATCTGTCAAGACAATCTGTAATAATCTGGATACTGAACTTAAAACGGAAATAACTCGTAATCCAATTGTGAACTTTAGCTGGATTTTGGTGAGCACCACCTCAACACATTCATGAATATTGTATCAAAATTACAGCTCATTATCCACTCAGAAACGAAAGTTATAGCAGAAACAATATAGCCCAGAAATCTGGAATTCTCCTGGACAGATCCGACAACCCAGATTAAAACGAACAGAACTTCTCTTTCATATGGAATATTAACGTTAATTTTGAAGGGTAGCTACTTGACTCAATACTGAATAAATCTCCAGAAGGGCTCGAATTAATATAAATGACGCAAGGGTCTCAAATAGACCCCTCAATCTGGTATAAATAACTGTCCAATGAGAAAATAGATTTCCGCAGCAAAAAGATAATCCAATAAGAAAGCCCTCCAATCAATAAACCATAAACGATCACTTCAGCAAAAGATAGGCAACCAGTAACCAGTACATTCTAGTAGCAAAGAACTCAAAAGAACAAGGAAAACCTTCAAGAAAACAGAGCAGCGCCGAGGAGTCCACGAATCCACCTAAGGAGTGGGGCGACTTGTGGTTGGCAGAATGGACAACACTCTCCACGGGTTGAAGCCAACTTTTATCTCCACACCACAATCCTTACCTCAAAGACAAGGGATTGGAAGAGACAATATTCCGTAGTTGCAAGGCTAAGTGGCTTCGAGAACACCTTGCACGGATGATGGGAGGAATGGCGCTAGGGAGGAGGAGGCCGAGGGTTTGTTCTCAAGAGAACCAAATTTCTATTCAATCCAAATCTAAACTTCCATCCAGCCAAAAGGGGTATTAAACCCTAAGGTTTTACAACAAAAACATAAAAGGACAAAAATATCTCTAGGTAGCAAATGACTAAACAAACCCTTAATTAAAACAACAACAATAAAATCCGAGTCTGAGTTTTACTCTCTAAAACAAAGACATTTGACATACCAAATGTAGCCCAAATACAACGCTCAATAGCTCATTCGAAACCTCTAGATGTTGGCTACATTTGGTATGAAGGACCAAAGTTGAAAAGACGTCATCCTGATTGTCAAAAATCCACTTGAACTTTTGGAGGTCAGAATCTAGGCGGAAAAACAGCTCACAATTATTCCCCAAAGATTGTAAAATCTCCATTAGCCCAAATGCCAACTCCAATGATGTTTATTTGATTCAATAACCTGCAAAATAAATAAAAAAAGGTTAGAGAATAAAAGAGCCCTTGGCTCGGGCTCAAGTTCCGAAACTTGGGGCACATTAGGCTAGCGATATCCGTAATTGGTAGAACGACGTAGTCTTGGGGCGAGAGATGTTTGTTATGGACGAGAGACATCTGAAATTGGTTGAGTGATGTCAATTTTGGAAGAGGGACATCTGTCTTAATTTAGGAAATTCATGCCTTTTAAAAATGCGTGTGCATTGCACGTGACCCTTCTATCCAACGGCCATGGAAGATTGTCCACCATCGCCTTTGGAAAATGGTAGATTCAATCCTAGTGGTCCATCCCTATAAAGGATGCCCCTCCATCGATCCAACGGCCATGGACGATCGTCCACCATCGCCTTTGGAAAATGACAGATTCAATCCTGATCATCAATTCCGAGCGAGAGACGTCTTTCCTCAATCCAACAGCCATTGACAATCGTCTTCATCGCCCAATAATTGTTCCAACGCTCGTCTATCTTCCAATGTGCAAGTGGGGACGTCCCTCGCCACCCGATAATTGATGCCCTTTGTTTTCGTTCGATAGTCCTCGGTGTCAAGGAAATCGAGATGTTAACGTCGACGAATTTGGATGGGAAACGTGACTGCGAGGTTGCCTATGATAATTTTTCATAGTTTAGGATTTTAGTTGTTAGCAAAATTTCTTTAGGGTATAGCTTGTTGTTTATCAAAAACTATAGAGTCTATGATGTTAATTATCCTAAATTAAACAAAAGAAAAAGAGTAGAAAAGAAGGCAGAAGTGGAACCCAGCGGGAAAAGAGGTGGGAGAGGAGGCTGGCATCGGCAAGGAATCTACGAAAGTTTATTCTGGTCATGTATAGTTTATCTTGCTCTTGTTGTTTCAGTTTGTTCGTGATTTTGAATTTCGTTTCCAAGTAGAGAGGAGAGAGAGAGAGAGAGAAGGATTAGGAACGGGAAATGAACTACTTAAGCGTATGAGTAATTTTCTGAGTAAATTTGATTCTTGTGATGTATAGTTTGATTCTTTGTTGTATATATTTCTATTCAATCCAACTTTATCGTAAATGATCGTTCTTAAGAATACAAACCAACGAGTTATTTTCTTCTACTAGAAAACTTGTTTTGTTCATATAGAATTGCTTTTTTCTTCTTAGTTCCAGTTTATTTGGTGATTGTGAGAATTTCTACAATGACTGCTGAGGTTGTCAAGGTTGAGAAGATTCCCATGGTGGACGTTGCTGTGGTTGTTGAGGAAGGAAAAGGATCTGAGAAAGCAGTTTTGGAGGAGACTGAGAAGGTTGTGGTAGATGAAGACTTGAAACCGAAAACAATAGAGAAAAGCTCTTCCTACAAGGAAGAGAGCAATTTCCTTTCCGATCTAAAGGAATTCGAGAAATGCTCTGACTGATTTCAGATCCAAGCTCGAGGTAGCCATTTTAGGAAACAATTTGCTTAAAAAAGAGAAAATTGAGGAAAGCAAAGAAAAGAAAAAGAAGGAAGAAGAGAAAGAGACAGAGAAGCCTTCAGAAGCCAAATTAGGAGGAGATGAGACAGTGGAAGACACTGCTGAATTAGGCCCAGGAGAAGATAAGAATGGCGGAGAAGATGAGAAAGTAGAAGAAACTGCTGACTTAGGCCAAGGAGTAGATAAGAAAGGTGGAGAAGTCGAAATGGAACTTGATAGAGAAATTTCTTTATGAGGAGTTCCGCTTTTACCCAGCAATGGGCATGAGAGAACGGATGTGATCCTTTTGAAGTTCTTGAGGGCTAGGGAATTCAAAACAATGGACGCTTTTGAGATGCTTAAGAAGACTCTCCAATGGCGGAAGGAATCGAATATCGATTCTATAATGCAGGAAGAAGATCTCTCCTCTGATCTGAGCTCGGCTTCGTACATGAGCGGCGTTGATCGCGAGGGTCATCCTGTTTGTCACAACATATTTGGGGTGTTTGATAAGGAAGAGGTTTAACATAAAACGTTTGGAACAGAGGAAAACAGAGGAAAATTTCTAAGATGGAGATGGAAAATTATGGAAAAAGGTATTCAGAAACTTGATTTCAAGCCTGAAGGTGTTTCTTCTTTGCTTCAAATCAATGATCTGAGAAATTCACCAGGTCCTTCTAAAAAGGAGCTTCGAATTGCCACAAAGCAAGCTGTTGGTGTTCTTCAAGATAATTACCCTGAATTGGTTGCCAAAAATGTAAGTACTCTATATTATTTCTGGATCATCTTTTTTATTCGAGACTCACATTTTCTAATTGGTGATCTGGACTTGAGAAACTTAACAACTCGATTCCATATTTCTCTTCTTTGTTTTTAATTGTAAAGTTATCTTTGATAAACACACATGACTTATAACAGGATTTCATATTTCAATATTTTTTATGACAACTGAGCAAAAATTCTCTCCACCTATACCGAGTGACCTGGGATTTTTTGGACGCAGATATTCATCAATGTTCCTTTCTGGTACTACGCTCTCAATGCTCTCTTATCTCCTTTCCTTACCCAAAGAACCAAAAGCAAATTTGTGGTGGCTCGTCCAGCTAGAGTTACTGAGACCCTTCTCAAGTAATTCCATTTTCTTCTTCAATCTTAATACAATAAAATTCCTGTTTTTATACAATAAAAATTGTTCTAGAGAGAAAAACGAGGAAGTAATTAGGAATAATGGTATTTTTTATAGGTACATTCGAGCCGAGGAAATTCCTGTTCAATATGGTGGATTTAAGAGAGAGAATGATTATGACTTCACAAGTGAAGATGATTCAGTTTCAGAACTTACTGTCAAAGCTGGTTCAGTGCAGACCATAGAGATTCCAGCTCCATTGGTAAACAATCTGCGTCTCTCCCTCTCCATAAAATCATCCATTTTTTGAGCTCGTGTGAAGCAGTTTTGTTGAAATGATCCTTTTTTTTTTATAGATAGCTGCAAGTTACTCTCTCTCTCTCTCTCTCTCTCTCTCTCTCTCTAAACCCTCCATTTTTCAACAGGCGGATAGCACATTTATCTGGGATTTGACTGTATTGGATTGGGAAGTGAAATATAAAGAAGAATTTGCACCAAATGATCAAGGGTCATACACAATTATTGTTCAAAAGGGGAAAAAGATGAGTTCTAATGAACCACCAATGAGAAACACTTTCAGAAACAACGAGCCTGGAAATATCATATTGACTATTGAAAATGTTTCAAACAAGAAGAAGAAGATTCTCTACAGGTTCAAGACCAAAAAAAGTTGCTAAATCTTTTTTGTGAGATATTTTAAGATTTAAAATAAAATTTGTGTTCTTTTTTGTTTGGCTCAATTCATTGCATTATTTTTCAAGTGGAAAGAGTATTTTTTGCCGTATCATTTGTTTTGATAAATTCCATGTTGGTTTTTTGCTCTGTATTGAAATTATTTATGATCTCAATGAAAAGTTTTCCTTTTTGTTACATTAAGAATAAAAATGGCAATTTTTGATTTCATCACCCAAAAACTGTCACATTTTACAAAAAAAAAAAAAAAAAAACATTGAATTCTTTCATCATAGTAAAAAAGATTTAATTAATTATATATCAATTAATGATCGATACATTAAAAAATAAGATTATAGTGTAAAACTTTCTAACAGATAATGTTAGAGAGAGGTTTACTATCAAATTTTACACTTTAAAATAAGAATAAGTCATCAATTGCACTAATTAATGATCGACACGTCAGGTAGTAAAATTAGAGTGTAGAATTAGAAGGAACTCTCTAGTATCACTCTTTTCTAACGAGTACTCTCAAATTCTACACTTCCTAGCGTAATGTATACATGTCATTTATTTATAGGTATAATAATTAATGATCGACATGTCAGGTGGTAAAATTAGAGTGTAGAATTAGAAGGAAATCTCTAGTATCACTCTTTTCTAACGAGTACTCTCAAATTTCTACACTTTCTAGGGTAATGTATACATGTCATTTATTTATAGGTATAATAATTAAGATAATTATAAATAGTTAAAATAATATATGAATTGCACCAATTAATTATCGACACGTCAGGCCGTAAAATTAGAGTCTAGAATTAGAAGGTAAATATAACATCACTTTGTTACCTTAAGAGTATTAAGCTTAATTGTTTTTATGATGAATTATTAATTTAATGATAAGTTATTTATAATGTGAATGTGTCTAAAGTATTTAACGTTTCAGTTATCCTTATTCTTCATTGGAAATACCCAGTAAAATGGGTATTTAGTGTTCTAGCATGTGCGTTAAAGTTTTGCAGCAATTGACGTAAGTCAGGAGATGAAAAATTTCTAGTTTAAAGAAAATCAAAGGAAGTGGTTGGCCAAATTTCTTCACAGAGTTGATGTAAAGATGCGGTCGACCAAGTGCAAAATGGTCGACCAAAAAACGTTATAGAATGCCTTGGTTTTTGGACATAGGGAAAAATGGTCGACCATTGAATCAAACCTAGTAATGTAATACCCCAAAATGTATTAAGTTGTAGTTAAAGTAATAAATATTGTATTAGGCAATAATATGCTTTCGTGTACGATAAGAATATATGGGTTGGTCTAGCAAAATAAATTAAGTATAAAAATTTCAAGAAAAACACATAGCATGGAGTTTGGGATGCTATGGGATGGTATTATGCATCCTAAACTCATGACTATCAAAGTTCGGACGAATACGGACGATGCAGACGACAACAAAACCATCCGCTTTGAATCTATTCAAATCCTGGAGAAATTCAGACGCGTGCAGACGAAGATGGACACGTCCGAATTGAATCTATCCAAATTTTGGACACATCGGACGTCTGCGGATGCTTCAAGCTGACGCCTAACGTCGTCCAAATATTACCTGCGGACGGTACAGACAAATGACTAAGGACACGTTTTCTCATCCTAAATCGACTTCGGACTACTGCGGATGTGACGCGGACGACTCCTCTCGTCCGAAAAGTCAAAATTGTCCAAAAAACCCATTTAAATTTGATGATTATCTCTTTCGTCTTTCTATTTCTTCTTCAATTTTTGCTGCTGGCGACACGTCCTAGAAGGTGTAGAGGTGTCCTGCCTAGCTCCAGATGGTTGGACCTCCCCCTAGTGGATGAGGGATCGACTCCATGCGGCATTTGGTTGAAGCTGAGTAAGGTGGGTGTTCTTAGTTTATAAATCACCTTCATATCCCTTCTTCTCATTTTTTTTTAAAAGGGGTGGGTATTATGTTACGTGAGGATACAACAAAAGAAGTTTTGTTTCATACTTGATCATTCTGGCAAACTGCGTATTGTTCATCTGGATTTTGGGTAGTGTATTGCTGCAAGGAACAAGTGTTACAGTTTGGGCATTGTGTAACATCCCGATATTTTTAAGATGGATAATTATCGGGATATTACCAAGGACGTTCGGAATGCTAAATCAATAAACATTTCAGTAACGTTTTTCCCCGTATACGTGATGTAATTGAAGTGTTGGGATTACAAGGATATTTCATTACATGTTTACACGTGCCATTTGTGACGTGTATCTATGAAGGAAACGTTGTGGGGATCACATTGAGTGCGAAATGATAGTGAAAAGTGAAGAAAATGGACTTGAGGACGCCTGGGGACGCCAATCTGCGTCCTAAACTTGCTGTTTTGAGAAGTTGCGGACACTGGATGTGGAAAGTGCGGACGGTGCGGACAAGGCAGGCCACATCCGTAATGAATCTGTTTAGATCTGGAGTTTTTCGGACGACTGCAGACAACTCGATTCAGCATCCGAATGAATCTGTCCAATTTTTGGGACAATTCGGACGCCACATGCAGACAATGCGGACGACGGCACGACGTTCGAAAACAGGGCTGCGGACGGTACGGACACAGTGGGAACTCCATTTTCTATTCGAACCTCCTGCATTTCTTCGCTTCTCCTTCGTTTCTGCTGAGGGGAAACTTTGCTCGAGCTGGGAGGCCAAGGAGCTGCACGAGAGATTCAAAGGGTAAGGAATGGGTTGTCTTGACCATTTGGAAGCCCTACACCCAAGTATTGTCGTGTGTATGAGTTGTTTCGTGGTCTGGTTTTGGTTGTTTCTGTAGTTGCCTCAATTTCTATATGATTGTTTTATTTTGGTATGTTACTGAGCTTGAATAAAATAGAGGAGAAACGTATGTTACTGAGCTTGAATAAACAGAGAAGAAACGTTTAAAATGGAAGAAAAGTATGAATGAGTTCTTTACAGATTTTTCTAAGTGATGAAAAAGAAGTTATGATGTAATGATTCCATGGTTCTTTTACAGATTTCTATAGATTTCTAGTGATGCTAAAGAAGTTATAATGTTAGATAAATGATCAATGCTTCCTGTTTTGCTTTAGATGACTTTGTTGGTGGTGTTTAAGCATATAGAGTATTCCAAATGTTATTTCTTTGGCTGCTGTAAGATTTCTGATGAGCTCCGTTGATTTCCTGCAATAGTTGTTACTGCTTTTACTTTCTGCCTTGTAGATATTATCTTTGTTATTTCTCTTTTATGTATGTTACTGTTATGCTCAACAAGTAAATACGTGAAAAAAGAGAAAAAGGTCCAGACACTTCTAAAGGGAAAGTGAATGGAAATGAGAACCATGACTAGAATGGGAAGGAAAAATGAAAGGAATGAATAACTATGGTGATGACTTGATTATTTCATCTTAAGCATAAGCCTATTTCGTTGATATGTTTATTTCACCGCTGTTGGTATCATATGAGAAGCATGTAGTAGTAGTGTTGTTGTTGTGATTATAGTATAGAAAACAGGATTATCCAAGTATATTCTCTTCCATTGTTATGTGTTAATTGTATATGTTTTTCCGCTATTTCATGTAGTCATTAAAAGTATGATAAGTTCCCTTGTGTAGTCAATTTAGAAGCATGCTTTGTGACTATCTAACTGGATTTTGGAAACTGATTTTGCTTAATTTACTTTGATGTGATATGTTTTTAACTTAAATTAGTTGTTAGATATAAATGAAAAATTTTATGATAGATTTTAAAAAGGAAACAAATAACTTAAAAAGTAACCGAGCTTTACAAGTAGACTGATCTTCTTTACAGATTGCATGTCAAAAATGTGGTCGACCAAGGGAAAAATGGTCGACCGAAAAATGTATATAGATTGCTCCGTTTTCTCGAAGCAGTGAAATTTGGTTGATCACCTAAAAAATGGTCAATTGACGTGGTTGACAAAACTGAAGAAAATAGTTGACTTGTATGGAGAAGAATTGCACGTAATGGTAAAATGGCGGTGGACCAAATTTGTTAAGTGGTCGACTGCGCAGTGGCTTGGGTGAAGAAATCTATAAATAGATGAAAACTCCGAGTGGAAATTATCTTGAGCTATCTATAAAAAATGAAGTGTTGCCAATTCGTAAGATCATTTAAGCCTTCTTGCTATTGCTTAAGATACCTCATTCATTGTGTAACCTTCAGAGATATCTATTTTGTAAGTGAGAATTTGTGTGTTGAAATTTGTTAACAAACAATTACTTGTTGAGTGTAAGAGATGGTGAACCTGTTTGTAAGGTTGGATTGACACCCTCAAAGGTCAATCAAGTGTAACCCATGCGATTGAAGTGAAATGATCTTTAAGGAGGAGCCTTGAAGCGCAGACATAGGTGTGCTAAACCGAACCGCATTAACAACTCGATTTCATATTTCTCTTCCTTATCTTTTATTGTGCTCAGCTATTGCATCAATTAGTTATCAAATTTGGGATTAAATATCTTAAATAAACTTAATTAGTTTGGTCATAATAATCACTTGAAAAGGTTTTTGAAAACCTAATTCACCCATCTCATAGGTTATTTCGATCCTACATTTGATATCAGAACAAGGTTTTGAACTTTATTGTGATTAATTGTTAAGTTATCTTTAATAAACACACATGACTTTTAACATGAACAATATGCAGGTAGAAGGACAATCAATTTCTAAGCCACCATTCTTTGATGGAAATGACTATACATATTGGAAATCAAGAATGAGAACTTTTATTCAATCAATGGATTAATCACTTGAACCATGTTAACAACTCGATTTCATAATTCTCTTCTTTATCTTTAATTGTTAAGTTATCTTTGATAAACACACATGACTTTTAACATGAACAATATGCATGTAGAAGGACAATAAATTTCTAGGCCACCATTCTTTCATGGAAATTACTATACATATTGGAAATCAAGAATGAGAATTTTTATTCAATCAATGGATTATGATTGATGGTATATTATTGAGAATGGACCATACATGTGTAATACCCAGACTTTTTTTTTATATCGGAGTTTAATAAGGATAATTGGAAGGTAATTGGGAATATTGGAGTAATTGCACAATTATTAGGGTATTACCAAGAACGTAATCGTTAGATTATATATTATGGAAATTAACGTAATCAAATAAATAAATTATAATTAAATTATAATATATTTGGTTAATTGGGATTAATATGTATAAGTGGGGATGTATTTTTGATTTAACTGAACTGGTTCGGTTAAGGGACCGATTCAGCTCTTCTCATTTCGTCTGGCCTTCAGCCATTTCACCAAATGAGAAGGGGGGTATTAAGATTTAAATTGAAATTAAATAGATAATTTAATTAATTCAATTATGGTATTAAGATTAAATTAAAAGAGAAATGAAATGAGAAGGAGATATGAATTGGTGATGGGTTGACTGAACCGGTTCAAGGATGAACTAGTCTAGTGTGCCAGTAGAACCAAATGGCCCATGGCCATTTTTTTTGTCTTTAGGAAAGAAGAAACCGATTAGAAAAACAAAGAGAAGGAACGAGAGAGAGAGAGAGCATGGCGACGGAGAAGGGAGAACGAGGGAGACGCGACGGGAGAGATGGCGACAATGGAGTTTGCCGGCAGGTTCTTCACGGCGGGGGTTGCTGTGCCATGTGAGGAATGGTGACACGATTGCAGGAGGCTAGGGCTAAGGATTGAATCATGCCGGTGACAATTTTCTGGCTTTGGAAGAGGCGTAGTCGAGGTACGCCGATGATTTCTGTCCCCCTCCTTCGCGTTCTGTTGGCCAGCATTGATGGTTGGCGTTGGAAAGGACGTTGGCTGGTGATTTCACGTGGAGCGTCGGGGGGGAATTGACAGTTCACGCTGGACCTGCCGAAGGCCCTGGTCTAGCTTGTGGTTTGGTTTTCTCCCCTAGTCCTTGCTCTGTGGTAGTCGACAGAGGAGATGTCGTAGACCTCTTAGCAGTTGATGGCAGGGATAGGTTATGGAGTACCTCTATAGAAGACATAGAAAGGGTAGAAGTAGGGTGATGGGTACCCTCTGAAAGATGTAGAAATGCATTGGAGGAGGAGGGATTGGCAGAGTGCCTCGGGTGAACTGGGCAGAGAGCAGAATTTGCTCTTTGGAGGTGGAGCCGAGGAAGGAGGAAGGTAGAAGAAACATGAGCGGCAGGGGCTAGGACCTCCATGGAGGGAGCTGGGGGTCGAGAGCTAAAGGATGATAGAGGAAGAAGAGAAATAGAGAAGGATGAAGTTGGAGGTAGAGCTGGGAACTCTTGAGGTTGGCCGAGAGCTTCTGAGGGTGAGCTTCCTTCTCTGTTATTTTGGTTATTTGGTTTCTGTCTTCGGGCGATGCAGTTAAGGATTATGAATTAGTTACTTGATGAAATAATCTGTTGTTGTTAAGTTACAATTTTGATTATGAATATGGTTTTGGGGTATATAATTATTGGAATTTGTTTGAGTGGTGATACATTGGAGTACTTCAAGTATGCTCTGTAGTTTTGATTAACTGTCATGGGCTAGGTAAGTCTCTATGATGTTAATGGTCTGAAACATGTTTAAGTGTATATTCAAATTGATTGTTCGGGGTAGGAAACGTTAAACCTGTTGATGTTACATGAAATGGACTAGTCTCACTGCATAGTGGTTATGCTAAATGCCTCTGTTGGTGATTATGGCTAATTATATTGAAGATGTCAACTAAGTTGTAAACAATAGAAACGGTTAAGTAATTAGGTATTCATCTAGGGGGACTTAGGATTTGAGCTCGTATAAGTAAGGTTATTAATATGTGATTTTAACGACAGGTTATTCAATGATTGTGAAGGTATTGAAAAAGAGAAAAAGGGACAGTGATTAAGTGCGAGCACACAATAAAGAATTGAAGTATGGAAATATGGGTGTCTTGGCCAGAGGGAGCCCTACACCACAAGTAGAGTGCGTGCGTTTTATGTTCGTTTTCTGAATGCTTACTGTTAATTACTTTGATGATTTCTTGCTTTATTTCCTCGTTGATTCCTTGCCATGGATATTTCCTTGGTTTGGATAGTGTAGAATTGTTAGCACTTGTTAGAATATGATTTGCTACATGATTCATTTCTTTTATTGTGATCAAATGCTTTACTTTGTAGACATATTCTTTATTGTTAATTGTTCTTCTTACTACATATGTTCTACTTTAATTGTTGTGATACATTGTTGTGATAAATAATCAATGAGTGAATGTGATAAGTGTAAATGATGAGATTGTGAAGGATGAGAAGCATGAATGAGCTAAGAGTTTTTATCTGTTAATGGATGTTACTTGTTGTTTCGTTATCAACTATAAAGCTGCTATTTCCTTCATTATCGTTCGACCATCATCTGTTTATGTTTACTTGTTAACCAATCTAGTTGCATATTAACCGATAAATGCCAATCCATTGAGCATGTTAATCAACTAAAGTAATTATGACTAGAGTAATTAACTAGAATCTTTGTACGTTTAATACAATAAATCTTGAGCATGATTAATATACTAGAACCCTAAACTATTAATTATAATGACTCCCATGAGCATGTTAATTAACTAGGTTAATTAACTAAATGTGATTACTTAGTGGGCATGTAAATTATAATTTGTAAGCATGTTAACTGACTAGGTTAACTAATGAGTATGTTAATTAACTAATTAATTATAATGAATTTGAGTATGTAAATTAACAAGGATAACTAACTAGAATGCTAATCGTATCACCCTTGAGCATGTAATTAATTAGGATAATAACTAGACTAGTAAATAAAGCATGTTTACTTAATTAGAATAAAAACATGCTTAATCAACTAGAATAAGAATTACCAATGTACAAGTATGTTTCCGTTATTTGTTGTCTAAGCATGTTTCCATTACTTGTTTAAACCATGATTCCATATTTAGTTTAACTTAGTTTAAACAGCATGTTTAGTTGATTGTAATTCGTCGTACGTTACTTTATCGTCTTATATTGTTCATTCGTTGCTTTCAGTTCGATATCATAATTGTTCCCTGTCACGCACTTTCAATCATAATCGCTGTGCTCTAGTCATAGGAAGTGCCACCTTTGTGGTGGTAGGCAAGCATGCATAAGTGAGGTAAAATGTTATGAAAAGGAAGGAGAAAAGGGAATTGGGAGTGGATGGGTAGCGGATGTAGTCTGCAATCTAGGCGGAGCCCCTCCCTCACAGGGTACGAGAGTTCTAGATTGCAAGTAAAAGGTTAGATTCGAGTAGTATGCCATTGCACGAGAAAAACCTCTCAATTCCAGCTCGAAGTATGAGTAATGAATAAATGGATTAGAGTAAAAGTAAAGTAATTAACGAACGAATGACTTAATGAAAGGATTGGTTTGGGTGGCCCCCATTCCAAAATGGACTAAAGAGTGACATTTCATAACTAAATTAAACCCTCTTCCTTACTGTGCCATTAGGCTTACGTATTACTTGTGGTGTAGGTACATACGACGAATAGATAATAAATCTAAAGCAGGGATGAAGGGTTCGCACGCGTGAGACTCGTGGCTGGCCAGGCTAGAGCGGGAAGAGAAAATGGTTGTAATAACTTCTATTTAATTGTTTAGTTCTTTCATTTAAAAGACTTACGCTTTTGCAAAGTTTTAAATAACCCGCAACGTTTTAAATAGATGATTTCAAGACACTTTTGCATTTTATTATTTGATTTTCTTAACGAGTTTAAAGGAAGGATCAGTAGCGATCTGGGTTTAGCGTCATGCTCTGATTTGGTCTTATAAAAGAGTCTTTTGAAAACTGTAAAATTCTAGCATTTTCAAGGAATTACTAAATTTTGGGTCATGCAGTTGATATCAGAGCATGAGTTTTAAAAACGATTTCGTGTATTGCTTTGATCATTTTTAAAACAAAGTTCATAGATCGCTTGTTTTGTTTTACTGCATTTTAAACGAGCTCTAATACACTGGTAAAATGGGTTTGGGAAAAGGTCAAACTAGTAAGGTAGTTTGCGTGCCAACACAAGCCTCAACGTGGAAAATCCTTCATCACTGTAAGTATACTTCCTAATACTTTACTAATACATGATATCTTATTTAAAATTGATAGATGAATTGTTAGGAGGTAATAGGGACTAGCGGACTAGGTAGACGCGGTAAGTATTTCGTGAGTGATCCATGAATGTACCCGATATCGTTTGGACGTCATATTTGGATTTTAGATTTTCAGATTTCGAATATTGTGGAACTATTTGGGATTCTTATAAAGGATTTTAGCTTTTGGGGGAGTGTAAAAACATGGGAGACTCTACCCAAATTTTTGGAAAATGAGCGAAAAGAGAATCCCAAGCAAAATTAGGCCAACTAGACAGTTGTCGTCTAGGTGACGATGAGATAGACCAACTAAATAGATAAACGTGGTCACCTAGGCCACAACGGGCTAGCCAAGCAATTGCCCACCTAGTGTTGACCTTAGAAGAAAATTTTAGTTTGACCTTAGTGAAGAAAGTTGGATGAGAAACCTGTTGGATAGGGTAAACTGATTCCTACATAGGTTAGATTTGGACTGGTAGTTTCCGACATATGTGGAGTAATATTGGATTAAGGTTTGGATGGATGATAAGATTTATGTCAGACTTGGATTATGTTCTCCATCTCGTTTTGCATCCAATCAAGGTAACCAAGAATGTGACTGCGCAACTGTACGACAAGAGTGGATTCAATCAGGTGAGCTTCTCCTGGAACGAGTACGGAAACAAAGATGGGAGCAAAAATTGGAACAGAAACAGAAACAGAAACAGAAACATGAACATATACGGAGACGGAGATGGAAATGAAGACAGAAACGGAAACGAAAATGAAAACAGAGAAGGAAATGGAGACGAAAATGGAAACAAAAACGAAAACGGAAAAGAAGACGGAAACAGAGACAGATACGGAGATGAAAACAGAAAGGGAAACGAACTTCCAGGAATGAATTTCTGGGAAGTGATACAGAAATAGAAACAGAAATAGAAACGGTGACGGGCATGGATACGGAATAGATACGGAAATGGAAACTGAAACAGAACAAAAATGGGAACAGATAGGGAAACAACTATGGGAACAAAAACTGAAATGGAAACAGAGACGGATACAGATATTGGAACAAGAACTGAAATCCAATCAGAAATGGGTACAGATACAAAAAAAAAAAAAAGAGAAGTAAGATGGAACGCATCTGACTCAGCTAAATAGCAGTGTAGTTCATAACTTGGGAAAGCTTAGATGGACGGAATTGATGGTGGAGAGTACGTTCGAGTATGCCAAAGTCGTGGGTGAGATAGGAAAGTGTAAGTGCTAGGTCCTAAGTCATGAGTGAGAAGGATCTGAGGGGTAGAATCGTATAGGAAAGGTGAGTTTGATGTCAAGTTGGGGAGTCTTTTGGTGGTAAGAGAGTCGTGGAGACTCTTTCTCGGTGTTGAATTCAGATAGAAGAGGTGGAAAATTTTGATGTGGAACATCAAATTTAGGAGATAATGCCGCATATTCAAGAATTGAGCGGTAACTATGGAGTAGTTATTGGAATGAAGCAATAATTTAGATATGAGAAAGTTGTCATTTTGCTCTTGATGTTGAAGAATGGCTATAATTAAGGCATTTCTTCCCTTAGAATTGAGGTAATCAGAGTTACGCAGCGGTAGTGTGACGAGTGAATGCTAGGGTTCGATCGACTTTTTGGTGCTAAGAGACATGATTGGATGAAGTAAACAGGTAGTTATAAGCATGAAGGGATAGTTAACATAGATAAAAATGAAGTATTAGGACCACTGAGGGAAATATGTCATCAAATGGGGTAGCTAAGAAGAGATTTGATGCGTAGCTAGGTTAGTGAGAGTACTAGGAATGGCAAATTTCGAGGACGAAATTTATTTTAAGGAGGTGAGTATGTAATACCCTGATGTTTTTTTTTTATATCGGAGTTTAATAAGGATAATTGGAAGGTAATTGGGAATATTGGAGTATTGGACAATTGTCGGGGTATTACCAAGAATGTAATCGTTAGATTATATATTATGGAAATTAAAGTAATGAAAATAAAATAAATAATAATTAAATTATAATATATTTGGTTAATTGGGATTAATATGTATAAGTGGGGATGTATTTTGGATTTAACTGAACCAGTTCGATTAAGGGACCGGTTCATCTCTTCTCATTTCGTCTGGCCTTCGACCATTTGACGAAATGAGAAGGAGGTGTATTAAGATTTAAATTGAAATTAAATAGATAATTTAATTAATTCAATTATGGTATTAAGATTAAATTAAAAGGGGAATAAAAAGAGAAGGAGATATGAATTGGTGATGGGTTAACTAAACCGGTTCAAGGATGAACCTGTCCAGTGTGCTAGCAGAAACAAATGGCCCATGGCCATTTGTCTTGCCTTCGAGAAATAAGAACCCGATTAGAAAAACAGAGAGAAAGAATGAGAGAGAGAGCAGGGTGATAGAGAAGGGAGAGACAAGGAGAACAAGGGAGATGAGACGGGAGAGACGGAGATGATGGAGTTTTCCGGCAGGTTCTCACTGCGATGGTCGTCGTGCGATGTGAGGAATGGCGACACGAATCACAGGAGGCTAGGGCTCGGGATCGAATCATGCCAGCGACGATTTTTTGGCTTTGGAAGAGGCGTAGTTGAGGTACGCTGATGATTTTTGTCCTCCTCCTTTACGTTCTGTGTGGGCGGCGTTGATGGTTGGCATTGGCATGGACGTTGGCTGGCAATTTTTCTTGGAGTGTCGGGGGGGGGGGAGGGGTGTGGGGGAATTGGTAGTTCAAGCTGGACTGGCCGAAGGCCCTTGTCCAACTTGTGGTTTGGTTTTCTCCCTTGGTCCTTTCTCTACGGGTACTCAATAGAGGAGACGTCGTTGACCTCGTAGCTGTGGATTGCAGGGATAGGTTATAGAGTGCCTCTATAGAAGACGTAGAGAGGGCAGAAGTAGAGTGATGGGTACCCTCTGGAAGATGTAGAAATGCATTGGAGGAGGAGGGATTAGAAGAGTGCCTTAGGTGAGCTAGGCAGAGAACAGAATTCGCTCTCTGGAGGTCGAGCCAAGGAAGGTGGAAGGCAGAAGAAACGTGAGCTACAGGGGCAAGGAGCACCATGGATTGATCTAAGGGTCGAGACCTAAAGGATGATAGAGGAAGAAGAGAAACAGAGAAGGATGAAGTTGGAGGCAGAGCTGGGAACTCTGGAGGTTCGCTGAAAGCTTCTGAGGGTGAGCTTCCTTCTCTGTTATTTTTGTTATTTGGTTTCTGTCTTATGGTGATGCGGTTAAGGATTATGAATTAGTTACTTGATGAAATAATATGTTATTGTTAAGTTACAATTTTGATTAAGAATATTGGTTTGGGGTATATAACTATTGGAATTTGTTTGAGTGGTGATACATTGGAGTACTTCCAGTATGCTCTATAGTTTTGATTAACTTTCATGGGCTAGGTAGGTCTCTGTGATGTTAATGGTCTGAAGCATGTTAAGTGTATATTCAAATGGATTGTTGAGGGTAGGAAATGTTAAACCTGTTAATGTTACATGAAATGGACTAGTCTCACTGCCTAGTGGTTATGCTAAATGCCTCTGTTAGTGATTATGGCTAATTATACTGAAGATGTCAACTAAGTTGTAAACAATAAAAACGGTTAAGTAATTGGGTATTCATTTGGGAGGACTTAGGATTTGGGGTCATAGAAGTAAGGTTATTAATATGTGATTTTCACGACAGGCTATTAAATGATTGTGAAGGTATTGAAAAAGAGAAAAAGGTACAGTGATTAAGTGCGAGCACGCAATAAAGAATTGAGGTAAGGAAATAGGGGTCTCTTGGCCAGAGGGGGCCCTACACCACAAGTAGAGTTCGTGCGTTTTATGTTTGTTTTCTGAAATGCTTATTGTTAATTCCTTAGATGATTTCTTGCTTTATTTCCTCATAGATTCCTTGCCGTGGATATTTCCTTGGTTTGAATAGTGTAGAATTGTTAGCACTTGTTAGAATATGATTTGCTCCGTGATTCATTTCCTTTAATGTGATCAAATGCTTTACTTTGTAGACATATTCTTTATTGTTAATTGTTCTTCTTACTGCATATGTTCTACTTTAATTGTTGTGATACATTGTTGTGATAAATAATCAATGAGTGAATGTGATAAGTGTGAATGATGAGAGTGTGAAGGATGAGAAGCATGAATGAGCTAAGAGTTTTTATCTGTTAATGGATGTTACTTGTTGTTTCTATCAACTATAAAGCTGCTATTTCCTTTGTTATCATTCGGCCATCATCTTTTTATGCTTACTTGTTAACCAATCTAGTTGCATGTTAATCGATAAATGCCAATCCATTGAGCATGTTAATCAACTAAAGTGATTATGACTAGAGTAATTAACTAGAATCTTTGTACGTTTAATACAATAAATCTTGAGCATGATTAATTTACTAGAACCCTAAACTATTAATTATAATTACTCTCATGAGCATGTTAATTAACTAGGTTAATTAACTAAATGTGATTACTTAGTGGGCATGTAAATTATAATTTTAAGCATATTAACTGACTTGGTTAACTCTATGGAACTCAAAAAGTACAATCGGCTAAACTCAAACAACAAATCTGGTCTTCAGACTTCAATTAAGTATAACTTCCAAAGCTTAAGGAATTAGGAGCTGAAATTTGCAGAGTTTCACATCAACATTCCAGGCAACAACATATCAAATATTCAAATTAAAACACGTTCTACACAAAGATATATGCTCTGACGAAATTAACCCTCGGAGTAGGGTTTTGAGGGTAGATTTTGGCGAACAAAAATTATACAACAAAATCTCAACTTGCATACATCCAATCAACGTCAAATTTGGAGGAGCGTCACTTCACAATCTCAAGATTATCTCTGCCAAAAATGAGTATCATCTAATAACCATAAATAAAGTAAAACACAACCATAAATCCGACGAGAATCTATTCAGTACAAAAAACAAAATCTCGGCCAACTTCTATTTCCTTCCAAAACAAGATCAACACATCCAAATCTCAACAAAATCTACACCACGTCCATAATAACATAAATATAGGTCAAGAACTTCAAGAAACCAAAACCTTCTTTCAATAGAAAGGATGAGAAATAAGTAACAAACCAATGGAGTCCGCTAAACCTCCAACACCAGAGTGGCGACTGGTTCGGCCAACTCAAAAGGATGACTCTCACCAATGGGGGTTGCTAGCTCTTCTACCTCCACGCCCCAAGCACCACCTCACACGAAAGAGATGCTGAAAGAAGCAGCAAGAATCAATTTGTGTAAGAACTAGCAAGAAAACACAAACCGATTTTGAAGATGGAAGATGGCTAAGTGGGATCTCCGCGAGTCTTTAAACAAGAACAAGAACAAGTCTCTTTAGGGTTTATCAAAAGTTCAAAAGTGCAAGTCAGGGTTCATTAGAGAGGGTAAAATACCTCTCTAATGGAACATTACATTTTACAAAAATACCCTAAACAACAAATGACAAAACTATCCTTAACAATAACACGAGCACAATAATTCCGAGTTTGGATTTTTGTCTCTGTAAAGGGGACGTTTGACATAGCAAAAGATACCCAAATATGATGCCAAATAACTCTTTGGAACGCTCTTGCTGTCCGCTACAAGTTGTATGAAGGACAAAATTTGAATCACAGGCTTTCTGATTGCCAAAAGAGCCCTCGAACTGCCGGAGGTCAGATTCTAGGCAGAAAGGAAAGCCCACCATTTCTTCTATGATTTACATAACATCCACTAATCCAAATGCACCAACTTCTCTTTGTTAAATTGATAAAAAAAAAAAAACTCTCATCCAAGTTAGCTAGAGAAGAAACACTTACAAAATAAATAAAAAATGTTAGAAAACAAAAAAGCCCTTGGTACGGGCTCAGGTGACAGGATCTTAGGGCACATCACATGCTTTGAGGATTAACTTGAAGATATAGAATTCTATGCATTCACGGGCATTCATGCATCATGGTTTTCAAAATGTTACTAACATGGTTTTAAGCATGGTTTTTGAAAAGTAAAAGGAAACGAATAAGAAATATGAATAAACATAATTAAGTCTTATATAAGAAAGATAAAGGGTAAAGAGAAATATGTAAAGAAAATGAGAAGGGTTTGAGTTAGCTTAAGTTCACCACTCAATCCCGAGTTGTTAGCAGAAAGGAAATGTTAAAAGTCCATCATGTGGACTAAGTTCACCATCATAATGCAAGTTCACCGTTTGTGGCATCATGATGGACTAAGTTCACCATCATGATGCAAGTTCATCATTTGCAGTACAAATTCACTATGCTAGCTTAAGTTCATCAGCATGGTACAAGTTCACCGCGAGGCCCTAAGTTCACCAATACAACCTAAGTTAACTAATAGAATTAAGGTTCATTAAATTTCAAGTCAAGTTAAAGTAAAGTATAGTTCAACTTAAGTAAATGGTAAAGTAAGGTCAAGATGATGTAAAGGAAAACGGAAAAAAAAAACAAAAAAGAAAACAGAAAACTGTATATTGTTTTTAAAAGCTGCATGTGCATTGCATGTTTTATTATATATCACTTACTGAGCCTTAGGCTCATAGTTTAAGTCTTGTAATGTAGGTACGTGCGAGAACAGGTTAAAGAGCAGTTGATGAAGGATTTACACATGTGGATTATGTGGCTGGCTAGGGTAAAGGGATTAAAGGGAATGGTTTGTAAAGAGTTTTATAAAGTATTTGAATTGTAAAAAAAGTAATTTTATTTATCGCGATTTCAACTATTTTGTTTTACTAATAAAAGTTTTCCTCTGTTTTTATAAAAGAAAAATGTCTTGAAAAAAATGACACCTTTCAAGAAAGGAAAATCGGGTTGTTATAGAGGCCCACACATATTTTACTATGGAAAGGAGCCTAAGAAGACAAGCTTGAAGAGCAAGAAAGATCAATGCAAGAAGAGTTACAGAAACCTTTCCAATTGGCCAAGCAAGAAGACAAAAGGAAGGCCGATTATTGCATGGATATGGCAACCATCCAAGTGGCAAAACTTGAAGAGAAAGTAAATGCCAAAAACCATCAAAACTTGGAGGAAAAGAAAGCAAAGAATAGTTAAATATTTACTTTATAAAATTACCTAAATCCTAGTATAGTAATCGGACAAGTTGTGGTTAAGTATTAGCTTATTTCCTACTATGTTATTGCCTATTCTATGGTTTGTAATTGGCTATATAAAGCCACCTAGTGTACGTATTTTAGATAGTTGAATTGGAATATTGAAAGCTTTTGCTTCTCTTTGAATTTGGAGTGATTCCTTATTCCCCTTTGGTGTATTCTATCCAAAGCTCTTTGTATGTGTGATATCACAAATTAAGGTTATTGTATGTTGGTAACCCTTCTTATTGGCATTCATGTTCTTGTTCCTTTGTAGGAAGATTGTGTAAAGAGGTATTCAACTTTCAAGAAGAATCGAAATTAGTGGAGTTTCCATATGAATCAGCCACTCATAGGTTAAGTTCCTTACACCCTTCTATTGGTGTATCAATTTGAGTACAACACATCATCAACAAACAGATGGTCAATCTGAGCATACAATCTAGATTCTAGAGGGTATGTTGTGATCTTGTATTCTTGATTTTAGAGATAGTTGGGTGAATCACTTGCCTTTGGTGGAGTTTGTTTATAACAACATTGATGCACCATGGATAAGGGGATAGATGGAAACCTCTTGATGCAAACGGCTATTAAAGGCAGAAACAGACCCAAAATGGTAACTAGATTTAGGGGTGTGCAGAACCGGCCTGGTACCGGGTTTAGTCCACATATATGGAGCACTGGACCGGATCCGGTCCGGTGCTATCAGGACCGGTTCTGCACGGTACCGGTCCCCGGTACATGGTACCAGAGAACTGGTACCGTGTAGAACCGGGAAGTTTTAATTTAGGGCAAAAATCACAAAATGCAAATCCCTAATCAGATTTTCCAAATCCCACCTGTCTAAGCAGCTACCCGACCCTAATCGATCCGACGTCCGACGATCCCTAATCCAGCAGGCAGCAGCCTCCTCGTCCCGGCCTCGACTCGACTCCCTGTCGGTGCTTGCGCTCCACTCTCCAGGCTCCTCGTCGGAGCTCCACTCTCCAGCCTCCTCGTCGTCAGCCAGCGAAGAGCGAGCTCTGATTTTCGTCCGTCGACAGTCACCACTGCCAGCTCCGAGCTGACGAGCTCCGTCCATCGACCGTCGCCAGTCGCCACTGCCAGCTCCGAGCTTCGAGTTCCGAGCTCCGTTCGTCTGCAACTACTGTTGCCAACTCCAAGCTCCGACCTCTGTCCAGTGTCCATCGCCACCATGCCACTGCCACTGCCACTGCCAGCTAGCTTGGTTAGCACTCTAATGTACTCTGTTCTGTGTAGTGTTTTGTTGCTGAATGATCTGTTCTGGGCCTCTGGCAATGGTTGAATTATCTGTTTAGTGTTTTGTTGCTGAATGATCTGTTCTGTTTTGTTTAGTGTTTTGCTGAATTATCTGTTCTGGCAATGGTTGAAAGTTGAAACAATTGATGAATGAATTATGTTATGTTTAGTGTTTTGCATATTGGTAGTTCGTACATGTCAGTTCAGTGTATATTGTTTTGCATCTTGGTAGTTGGTGACGGTTATGTTCATTGTTCTCAGTGTGATTCTGAGATGTATTTTGAAATTGTTTAAAATGTAGATAATGGAAAGCTTTAATGATGAAACAATAGAGAGTGTTAATGTTAATCCTGTTACTGGTCAAACGACGAGGAAAAAATCGGATGTTTGGAATCATTTTACTATGGTTGAAAGTACTGATAAAAACAATCCTAGAGCAAGATATAATTATTGTGCTCAGACTTATGCTTGTCATCATACAAAGAATGGGACTTCAAGCTTGAAAAAGCATATTAATGCTTGTAAAAAGTTATTGGCAAGTGTAGATACGAAGCAAAAGACTTTAAGCTTCAAAACTGTCGATAATATGGGTTCAACTTCCACATCTGCATCATTTAGTACTGCAACTTGCCGAGAACTTCTAGCAAATATGATTATTGTTCAAGAAATGCCTTTTAAGTTTGTTGAATCAGAGGGTTTTCGAGTTTATTCTAATTATTTACAACCAAAATTTGTTGTACCCTCTAGATCCACGATTGCACGAGATATTATTGGCATTTATGAGAAAGAGAAGTCAAAGTTGAAAGATTATTTTAAGAACACATCTCAAAGAGTATGTTTGACTACTGATACATGGACTTCCATTCAAAATTTGAATTATATGGTTGTAACAGCGCATTGTGATTTTATTTTGCATAAGAAGATCATAAATTTTTGTTTGATTGCAAATCATAAGGGTGAAACCATTGGAAAAGAAATAGAGAGATGTTTATTTGAATGGGGGATCAAAAAAGTTTTAACAATTACATAAGATAATGCTTCTTCTAATGACGTGGCCCTTTCTTATTTGGTGAAGAGAATTCGAGCTTGGAATGGTCTAGTTTTGAATGGTGAATGTCTGCATGTGCGATGTTTTGCCCATATTTTGAATTTGATAGTATGTGATGGTTTAAAAGACCATCACGAATGTATTATGAGAGTACGTCGAGCAGTGAAGTATGTTCGATATTTTCCTGCTAGACTACAGAAATTTCATAAATGTGTTGAACAAGCTAAAATTGTGTGCAAAAGTAGTGTCTCTCTTGATGTGGCTACAAGATGGAATTCCACGTATTTAATGTTAGCCAGTGCAGAAAAATTTCAAAAAGCTTTTGAGAGATTGATAGAAACAGATGATTATTATCTCACTGATTTGGCTGGAGAAAGTCCTCCCACAACAGAAGATTGGGCTAATATTCAAGAACTTTTAAAATTTTTGCAGGTTTTTTATGATATGACCTTAAATGTTTCAGCCTCATTGCATGTTACTTCAAATACATATGTTTGTGAAGTATGCAATTTGAAAATGGTTATTCAAGAGTATGTTGAAAGTGATGATCCATTATTGAGGCGAATTGCTATTGGAATGGAAAGCAAATTTGATAAATATTGGGGATGCTGCGATAAAATGAATATGTTGATGTATGTTGCAGTTGTTTTAGATCCTCGACATAAAATAGAGTATTTGAAACATTGTCTTTCCATTGTAATGGATTCTAATAAGACGGATTATTTGTTAAGGCAAGTACAACTTGTGATTAAAAATTTATATCTCGAGTATAAAGGTGATGCGGGATTGGAAAATACAGAAGACAACTATAATAGTTCAAGTGCACCAACCACATCTGCTGTCTTACCACAAAAGACAAATTTGAGCCACAATAAAATACATGGGATGTTTCATAGTCGCCCAAAACAAAAAAATGTTTCTACTACGCGGTCAGAAATTGAACAATATTTGTATGAAAAATTGGAAGACAATGCATACAAACTAGACATTCTCATGTGGTGGAAAGTAAATTCATTCAAATACCCAATTCTGAGCAATGTGGCAAGAGATATATTGGCCATTCCTATTTCTACTGTTGCATCGGAGTCAGCTTTTAGTAGTGGAGGAAGAGTACTTGATCAATTTCGCAGTTCTTTGTCCCCAAAGACGGTCGAAGCGCTTATCTGCACTCAAAGCTGGATTCGATCCTCGAAATATGAATCAATCAACCTCAATGATGATATGAATGAGCCAGGTATCTTTCATATTTATAGTGTTTTCTTTTTTCTTTGTTTTATTTATTACTATTGTTTCTAAATTTGTTTTCAACTTATATTTTTCAGATATTATACAAATTACTGACGTTGATGATGAAGTGAATTAGTATGAAATTGATGGTGATCTCAGTGGTATGCTTTATTCACTCGTTAGCATTATCATTTATATTTTATCATATATCTTTGATGTGTAAAAGTCATGTTTCTCTTCTATTTTGTAGGATGCAACCTGTTGACTGTTTTGTAAGTTTCTCATTTTAAGTTATACTTTACTCTAGACATCATTTATCATATGTTTGAACTATATAATTACTGTTTTGAAGTTACAATGTACAAGGCTACAAGCTAATTTTTGTGTTTGTTTTATAATACGAAGGGGTCACTCAAAACTCAATAAGAGTTGCTCAGGTTAGTTATATTTTTCTCCAGAATTGAAGTAATTGAACTCAATTTATTATGTAAAAATAACCTTTGATTTTTTTTTTTATCTATTTTTCAATATTTTTTCAGTGGATGCTTCAAGTTTGGTGGCTCGTCGCGGTGCATACACGTTAATATGAATAAAAGTTTGCCAATGTTAATATGAGAATTCTGTAATTTTTTTACTGATGTTGGCATTTTATATTATTATAATTTTACAATATATTTTTTAATATTTAAAAAAACAGGGTACAAAACCGGTACTAGAAGGGAACCGGAACCGGTAAACCCCGGTCCAGAACCGGACTGGAACCGGTTCACTGTGGGACAGGTACCGGTCTTCCAAAAAAGGGAACCGGTACCGCCAGTCCGGTGCCGGACCACTGTAAAACCGGACCGGACCGGTACCGTGCACACCCCTAACTAGATTAACTCTGTTTAGGAGTGTCCAAATGATGTTAAATTTGGACCACATATTGCTATATAGGTCCACAGGAAGTCTTCCAAAAATCAGAGGGAGATAAGTTGGGAAATGGAAGTTATGAGCAGAAGGGTTCAAGATGGTCCGAATAGGGACCTAAACTATGCCAATATACTTCAATGGCCTCCAATGGTAGAATCACTCCAACTTGGATCTTTGCAAGCTTTTTACTTCTTTGCTGGGAATGTCCACCTCTAGAAAAAGATAGAGAAAGAAATAGCCTCAAGAGGATTCACCAAAAGCTCACAACAAACACGGTAAAACCTATTTTTGACAC
This sequence comes from Begonia loranthoides, assembly GCA_022433065.1. Taxonomy (NCBI): domain Eukaryota; kingdom Viridiplantae; phylum Streptophyta; class Magnoliopsida; order Cucurbitales; family Begoniaceae; genus Begonia; species Begonia loranthoides. The sequence continues at coordinate 24,212,562 of CM039468.1, read as the reverse complement.
AAAATCTGATCGACAAACACTAAAAGGGTTTTGCCAAAATGGAGGTAGCTCCAACCTTTAAAAAAGGATAACTCTAAGCTGAATATTTTTCTCCCCTAGGGTAGACCTTATAGACGGTTTAAATACCCCTCTAATTAGGGCTGCCATTAAAAGGTAAATTACAAAATTGACCAATTAAAAATAACAACAAAAATATGCTCTCGGCTACTAAGCTAAACCGAGAGCAACACAAACATAATATTAGTTTGTTACATCCAAATGACCTAAATAAAACCATAAAATGAAACTATGCTACCTCCCTTGAATCCTTAGTCTTGAACGAAGAAAAGAACCAATTGGTTTAATTTTTAAACCCTCTTCAACTGAATTTGTGCCTAAATTCTAAGTGAGAAGAAAAGATATCATTTGCTGAAACAAAGCTCTCTGATCCATACTCCATTGACTTAGAAATTTATCTTCAATTGATATTAAAGACCCCATCTTGGAAAGCTTATGATGTCCCTTACAATATTTGTGAAAAAACCATTTCAATATAAGATCGTATAGGCTACCAAAAAAGTCATATACTACTTGGGGGTCTAATTGTCAGCAGTTTTGAGAGAGCTTCATAATTCTCTTAATCTTATGCTTGAATGTTCATTTATGTCCTATCTTAAATTACTTCAAGCCATATAGGGGTGTTTTATGGATGTAATGAATTTTTATATTATTATTTTCTCCACGAACACCTACAAAAGAAACACAAAAATTATGGTTACAAAATCTCCAGGCTTGATTGTGAATTGAGAGAATCCGTGGCACATCATCCTCCTAGGATTGAAAAAGATTTGACCTCAAATCTAGTTTTTCTCCTCCATTGTCTTCTTCACCCAAATAATGAGATAATTCTTGGATCATAATAGTGGTAAAACTCCAAATATTTTCAAATGCTCAAACTTGTTTCCATCATCAAAAAACCGAATCAATATCTTTGAATACCAAACAGATTGTAGCATAAGATCGGATTTCAATTTATTAGCAAAAAACTTCTTCCTCAAGTGCAATAAAACTATGTCTTCCTTGCTGTCAATCAGAGTATTATCCTCCTAACATAAGTATGACCATTCCAAATATAGCTAATAATTTCAACAACAGAAGACTTTCAGATCAACAACTCTCTAATTCCAAAACTAGACATGCAAAAGTTGTTAACCACAATTGAACTGCCATCATAGTTTAAGAAAACATTCTCAAACACATTGTCCAAAGTGTCATTCCAAAATACAATGCTAGTACTCATAACATTAGGAATTTTAATCCTTCCAATTCTAAAAAGCCAAGTAATCAACTTATTTAATGGTACATACCTTTTTGAGAGAGCATTGATTAGTTTGTTTGTTTCTCCATTCTTGTAGTTTAGGATGTCAAGATTCAGATGCAATAAAACTTCTAAGCCAATTGTTGCACCAACAAAAGTGTAATCCAAAATTAAATAAGAATTATGATGAAATATGATGCATTTAGCCAAATTTAGGAGAAACTTATCATGTGTGGTCATTCGATTGAAGAGTGGTTGCTCAAAAGTTTCACATATTCAATATTTTACTGTTTTCTAGATGAAATTGTCGTTCAATATAGGATGCAATCATTCGGCTCCTGGTAGGTAGTTTCTATAATTTCTGCAATTCACTTTAGGTAAGTTCTGACTTTAGAAAACCATAACTTGCTGAATGTAGAAGCATTTCTCATGAAATTTGGACAGCAACTCCCTCATTGGATGATGAATAACTCATCCAAAAATAAGATTTAAAATCACCATGGATTTGGAAATATGACCAGTTGAATGAAATTGGCTGAAAATAACAAGAAATCACAACTTGAACCTTCGTATAGAAACTCCACCAATTTCAATTCTTTTTTAAAGTTGGACACCACTTCACAAACTCTTCCTCTCCAACGGAATAAGAGAACAACTGTCAATAAGAAAGGTTACAAACTTACAATAACCTTAATTTGTGATATTACACATACAAAGAACTTTGGATAGAACACACCAAAGGGGAATAAAGAATCACTCCAAATTCAAAGTGAAGCAAAAGCTTTCAATTTTCAAATTTCACTATTGATGAACCCACGAAAGTGTTGAAAGTGAATTGAGGCACTGGTGTAGCTCACTCGGAGGTTGGAGTGAAAGCAAGGAAGGCTCAGTTGTTGGGAGGAAGGATAGATGCCCTTAGAAAGGGCTGGACGTCAAAATTAAGGTCAACAGATGTCCCTTGAGGGATAACGGACATCCCTTGTATCAAAAGTTAGGCAGATGTTAAAGTAATAGGAACACGGATGACAGATATGGGCAAAGAATGTCCCTCCCTAATAGCTGAAGCGTCGCCATTTGAGCGAAGGCAGAGTCAAGCACTTAAAATGGGGAAGGAAGGACGTCCCTTTTGAGGATCGTACATCCCTTATAGCTTTGAGTTTATGGCGTTAACTGAAAGGGCAAGACAGACATCCCAATTTGAAGAGCGAACTTCCCACAAGGCTAATGAACTGACAGACGTTTAATAGAAGGTGAGGTCTTTTGTAGGATGGACATCCCTTGGTGGGAAATGGATGTCCTTATAGTAATTCTCGCTGAATTTAAAAGAACGGACGTCTCTTTCCTTTGTTGGACGCCTCTGGCTAAGCAGACCTGCCTGCGAGCTACGAAAGGGCAAAGCAGGAATTTAAACAAAATGGTTCTGGAATTATTCCCTTTGCTCTCAGATAATGATGGGGATAGAAATTTGAATTTGTCTGAAGATGAAAAATAGTTCTCGTGGGAGAAACGCATATGAAAGGTCGAAGCTTGGAAGCTAAAATCCCAATGTAATTTGCGGTAGGTATCTCTTGATGGAAAGAGATGAAATGAACAAATAGAAATGTAACAAGTTGGTCCGAACAACACTATGGCGGTGTCTCTGACTGCAACATCTACTTGCAAGAAGAGAACACTCAAACTTGGATATTTGAAAGTTCTCTACAATCTTTGTTGGGAAATCTTCTTTGACGAAACAAAGAAAGAAACAAATAGCAATAAGAGAAATCACCCACAACTTACAATTTGATGATCTCAATTTTTGTTCACACAAACTAATTGGATATTACTCACCGAAAAGGACGCAACAGAGTAAAGAAACTCCAAGGATCAGCAAACATTCAGTTTTCTATTCCATATTCTTCACCTCAACAAATGACAATTAGAGAAGCTTAAATACTAAACTAATTAGAGTTAAGCCCTAATGATCTAATTACATAATTGACCTTAAAGATAAACAACACACACAAATAAACTATTACAAATTGATGTATTAAAAATAAAATGAAATAAATATGATGCAGATCTAGGGTGCATTATACTCCCGGGGTTGAAAAGGAGTTGCCCTCAAATCTAGGGAGTCTTCTACCTCTACCTTCTGCTGATGCTCCTCCCCTAGGATCAAATGAGAAATTTGGATTGACACCAATCACAATGACTTTCTTCTTAGATTTTCCATAATAAGTAGCAAATAAATAGTCTTCCATCATCAAATTAAAGTCAACTTTTCCACAGCCCAAGTCAGCATCTTTATCCACAAACTGTAGAATTTTTCTCAAGCTAGACTCAGATCTTTCATCACTAACATGACTAACAAGCATGGGGCTATGATTTTCTTGGGTTAGCAACATTCCTTTAATTATACCACCAGGCAAGCTTTCTTGTTGGTCATGAAAGCTTTGTTTCTCAAGAATTTTATCATTGTAGGGCAAGAAGGGCTGTAGACTTGCAATCATCATGAGAGATGTCTCCTCATGTAGCTCTTTCTCTTTAACAAATGGCTCCAACTCTGAATTTATATGACTTAGCAGGTTACCTAATGCATTGACAAGTTGGGCATTATATTTCCCTTCTTTCAGAATAAGTTCTGAGGTTATATTATTGTCAATGAGATTTTCTAACTCAAAGAATTCCTCTTCAGACAAATCTACTCTCATGCTCTGGAATTCCAAAGATAGCAGTGGCCCTTCTTCCGATAATATGACTACCTCAACAAACTTTTCTTCTTGCTTAGTCGCTGTCAAAGAGTTATCTTTACAATCCCCTTCATGAAGCAACCCTTCTTTTGGAATTATAATCTCTTCTAGGATATTCTCCTCTATCCTAACTTCTAGTTTGTAATGTGGAAGAACATTTAGACTTTTGCATCAACGCCAGATTTTCACTCATGTTGTCTTGCATTTAACTGGCGTTACTGAAAATGGCTTTCAACTCCTGGCGCTCAGATCGTTGACTCCTGGAACATTTTGGCTCATACCTTGGAATTGGTGGCGGTGTGACGATCTTGATAAATTTTGGAGCATACTTTCTTCTGATGAGCTGATTTATCACACTCTAAGACTTTACGACTTTTTCACCATCTTCTCTTCTGTTGGCAATTAGTTTGTCCCACCATCTTCAAGCTCTTCCTCGGAGCTTTGAAGAAATAATTTTTACCGTGCTCCTTTCTAAAGAATAATAGCGTAGAAAATTTTGTGAACCTTGCCTTTCCAATCCAAATAGCCTTTGGCAAAGTCTGAACTGCTAAAAGTTGGGATAGAAGCAAATAACTCATTTTCTTCTTCACTGTAATACCTCGCATACTGGTAGTCTCATTTCATTATAATGTAAGGGTAAATCACCAAATAACACAATAACAAAAATAGGAACATAGGAACCTAGCACGATTGGCTCTGTCAATTTAGGCTCTAATACCAAATGATACACCCAAGGAAGCATTGAGGATGAATTGAGGCACTGGTGGAGCTCACTTGGAGGTTGGAGTGAAAGCAAGGAAGGCTTGTGTGTTGTGAGGAAGGACGGATGCCCTTAGAAAGAGCTGGACGTCAAAATTAGGGTAAACGGACATCCCTTAAGGGATAACGGATGTCCCTTGAGTGATAATGGACTTCCCTTGTATCAAAGGTTAGGCGTATGTTAAAGGAATAGGAACACGGACGACAGATATGGGCGACAGACGTCCCTAATAGCAAAAGCGTCATTGTTTGAGAGAAGGTAGAGTCGAGCACTAAAAATGGGGAAGGACGGACATCCCTTTCAAGGATCGGATATCCCTTACAACTTTCAGACGATGGTGCTAATGGAAAGGGCAAGAGGGATGTCCCGATTTCAAGAGCGGACTTCCCACAAGGCTAATGAACTGATGGACGTTTAACAGAAGCTGACATCTCTTGTAGGATGAACGTCCCTTGGCAGGAAATGGACATCACTTATAGCAATTATTGGTGAATTTAAAAGAGCAAATGTCTCTTTGCTTGGCTAGACGTCCCTGGCAAAGCAGATCTACCTGCGAGCGACGAAAGGGCGAAGCAGGAATCTAAACAAAATGGTTCTGGAATTCGTCCCTTTGCTCTCAGATAATGATGGGGATGGAAATTTGAATTTGTCTGAAGACGAAAAATAGTTCTCGCAAGAGAAACGCAGATGAAAGGTCGAAGATTGGAAGCTGAAATCCCCTTGTAATTTGTGGCAGTTTTCTCCCGATGGAAAGAGATGAAATGAACAAATAGAAATGTAACAAGTTGGTTCGAAAAGCATTATGGCGGTGTCTCTAACTTCAACGGCTGCTTACAAGAAGACAGCACTCCAACTTGGATCTTTGAAAGTTCTCTACAACCTTTGCTGGGAAATCTTCTTCGACGGAACAAAGAAGGAAAGGAATAGCAATAAGAGAAATCACCAACAACTTACAAGTTGATGATCTCAAATTTTATACACACAAACTAATCAGATATTACTCACCGAAAAGGATGCGGCGGATTAGAGAAACTCCAAGGATGAACAAACATTTAGTTTTCTATTCCAAATTCTTCACCTCTTCAAATGACAATTAGAGAAGCTTAAATACTAAACTAATTTGAGAGTTAAACCCTAATGACCTAATTACATAATTGCCCTTAAAGATAAACAACACACACAAATAAACTATTACAAATTAAAGTATTTAAAATAAATTAAAATTAAATGAAATAAATATGATGCGGATCCGAGGTGCATCAACTGTCTTAAACACTTACGTAAAGTGGCTATAAATAGCCAATTGCAAGATAATGAATAGTGAATAACTAAATAAGAAATAATAACACTAAATCGGCTACCATACACAGTTGAGCATTCTTTACTTAATAATTACTAGGCAACTTAACTTAAAGATTACTTAATTAATTCTTGTTTTCTTCTTTTCCAAGTCTTCATTGCTTTTCGTAGCTATTCCTTCTTGAGCTTGGCCACTTGGATATTTTCTATATCTCCTCATGCCTTGACTTTCCTTAATCTTCATGCTTTGCCACATGGGATTGTTTCCATAATAAACATGCATTGGCTTTTCTTGATCCCCATGAAATGGTGACTCGTCCACTTGGTCCGCTATTGATTTACCTGCCAAATAAGAAGAAGGTAAGTGCTGACGTGTCTTTGGCTCAAACTTTTGTGATTGGACCTTGTAGTCAACCATTGGGCTTCAAACAATATTTTCTCTCAATTAAGAGGGCTTTTGACATAGCAAACAAACTTCAATTATAACGAACCAGCCTATGCTAGAAAGCTTACAAAGTCAGCTACAATCTTCATGAAGCACACTTTTTCATATAATATCGTTCCAAATGCCAAAACCATCAAATACTCATCAAATGTCAAATTGTAGGCAGATTTTTGAAGTCCACCAAATATTCTACATTTGTCTTTGAACATCCACTTATGCTTGGTCTTGAATAACTTCAAGATATTTTGGAAGCTTGATAAATGTCATCCATCCTCTTTCCTCTTTGAAGACCAACAAAATAAATACTCAAAATGTGGCTAGAGAATATCCATACTTGATTGTTGATAGATGGAATCCGTAGTCCATCATCCTCCCGGGTTGAAAAGGATTCAACCTCGAATCAAGTCTTTTTCATCCATAGTTTTCTTCACCAAAATAAGGAGATTCATCATGGACCATCTGTCACGCCCCAAAGAGGGCCCGCGACAGAACGGGGAACGATCCGGCCCAAAAAGAACCAAATCGTCCAACCCTCACTTAAATCCAATAAATAGTAGTGGAAATAAAGTTAAACTTATAAGCCAAATCCAAATAAAAAGTCCATCAGTGACTTTCAAATAACGTGAAATAATTAGTCTAAAATTTAAAAGACAACATCTAAATTTTAAATTAAATAAAGACTAAGGGCAAACCTCACTAAAATAAATAATTGTCTCTAGAAAGTAGAAAAATAATTGAATTGGGTGAACTTCTGAATTTCTACTCTTGAGGTGGAACCTGGGGACTAATTTGATTAATTCCTGAAAAAAAATAAAGTCAATTGGGGTGAGTCGACTTAACTCAGTTGGGAATTATTTTATTTTCAACTTATATGTCATATAAATTTTAACAGGCTTTTCAGTTAATTAAAATAACGGATTAACATATAAAGAGGTGCTGATGAGCAATAAATTGAATAACAAAAATTAACAACAGCGATACTCAGGCGATCGCAAGCCAAAAATACCCTGATCAGGTTTAGGGTTTTGCGCCCAGGGACACGGCACATACAGCTGTCTCATTACTCTAGTTAACAATAAAAATAAATAATTGTAAATGAACTAAAAAGTAAAAGTGACATGCTCGAATGTAATTGAATATTTACATTTTAGCAATTAAAGTACGTTGAATATAAAATAACTCCTACCTCGAAATTGGGTCAATCCATGCTAAGCCCAATCCAAAATAATCACTTAGGTCCAATAGTAGTACGCCCAATACTTCTTAATTTGGAAAACCTAATAATAAATAATTTTAAGAATAATTAATATTAAAATTTATTTATTTATTTATTTTTATTTTTATTTTTTTCAAAATGATTTTTCCTACAAATTGGCCCAACTTAAATTTAACTAGGTCTAAAATTACAGGCCAATAACATAACTTAATTGAAGATTTTATTTAACTCACTACAATACATTCTGATTCAGCCCAAAAATAAAACTTTGTTCTGGTTCAAGAGTTAGCCCTAATTTAATACCCAATCTGGTTCAGCCCAAGAATAGCTCAAAAATCCATTTCGGTAGTTCGGCCCATCAGGGCCTGTTCTTGGCCCAACTGGAAAATCTTCCAGTTGTACACTTTGGACGTAGTCCAGGGTGCTTCCTCCTTCTGGTATCCAACCAGAGGCATACATTCCCGACAGCTTCAAAACGTGATCAACAACAATTTCCAACAAGAAATTACAGTGGACAGAGGCTGAGTTCACATACGGATCTCTTCCTTGAATTTTTTTTTCTAAAAGAAAAAAAAAAGAACTAAACTTTAACAATTCAGGCAAATTTATCAAGCATTGATGGCCGATTGGAGTTGAGAACTCCTTTCGTCTTCAAGGAAAAACATACTTAGACTCGATTCCCAATTCTTCAAACTCAATATTAGATTAATCCAATCTTTAGAAAGTAAGGAGTTTGATTCTTTTACATACATTATAATTTCTTATTTCCGAAGCCTCAATCAATCGAAATATAACTCCCCAAATTCAACCTTTTTGGAAAAAAACCACTCATTAGGCTTTGTTTCGGAAGAATAAAATTGAAGGAGGAAGGAAGAAAGAGAAAAGAAGAAGGAAAAGGGGTTTGAACTCACCTATTCAAAAATCAACGTTGAATTGCTTGAAATCAAAGTCCTTTAAACCACCTTCACAGCACAATACCTTCCAAAAATCTATTCTTTACCTTCAAATAGGAGAGAAATCATTCCTTTAACCGTGTATACCGAAGATGGACAAAATCACAAATCAATTTCACTTACCTTGGCTCGGATGGACGATTTGCAACCCTAGACGAGGTCGGATCCCAACGACGACGATACAGAGGAAGAGAATGGAAAGGAAATCAAAATTTGATTAGCAGAGAGTGGGGGGTTATCCATTCTCCTTCAATTGCTGAAATAGGGAAATTTCCCTTGATTCTCGCCGATATCTGCTATAACTCCCAAGGAGGAGTTTTTCCTATTTAATAAAAATTAACTTCAAACTTTTTTTTTTTTTTTACATATGGGTTGGGCTGAAAGCCCAAGGTATTACACCATCAAAATTGCAATGTCTTCAATTTCTTCATGAGTGCAATAAGAAAACAACTTTTGTTTGTTGTAGTAGGCCGACGATATTGAGATTTCTAAAAACCCCATCTCATGTTTGAACAATAACTCGAATACTTGATTCTCATTCTTTGCCATAGTGTTAGAAGTAATGTAGACCACCCTTTTCAATTTACCAATAACTCCCATAAATGCATCCTTGTGAACACCCTTAAGTATGTGTGGCCAAAGAACAATCCCTTTATAGATTCTTAAGTTGTTTTTTCTCCCACACAGCTTGCTAGACACTTACCATGAGCTTCCTTTATTAGTGATGCTCGAAGTCCACAAATTTGTACACAAAAGTTTGCCATATTTGAAAACAAAATCTTTGCAATGGTGTACTGGCCACTAATTTCGTCGTTCCTTTCTTGTACTTGATCATATATGGGTAGCATTCTAGATACTTACTTTTGGACAATGATACACAACTGGGTATGATGCACCCCGAATCTGGACACTTGAGCCCGAGCCAAGGGGCTCCTTTCTTTTCTAACCTTTTTATTTATTTTTTAGGTGTTTCTTTCTCAGCTAGATTGGAGGAGAATTTTATTTTATTATACAAATAGGAGTCCGGGCATTTGGATTAGTGGAAGTTGAAGAAAAAATATAGAAGAAATGGTGTGCATTACAAATCTACCTACAACCCAACCATAGTGGAGTATTTGGCGTTTTCATAAACTCAAACGATCTTAAATGAAAACGTATTGTTCATACGGCTTGTAGCAGACATCCATAGCTTTCTAGAGTATTATTTTCCGTTACATTTAGGGTTTTTTTACTATGTCAAACGTTCCATTTACAGAGATAAAAAATCCAGCTACGGACCTATTTTGTGTTTTTATTATTTTAAGATTACTTTTGTAATTTGTTTTTAGGACATTTTTGTAATTTTGTATTAGGTTTGCTTAACCTCTCTTAGGGCAACCCCAATCTCAGTTTTAGAATGGTTTTTGGAGCTCTCTCAAAAACACTCAAATCGGATTCTAGCCAAGGAGACCCCGCGACTTGATTCAACCAAACTTCCCTCCTCAGGTTTGTCTTCTTTTCGAGGTTGGATTTTATGCTGCAAATCTCCCAGTAGCCTACCATAGCTGCTAACCCATAGAGGAGGTCCAAAAAAGTAAAGAGAAAGTAAAGTGGAGAGGTTTCTTCTAAGAGATCCATTGAAGTCACGGCTACTAGGCATAGGGTTTCCGTGGACCACTCGCAAGTTTACTATTATTCCATTATGTTCTTTTCGAGACTGGTTCTGTAATTTTTCGGGCTTGAATCCCTATTTAACAGTAAGGTCTGACCACAAAGTTGGAGTCATTTGGATTTATATTCAATCTTTTATGTTCGTTTCTTTATTGGTCGCCGATTCTGTTTTTGCGAGTACAGTTTTAGAGCCAAACTTTGTTCAGTTCATAACTCACGTTCAACAACAAGTTTGAAAGCGATTTTTGAACTACATTATCCACTCTAGTACTTTTTGAATCCCTAAAATTTTGGTGGCGTTTGGCTAGATGCATTTGGAGATTCGCTTGCTTGAAGTTGCTGCACTATTTTTGAGTTAACCGATTGAGCTCCTTTTGTTGAATTGATAACATTGCACTTGGAAGTGTATTATTTGGTATCAGAGCCTTGCTCCTAGTTTATACTCTAAAATTGTCTTTGTGAGTTGTTCTTTATCATGACAAGGGCCCAAGATTATTTCAGGCATTACATTACAGAAGAGGAAGAGTTTCAATCATCTATTCCAACTTTAAGTGGGTTAGATTGGCTTGAAGTTTACATAGATTGAGAAGATGAGTTGGAAGAATTTTTTTTAACTCACGAGTTTTCAGATAGGGGAAAAATTAAAATTGCTTCTTCGAGACTTAAAGGAAAAGATAGCCTTTATGGAGAAAAATAAATTCTGAGAGAAGAGAAGAGGGCAAAGAAACCATCAAATCATGGAAATTGATGAAGTGAATTTGAAGAAGCAAATTTGCTCCAATGGTTAGAAAGGTGGTCTCATTTTCTCCACCACCAGTTCAATCCTAGAGGAGTGTTTCCAAAAGGCAACAAACCTAAGTGTTTGACCTGAAGACTCCCTACAACATATAGCTCAAAAACTATAAGAGGTGCAAGACCACTATTTTAAAACTTTCCAACCACCAATTCCACATGAAGAAGCTGGAGAAATTATTGAAGAAATTGTTAGAGATGAAGACATGTTGGAAAAGGTTATAATGCAGGAAGAAGGTCCACTTTTTGAAATGAATCTCGTATGGAAAAGGAAGTCAGTTTTGAAAAGTTGCTTAGACCGAGTTGCTCCAACCAAACTCTTCCAGTTTTAAGAAAAATTGAAGAGCCACTTCATGAGGAGAAATGTAAAGATATCTCCTGGACAGCCACTATTGAGAAAGAAGAAATTACGGTCTTTGAAATTGCTTTCCCACATACTATCCCACTACTTAAATTAAGTTCAGAATTATAAATAGACCCTCAAGGAATGAAAGAAGCTTTATCGAAAAAGGAAGTACTTCTCAAATTAAGATGTCAGGATCCTACAATTCTCCAGGCCCACAAAGACAAATTTCTTGGGGAACAAAGATTTCAAATTCAACACGCTCACTAAGAGAGGTACATGGCGTTAAATTCTTTAATTACATGGTTCTTTAAATTTGGATGGGCCAAAGATAATGTTGTTATTGAGCCTGTTTTGCCACTAATGGATGATACTGCTGTAACTACTATTGTTGATAACTCTTTAAATTTTGGATTTTTGATCGGGGTTGACAATTTTAGCTTGTCCGGTGGTACAAGTATAGACAAGTTGATGATCCAAGAGCATCATAGTCATGAGCTTGTTTGCCATGTTGGTAATCAAGGCTCGGAGTTTAGCTTGATCAAAATGCTGCAATTTGAGGATAAAGATGATGATTTGGGTTGGGGGTTGGTCCTTGTTTCTGTGAAGATGAAAGACTGTCTTGATGTTGTTTTATATGGGCAACCTGAAATGGAGATCATCACGTATGGTGTCAACAAAATTTTTCCATTTGATCCAGGAGGGTAAACATTATCAGAAGATAGAGATGGATGACTTGGATTTGAGGTCAATTCCACAATCACCCCAGGAAAATGATGCACCCCGAATCTGAATGCTCGAGCTTGAGCCAAGGGGCTCCTTTCTTTTCTAACATTTTTATTTATTTTTGTAGGTGTCTCTTTCCTAGCTAGCTTAGAGGAAAATTATAGTTCATTACACAAAGAGGAGTCCGAGTATTTGGATTAGTGGAAGTTGAAGCAAAAGTATAGAAGAAATGGTGTGCGTTACAAATCTGCCTACAACCCAACCACAGTGGAGTATTTGGCATTTTTATAAACCCAGAAGATCTTAAATGAAAAAGTATTCTTCATACAGTTTGTAGCAGACATCCATAGCTTTCCAGAGTCATATTTTTTGTTACATTTTAGGTTTCTTTGCTATGTCAAATTTTCTGTTTATAGAGACCAAAAATTCCAGCCAATGACCTATTTTGTGTTTTTATTATTTTAAGGATACTTTTATAATTTATTTTTGAGGACATTTTTGTAATTTCGTATTAGAGTTTCTTTGGAAAGTTTCTTAACCTCTCTTAGGGAAACCATAATCTCAGTTTTAAAATGAATTAGAAGTTGAAGCTTTGCTTGTTTTTGGAGCTCTCTCCAAAACACCCAATCGGATTCTAGCCAAGGAGACTCGGAGCTTGATTCCACCAAACTTCCTTCCTTAGTTTTGTTACTTTTTGAGGTTGGATTTTATGCTGCGAATCTCCCAGTAGCTTACCATAGCTGCTAACCCATAAAGGAGGTCCACCAAAGTGGAGAGAAAGCGAAGTGTATAGGTTTCTTCCAAGAGATCCATTGAAGTCACGCTACTGGGCATAGGGTTTCTGTGGACCACTCGCAGATTTACTGTTATTCCATTCTGTTCTTTCTGAGATTGGTTCTGTAATTTTTAGGGGTTGAAGTCCTGTTTAATAGGAAGATCTAAGCAAAAATTTGGAGTCATTTGGATTTATATTCAATCGTTTATGTTCATTTCCTTATTGGTTGCCGATTCTGTTTCTGCGAGTACAGTTTTAGAGTCGAACTTTGTTCAGTTCATAACTCGCATTCCACAACTAGTTTGAACGAGATTTTTGAACTGCATTATCCACTCTGGTACTTTTTGAATCCCTGAAATTTTGGCAGAGTTTGGCTGTATGCATTTGGAGATTCGCTTACTTGAATTTTCTGCACTGTTTTTGAGTTAACCGATTGAGCTCCTTTTGTTGAATTGATGACATTGCACTTGGAAGTGCATCAAGGTAAGTAGTGGCTAAAAGCATAAAACAAACAACTATCAAGTATAACAAAATCATCATCATCTTTGCGGATATAGGAGTCTTGCCAAAGAGCTAAATCAATGTTAAGAAATATCAAAGTCTTCCTCAAGGTGTAGTATGTTCTTCTTGCCCCGAAATAGTTAACTCAACACCAAGATTCATTAAGATAAAAAACAATCCTCTTTTACTATTGCTATGTATGCTAACAATGTCATACTCAAATGAATTTCCATCATAAATAAAGATAACATCTTTCTCATAATGAATGTCATACTAAGTTGATAATATCTCAATATTAATAACATAAGAGCCTTTAATCAATCCAATTCTAAGAATCCAAGCAATCAACATATCTGACGGCACATACCTCTTTGACATAAGCATCGTAGTTTTCATCGATTTTATCTTCAATGCTTTATAATTTCTTGCAACTTGCTCCATTTGCGGTGGAGCTAGTTTGATCATCCTCCCATTGTAATGGCATGATCTTTCCAAAAGTAATTAGCTTGCACTTATTGGAACCATATCAAATAACACTTTGTCATTAAAAACCTTCATTAGTAAAATCAACCAAAGCTTGCTTGTTTACCTTGATGACTTCTTGGTCACTCAACCAATTATTTTGCCAAATTTTCCCAAGGAGTAATTGACTAGCTTTCAAGGGAAATACATCACATAATAATTTACCATGGTACTTGCTACTTGAGAAAGAAACGCTTACTTCATTCGAAACTTTAATGGCCTCCTTATCAATATCCCCCCATAATTTGTAAGGACTTGAATGTCTCAATAATTCTAAGCTAAGCCCTTTAACCATATTCATAGAAGCCATGTTAACACAAATTTTATCATCAATGAACAAAGAGCAAACCTTGTCTTTGTTGAACCTTTGGCTATGAAAAGTTTTTTCCTTTTGACAATCCACTTATTGGTTTTGGAAAGTTAGAGCACTTTGAAGCTTTATGTCAAGGGGTTCCCTTTTGATAGACTACAATGTTCAATCACAAGAGCAAGGACCCAAAGACTTATCAACACCTACCATTCTAAATATTTGGAAAATAACTCAATGATGCACCAAATGGAAGAACTACCAACCCAAGAAGACCAAGGAAGGCATACGCATATGGTACTAAGGAGAAAAACCCAAGAACACAAGCTTGAAGGGAAAGAAAGATCAAAGAAAGAAGAGATATGGAAACCTTTCAAATCGGCCAAGCAAGAGGACCAAAAAGAAGGCCAAATATTGCAAAGATATGGCAACCATCCAAGTGGCAAAACTTGAAGAGAAAGTAGCTACCAAAAGTCATCAAATTTAGAGAAAAAAAAAGCAAATAATAGTTAAATAAATGCCTTAGAAAATTACCTAAAACTAGTATAGTAATCAACAAGTATTATAGTTGGTATCTACCTATTTCCTACTATGTTATTTCGTATTCTATGTTTAGTAATTGGCTATATATAGCCACCTATTGTAAGTGTTTTAGACATTGAAGTTTGAATATTAAAAGTTTTTGCTTTGTTTCAAAATAGGAGTGATTTCTTTTTCAACCTTTGGTGAGTTATATCTAAAGTCCCTTGTGTGTGTTACGTCACAAATTGAGGTTACTTGTAAATTGAGTAGTCTCTCTTACTGGCATCTATGCTGCTACTCCTTAGAGGAAGAATGTGTAAAATGGTGTCCAACTTTCCAAATGAGTTACATTGGTGGAGTCATTCATAGGGGAGTGCAAGTTATGACTTTTTACTATTTCCAGCCAATTTTCTTCTTACATGCAAATTTCTAAATCCATGGAAGTTCTTATCCCTATTTTTGGAAGAGTTATTCTTCATCCATCAAAGAAGCTGTGGTCCAAATTTTGTAAAGAAAGCTTCTAAATCGAGGAAGATATTGGTTTCCATAGTAGGAGTTTCCATAAAGTGTTTTGCTGCAATTTTAGAAAGGTTCTGCCTTCTAGTCGATCTCTACCAATTCAGCCGATTGACCGCTCCTATAACGACCTGGATTTTCGTAAATCTTTGAAAATGCGTAAAAATTCAAATTTTCTTCTTTGGAAGCAAATCAGAGTGCGTCTAACCGAATCGCTACTGGCTCTTCATAAAACTCGTTATATATCATTTAGTAAAACTTATGCAGAAGCGTTAATAAAATCATCGTTTTGTAAAACGTTGTGGAAGCGTAAAGAAAATCCTTTATTTAAAACTTTTTCCGAAGCGTATTATAAAAGCATTTATCTAAAACATTTATCTAAAACATTTCTGTTTAGCAAACCTTACAAAAGCATGAGTACTTTAATAAAAAAGGTTTAACTATTTAATTACAACCTTAGAAAGACTTAATCAAATTAGACTATTTCTCTTCTACCCTTATTATGCCTGGTCAGCCACGATCTCCCTCGCGCTTGCAAATCCATCATCCCTATAGTTATTGTTTGTTATTTATCTTGTTTGCCTTTCGCTACTCCTAGTCCGTGCATTCCTCATAACGTAATAGTATCTACATCTACATCACAAACAACTGTAAGCCCGAAGGCTTAGTAAGGAAAAAGGGAAATGCAAACATGAATGCCTCTCTTTCGTCCTTTTTGGAATAGGGGACAGCCAAACCAATTCTTTCATTAGCCATTTACTATCTTATTACTTTACTTTACTTCATTCATCCGTTATTTACTCGTACATCGAGCTGAAATTGAAGGATTTCCTTTGGAATGGAATAGTGCTCGATCTCACCTTTTACTTGCAACTAAAACTCCCGTACCCTATAAGGGAGGGACTTCAGCTAGTTGCAGATTATACCCGCTACCCATCTGCCCTCCAATTCCCTTTCATCATTTTCTTATCCAGTTTCTGTGCCGAGCTAAGTTGACGGATGCACAGAAACCTTCATTATTTTTTATGTGTTTACCCATTTTCGTCATTTATCCTCACTCATACATGTGTGCGAACCATCCCATGGCACTTCCTATTAGTCTCTATTATTTTCACTACCTGAAAGGGGGCCTAACAGAAACGCCGGGCCAAACAACCCGATCTTCGTAGAAGACCCGATCGCCCAGCTCGAGGCAAGTTAAATTATTGCGAAAGTCTTGTATAAACACCCAGCTGCGACCCACTTGTGATGGGCCACGGTCCATTTAGTGATTGCGAGAATAATTAATAATGCAAAAATAATAATCTTAGAGTCCAAATAAATACTGTGCATACAATCCAGAAAATCCAACAACCAAGTTAGATATTTTTACAGTCATCTAAATCAAAAGTTAAAGTCATCCCTCGTTACGCTTACTGATAAATAAGAGGTTAACTAGTCAACGAAGAAGAACAAATAAAACAAGATCTCCAGTCTAATTTCTGCTCAAGTTTAATTAATCTTCTCTTTACCTTGAGTGGTGGGAGTTGTGGGATGAGTGACTAGCTCAGTATAGAACTTATACTAAATGTAATGCGCATGTAAAACTTGTTTTACTATTTTCTTTGAAAATTATGAATTTCGAGAAATATGCATGTTTTCTGAAGACATTTGAAAATCATTTTCTCTTTTAGAAAATTCAGGCCCACAGCCCCCGACGAGATATTTAAAAAAGCATGGTTGTATACATAGACAGCTATATGTTAAAATATCGTCGTCGTGTTTTATCACAGAAACTGTAATCCGTAAAAAAGGAGGAACACTCATGGAATCCCCCGAACAAACACACAGAAAGGCTGCGACCGTTTTCGGGCAGCACCTCATGAGGCTGGAGGAAGAAAAATGACAGCAGTCCGTAGACCCGACCCGTCTTCTGGGGTGCCATGAGCAAATTCCGTCAACGACACACCTGTGATACACCATGAACAGGTTTTTGGGATTTCACATAGCGCGCAAACAAACCATCTCCACGCAGCAGGAGATGTACCGAGGATGGCCTCTCGATACTTTGACGCCCGGACCGTCCAAAGTGCCAAGAGGATCCATCAATCCCGTAACAGTATCCAGTATATCACACCATGAAATCAGATGCACGTAAGTAAACGTGTAAAACCTTCGTACATAAATAATATAAAAGGTTGACGTGCTGTCGAACAGTCCCCGTCAGGTTTTTCATATGTGGTATCCCACAAAATACAGTTTTGAAAACGATGCAATACAGTGCAAAACAACTAAGTATAAAGCCCCTACCTGGTTGGCGATCCTTCCTCGTATACGAAGGAGCAAAAACCGTAGGTACCGGCTCAAAGTCCTCAAACTCGTTCGAGCCTACAACATGTCAAATATAGAAAAATCTCAATAATATATCTCGAGTAATAATTTAACAGATCCTACACAAGGAGTAAGTTTAACGCCTATTATCGTTCCACTTATCATTCCCTCTACGGTTCATGAAATAAATATTCAAAGTGGACCAACTATATATACCAACTCCCAACAGTGTATCCTCGAACATTAGATGCAAAATAGTACAACAAGTTACATGCTTCCCACACTTAGCATCAAACACAGTTGCTGCCCAGATTCCTCGATTATGAATTTAGACGGAGAGAACAAAATGAATATTTCCAACCAAGCGGAAGTCCTCAAAACCCTTATCAAAACGACAATAACAACGTAACAGGATTCATCAATTGGGTTAACTAAGCAGGACGACCTCAGCTCAACATTTAGTAAACTCCAATAATACATTAGTAAAACAAAGCCCTCACTTTAATGTTATTATAAGCTCGAGTCCACCATTAAGCAGAACTAACCCAATAAGTCAACAACTTCCTCAATAATGTCCATCAAACATGTTATTATAAACTCACAGTTAACATTCAGAAATTTATCACTCAAGACAAAAACCCAAGCAAAACCAATTCATCATTTAAAACCATGGCAGGAAACAGGGAGCATACTAGGCATTTATTTCATCCAAAACGGTAATAAAGCATAGCTCATAATCTAAGCAGAATACCCAACAATTTCATCAACATGGTGACTTAAACAGAACCCAAACCAAGAACAACAAATTGAATACTCACAACACTGTCACGTAAAACCATAGCAAGGCGTGATTTATCAGTATTTTACTCTCATCCAAAATAGCAGTTCTGTAACGAAAATCCAAAAACAAACAGAAACCTCACCCAGACTAAAGAATGGTGGAATGCAGCTCCCCTCGGTTCAGTTAATCGTCATCTAGACCACTCCTAGGCGAAGCTTCCCGATCGCCTGAAGCTCGAGCTTCGTTCACTCGCCTCCCCGCAACTCTCGCTCGGACAGAGTTCACAAAATGGAGGACAAGACTCAACTGAGAAATTCATCATCGAATCCAGAAATCAAAACATCGAACCCATTATCAATGACAGTGGACGTAACCAGAAATAAACCCAGCTCATGACATTTCTAACCCAAACCGAAGAAATGGCGGAAGTATCCCTCAGACGAAGCTTCTCCGTCGCCCGCAAGCCACTGCCGTTGACTTCCGCTCAGATAGAGTCGCACAATCGAAAACCTTCTCGACCAACCTCTATCGCGGTTCTCTCTTGCGGCCGAAGAAAACAGGGATGAGTAAAGGGAAAACCCTATCCCCTTTCTGCAATTTTCCTCGCAGGCATGCTTCTCCTCTTTAACCCTTTTCTCTCTTTCTTGTCATTCCAATTTTGCCCTGCCCTTTTATTTTCTAAGCTGCCGTAGAAAGGAAGAAAGGAAGTCTTATCTTTATTTTTAATCATTTTTCTTGTATTTCATTTTCCTTATTTCCTTTTTTTTTTTCTGCCACCGTCCTTTCTCCCTCTTTTCCTCCACCATAATTCTTTCCTTTCCTTTTATTTATTTTATTTTTATTTCCTTAATCTTTCATTTAATTTATTCCCCCTCTCCTTTTTATCAATTGCCGCCAATGGTCCTCTTTCCCTCCTTTCTACATTTCCATTTCAATTCTTTTTTTCTCTTTATTTAATGAATTTCTTAATCCTTTATTCAATTAACTTAATTCCTTTTATATATATATATATCATATGTTTATAAATTCATCTCCAATTTAATTCACCAACTTAATTTCTTAAATCAATTTTCTGTTCAGGAATTTTCAATTCCATTGATTTGACTAATTGACTAAAATTTCACACGGACTTGCTATGCGACAATTCGCATCAATTTTCCAACGTCAAGACTAAATTTTTAAGCGAAAAATTTACACGTGAAAATTACTTATTGAAATTTTCTCGGGTTTCACAATTATCATTATGAAAGCTCATACATTCTTAACCTAACATGATGCATGATGATTCACAATAATATAACCTTCATAGAAATGGAAGTGCACATAACATAAAAGTAAGGCAGTAACTGTAATTAAAAGCAGCTGAACGGAAAGCGCATATAATAAACTACGATAATTGAAAGCACACAATAGAGAACTATCATAATATAATCTTGCAAACTGCGAAGCACAGAAGGGGAATTCAGAATACACTATCATGTCTTAATTTCTTTCCTAGTCGTTTTACATGCTTCCTAGTCATTTTACATGCGTCCTACATTCATTGTTCTAGGTGATTATTCTAATTTATTATCCAAAGTAGGTTACTTGCTTTCATCCAATCTTGTTTACATGCTCTGTCTAGTTAATTACGCTAACCAATTTACATACTCAAGGGAGATAAGATTAACATCCTAGCTCTTTAGTTTTTTAGCCTAGTTAACTTCCTAGCCTATTTACATGCTCCCTACGTTTATATTTCTAAGCGATCATTCTAATCAGTTACTAACATGCTCCTACGTTGATTTCATACTTTTATTCTTTGGTTTAACTAATCATGCCTTGGTTTAATGGGAAATAATATACTAAAAACACAAAATCATACTTGAGATCGTAGGCAATACCAAGAAGACAATAACAAAACAATTACAAAACATTCATTCACTTAGTCAATAAAACCATCATCTTCTCATTCTCTTTATCATTCTACTCTTTAGAAAGGTAAAGCATCGGTTACGAAATTGAAGAGCGTATTGAAATAAAGTAATTGAAAGCAACTATAATTGAAATTGCGAATATAATCAATAACCGTAATTGAAAGTAAAAGAACAGTAAAGAAACGGTAATGAAGCATACAGTGAATTACAAACATGCCCGTTAACTAAGCTAACTAAACATGGAAACATGCTTTAAACGACAATTAACGAAAACATGCTCAGACAACGAATAATGAAAACATGCTTGAAAATTGGTAATTCTTATTCATGCTTTTATTCCAACTAATTAAACATGCTATAGTTAATAGTCTAGTTATTATCCAATTAATTACATGCTCGACTAATTATTTACTTACTCAAGTTAATTAGCATGCGTAAGATTGATTAGGCAACTACACAGGGCATGCAACACATGGCATACAGTAGTAAATCAACATGCTGGTTAATTAATATGTTAAACATGCTCAATTAATTAACATACTTGCAAATTACTCCTAGTTAATTAACATACTTACTAACTATGATTAATATGCTCACTAGTATTCCCATTCAATTAATTAGCCTAGTTAATTAACATGCTAACATTATTAATTATCATTAAGTTATTAGCCAGCTTGCATGCTCAGATTACAGGGTTAGTTAATTACAAGCTAGTTAAACATGCTCAACAAGAAATCCCATTCAGCATCTACTTAATTATCTTAATTAATTATCTTGCTTACTCTCCCATTTGAACTTAGTTAATATACATGCTTTCTCATGATTAATATTAACATGCTAGTTGATTGTTAACAGACTTACTATTTGCTAAACAATTTGATTACACTAGTTCATTACAAGCTAAACAATTAACATGCTGACCAATCAACCAAACAATTCATACAGCAGGGAGTCACTACACTAACCCAATTCACAGAATTTTAATAATACTATCAACAACTAACAATGACATTTTAAGGCAACCTACATATTACTAGCAGTAAATAGGGCCATTAACATGCTTTAACAACTAACATAACCATTCTAAGTCAAGCTACATTCTTATCACACACAAATAAAACACACAACTGGCAATAACTTTACTAACATTAAACATTCACTAACAAAAGGGATCCATCCATTAAGGCTAACTTATTTTCCAGTTTATCACTTTCTATTCCATCATAATTACTCTACACTTCGAAACATTCATTCATCAGCTAATAACATCTACAAGCAACCATTCACAACAAAAGTCACAGAGCAATGAAAATAACGGAACACAATAGCATTCAAGGGAAATATCACAGCACATAACTAAGTCCACACTCACACACCCATACTTGTGATGCAGGGCCTCAATGGTCAAAACACACAAATCCCTTACCAAAATGAAGGAATAGGCAAGGACATCCCTCCAATCTTCACGGGAGCCGCTCACACAGGTGGCAGCTTAAGCCCCTTTCCAATGCACCTTACTTCACTCACGTTCACTTAAGCACACACTTCACAGCATCACCTCACTTCACTCACTAGAACTCACTCCCTTGGAGGTCTCTCACCGTCTCCCTATCTCTCGTTCTCTAGAGCTTCCCCCACAGGAAAGGAAAGCTAAACCCTAGAGGAAGGAAGTGCCAGGAAGAATGGTTTAAACCATGGAGAGGGGACACACTGTACGCATGGAGGTGGGTACAGGGAGACAAAATCAAGCTGGTCGGCCATTGTCGTGCGATTTTGTGTCGAGAGTTGGCGATTTATTGGTTGGGCGTCATTTTCTTCTGATTTTAAATCTGTTTTGTCGCAGATTTGCTGCGATTCGGACAAGTGCGGACGCAATCTTCATGTCCGCAAGACCAGAATCCATAGGCTAAAATCTGACTTCGGACGAAAAATGGCGTCCTAATCCTTTGTCCATACCGTCCGCAGTCCAGTTTAGGACGCCAATTAGTGTTCGCATCATCTGCACGTATCGTCTAAATTGTCCCAAAATCGGACAGATTCAATGCCGACGATGCTCCGCTTCGTCTAGAGACTCGTCCTAACACTCAAAATTCTCATTTTCTTCATCTTTCCACACTTAACTCATATCCTTTAATATTCCCCCCATAATTACACGTCACCAAATGACACGTATAAGTATGCGATGTAATATCCTCTTAATTCTGACAGTTCGATTATATCGCGTCAATGGGGAAAACATTAGCGGTATTACTCCTAACTTAACGCCCTAGAACGTCCTTGGTAATATCCCGATAATTATCCAACTTAAAAATATCAGGATGTTACAGCTCCAGTTGCGGACGAACGAATTTGTGATTTTCTTCACGTTACTAATCAACTGCCTTTTCACCTTCAAATTTGTGGATGTTCGAAGCTTCCTATTTGCGGTCGTTCACCAGTTTGATGATCGACTACCCAGTCTGGTTTTTGCCTTTATTAGTGGTTCAGGTGATGTGCCCCGAAAACCTCGCCGACCGACCTTGAGCCATGAGGTTCACTCTTTATCTAACGAGTTCTTATTTTGCAAGGAATAATAAATTAATGGAGTTCACAGAGGTGAAGATGAGGAAGTTACACATCATGTTCTCATGTGGAGCCATGCAACCCCTGATTTGCTAGAGTCACAATTTCCTGGCTTGGAAGAGCTCACACTAGCCAAAGCCAACAAGGTTGAAATGAAGGTTTTATTGAAGTTTCTATGTTAAACTTATGTCTTTGGTTGTTTTAATTGTTGGATGACTGGTTAGGAATTAGTTTTGAGAGTTTTAAATCATTTTATTGATATAGGAATGTAGGTGCTCGGTTTGCATGTAAATCGAGCCCTCATGCCAAATTTTTGTGAGTTCAAGGGCAAAGTTGTAATTTTTTTTGTTTTAACTTTAGAGTCTTATTTAGGGCACTCTAAGGGAACCTTGGATGGATTAGAAAACCCTTAGTCGAAAATTGCTTCTTTGTTTAGAGAGTTCTCTCTAGTGCAAATCGGTGGCTTGGTTTTGCTTCACGGATTCACCTCCATCAACAAGTCTTCTCCTTTGTTCTTGCGTGGCCTAGGAGGAGAAGACTCATACTACCTCTTCTAGTAACTTCACCTTTAGGTTGTACTTGTGGCGTGGGGGTAGAAGACCAAGACAAAAGCTAGGTTGGAGTGGTGTTTTCCAAAATATCCGAACAAGTCGCCTCGCTCTGCCGAGTGGGAGAACGCAGACCAACTTGCTGCCTCGATTCTGTCCATTTTTCATAAAGGTTCTACTATATTTTTTGTTCTGAGATTATTAATACTTTTGTTCTTGAGAAATTGTGGGTTGAATCGCGTGAATTGGACTAGTATTTTGAAAGTTATGGTCGTTTTACTAAGAGAAGCGCAAAACCAGTTTTTCCGAGAATCACAGATCCGACCTTCAACTTTGCTGGCACATAACGTCGTTTGAATGACGCCTTTCAAGTTGATTTTTAGTGGTGATTTACTATTATGTGTCTACTACTTATTCTATAAATTTGAGCTTCAAGGCCCTTATGCAAGTGGAGTTGTATTAGTTTAAATTCTAGTGTTCAAAATTAGGGCGAGCTGATCAACCTTCTTTGTTCTGGACTAGTTTTGGATTCCATCCTCTTTCATTGGTTTCTTGCAACTTCTTGGATTGAAATTTTGTGTTGTAAGCATACTCTGGACATATGTGAAGTATTGGGAATTTAATTAATGATTGGAGTTTATTTTGGATCAATTTGTTCATCCATTAATTGAGATAGTTACAAAACAGTTTTTACCGTTGAAAGAGCCATTTCCGAGCAGCTTCTTGAATTGGTCATAACTCTATGTGTATAACGATTTGGGTGTGATTTTTGGAAGTGTTATTTGTTCGATTGTTAGCTACTTGCCATATAAATTTGAGGTCCAAAACCTATATACACAGTGAGTTCTCTGCATTTTAATTTTAGTAGTCGGATTTGTGCATTGGTCGATTACAGTTTCCACTTGTTTGTTGGTTTGGAGTCTTGAGACCCATCATCAGCTCCTTCCCAAGATCAACCCCTTACAGGTTAAATCTTTACCCTTTCCGTTGGTGAATCATTTGGTATCAGAGCTAAAACTACTATCAATTGTGATTTTTATTCATGATGATGAGAGGAGCTACAAAGGCAACACAAAAAGTTGAGGTAAATCGTACCGTTATATCCGACACTGAGCTATCATCGACAATAGAAGCCGAATCAAATTTGCAAGGACAAATTGAGAAGCTTCAAATCATGTTTCAGCAATTCATGAATTCTAAAAGTCAACAAAGGGAGAGTCCTAGATCAACAAGACTAAAAGAAAGATATTTCCATTCGAATAGTGATGAAGATCTCATAAAAAAGAAAACCGAGTATGGAGATTTCCCTAGAAGAAAGCCAACCTAAAAGGACTACTTGAATCTTGTCAAGGTATCCATTCCTTCATTCAATGGTTCTAGCAATGGTCATGATTATCTTGAATGGATGGAAAAGGTCGATAAGATAATTGAATGCTACAACTTTTCAAAAAGAAAGAAGATTCAACTAGTTTCGCTTGAATTCACAAGTTATGCTAGTCTATGGTGGAACAACATTAGTGCAAAGAGAAGACATGAGGGACAAGAAATCCAAACTTGGCAACTTTTGAAGAGGCTCATGAGTGAAATGTTTATTTTGAGTCATTACAAGCAAGAGCTTTATTATCAAATGCAAAGTCTCAAGCAATGGTCTTCATCAATAGAGGAGTATGTGGCCGAATTTAAGGCTTTGAAGACAATGTGTGATTTGCAAGAGTAGGAAGATCAAACTATCGTGAGATTCATCTAAGGGCTTACCTATGATATATGAGATATTGTTGAGCTACAACCCTACACAACCTTGGTGGATGTTATTAAGTTGGCTCTAAAAAATGAACGATAAAGAAAGAGAAAAGAAAAAGAGAAGGGTAGTCGATTCTCTCAAAGAAATACAAGTTTCTACAAGCCACCATCTAAACTTGAAGACAAAGGTATAAAAATGAAGAGTGCTACAACTAATCCAAGTGACAACAAGAAGCTACCTATGGAAGTACCAAAGCTAGAGAGATTAAGTATTTCAAATGCCTTGGTGTAGGACACTATGTCCACCAATGTCCAAATATGAAGGTAATGGTGTTATGAGAAGAAACTAATGAGATCGAAAGTGAGGATAAAAGTGATGAACAAGCGACACAGTGGAGACCCTTCATGCTCAAGAAGGTCCCCTCCTTATGGTCATTCTAAGAGCACTTACCACAAAGGCAAGTATTGATGATTGTCAAAGATAGAACATCTTCCATAGCCGATACAATGTCCAAGACAAAGTATGCTCTCTAATTATTGATGGAGGAACTTCAGCAAATGTGGTTTCTACGAACTTAGTGAGTAAATTGGGAATGGAAACAACCTTACATCAAGGTTAAATGACTGAGAAGACATCAAGGCTAGTAACCAAGCTTCAATTGAGTTCACCATTGGGAGTTTCATGGATATAGTATTATGTGATGTGGTTCCTATGAGTACTAGTCATCTACTTTTGGGAAGACCTTCACAATATGATAGAAGAACTATGCATGATGGTTTTACCAATAGTTATACATTCAAGTTCAAAGGAAAGACAATCAAGCTAGCTCCACTCCCACAAGAGCAAGTAGCCAAAGATTATGAAGCATTAAAGGAAAGTAGGATGAAGTCTACCATGCTTATGTCAAGAAAGGAAAGCACTTTTGTATTAACCTTCACCATATCGCAAAGGTATTCCTTCCTCACCAAACATGATACTAAACTATACGGATTTGATTGGATAAAGAATGCCTATAAGGACGATATAGACTTTGGGTAATGGTATGTAAAAAGTGTTTGAGGAAACCCAAGGTTGGATTTTATCTTATGAATGGCTATCTCTTTAAAGTTGGAAAAATTTGTATCCCGCAATGTAGCCTTCGAGACTCCTTAATAAAAGAAGCGCATATTGGAGGCTTAGCTAGTCACTTTGGAGAAAAGAAAACCTATGAAGCAATAAGAGAAAACTTCTTTTGGCCTGACCTTCTCAAAATTGTGCAAAGGGTTGTAGAGAGATGTTTGTTTGTAAGAAAGCTAAGAGTAAACTTCTACCCCAAGACCTCTATCTACCTTTGCCGGTTCCAACACTTCCATGGGTCTTGGTTAGTATGGATTTCATCTAAGAGTTACCTTGCATATTAAGAACAAAAGATTCCATCATGGTAGTTGTTGATAGATTCTCCAAGATGGCTCACTTTATTGCATGTTCTAAGTCGGATGATGCGATTACATATAATTCCTTGTTCCATTGTCTCTGACCGTGACACCAAGTTCCTTAGCACTTTCTAAAGGAGTCTTTAGAAGAGATTGGGGTCCAAGCTACTATTTAGCGCATCATTCCCTCCCTAAAGCGATGGACAAACCGAGGTAGTCAATCGAAAGTTGGGCACACTTTTGAGGAGCATGCTAAATGGAAAGTTGATGGATTGGGACTTACACCTACCTTACATCGAGTTTGCATAAAATTGGAGCATACACCAAAGTACTCAAAGAACTCCTTTTGAGGTGGTATATGGATTCAACCTTCACACTTCTATGGATCTTGTGGCCTTGCCAAATAAAGAGCTTGACCATTCTGATGGGGCAAATAAGGCCAACATGATGAATGAAATACATGAAAAGCTAAGAAAAACTATAGAGAAAAAGAATGAAGCTTATGCAAGGGTAGCCAACCATGGAAGGAAAGAAATGAAATTTGAGGAAGGTGACTTAGTTTGGCTTCATTTGTGCAAAGAAAGATTCCCTCAACAAAGACAGTCCAAACTCATGCCTAAGGTATTAGAGAATATCAACAACAATGCCTACAAGTCAATGCTTTGTGAAGGGTATGGAGTATCATCCACTTTTAATGTACAAGACTTATCTCCTTACATAGACGATGAAGAGATTGTCATAGAGTCGAAACTTAAAGATGATTTGAGGTAAAATCCTCAAAACCATGGAGAGAAGGATGAACTACAAGGTCCAATCACAAGAGCAAGGTCACAAAGACTTATAAACACTTACCATTCTAAGTATTTGGAAGGTAACTCAATGATGGCCCAAATGGAAGAGCTATCAACCCATGAAGACCAATGAAGGCCTACTGTAACATCCTAGTTTTTCATACAATTGAAAACATATAATTTTGAAAGACTTTTTCTTTTATAAACACAGCGGAAGACTTTGTATTTTAAAACCAAAGGAAATAAAACACAACAGAAAACTTTCTTAATAAAACATAGTACTGCAAATACAATTTCCTTTCTATAAAAACATTGTTACATTCTCTCTTCAATCTTTAGCCTAACCAGCCACTAAGTTCGCAATGCAAAAATCCTCCATCCACTGCTCCTTTTCTCATTTTCATGTATACGTACATCACAAGACTTAAACTATAAGCCTATTGCTTAGTAAGAAGTGAAATGCAATATAAATCATGTAATGCTCCTTTTATAAAACCTTTTCTCATTTTAGTTTCCTTTCTTTCTTTTCTGTGCACATCAAAGCACTTTGTCTCGACATCAATCGAAGATTCAATAACTGCTATGCACATCAATGCATAACGTCTCTTGATAAAGGCTCAACATCAATCAAACCCCCTATTAGTTGCTATGCACTTCAATGCACAACAACCCATCACCTCCAGTAAGCAGCTTTGGCATCAATTGAAAGCTTTGCAAGCAATTGTACAAATCAATGTACAACAATTTGTTCCAACATCAATCGAAATGCACTAGCGGCCATGCACATCAACACTTAAGTGGCCTCACCAACCATTGGCCGGTCTGTCTCGACATCAATGGAGAACAAACTAACAAACTCAAGCTTATCTTTCTGTATTCTTTAACATGTAGCATTTAAGGTCATAAAAACACTTATGCATGAGAAATCCATTTTCATTTTCTTCAAAATAATGATGCATGAATGCACACAACTTAGCATTAATAACCTATCATTTATCCAACTAATGCATCCAAGCAACAATATCAAACACATAGCAAAACATTACATCTTCAAATAATAGCATGATCACAACCTATCATATTCTAGCATGTTATCAAAGCATTATCATGAAAGCATGATCAAAATCCTTATCTTAAAGTGAATTAAACATGAATAATCAATGCATCAAATAGCAAACCAAACAACATACCAAGCAATACATCCTCAAAGCCATAACATGATCAAGACTTATTTCCTATCATCTACTGTCACCTAGAATCAAAGGAAAACAATGATCAATACAAAGCACATTACAAGTATTTTATTCTACTTGCAGAATATTACAGGGAACAATTCCAACATTTCCAAATCACTTCAATTACATGAATAAACCTTTAAACAACCGTCACCATATCTAAGCCTCACTTCTAACTTAATTCGCAAGACCAACATATTCTCAATAACCACACAATATCTAACCTATCCAGCACATCAATTATATCAAAGAAACACCTCTAGAACTTAACCTTCATTCAAGCAACTTAGTAAGAGTATCTCAAGAATCTACCATTATTTAACTCCTATCAACATCAATTGAAACCTAAGTTCTTAACAACACATCTATCACAGCAGCACCATATAGCCTTATAACATGATCTTTAAAAAGTAGAATCAAGCATTATTCCTCAATAATAGTTATCGGACAACAAACAAGCTAATAATAGAAGTTTAAACAGCAGAGCAACATCATCAAGATCACCACCTTAAAGTAGTAGTTTATCCTTAACGTTAAACATGCTCATTAATTTACTCTAGTATTTAGCAACAAAGGTATCAAGGAACAATCAACAATAGATTCTTGATTAACATCAATAACAAATTATAAGGTTTATCAGCAACAATAGAGCATCTTTCTTTTATTTACAGTTTATTGAAGCAGCAAGCAAACCAAAACAAAAACTCCTTCATCTTGTGATGTATCCCAAAAATGGGAAAATGCAAGCACTCTTCTTACCTTGTTCCTCAGAGAAATTGAAATGAAAAAGTCTCATGGTCTCATTCTCCTTCCTTCCCTTCTTCTTCTCCATGGTTCCTCTTCTTCTTTAGATTCCTCTTCTTCTTCTTCAGTTTGCCTATTCTCTCGCGGATTCTTCTCTTGCTCTCTAGAGACAACCACTCTAATTTTTACTCACGGTCTATTCTCCTTGTCCTTTCACACAACTCCCGCATAAATAACTCCGAACTCTTCATCATCCATCTATTCCTCCTTAATCCCTCTTTATATAACCTTAGTCCTTCACTATCAAGCCTCCACATAGGAGATGGAGGCACACTTACCATCCATGACATTCCAAACTCCCATTACTCCAATTAGAATGAAATGTCGCAACTCAATTCTTGCGACATTTCAACTCCATGTTGATCAAACCATTCGGGTGATCGACCACAAATCATCTTTCTGAACAACTTTCGTGAAGACTGGTCGATCACCAACGCAACCTACGATCGACCACTTCAACAATGCCTCTCCCTTGTAATATTTTTCCATGACTGTAATTGACCACCATTTTTATCTTGATCGAACGAAAAATCACATTTTACACAAATCCAAGGAAAACCCAGTCAATCACTAGCTACACCACATGATCGACCTCTCCAAATATTGCTTGCCTCTGGAATATTCTGCTCCATCAGTTATTGATTGCCCCTCATTGTGATGATCAACTAATCCCTTGTATTTCTTCTAACACTTAGAAAATTTTACTCTTCCATCAATCTAAACCATATATTCTTTAACAAAACATAAACCACTACTCTACCACTTAACCAAACACTAAAATTGCACATACCCTAAACCATAAATCATTAATAACTATATCAATACCAATATGGTCCCTTAAATCTCCAATAATCATCATCCTCCTCCTAAGCTTTATATGACCAAAAATCTAGGGTATTACACCTAACCATATGCTACTATGGAAAGAAGCCCAAGAAAACAAGCTTTAAGGGAAAGAAAGATCAAGGGAAGAAGAGATATGGAAACCTTTCCAATCTGCCAAGCAAGAGGACAAAAGGAAGGCCGAATATTGCATAGATATGGCAAACATCTAAGTGGCAAAACTTCAAGAGAATGTAGCTGCCAAAAGTCATCAAAACTTGGAGGAAAAGAAAGAAAATAATATTTAAATAAATGTATTAGAAAGTTACCTAAAACTAGTATAATAATCAGCAAGTATTATTGTTGAGGATCTATCTATTTCATACAATGTTATTTCCTATTCTATGTTATTTTGTTATATATAGCCACCTATTGTAATTGTTTTAGGCATTGAAGTTTAAATATGAAAAGCTTTTGCTTTGTTTTGAAATAAGAGTGATTCATTTTTCAACCTTTGGTGAGTTATGTCCAAAGTCTCTTGTGTGTGTTATATCACAAAGTTAGGTTATTTGTAAGTTGAGTAGTTTCTCTTATTGGCATCTGTGCTTCTACTCCTTGGAGGAAGAGTTTGTGAAGTGGTGTCCAACTTTCCAAAGGAGTTACATTGGTGGAGCCATCTATACAGGATTGCAAGTTATGACTTCTTACTATTTTCGGCCAATCTACTTCATCCATCACGGAAGATATGGTACAAATTTTGTAAAGAAAGCTTCTAAATCGAAGGAAATATTGATTTCCAAAGTTGGAGTTTCCATAAAGTGTTTTACAACAATTTTATAAAGCTTCTGCCTTCCAGTCATTCTCTGCCTATTCAGTCGACTGACCGCTTCAGTTGCGGCCGAACAAATCTGCGATTTTCTTCACGATAACGATCAACTGCTTTTTCACCTACAAATTTGCGGACGTTCAAAATTGCCTATTTGCGGTTGTTCACCACTTTGATTGATTGACTGCCCAATATGGTTTTTGCCTTTATTGGTTGTTCAGCTCCTTCCTGAGATCAACCACTTACAGGTTAATTGATTACCCCTTCCGTTGGCATATCCTCCATGAATATAATACAATTCCTCTTGTGGCTCTACCTCTAGTGGCTCATCCTCTTTATTTATTGCTACTAACACTTCATCAACATTAGTTGTCATCAAGGAGTCAACTTTGCCTTTTATATGTTCAGCTTTGGGCACTTGTTCTTCAAGATAATCTTCCTCATCAAATTGAGACTCCAAAGATAGTAATGACTCTTCTTGAGGAAATAAAACCTCTTCTTCAAATTGTTCTTCTACTCCTAAAGTCTTCTTGTAATACCTTAACATGGTCTTGAGCATACAAAGTTGGAGGCGCAGAAGGATGGTTGGTGGTGGTGAGGATAAGACGGTCTTGATAAATCTTGGAGCATATTCTCTTCTCAAAATTTTCTTCATCAAACCCCACGTTTTGATGTCTTCTTCTTCATCTATCCTTCGGTCATTTATCAAATCGTTCTACCAAAAATAAGCTCTTCCGATAAGTCTTGAAGAAAGAAGCTTTACCATGGTTTTCTTTGAAAAATATGAACTTTGAAAAATCCCTTCGACTTTGTATTGCCAATCTAAATAATCTTTGACATGTTCTGAATCTCTGAAGGTAGGAATAGATGATTGTAAATCCTTCTTGTCCGAATGGAAAAACCTTTCTCTTAGTCCTGTTGTAACATCCCGTTTTCTCAACTTTTTAAAACTTTAAGATTTAAAAGGCATTTTCTAATTTTAAAACGTTACACATCGGAAGACTTTGTATTTTTAAACCAAAGGATAAGAAACACAGTAGAAAATTTAATAAAACAAATATCATAAATAAAATTCTTTTCTTTGTAAACATTTTTACGTTTATCTTTCTTCCATTAGCCTAATGATGCACCCCGAATCGGGATGATCGAGCCCGAGCCAAGGGGCTCCTTTCTTTTCTAACCATTTTATTTATTTTTATAGATGTCTCTTTCCTAGCTAGCTTGGAGTAGAATTTTAGTTCATTACACAAAGAGGAGTCCAAGCATTTGGATTAGTGGAAGTTGAAGCAAAAATATAGAAGAAATGATGTGTTACAAATCTGCCTACAACTCGACCACAGTGAAGTATTTGGTGTTTTTATAGGCCTAGACGATTTGGTGTGTACATGTGATCCTTCATTCACTGCGGGTGTGGGTTAACGATCTAATTGGTATAAGCAACCCATGTGCTGATTGCGAGTTAAACGATTGAGTTAGTGAGAGCACGAGTACTGTGGGGTGTGGGTTAACGACCGAGCTGGCACAAGCAATCTGTGTGTAGACCATAGGTTAAACGGTTTAGTTGGCAGGAGCACGAGGGCGTTCAGTCTAAAAAGAAATAGGGAATGATATGATCCATATTAGATATGTGAAAAAACGATTCCTTGTGGGTTACAATTCCACTCTTGAGCTAGTCCTGAGCTGTGGATAAAAGTGACAATTAATCATTTAAAAGGATTTGAATAGCTACTCATATCACCAATGGTGCATCATTCTTTTCCGGAGCCTACCCTAAAAAGAACTTCATGGTTAAGCGTGTTTGATCTGAAGTAGTACTAGGATGAATGACCATTTTGTAAGTTTCTCAAGTGAGGACAAAACATACTGGAAAATATGTGTGGTGATATGTGGGTCCGCTATCAATCTTAGAGCATGCCATGGAGTCTCTCAGCGATTGGTGCAAGGGTGAGATTGTATCACCTAGCCAGGCACAAGATCCACAACGTCCAAATTCCTCATCAACTGCTCCTTTTCTCAATATCACTCATACCTTACATCACAAGACTTAAACTATGAATCTAACGCTCACTAAGAGATAATAAATATGAAATGCTCATGCTATGCAACTTTATAAAATGTGTGTATGTAGTTTTCCATTTCTCATAATCTTTAGTTCCAATAGTACAATCGAAGGAGATTTCTCACAGAAGAGAAAAGCTAAGTCCAAGGGATCTAGCTCGGGCAGAACCGTCAATCAATCCCCAGGTGGGAAGAGATACATCATCTCCTGGTTCTCCCAAGCATCACCGTCACTAATCTCCCCGATCTCCAATACCTATTTACGTATCTTCCAGTTGTTTCCATTTTACTTTTAATGATACAATGGATATTCCTACAGCCCAAATGAATGTTGTCCGCTTCAGGTGATCAGCCCTCAATGACTTGGTTCTTAGGTTAGTGTCCCATACCACTAACCTAGAACACCATCCACCTAGTATGATACCCCATGTATAGATATTGGTCAAGAGAAACGTAATTTGAATAAGTGAGTTATGATACCCAATTAGGTTCATAGTTAGATTGTAAGAAGGATGGAAGTTATATTGGACGATATCAATTGGAATGACAGTCAATGAGAAATAGTAAGAGAATACATACTTGGACGCAATTGGATATTATAAGATTGAAACTATAGGATTTATACCATTTGAATTTTGTGTGAAATAATGTGAAGGAGGAATGGTGAAATATATGGAATATGTTGAAGGTTAGATTATTGGAAGAATAAATTATACTTACTAAGAAGAATTAATAAATATATATGTGTATATTGTTGGAATATATATACACATTTGGAGAAGAATTTGGTGGATGATTGTTTGAAGGAGTGGTTAATCCTGGTGGTTGATTGAGATCAACCGGTGTGATCAACCTATAATTAAAAAAATGGGTACGAAATTGAGTATTGAAAGGGTAGATGATCATGGTGGTTGATTGAGATCAACCAGGGTTATCATCCTGTAAACATAAAGTGGGTTTTGAAGATGGGTATTAAGATGTGCGATTGATTGTAATCAAATCAACTTGAATTTATTAATGAAAAGATATTAATTATATTCATGCATGTCACATTAAGGAATAATGTGAATAAAATATATTCTGTTGAAGTGTGATCTGTGATGGATGATGGCGAACGATCGGCGTGGGAGATCATCCACCGTGATCGTCCGCAGTTCAAGAACAAAGGAAAGTACGGTTGAATTAGCTAAACGGTGGTCAGTCGGCTTGAAGGAAAATTGATGTGCCCCAAGGTCTCGTCACCTAAGCCCAAGCCAAAGGCTCCTTTATTTTCTAACATTTTTATTTATTTTGTAGGTCTATCATGGAGTTATTTAAATTGAGCATTGATGATGGCAGGAATAATACAAGTTTTGGAGATAGATGACACATTCCAAAAATCTACTCATAAACTGACCCCCAAGGTGTGCATGGCATGTTTTGTGATCTATCAAACTTCATATTGGAAAGTGCTCTTCATAACAATTGTAGCTGATTTGTAATGCTTTCTAGAAAGTACTTTGGCGTTAATTTTAGAGCTTGTTTGCTATGTCAAACGGAGCTTTAACAGAAGGCTAAAACAAGACGCCAGGAAACTGTTTTTTATTTTTGTGTATGTTTTATATTTTGGGGGTTTCTTTTGTAATTTTCTTTTAGGGCAATTTTGTACTTTTATTTTGCAAGGCCATTAGGGGTACTTAGTACCTCCTAATGCAAGAGGAAATAAGATTTGTAGAACCCTAAAACTTAGCTCCCAAGCCTTGGCGTGAAGAACCCGTGGAGATCTTCCTCCCCTCGGCCGACTTCCTCCCTACCAATCGACTCACCTTTTCTTGCTGATTTTTGGGTGAGTTGATTCGTGCTATCTCTTCCAATCCCTCCTCTTCGTGTGGTGGTCCATTGGGGTGTGGAGGTAGAAGAACCAACATCCCCATTGGAGAGTGTCTTCCTCTTTGATTGGCCGAACAAGTCGCCCCCTCTAGTGTTGGAGGTGTGCGGACTCCTTGGATTTTTATTTCTTTTCTTGTATCAACTTTTGAAAGGGAATCAATATTCTTGAGGATATTGATATTTACTTGTGTTATTCTGGATTTGGTGCGTTTTGATTGTGTATTGAAAGTGCTATGGAGTGTTTTGGAAAGGAACTATTTTTGGCCAAGAATCTATTTGGTTGCGTTGCGGATTTGATTCTGTTTTTGTGACTTCGATTTGATGTGTTTCTATTCGTTGGATAATTACCAAATTTGGCAGAGTTATATTTGACATTGTTGATTGCTTCTCCTCCAAATTTGGTATTAAATGGATGTATGCTTGTCGAGAACTCGCTGGTTATTTCCAGGTCGCCAGATTCTGTCCCCAGAACCCTAATCCGAGGGTCAGATTTGTTTAATCGTATCTCCGTGGTCTGATTGAATTCGAACTTGAATTTTGGATATGTTTATCTTTGAAATGTTAGTAGAAGCTCTTGTAAATTTCAGCCCTTGATTCCATATGCTTCTGAAGTTATACTTGTTTGAAAATTGGAGGACAGAATTGTTGTCAAGCTTAGTCGATTGCACTTGTTGAAATTCCCTAGAGTCTTGGACTCTATCATTTGGTATCAGAGCCTTGCTACTATTTTTATACGCTGATTATTGAAGGAAATTTACCATTCTTAAAGATGACCAGAGGCCAAACGTTTTTAAGAAGTTACCTTACAACAGAAGAAGAGTTTCTAGCTCCTATTCCTACCTTCAGTGGTTCAGAATGGATCGAAGACTACTTAGATTGGGAAGAGGAGTTGGAAGAATTTTTTTTAACTCATGAATTTTCAAATCAGGGAAAAGTTAAAATAGCTTCTTTGAGACTCAAGGGAAGAGCTTCGAAATGGTGGAACAAGCTAAATATCTACAGAAAAGAAGAAGGTAAAGAAGACATCAACACATGGTAGTTAATGAAGAAATACTTAAGGAGAAAATTTGCTTCATCTGCAAAGAGATTTTCCAGAAGTCAAAAACATGAACGCCAGGAGATGAAGGCCATTTACAGTAAGGCCATTCAAATAATTGACAACATCGAAGAAAATCTAGTGATGATGCAAGTATCTAAATGTTCTTCTGCTTGGCAAATCGAAAGCCATATTGAGGTTGTAGAGTTCTCTAAAAGGGTAAGGGAGCAAATTGAAGAAGATGTCAACCATCAAGTTGTACCATTCTTAGTAATAGATCCTCAAAGTTTAAAGGAAGATTTGTCAGAAGAAGGTGTCTACAAAATTGAGAACCTTGTTAGCAATAATGTTCCCTCAATACTTATTCTTGAAGAAAAGGAAGTTTATGTCAAAACAGAAATTTCCAAGGCTTGTTATGAAGAGCATAATATTGAATTAAGGGCATCAAGTCCTGAGCAAGAGAAAGCTGATGAAGAGGCTGTTTCTCCACATGAAAGTTCAAATCTCCAATTGAATTCCGAGATGGTAGAAATAACAACTGAGTCATGTGATGCTCCATTAGGGTTATCAAAAAGAGAACCATTTGTGTTGATTAGACTTCGAAGGGAGCTTGAAGAATGGGATGTAACCATTTCCAATTCCATGAGGTACATGTTATTCAACACATTAATTGATTATTCTTCTAAAATTAGGTGAATCAAAAATCTTGTTCATTTTGAATCTGTTATACCACTGTGGATTGGAAATTTCATTTATGTTGCTGTTAGTGAACCCTCTTCACATATTGGAATGTCAAATGAGGTTGTTGACCTTTGCATGCTTAGTGGTACAACTATAGCAACACTGCTGACTAAAGAACACCATGATATTGAGCTTGATATTCCAGTTATTAAGAAAAGAGATGATCACAATTGGGATAAATTTCTGAATTTTGTGGTTAATGATGCTTGCTTGGGTTGTGAAAGAGTTGATGTTGATTTGATAATTAAAGATTGTCTTGTTGCTGTTTTATTTGGCCAACTTAACATGGAGATCATCATGTATGATGTCAATCAAAATTTTCTATTTGATCCTGGAGGAGGACCATCTATAGAGGGTACAATTGGAAGACTCCCTGGATTTGAGGACAAATCCTTTTCCACCCCAGGAGTATGATGTGCCCCAAGGTTCCGTCACTTGAGCCCAAGCCAAAGGCTCCTTTATTTTCTAACATTTTTATTTATTTTGTAGGTCTATCATGGAGTTATTTAAGTTGAGCATTGATGGAAGGAATAATACAAGTTTTGGAGATAGATGACACGTTCCAAAAATCTACTCGTAAACTGACCCCCGAGGTGTACACGGCATTTTTTGTGATCTATCAGACTTCATATTGGAAAGTGCTCTTCATAACAATTGTAGCTGATTCGTATAGCTTTCTAGAAAGTACTTTGGTGTTAATATTGGAGCTTGTTTACTATGTCAAACGGAGCTTTAACAGAAGGCTAAAAAAACACGCCAGGAAACTATTTTTATTTTTTGCGTATGTTTTATATTTTGGGGGTTTCTTTTGTAATTTTCTTTTAGGGTAATTTTGTACTTTTCTTTTCCAAGGCCATTAGGGGTACTTAGTACCTCCTAATGCAAGAGGGAATGAGATTTGAAGAACCCTAAAACTTAGCTCCCAAGCCTTGGCGTGAAGAACCTGTGGAGATCTTCCTCCCCTCGGCCAACTTCCTCCCTACCAATCGACTCACCTTTTCTTGCTCATTCTTGGGTGAGTTGATTCGTGCTATCTCTTCCAATCCCTCCTCTTTGTGTGGTGGTCCATTGGCGTGTGGTGGTAGAAGAACCAGCTTCCCCATTGGAGAGTGACTTCCTCTTTGGCTGTCCGAACAAGTCCCCCCCTCTAGTGTTGGCGGTGTGTGGACTCCTTGGATTTTTATTTCTTTTCTTGTATCAACTTTTGAAAGGGAATCAACATTCTTGAGGATATTGATATTTACTTGTGTTATTCTGGATTTGGTGCGTTTTGATTGTGAATTGAAAGTGCTATGGAGAGTTTTGGAAAGGAACTATTTTTGGACAAGAATCTGTTTGGTTGCGTTGCAGATCCGATTCTGTTTTTGTGACTTCGATTTCATTTGTTTCTATTCGTTGGATAACACCCAAATTTGGCAGAGTTATATTTGACATTGTTGAGTGCTTCTCCTCCAATTTGGTAATGAATGGATGTATGCTCGTTCAGAACTCGCTGGTTATTTCTAGGTCGCCAGATTCTGTCCCCATAATCCTAATCCGAGGGTCAGATTTGTTTAATCGTATCTCCGTGGTCTGATTGAATTTAAACTTGAATTTTGGATATGTTTATCTTTAAAATGTCAGTAGAAGCTCCTGCAAATTTCAGCCCTTGATCCCATATGTTTATGAAGTTATACTTGTTTGAAAATTGGAGGATAGAATTGTTGTACAAGCTTTGCCGATTGCACTTGTTGAAATTCCCTAGAGTCTTGGACTCTATCAAAAATCAATCGACCGCTAATTAATGAAGAATATTCTGAAGAGTTTGAACTGAGGTCACGATAAACAGAAATGTCATCTGCAACTCCTAGAATCGTAGGAGACATTGTTAAACGCATCTAAGTTGGAAAGATTGATGTTTTATGGGTTTAGTCATCAATGGGTTGCTTGTTAATGATAACACATCGCTGGAAATGGTATTGAACTCGTCTAAAGATGAAGGGGCAGATGCTTTATGTGGTTCAAAACTGAGGTGTTGCTAGTCATTGATGACTTGGCCTTCTATCTTCCTCTGGTCATTGATGAGGGAGTAATTGGTGAGGTCTATAAATTGAAGAGGAGGGAGGCGAGTGTTGGTAATGAGGAAAAGATAATGAAACTCTGCTGATTTTTGTATGAAATGTTGCTGCTATGTTCATGGGAAAACCATGAGGGTCTGATGGTGTGTGAGTGTTTATGTGAAGTTGTTACTGGATGTATAGTTTCAGTTCTATTGTTCGATGCTTTGGCTTGGATTGAATGAACCGAGTGGATTGTGAGAGAAAGAGAGAGTCTGAAGAAGGAAGTCTATGATGAAAGTGAAATTTTGCTTCTATTTTTAGTTTCAGTTCACGAATGCTTCAGGTATGAAGGTCCTCTCCTGAATATGTTATTGGTTTATAGTAAGTGGTAATTCTCTTGACGACTTATTGCTGAAGAATATTGTTTGGAAAATAAATGGGTATTCGAGTATTATTTGGGAAATAATACTAGGGTTAGGAATTAAATAGATTTGTTAACAATGGGCGAAGTGATAAATTACTGGATCAAGAATTATCATTGTTGTATATATATTATTATGCTATACCTTGTTGGAGTAGGTGATTAAGTTAAGGAGATATGTTAGGTTATGAGTTGTTAGGAGTTAGGGTTATTTATTGGGGAATATTTATTGATTATTTCATGTTTTTAATAACTAGGCTTTTGTGAAGGATCTTAAAGCATTAACTTATTAAAGCTAAGGACCTCAGGTACGTGCTACTACATGTGCTTTGTCCAAAAGGACTTACATCACGGGAAATTAAGGTTTTGTTTAATATTTGTTTACTAAATGCATAAGTTATGTTATTGTATGAAAATGTATGTTATTTGCTTGCATGTTTATTAGATTTAAGTTCAGTTCCTTAGATAGGACGGATCACGTTTTGAGGATACGATTAAAAAACACGATAGATAGGATTGTATGTGCACAACAATATTAAGACATGAAATCATAAAGTACACAAAAATGAAGGTAAGTAAATAACTGTAGACTGATTTGATACACCCGACACAAATGTTTGTCTAGTCCGGTTTGATACGCCGGTACATAAACAATAAAAGACTGAAACAATATGAGATAACAGAATGAAACAGTAAGATACATAAATAGCTGTTTCTATGGATCGATTTGTTACGCTAGGTATAGGAACCAAAGATAAACGACTGTGGTTCAGTTTATTATGACCGGCACAGACGTTTGTATGGTCCGATTTGTTACGCCCGACATAGAAACAATAAAAGACAGAAATAGTAAACGAATGTTTGTATGGTCTAGTTTGTTACGCGCGACATATAAACAATAAAAGACAGAAACAATAAACAAATGTTCGTATGATCCGGTTTGATACGTCCAGCATATAAACAAACAAAATAACGATAAAAGACATGAACCGTAAAAGAAAAATGAAATAGAAAGCCTTATGCTATGTTATAGAAATTGTATGAGAAATTCATGTTTTACTTTTATATCATGTACTGAGCATTATGCTCATAGTTAGGTCCCATTTATGTAGGTAAGGAGCAGATAAATGGATGAAACTGTTAAAGGACGTAGCTGATGGAGTATTGCTGTGTGGACGTTTGTACTGTTGGCGACATTGACCTGTGGTTATAGCTCATGAAGATGAAATAAATGTATTTAAAAGTTTTAAAAAGCTTTTAAGAGTTTTATGACTTCAAATAAATGTTTTAAGTTAATGTATTTATTTAAATGTTTATTTAGATAATGGGTTTATGTTATTAAATTGTAAAAGACTTCCGCTGTATGTTTGATAAGATTAAGACTTCCGTTGTTTATTACTCTGGTGTTTTATTACGCAATGATTTTGGAATAGTTTTAAAGAAAAGAAAAATTTTATACAAAAAAGGTTACGGGATGTTACACTTTCAATTACTGTTAATTACTATATGCACAATTTCAATTACAGCTTGCTTTCATTTCAATACGATTGTCAATTACTCTCTATGATATGCGTTATTCAATTATTGGTTGCTTTCATTTCTATCCGCAATTCAATACTTGTTAATGTTACATTATAAAGCATTATGCATTATGTTAGGTTGAGAATGTATAGTCATGCATCATGTTAATAGAACCTAATAAGGAGTGCCACCTTGGTGAGGGTACTCATACATGCATAAGTAAGGCGTAAAATGTTAAGGAAAATGAAGGAAATGGGGAGTTGGAGGGCGGATGGGTAGCGGGTCTAGTCTGCAACTAGCCGAAGCCCCTCCCTTGTCGAGTACAGAAGTTCTAGTTGCAAGTAAAACGTTAGATCCAATCACTATTCCATCACAGAGGAAATCCTCCAATCTCCAGCTCGATGTACGAGTAATGAACAAATGAACTAATGTAAAGTAATGAATGAAGGAATGGCTTAATGAAAGGATTGGTTTGGGTGGCCCCCATTCCAAAAAGGATTGAAGAGAGGCATATCACGTTGCATTAACTTTTTTCCTTACTAAGCCCTTGGACTTACAGTTTACTTGTTGTGTTGGTGTAGGTACTTGTATGCATGAATAAAATACACGGAATTAGTAGTCAATGCGATAACGATGAACAGATAACAAAGCAGGGATGAAAGATTTGCATGTACGAGAGTTGGAGCTGGCCATGCTAAAAGAGTAAAATAAGAAACGGTTGTAATTAAATTAAGTTTTTCTAAATTGTATTCAATTGTTTAGTTCTTCATTAAATTATTTACGCTTCCGCAACATTTGAAATAAATGATTTTATAACGCTTCCGCATTTTATTAATTAGTTTTCATAACGAGATTAAAGAAAGGTTAGTAGCCATCCAGTTTAGCGTCGCACTCTGATCAGTTTTAAAAGAGATTTCAACAGTTTTATAAAAGTTTCAAATTTTTAAGCATTTTAAAGGATTTATGAAAAATTGAGTTGTTACAAAGCTTCTGAGAAATAAACAGAGTGAGAGAAAGAGAAAATGTGAGAGATGAGGGAAGTCTCTAGTAGGAGAGTGAATGGCCGAGAAGGAAAGAATAGAAGAAGAAGAAGAAGAAGAAGAAGTTCTGGCTCTCGGGTTTTCTTGAGGCATTGAAGTTATTAAAGGAAGAAGGATAAGGTGCGGAAATGCTTAAAGACAACAAGTAAGTTATAAGGATGTGTTTTGGTCTTTGGATCCTTACATCGCAAGAGTTAAGAATTGTATGCTCATTGTTCATCACTTTATTAGAATAGTAAGATATTGAGCATGTCTACTGCTTTATTAGAATAGCTAGATATTGAATTTGTTTTACAAATTGTACTGCTGCTTGCTGAGTGTTTATTAGAATTAGGTTCTTTTAATGATATGTTTAATAGATGAGCACATTTAGAGATTATAGTATTGATATGATAGATTGCATGCATTCACGAGCATCATGCATAATGATTTTAAAAGAATATGAAAATGTTTTTATGCATGTTTAGAAAAAGGAAATGGAAAATGGAATGAAATACAAATACGTCACAAGATGAGACTGTGTGGCCAACGTAGGCATTGAGCCCCTTTGGACGGGGGTGATCCATCGGGCCCAGGTGGTGGGTTTGCGTGTCCTACATTAGATCAGAGGATGGTGTTGCCAACATAGGCATTGGGCCTCCTTGGAGGGGGTGATCTGTAGGGCCGTGAGGTCGGTTTCACATGTCCCATATCGGATCAAGAATGAGGTGCGACCAACGTAGGCATTGGGCCTTCTTGGAGGGTGTGATCTATCGAGCCCAAAGATTGGGTTCCCGTGTCCCACATTAGATCGAGAATGAGTTGCAACGAACGAAGGTGTTGGGCCTCCTTAGAGGGGGTGATTCATCTGGCCCAGAGGTCGGGTTCGCGTTTCCCACATCAGATTGAGAATGAAGTGCAGCCAACGTAGGTGTTAAGCCTCCTTTGGAAAGGTGGTGATCCGTCAACCCAGAGGTCGGGTTCACATGTCCCACATTGGATAAAGGAAAACAGAAAACATAAAACATAAAAGATAAAGAAAAAGGCATAAATGAAACGGATAGGGAAACAGATACGTATAAAGATACAGATATGGATACGGATACAAAAACGAAAATGGAAACAGAAACAGAAATAGAAACGAGTTTCTAGATATGGATACAGATACAGATATAGATACGAAAACGGAAACAGAAAAAGATATGGAAAAAAATACGAATACAGATGCAGATACAGAAATAGATACGAGAATAGATACAGAAACAAAAATTGAAATAGAAACAGAAACAAAAAAATGAAAAACTGAAAGATAAAGATTAAAACGTAAAAGATAAGAGATAAAGGAAAGATGAAAAAAGAACTGCATATGAGTTTAAAAAGTAGCATAGCATG
This sequence comes from Begonia loranthoides, assembly GCA_022433065.1. Lineage (NCBI taxonomy): Eukaryota > Viridiplantae > Streptophyta > Magnoliopsida > Cucurbitales > Begoniaceae > Begonia > Begonia loranthoides. The sequence continues at coordinate 24,169,362 of CM039468.1, read as the reverse complement.
TGCATCAAGAGATTTTTAATTTATATCACTTACTGAGCGTTAAACTCATTAGTTTATGTCTTGCGATGTAAGTACACATAAGAGAACAGAAGAACAGATTAAGGAGTAGTTGATGAAAGATTTGTATGCGCGGATCTTGAGGCTCACTAGTCTAATGGATGTAAAATATATGGTTTGTAAAGGCTTGTAAATGTATTTAAATTGTAAGAGAAAAGAAGTTTATTTAAATAATTTAATAAATGTTTTAATTCGTAAGGTGTTTTATTTAGTTATTCCTCTGCTGTGTTTTACAAAGGGTTTTACGAAAGACATTTAGTATCACATTTTAAATGGTTTTAATAAAGAAAAGTCTTCTGCTGTTTATATAAAAAAAGTTTTAAATTTCATGCGATTTTAAACGTAAGAAAACCGGTTCGTTATATCATTACACATAGATTCAGTCTTTACTTCAGAAGCTTTGCCCCAACCAGTTAGGGTGCAGTCTAAACCCTTTTGGGTCGTAGTCCAGGTCCTATTTTGGGTATTTTCTACCCAATTAATTGTGAACTATTTTTTTGAGTAAAAATTTGGGGATTTTGATGCATAAGAATTTAACCCTAAAATTTGATGAGGATTGGTATTCAAATATCAATTTAAAAACTATGGACTCAAAAATTAGATTTTTTGGATAATTGGGCTTGGCCTGGTAATAAGTCCACTTCGAGTTAGGGATTTAATTTTATGCATGACATTGCATAATTAATTTTTTTAAAATAATATTTTGTGACGTATCTCATATAAAATGACGTATCTATTTTATGGCTCTTCAGATTTTTTTTATTATATCATTGTCGACATTTTATTAAAGCATGCATATAAAAATTATTGGATCAACTGGGTTGTGTGAACCGAGTTCGATTGACTCGAGGTTCCTGTTTTACTTTACGCACATTCAACCGTGGGAGAATGTGTTTGTTTGTTGTTAACTATAGTAATTTGACAATTATATGTGTCGTGTCCTTAAGCATAAAACCATAAACCTGATCAAAGTCTTTATGTGGATTTCATGATTGCCGAGCATCGCTTTTATTTTGTGATATGTCTTTGGCATGGTATTTATGGAGTTCGTGAATTGCTCTATTTTCATTGGTATTTTATTTTGGTACAACAAGGGTCTATTTGAATAACGTACCATATTATGGTGGGCTATTTTAAACCAGTGTCCTTCTATACAAAATTTTCTAAAAATGAATTTATAAAATACTAGTTTTAAGATCATGCATGCTTACTCGTTTTTTAATTAAAATGCTAAATATAAAAACTTGATCTTGATTAAGCTTAGTCCTCTAACCCTAATGAAACCATTTCAAGATGTTTTCAACAAGACTTCCAATTTGCCAAATCAAGAGTAGAAATAAGATGGAAATTTATTTATTTATTCATGTATTTCAATCAATTTTCCTTGAAAGCCTTTGTGATGGACTACTAGGTCCATCCACAAAGATAAAGGCCCAAGGTCTCATAAACTCAAACCCTTCCAACAATTTGGAAGGTAACTCATTAAATGACCAAATGACAGAGCTATCAACCCAAGGAAGTCAAAGAGGGCTCACACCGCTAAAGCTATGGAAATGAGTCCAAGAAAACACTTAGGGATAAGAAAGAACAAAGGAAAAAGAGTTAAAGAAACTTTCCAAAATCAATAAAGCAAGTGGACCAAACTTAGCCAATTCTTCCACGGATTTGGCAACCATCCAAATGGCAAGTCTTAAAGAAAAGTAGCTGCCATATGTCATCATTTCATGGAGCCAAAGGTAGCAAGAAGTTACTAAAATATTATCTTTAGAAAGTTACTAAATTCCTAGTTTACTAATCGGCAAATTAGGACCGAATACTTAGTGTGTTTTCTATTTTGTTGTTTCCTAATTTATGCTTTATAATTGGCTATATAAAGTCCCCTAATGCTTATGTTTTAGACATTGAATTTTTAAATACAAAAAGAAGCTTTTGCTTATTTTGAAATTGGAGCGATTCTTTTTTTAAACACTTTGGTGAGTTGCATCCAAAGTTGGCCTTATGTTAATAACATCACAAGATCGGGCTCACTTGGAGTTGAATGAGTTCTTTTATTGGCATCCACAGCCCTAACCCTTGGGAAAAGGTTGTGTGAAGAGGTGTCCAACCATCTAGCAAGTTTTCATCCGCAAAGTCACCAAAAGGGGAGTGCAAGTTGTTCTACTACCTAATTCTGACAACCTGAGTTGCTGTAAGCATATCTCCTAATTCTTTAGGGTTATTTCCAATGTTCTTGAAGCCATTCTTTCATGTTTCATCCAAGAAAATGTTGTCCAATTTTCAGCCCAAAAGCTTCTAAAATGAAGGAGTTACAAGTTTCCAAAGTTAGACTTTCCAAAAGTGATTCTTGGCCAAAATAAGGAAATTAAAGATTCAATCGAGCAGCCCGACCACCAAGTCGACCGCTTAGCCGACCATCCATCAAAAATCGAATATGTCTTATAATTGGCTATATAAAGTCCCCTAAGGCTTATGTTTTAGACATTGAATTTTTAAATACAAAAAGAAGCTTTTGCTTATTTTGAAATTGGAGCGATTCCTTTTTTAAACACTTTGGTGAGTTGCATCCAAAGTTAGCCTTGTGTTAAAAATATCACAAGATTGGGCTCACTTGGTATTGAATGAGTTCTTTTATTGGCATCCACAACCCTAACCCTTGGGAAAAGGTTGTGTGAAGAGGTGTCCAACCATCTAGAAAGTTTTCATCTGCAAAGTCACCAAAAGGGGAGTGCAAGCTGTTGTACTACCTAATTCTGACAACCTGAGTGCTGTTAGCATATCTCCTGATTCTTTAGGATTATTTCCAATGTTCTTGAAGCCGTTCTTTCATATTTCATCCAAGAAAACGTTGTCCAAATTTCAGCCCAAAAGCTTCTAAAATGAAGGAGTTACAAGTTTCCAAAGTTAGACTTTCCAAAAGTGATTCTCGACCAAAATAAGGAAACTGAAGATTCGGTTGAGCAGCCCAACCACCAAGTCGACTGCTTAGCCGACCGCCCATCAAAAATTGAATCTGTCTTATTTTTTGGCCGACTTACTAGATTGCAACATCGACCCATATATCGACCAAATTCCTAGGGTCACCACTATCCTATTTTTAGGTCAACATACTTGACTGGGCTGTCGACCGCCCTATCGACCACCACTCTAGAAAATAGCCACCTTTGGTTGATCATTCATCTTCAACACTTCAACCCATATTTTCAGGTTATATTCTAATCCCCTTTCGCTTGTGCATCATTTTGGTATCAAAGCTAAAACATTTTCTAATTCGATTCTTCTTTCTTAATGATGACATGAGGAGCCATGAAAGTGGCACAAAATGACAAGGCAAATCCAAGCATTGTTCTAAGCATAGAGCCACCATCAACACAAGCTGAGTCAAGCATGCAACGACAAATTGATAAGCTACGGACCATGTTCCAGCAGTCCATAATATCCCAAAATCAACAAAGACAGAGGCCTCATTTGACAAGGCCAAGGTAAAGGTTCCCCCACTCTGACAGTGAAGAAGATTTTCCTAGAGAAGGAACCAAGTATGGAGACTCCCAAAGAAGGACATCCCAAAGGGACGATATGAGTCTTGTCAAGGTATCCATCCCTCCATTCAATGGTTTGAGCAACGGTCATGACTATATTGAGTGGATAGAGAAAATGGAACGGATATTTCAGTGTCATAATTTCTCAAAAACAAGGATGGTTCAGCTAATAACACTTGAATTCGAGGGTTATGCAAGTCTATGGTGGGGCAACATTTGCAATACTACGATATTTTTAATTATCGAGATATTACAAGGCATATTAGGAGCGTTAGGCCTACAGCTATTTTAGTGATAAAGAATAAATTGAATTTAATTTGCTAAATTAAATCAATTGAGGTATTTTAAAATAAATAAATAAATTAGATTTAACTTAATTAACTAAGCGGGTAATTTGATAAAAGGGGTTAAATTTAATTAATTAAGTGGGTAAATTAATAGAGGGAATTAAGAATTTGAGTGGACTGAACCGGTTCAAGAATCGGTTCAGTGCGTTAAACAATATAGAATGGCCAAAGGCCATTCTCTGTGTTGTTCGCAGACCAGAATGAAAGAGCGAGAGAGAGAGGCCCAAGAAGGGGGAGAAGAGATCGAGAGGGGGGGGGGGGGGGGGGAGCGTCAGGAGCTCGCGATAGAGTTCGAGACAACGACGATGATGGCGCTCGGGATGGTTCTTCACGGTGAGAGGCTCTGTGTGGCGTGCAGGCGACGAGGTTCACGGCTTGGGCTCGGGATCGATATTTCGCGGCGTTCTACGGCTTCGGGCGAGATTGTTGAGTTAAGCCTAGTCGATTTCTTCATCCTCCTTTGTTCTTTGATGGTCAGCGTTGGTAGGGGGCTTCATTGGCTGCGTTCTTTGGCGTCGAGCTGGGGAACTCGGGTTCAAGCTAGACCAGCCGAAGGCCTTGGTCCAGTTTGTCATTTGGGATCAAACTAGGGATGTGGCTTCCTTGTGCTGGAAGCTAACAATGAGGCATGGAGGGAGACAAAGTTAGGCAGTATTGGTCGGGCGTGGTGAAGGGTTGCAGGGTTCTTGTCTCCTGGGCGCTGGATAATGAGACTGTAAGTGTGAGGATTTATGGGCAGAGGCAGAGAGTGAGAGGAGATGATAGTGTCTCCTCTCTGGAATTGTTGAGGGCCGAGGCAGAGAGACAGAAGGCAGGGGATGGCATTGGTGGTTCTGAAGCTAGAGGAGTTCCTGCCGTCCGTGACCGGAGCTAAAGCTGCTGTTGGAGCTGTCTTTGCCGGAGTTGCCGTGAGCTTGAGTTGGATGTCCTGCTTGTGTCTTTAGTAATGGTAAGGAATGGGTAGAGTCAGGCCGTCTAAGCCCTACCCATGAGTATGTGCGCGTGCGTCGTGTATGGTTGTGAATCTCTGTTGTTGGCTGTTTGTTTCCTGGAATGTTCTGCTTAGTGATAATGGTAGAGTATGTGTTCATACGTTTATTTGTCGAATGCTTCCTCTATTAGATACTCTATATGTTTCTATGCATAGTTATTTTACATGTATTTACTGTTGTTAGTTACTAGTTGACATTCTGGATTGGTTTTTATAGACCTGTGAATACTCTATGAACTTGGGTGTTATCATATTGTTGTTATGCTTCCTGTTATTCATTTGTCATTGATTGCTTACTGTTAAATAATTGCTAGATGGCTTGTAGACGATTAACCCTTGAATGTTATCCTGTTGTTAGAGTAGTGTTGGTTTTGTGCATTGTCGTTAGCTCCGTGAACTTTAGCTTTGTGACATCTCATATTTCCTTAATATTAGTTGTCTTCTTTACTGCAACTGCCTTGTGTGCGTGGCGTAGATTCTTTGTTAATAATGTAGAACTGTTTAGTTATTTAAATTCTATTCTTAACCCTTTCCTTACTAAGTCTTTTTAGGCTTACAGTTTACTCGTGGTGTAGGTACTCACAGGAGAAGATAGCATGCAGATTAGAAACAATGATGAAGGATTTGCACGCGCGAGCTTAGGGTTGCCCAGGCTACGAGAAGTAAAGATAATTGAGTTATGATTTATTTAAATCAAGTTTTCTAAATTGTAATTAAGTGTTTAGTTTATTCCTTTAAATTATTTACGCTTCCGCAGATGTTTATTTTTGCAACATTTTAAATAACTATTTGTTTTCAACACTTCTGCATTTTTATTAAATTGGATTCTTATAACAAGTTTTAACGAACGGTTGGTAGCGGTCTGGATTAGGTGCGCTCTGACACGTTTTCTCAAATTTTAAAGCATTTTCAAAAAGTGACAAAAATCTGGGTCGTGACGACATTAGTGCACAGAGAAGGCAAACAAGAGAGGACATCCAAACTTGGATACCATTAAAAAGGCTCATGAGTGAGAGGTTCGTTCCAAGTCACTACAAGCAAGGTTCCTCATCCATCGAAGAATATGTTGTTGAGTTCAAAACCTCAAAGACAAGATGTGATTTACAGGAGCTGGAAAACCAAACAATTGCAAGGTTCATCCAAGGACTTCACTATGATATCAAAGACATTATTGAGCCACAATCTTACAACACCTAGGAAGATGTGATCAAGTTGGCTCTAACGGTTGAAAGACAAAAGAAAAGGAAAGAGAAAGAGAGGATTAGTCGATTCCTTGAAAGAAACACAAGCTTCTCCAAGACACAGCCACCTAAGATCGATGACAAGGGTGCAAGCACGAAAGGTGCTACTACAAAGCCAAGTGACAACAAGAGGTCAGTAATGGAAGCACCGAGATCAAGGGCAAAGGAAATCAAATGTTAAAGTGCCTTGGAATCAGACACTATGCCCCTCAATGTCTGAACATGAAAGTGGTGGTACTAAGAGAGGGCACTAATGAGATTGAAAGTGAGGATGAAAGCAAAGCACAAGAGACACTCGAGGAAGAAGCACAATTGGAGACCTTATATGTTCAAGAGGGCCCCCTCCTTGTGGTCATCCTAAGAGCCTTCACTACCAAGGCAAATATTAACCATTTTCAAAGGGAAAACATCTTCCATAGCCGTTGCAAAGTCAAAGAAAAAGTTTACTCTCCAATTCTTGATAGAGGATGTAATACCCCGATTTCCCATAATGGAATTAAGTAAAGGATAATAGGGGAATTAATTGGGTTTAATTGGATTATGTGGATAATCATTAAAGATTTATTAGATGGAATTATTAGGAGTGGTTAAGTGTGTATTTATGGTGCTTAAACTGTTGGATTAATTAGAAGTGATGGGAGAGAAGAGCAGGGTGTGACTAATGCATAGCCGTGGTGATTTTGTGTGGATGGTGGACGTCCCTTGTAGTGGGATAGTAGACATCCCTTGTATAGTGTGAGTCGGCGGACGCTTTTATGGAAGGTTAGGAGTTACTGTGGGCTAGATGGATGTTTGATGTCGGAAAGAACGCACCTTGGCTGGATGGACGTTCTTTTTGAAGACAGGCGTTAGTATATAAGTAGAACGGAGTCATTGTGGGAATCGCTTGACATCCTTTAGGGATGAAGGACGTCCGAGATTGAAAGAAAAGGGAACGGTGTTAATATTAAGTGAGATGGCGTCGTTTGAGAGCGAAGAAGGGAGCCACTTTAGGAAGGGACGGACGTCCCTTATGGACAAAAGACGTCCGAAATAAGGGAGTCGGCGACAAATGTCCTTCATGAGGGACAGATGTCAGTTGCAGCGAGGAGATTGATAGACGACAAGAATATAAAGACAAAGAACGTCCCAGGATGGAGGAATTAAAATAAAGGGGATTAAATAGAGGTGGAAACCGGTTCTCCCTTGTGGATCGGTTCAGTTTTAAGAGAAAAGGAGGGAGAGCGGCCAATTTGCTGCGAGCAAGAGAGAGATACGAGAGAGAAGTGGGAGCTTAGGCTCGGGTGCTCGGGATAGCTCTGGTCATGCTCGTTGTCTGGAGAGTGGCGAGCGGTTTTGGGCGAGCAATTTCAGGCTAGGGCTTAGGGTAGCGGCTTCGCGAAATGGATCGGTGAGGCGTCGGGTTGTGGGGAACTCCGATGCCCTGTCAATTTTGGGTGCCTGGTGATGCTCGGCGACGATGGAATGGCAACTGCAAGGATCAGCGACGGTGAGGCAACGATTTCCAGCCTCAGGTGGAAGGGTAGGGGCAACGGTTCATGTTGGGGATTGGCTAGGGCAGCTTGCGGTTCGGTCAGAACCAGTCCTTACTAGTTCTTTCTCTGGAGAAACGATAGTGGGACGTTTGTGGAATACGTGGAGGAATGGTGGTGATGTCAGGGGATGGCTTGGGGACACCCACGGGTGTCTGTGGCAGAGGCATGGTAAGGAGTGCCTCTCTAGTAAAATTGAAAGGTTGAAGAGAAGGGAAGGGTGGGGGGAGAAATGCTCTCTAGAAGCCTGAGCCATGAGAGAAAGAAAGGGAAGAGAAGGAAGAGTCGGAGGAAGTCAGAGGCAGCTAATGAAATAAAGAGGAAGAAAATAAAAGAGATGAAGCAGCTACTCCTTTGGAGTCTCCTCGGTTCTTCAGGCAAGGAGGTTGCCTCCTTTGTTTTTATGGATTAACGATGAAGATAAAACGTTAGGATTATACTCTGTTGGTGAAATGCTTTATGTTAGTTTTGGAATACTCTTTGGTGATTGAGTAGCCATGCTTCTGTTAACGGCATGAATGCTAGGTTATGGATAAAAGTTAAAGGGTGGTGTTCTGTTAGTGGAAATTAGTTCTTTGTTGTGTTTTCTGCTTATTAGTTTTTGTGGAATAATAAGTAAGAGATAAGAGCATGAGAAATATAGTGCACAGGTATTTATTATTGATTCGGTATGTTTGAGTATTATAGTTTGTTGACATCATTGAAGATTTGCTAGTGAGTTACGGATTGATGGACATTGTTAAGTAATGGAATTGAACTGTATATGATGAATGAAAGTATTCTCTATTTAATTTGATAAACTGTGTAGCTAATGGAAATGTTGAAAGGGGTTGATTGTCTGCTATTGGATTTTTGTTGGATAACAAGGAATAAGGGTGCATATGATGATGAAGTTGTTAAGTTAAGAATGTTAGAATTGTTAAGTGTTATGTTCTATTTTGGGGTGTCAAAAGAGTTCCTAGAATTGCTATGTAATTAAGGATACGAAAAGAATGAAATTAATAAGTTATGATTATTAATGAGTAAATGTTTTAGTCATGAAGCTATTGAAAAGGAAAAGAAGGATAACGATTAAGTGCTAATGTGTGGTAAAGCTTCGAGATAAGAAATTGAGTAAAGTCATTGGCCTGTGGAGGCCCTACACCACAAGCAGTGTCTTTTCTTTGATTGTTTGTTAGCGTTTCTACTATGCTGCCTTATTTATTATGTCTATGTTGTTCACACGTTATTGATTTAATCTCTAGACATATTTAGGATGTTAGCATATTGTTATTGTTTCCATTAAACTACCAAGTATATTGTTATTGCTTTCTTTAAATTACTGATCATGTCTATATTGTTATTATTTCCTTTAAACTGCTAAGCATGTCTATGTTGTTATTGGTTTCTTTAAATTACCAAATATGCCTATATTGTTATTGTCTTCTTTAAATTGTCAAACATGTTTTAGAGTATATCACCATGTATAGTATGTTTGTAGATTTTCATGTTTCATGCTTTTATATTGTTGTGATTACTACTTCATGTTTCATACTTTATATTATTGTGATTACTGTTTCTCATTGACATGCATCATGTTAATAGAAACAAGTGGGAAATGCCCTATCGGAGGGGGTATTCATATGCATTTACGTGAGGAATATGAATAAAGAAAATGAATAAATGAAAAAGGGGAGTTAGGGGATGGAGTGGTCGTTTGGATCTAATCAGGTAGTCTAGACAACCCTTGTTGGGTTTCGGGAATCTATCTACCCTAGGTGGTTAGAAGCCGACAAGAGACTATTCCCTCAAACACAGATTCCTCCAATCTCCCAACTCGGCAACACAAAAATACTAGCAATCGGCTATATCAAATTCTGAGCAAGGAAATTAATCTGAATGGAACTTGAGCTGGATATGGCTTCTTAAACTCAAATTTACTGGGCAACTAGTAGGCATATAATATTAAATCACCAAGAAATTTCAGTTTAAAAAGCATTGCACACACGGAGTTGTGCTTGGAAGAATTCGCTACTTGGAATTAGAATTCGCGAAAAAACAGTTTTGCGCATCTCTTAGCAAAACGACCATAACATTAAAAATATGAATCCAAATCAAATGAAATCACCCAGCATTTAACAAGGATAGGAAAGCCAATAATCTCATAGAAAAATTTAGCAGTAATCTTCAGAGAAAATGGGAGACAATCATGTGTCAAGTTGATTCGTGGATCTCCTCGGAGCTAGGGTTTGCCGTCAAAAAACAAATTTACGGCACCAAACACAATTTGGAATATAGGTATCCAAATTAAGAACTTCCAATCAACAAATCACCATAACAGATAGCATAAGCTCTTCAACTCATAAAACAGCACTGTGTTGAAGAAAAATTGGATAAAAACAAAATACCAAGTTGGTCCGCTCCTCCTACAAGGCCGAGAGTAGCAAGTGAATCGGATCCTCCACAAAAGGACCAATCCACCTTGGATTTGATACGTTCTTCTATTTCCTCATGTAAAAGGACACCCTCTACTGACGATGTTGGACAAAATAGCACCAAACTCCCTCTCAAGAATGAACAAGAAACGTTGAGGAAGATGGTGTGGTGTAGGTTTTGCAATTAAGCTAGCCGAACACTTAATGATGAGAGAGCACCAGCTCTTCCATGAAATTTGCACAGCAAAATTGGGTTTCTAAACTAAAGATTAGTGTTCATTAGAGAAGACTAAATACCCCTCTAATGAGCATTACAAGAAATTTACGTAGTTACCCTTAAGTTCTGAAAAATGGGCATGAGTGCTCGGTTTACATGCAAACCGAGCACCTCAATTCCTACAACAACAAAATGATCTAAAAATTCTAAAAATAAATCCTAACTAGCCATCCAACCATCAAAATATCTAAAGTAATGAATTAACATGAAAATCTCAATAAAACACTTTTATTCGAGCTTGTTGGCTTCGATCAAAGTGAGTCCCTCCAAGCTGAGAGTATGTTAGCCGAGTTGATTGAGAGTTGCATGGCTCCATGTGAGATCATGATGTGGAGCTTCCTTGTCTTCATATGTTGGCTCCTTTGTAAGCTCCATTAAACTATTAATCCCTGCAAAATAAGAATTCTTTAGATAAGCAACGAGCCTCTTGGCTCCAGGTCAGGTAATTGGTCCTTAGGGCACATCATTCGATCAAGCAGCCTGACTGCCAAGTCGACCGCTTAGCCAACCACCAGTCAAAAATTGAATTTGTCTTATTTTTCAGCCGACTTACTAGACTGCACCATTGACCGACATATCAACCGAATTCCCAGGGTTGCCACTATAATCTATTTAGGTCGACGTACTCGACCGCGCCGTCGACAGCCCTGTCAGCTGCCGCTCTAGAAAACAGCCACCTTTGGTTGATCATTCATCTTCAACACATATTTGCAAGTTATATTCTAATTCCCTTCCACTGGTGCATCACTTTGTGAGATAAACTTTGTTATGGAGAATTGTAATTTCTATTTTACATTTTTATTCCACATAATTATTATTAATTTTTTTTATTTAATTGCTATGCTATCTAGATATCACTTATTGGACTTGTTTAGCCCATGTTTTGTCAAGCTCTGGCAAGTAATAAATGTTTTGATACTTCTGCTACTAATTTTTAAAATTTAAGCAAAAAAAGGTCTGGCGATTCAATTCTTTCTAGCCTGATTGTTCTTCGTTCTGTCTTGGGTCCCTTGTGGGTCATGGCATGTACTCTCTCTACCCGATACCATATACCATAAAATCGGTGATAGGAGTTCTGGTAGCTCTCGTTTGTGGTAGTTATTAGTGTTTGCGTCAGTGATTGGCATGTTAGGTCTCTATAGAGTGGAGTGTTAGGATCTAGAGAAATGTGAGAGGCGATTCAGAGAAGAGGAAGACAGAACTAAAAGAGAGCGGCCAAGGTTGTATACTCTAACTCTCTTACCTAATTGTGCTTTTCTCTGTTGAGTATTGGCTCTCTGAATATCAACGATCTTTTATTTTTTTACTATTGTATTTCATGTAAAATTTGAACTAATTTAGATTTTAAAAATTGTTGCTAATGTTATAGCATAGATTATAGTTTTTTCAGTATCCTGAGTTAAGTATTCTGTGTTGTCATATAATTTGTTACAATATCCATATATTAATAATAAAAGTTATTGATTTTATAAATAAATAATTTTCCACACTTTTTTGTGTTTTTTTATTTGAAATTGTTTGGTGGCTGATGTCGCAAATAATTACAATATGAAATGGATAATTTTTTTGTCTAATAGTCAAAACATGTAAAAAAAAGTTAAGAGTTATTGCATGGTGAAAAATCTATAACATTCTTAAGTAAATTAAAATTATTTCAAATAAAATTTAAATAACCTTAAATGATTAAATATATTATATATTATAGATATTAAATAATATAAAATAAAAAATTGTAAAAGTAAGGGTTTGATTCGAACCTAAGGTGTTAAATAAGCCTAGACCTACAACAACGCGAAATAATTGTAGATCATATCACGAATCAAGAAAAATCAATTTGACTCTAACCAAACCTATTAATTAGAACCAAAGTTATCAAGATAAGCAGTTTGAACCTAACCAAACTAGTTTCTTGAACCAAAGCTATCAAAAGTTTGATCTTTTCACGTAATACGTGAAGAAGATCAAGTTTTCGTAAAGAACTAAAGAGAATAAATCTCTCACAAGCAAAAAGCTCAATTTATAAATTCGTCAAAAGCTTTTTTTTCATATGGTACCATTCATGTGTTTTTATAGGCTAAAAATAAAGTAAAACTAATTCTAATAGAATAGCGAAAAGTAAATTAATAAGATAAGATTTAAGAAATCAATGGCATGTGCTCGGTTTAAATCTATGTGCATGGGTTAAGAGTTGATGGGCGATGATGGGCCGCACACAAGGAATGCGAATGGAAGGTGCACACGGCACGTGGTTGATGCTGCTAGGCCGTAAGGGTGGATGGTGGTTAGTGGCCTATGCGAGTGGACGCAGTTGTGGGCTGCACATTGAGACAGCAGCTAGTGCAAAGAACGCGCGCGTTCGACCATGTAGAAAAGAAGTTGGGCACGAGGTGATGCTAGGCCGCATGGAAGTCCACATGGAATTCGGAATGAGCTAGGCCATGATGAAGCTTGCACGGGTGGACGAAGTGTGGTGTGCCGGTGCAGTTGTGGGTGCAGTGCCGCCTAACCTGCATGTTGCGCGTGAGTGGGCATGGGGTGCGCTGAGCGCCATGCTGGGTGAGACGCGGGATGTGGGCGAGTGAGGATTTGCTGGGCCGCGCACTTGAGGAGCTGTACACGCGCTAGGAAGTTTACTGTGAGGCACGAGTGAACGAGTGCACTAACTGGATGCGCGCATTGGGCTATTCGGCGACATTGGGCTTTTCAGACCAAAATCAATTCTTTGCATTCTTTGATTTTTGTGTATTGTATCTTCTCTATTGTTTTCTCTCCAATGCTTAGCAAATTTACTACTTTTGGCTCATGGATTTTGGACTCCTCTTGGATTTCCTCCATCAAAAGTTTAAGTCTTTCATTCATCTTCATTATCCTTGCTCTACTAATTGGGCCTACATTGTCTCTGAATGGATCGTGGTCTTTGTGTGTTTTCTGGATCACATCATTCCCCCCTTCTTCGAGAAGATTTATCCTGAATCGTCGGCATCATACAAAGATAAGTCAATAACATTTAAAGAAGCACTTACTGTATACGCTTGGTAGGTCAATTTTATAAGCATTGTCATTGATGTGCTCCAAGGCTTGGAAGGGACCATCTTCTCATGGTTGCAACTTGTACTTTCATTGAATGGAAAATCTTTCTTTTTCACACGAGTCCATACCCATTCTCCAGGCTTGAAGATAAGTCTCACTCATCTTTGGTTTGCTTGCCTTGTATCATGTTCGTTCTTTTTCTCAATGTTCTCTCTCACCTTTACATGTAAATTTCTAACAAATTCGACCTTTTTTATTTCCATCAAGATTAGCAAACTCATAAGTAGCTAAAGGTAAAAAGTCTAATGAAATTAAAAGATTAAATCCATAAATAATTTCAAACGGTGAGTAATATGTAGTAGAATGAACAATCAAAACACATGTTGTAATGTCCCGGTTTTCCTTTCTTAAAACGTGATATTTAAAAGCACTTTCTTTCTAAAAACGCATAAAATTAAAACTTTTCTTTTATAAAAATAGCATAAGACTTTTATTAGTAAAACCAGACAGTTGAAAATGCGGTTAATAGAATTCCTTTCTTTTACAAAATCCTTTACAAACCATTTCCTTTTAAATCCTTTAGCCTAGCCAGCCACCAAGCCACAACGTGCAGGTACTCCATCAGCTGCTCCTTTTCTTGTTACTGTGCATACCTATGTCACATGACTTAAACTATGAGCCTAAAGCTCAGTAATCGATAAAAAATAAATATGCAATGCACATGCTATGGTGCTTTTAAAATCTGTATGCAGTTTTTGTTTTCATTTTCTGTTTTTGTTTTCTGTTTCAGTATTTTTTTGTTTACATTATCTACTTTGGTTGCAAGGCTCATGCTTGCCGACAACCTCACGACTTTATTCCTAGTGTCGGGCTCCCGCTTGTAGACCCTTGGAAACGTCTATTTATGTTTATTCACATTTAATTACGTTTCCATTTCAGTTCTATTCTATTGACAATATCTGCTTCGGTTGTCGGGCTCACGCTTGTGGACCAACCGCATAGCTTCGTTCCCAATGTCGGGCTCCTTTTTGCGGACCACTGGAAATGCCTATTTACGTTTATTCACATTTAATTACATTTCTGTTTCAGTATCTTTTCTGCTTACATTATCCTCTTCGGTTGTCGAGCTCACGCTTGCAGACCAACCTCACGGTTTCTTTCCCAGTGTCGGGCTCCCACTTGTGGACCACTGGGAATGTCTATTTACGTTTATTCAGTTTTGTTCGTTTGCCTTTAATGATGCAATGGAGAATCATACAGCCCCATGGAGGTTGTCGGCTTCAGGTAATCAGCCCTCGAGAACACCGTACATTTAGTATATATATGAGCATCCATTATACCATTTTCAAAAACCATGCATGAAAATCATTTTCTTAACCTTTTAAAACAATGACGCATGAATACTCGTGAATGCATACAATTATATCAATCACCACTATAACCTCGAAACATGCTCAATCATCACTATAACTTCAAAACATGCTCAATCATCACTATAACCTCGAAACATGCTCAATATCATATTTCTTAACGTAAAGAACCTAAATCTAATAAACACAGCATCAAATAGCAAACAACAATACATCCTCGAAACATGATCAACATCCACTTTTTCAATGTAAAGAACCTAAATCTAATAAACACAGCATCAAACAGCAAACAACAATACATCCTCGAAACATGATCAATAACCACTTTCTCAATGTAAAGAACCTAATTCTAATAAACACAGTCAGCATACAAATCCTAACTCTTATGATGTAGGCATTTCGACAAAACACAAATAGTATCACTTACTTGGCAGTCTTCACTACAATATAGCACTTAATACACTTCTTAATACCTTCAAAAACTTAAATAAAGAACTGTCAATAATCACATATTATTATCCTCATTTCTATAGTTCACTATCTTCAATGACTTTGATACAATAAATATTCATTTGTTACGTAACAGAATTCCATAATCTAAAACTGTAGAGAGCATTCAAAATTGACATATACTATCCTCCACAATTCCATTTATGAAGCAGTAATAAATAGAGAGTCGAAACCCATTTAACTACCATTAAACAGTAATCAATCAGTGAAGATATTTCCATCAACAGAGAATAATCCTATGGCCAAGTATAAAGTCCTCATTCAATGCCTAATATAATTTCACAACCAAATATCTAACTTAATTACATAATAGGTTCTCAACTCCATATCCCAATAGAATTCCATTCACAGAATATAAACCTTTAATTAATAAGGAGCATATTTATCTAACCTATAATTACAGAGAATAGCTTCATTCATTTTCCACGTTCAATAACAGCAGTAGGAGAGATTTAGAAACCAACACCACTCATTAACAGTTTCATCGAATAAAATCTCAGAGGGCAACAACTGCATTTAACAAAATAACACTTCTCATAACTGTAATTCATAGAGGAAATATCCAACATATAGAACCTAACATTCTAACATGCCATCAACGATAATGCAATAGAGAATAAACAGGGAGCATCACAAGCTTTCTCCACTCTTTTATCTCCTAATATTATTCCTATAAAATCCATAAATAGTGATGGAGGAATTCATCTCACCTAAAAAACCCGAGAGACCCAAGAGATCAACAGAGCAAGTGCTCCTTCTTTCTTCTTCTTCCTTATGCTTCTTCTTCTTTCTTCTACTTCTCCATATCTCGGCCTATTTCCTTTCACCAGAGGCCTCCTTTCCTCGTCTTCTCTCAATTTCCCTTTTTCTCTCTTCTTTTCTCTGTTTTCCTCCCGAGAGCATTCTCCTTTCTCTTTCCTTTCTTGTACTTTTTCCTCTTTTCACCAGAGACTTCCCTTTGAAGCTCAATCTCTCTTTCTCTGTTTTCCTTTTACCCCTGCTTCCCTCGGCTCTCACTCTCGCCTTCTCTTCTCTTTCTCTCTTCCTTCTATGTAATTCTATCTTCCTAGTAGTCTCCCACGCTTGCTTCATATAATCCCAAAAATCTCACCTAACTCTTCATAGGAGTTGCCATCTGTAAAGGAGGGCGCGTGGAGAAATCTCAGAAAACCATCGCCTCGGGAAAAGCTCCACCCCATCCTCAACCGGAACAACGCTCAAAAACCACATTTTTTGAAAACTTAGTGGGGCCGTCATTTGATCGATTGTCGACCCAGAACACCCAATCAGCCACTCCCACACAAAAAAAAAAAAAAAAACCAACATTCTGGAATTCACCGTGACACCGGTCGATCACTAATCGACCTCCCTACCTTCCATCCATTTTCGCCACACACAACCGGTCGATAACTGATCGACCGGTCCAACGGCGTACGGCTACCATTTAGCCACTGTAATACTTTCACCACTGTTATTTTCCACACACACCCAATTGATTGTCGATCAATCGATCCTTCATTGCCAATCAACCAACATGCCACTGCCATTTTTCTAAAACACCACTGTAACATTCTGCCACTCAATTTTTCCACTCATGCCCAGTTGATCATCAATCAACCCACTCCACATTACCAGTCCATCCAAAACAAGAACAATTCATCATACAATAATAAAAATTAAAACCCATTATCAAAGTCGAATTCAATATCCAAAAATAGAGACAAGGAAATCACAGTGCCTGGCATTAAAGGCCAAGAAACCAAAAACGCACGGAAATCATACCTTCGTAGCTCTCCTCTCCATCGCGACCTGGATCTCCCTGTAGAAGCTTCAATAGTGAGCCTCAATGACACCCACAAAAACACCATACGACTGGCCTTAGCTCCCAAGAGCTCAGCCTCCTCATAGGAGCTCTCCCTCATGAACTCCGTCGAGTAAAACTAAAGAATCGCCCAAACCTCACTCCCCTGTTCTTTGCCCTAAGTCCACATTTTGTACTCATGGGTTGGGTGCAACCCCCTCCGTTTGCACCGTCGGACGTGTTGTTGTCTGCCATTCGCTTGATTGCGGCTCTTCTTCACGGAGGACATTTCTCCGCGAGAAGTCGCCCTTCTCTCGATCCAAGTCCCCCACGTTTCTGTCTCCCCTTTTATTTTAAATCTTCTTTTTATTTTAAATCTATTCCTTAATTTTATTTAATTAATTCCCCTTATTTTAATTTACTTCCATTTAATCCTTTAACATATACTTAATTATATGCACCACATCTTGTCTAACTCACTTCCAACTTCTGACTCATCCGAATATCACCCAAACTTATAATCTGAACATCTAATATAAATCTAACTATCCCCAATATTAACGTCATCTTTTTATGCTTAATATAACGCAAAACTCGGAGTATTATAATCCATAATAAAAATCATCCCAACATCTCCAAAAATTCACAATAATTATTATCCTTAGTCTAAGCTTAATTCCAGGTATTACACATGCAAACTCACCATTTGGTAAACACTTCATCAAATTAGCATATAATTGATTCTCTCTTAAAGTAATGAAAACTGAATCCAAGTATTCAACATGTTTTTCTACAATTTTGCTATATTGCAAATTATCATCAAAGCATACAATATCAAATTTCCCTATAAAAGATTTAAGCACATAACTCATCAATCTCATAAGAGTACTAGAAGCATTCAATAATCCATATAGCATAACTAACCATTCATATAGTCCATGGTTAATTTTAAACACAATTTTCCACTCATCACCTTTTTTTATTCGAATTTGATAATAACCATTTTTTCAATCAATCTTAGAAATCGTACATGCTCCATATAGTTCATCTAAGGTCTTAAAGATACCTACTAGCAATTCATAAAGATAATACTAGAAACACACAATGTATTTTTCTTGAATAGAAATCCTTTATGCCCATAAAAATCTACACATGCAACTTTTTCACAAACAATTCAAAATTTTCAAAAATCTAAGTGATTCTTATACAAATTCTTAATTTATTCAGATCCCAATAACTTAGTTTGAAAAGTAGTAATAAGTACGTACTGTCTCTAAAATGTGTTGGCAACCACATTGTCCTTACCTTTCTTGTAGTGAATGCATACGAAAATGTCTCGTTAAAATTCATCCACTTTGTGTGTCTCTTGGTTTCTTTTGGGTTTGCTCGGTAAGCTAGATGGTTTGGAATTGTTGCTCCTGCAATGAATTTGATCTAATGTTCAATCCCCCGTAGTGGTGGTACACCCTTGGGAAATATATCTTTATAATCCTGCAAAATAGATGAAACTATCACAAGGAAAGAAGTAGTTAGCTCATGGGAGGTTTAATAAATATCTTTGTACAAAAGTAAAATCAACTCTCTACTTTCCTCACTCATTTTAAACACTCCATTTGTTTTCTTTTCCTTTTCTCCACCAATTTTTACCTCATTTCCTACTATTTTTTTTTCTCCTTTTTACTGTCGGTTTTTCCTCCCTTTTTCCCCAATTTCTTTTCTTCTTCTATGCCTTTTTTTCTCACTTCTCTATTAGCTTTTCTCTCTTCGGCTCTTTTGTCTCCTTTTTCATATTCACCTTTTTCCTTCTTCAAATTTTTTCATATTCACCTTTTTCCTTTTTTTTCGAGTAATTTTGGCATTCAAATATGAGATTCACTATTCACTCCCACTCTAAGTACGTCTCCAGATCATTTTTTCCTTGAAAGGTTGTATATTTACCTTGATATTGCTCAAGTTACCATCTTCCTTATCCATATGGAAGTCTCTTCTCCATTGGTTATTTACCTCGTCGACCTCAAACTCATCTCTTTCAAAATTTCTCCTTTCTCAACCATATGTTGGAGTTGGTGTTTCCATGCAATTCATCCTTAAAGCTAGGGCTTCGAATTGGTCTTGCATAACTCTCATAAACATCCTCAAATCAACATTTTCAAGAAAGTGGTAGAACAAAAGTAATAGTAAATTATGGACATTTCCTCTCTCTCACGTGTTTCACTCGAACAATGATCACTCCACTCATGTTTGCACTCGATAATGGCTTTTATATAATAGTCTCACACTCTTGCCTTTTACCACTCGTTCTTCACTTTTAGATCTTTACGTAACAACTCAATCAAGAAAAGAAAAATTCAACAAGCATAAACTCAAAAATTCAAACATTTTTTCGAACTTTAAATCCAACTTTTGATCAAAACCAAACTACTCAAACTACTTATTAAGAAGTATAAAGGGAAAAAAAATACCTTGAATTTGAATAAGGTATCAATAAACTTTCCAAAAATGGAAAAATTTTCTCGAAGAATTCAGGAAAACTTAATGAAATAGATCAACAATTGAAAATATGAATTGCAATCTTTGAGATATAACCAAATGCTAATTTTGATTTTATTTTTTTGTTCAAAATGCCTTCTCTTTTTTTTTTATTTCGACTTTTGAAGCAAAAAGCTCACTTTTTTTTTTATAGATGATCGAAAGAATCAATTTTTTTTTTTTTTGATAAATGATCGAAAGGATCAATTGAAAAATTTTTTGATAGATGATCGAAAAGATCAAAAAAAATTTTGGTAGATAATCGAAAGGATCAATTAAAAAAGAAATTGATAACGAAAGATAAATGATTGCACCTTGAATTTGCTCGAGTCAACGCTCTGATACCAATTTATGCGAACCTAGGATATTAAAGAACCCTAAACCCTACAACAACGCGAAATAATTGCAGATCATCTAACGAGTCAAGAAAAAAACAAATTGACCCTAACCAAACTTGTCGATTAAAACTAAAGTTATCAAGATAAGCTTCCTGACCCTAACCAAACTTGTTGGTTGAACCAAAGCATTCAAAAGTTTGATGTTTCAAAGTAATACTAGAAGAAGATCAAGTTATTCGCAAAGAATGAAAGAGAAGAAATCTCTTACAAGCAAAAAGCTCAATTTTATAAATTCATCAAAAGGTTTATTTCATGTGGTACCATTCATGTGCTTTGATAGGCTAAAAATAAAGAAAAACTAATCCTAATAGAATAAGGAAAACTAAATTAATAAAATAAGGTCTAACTAATCAATGGAATGTGCTTGGTTTAAAGTTCATGTGCATGGTTTAAGAGTTGATGGGCGATGATGGGCCACACACAAGAATGTGGATGGAAGGTGTGCGCTTCACGTAGTTAGAGCTGCTGGTCCGCAAGGGTGGAGGGCAACTAGTGGCCTGTGCAAGTGAAGCCAATTGGTGAGCTGCACACTAGGACAGCAGTTTGTGTGAAGAACGCGCACGTTAGGCTGCGCAGAAAAGAAGTTGGGCACGAGGTGATGCTAGGGCGCATAGAAGTGTAGACAGAATTCAAATTGAGCTCTGTCGTGAAGAAGCTTGCCTGCGCGGGTGGAAGAAACGCCGGCTATAGGCGTCGTTTCAGGTGCAATGTCGCCTGACCTGCGTGTTGTGCGGGGGTGGGCATGAGGTGCACTAACTGCCGTACAAGGTGAGATGCGAGACGCGGGCAGGTGAGGATCCGCTAGGCCGCGCATTTGAGGAGTTGTACTCACGTTGGGCCATGCGCTGTGAGGCACGGGTGAACAAGCGCCCTGACTGGATGGGCAAATTGGGTTGTTCGATGCGCATTGAGCTTTTCAGACCAAAATCAATTCTTTGCATTTTTTGATTTTTGTGTCTTGTATCACCTCTATTGTTTTCTCTCCAATACATAACAAATTTACTATGTTTGGCTAATGGTTTGTGGACTTCTCTTAGATTTACTCTATAAAAAATTGAAGTCTTTCATTCATCTTCCTTATCCTTGCTGTACTCATTGAGCCTACAATTTCTCTGAATGGATCTTCGTCTTTGTGTGTTTTTTGGATCACACCAGGGTTTCTTTTTTTTTTTTTGTTTTGTGAGAGAAGGGACAGAGAAAAGAGAGATGCATTGAGGAAAGTGAGATTTACGCTTCTGATTTCTTTAATCTTCCAATTCTATC
Organism: Begonia loranthoides; assembly: GCA_022433065.1. Lineage (NCBI taxonomy): Eukaryota > Viridiplantae > Streptophyta > Magnoliopsida > Cucurbitales > Begoniaceae > Begonia > Begonia loranthoides. The sequence continues at coordinate 24,148,066 of CM039468.1, read as the reverse complement.
AATGGTGTTTGAAGGTGCGTTAAATCTAAGATCATTTTCATTAATTTTTCATTAGTTTTTGAAATTATATAAAAATCCCAAATGTAGAGTCAAAAAACTCGAGATCAGGAGAAGTTATTTTATTATGTTTGTCAAAATCAATCAGGGGAGAATCACATTTTTCGCAGAAGGTTGAACCTCCAAATCCAGTCGACATTGCTCGACTTATGCACTTGACGCCTAGACATCACTAGAAATCAAATAGACGTCGTGGTGCTTATGAACATCACTCGACAATGTTGAAGACGTTCTTCGTGAGCGTCCAGATAAGTGACCCGTGTATCACTGCGACACCAATTAGGCATAATCATGATGCTGACACTATGGTTAGAGTGTGCAGACATGTACCTAATCATTGGGAATCGTAGAGGATAAAGGAAAAACACTATATTAATTATTGCAAAACAGAAATTGTAATTATAGACTTCAATGACGCCAAATTGATCAATACAGAGTGTATTGGGAAATCAGACCAAAAAAAATCAAAAATGGTTTAAAATATTTATTTTTTGAAGGTAAAGAAAAAAATAATGTTTCATAAAAAAAGTTAAATCACATTTTTATGTAATTAAAATAAATTGTAAAACTATTTTGAAATACCCAGAACTCAATAATATACGAAGATGTAAAAAAAGAATTATAATTTTATATTAGTACATAAAAAATTAAAGAAATGATTTGTCGTTGCCTTTCCGGTGCACAACAAGGTTTGTGGTTGAGGATAAGCATGAATTACAAAGACAAAATGATTGCACACTCTTATTTGAAATAAAATTTTCATTTTTATTGATTTTGAAACCTGGGTCATGATCCTTACATTAGTCATATGAGTTATGAGCATTTAATAATATGGTCGTCGTACGTCATTAAATACGACTACCTCTTTAATGGAAAAAAAAAAATCATTAATAAATACTTAGAAAAAGGATTTTTTGCATATGTATTTTCCAAATGAAGGATGTTTTTTTAGTAGTAAAAAAAAAGGAAATTTACTACACAAATCATATAGATTGGAGTAACCACCAAGGCAAATATTAAAGAAATTTTGTGAACTAATAAAACTTCAAATTATGAAAAATGAAGAAGACAAATCTCGCAGTCACGTTTTCTGTCAAAAAACGTTGAGGCAAATGCCAAAGACATTACCTAAAACTCCAACGGAGGTCCACCGATCAACTTTGGATGTCCTTCAATAACAAGGGACATGCAAAGTTGATTCACGAGGAGACAAATATCTTATGTGCATCAGATTATCTCTTATACCAAATTATATTAATCAGGATAGCTTTGTGGCAACAGAATTGGCAAGAAGCCGAACACTTGTATAATAAATATGAAAAATATGGATTAAGGGAGAAGAGAATCAGAGTAGAGGGTGGTCAGACCGAAATAGAATGGTTGGCAAATAATGAGAAATAGCAGATGATCAAATAAAAAAAAATAAAAGAAGAAAAGAAAATAATCGTTGGATTAAATTAAGGGACGTCCGATAAAGAAAATGGACGTCCGACGTGAAAGATGAACAGCTGGGACAAAATAGTGGAAGGCTCTCAACTTAAGATGGGCGTCCCTCGTCCCACAATAAATGTCTCTCGACTCACAACGAACGTTCATCTACTTAAGACATCTTACAATGGATGTTCGTCGACTTAAGATAGACGTCTCTCATCCCACAACAGACGCCCTTCATCTCACAACAGATGCCCTCCACTTACGACGTCGTTTAGCATTAAGGGACAATCGTGAATGCTAAGGGACTTCCATTGATGTTGAGAGACGATGACATTTAGTATTGAGAGACGTCTATATTGACAAAAAATATGAATGTGAGGTTTGTATCGTTCTTTTTCATAGTTTGAGGTTTTAATTGTCTACAAATTTCTTCAAGGTTTATCGTGTAACTGACTCAAAACTATAGGCTTTGTTTTGTTAATTTTCCTAAAAAACAATAAACACTTCGTACCAATCAAAATGTGGTGGAGAAGTTATGCATAATTATCTTAGTAATAATATACAATTTTCTTATTAAAATTAAGGGAAAATGACAAATCAACTATTGTACTTTGTGGTCAATGACAAGTTAACCACTATACTATTTGCTAACAATCTTACCATTGAACTATGAGAAATCGCTGTAACGAATATGTAACGACCCATATTTCTTAATCTTTTCCAATTTAATTTCTTAATCGTTTTCAATACGCATTATCCATCTGTCATACAAATTCTTTCATTTGTAAAACTTCTTTTATTTGTCTTAAATAAATCAGAGTGTCAAAATCCGATCATTACTAAATCTTCCCTAAAGAAAATCTTTCTTTTTGAAAAACAAAAAGGAACTAAATGCGGAAGCATGAATCAATTGAGTTGAAAACAGAAAAAGGATAGCATCTAAATCTTTTGAAAACAACATACATAAAGAAACTTAAACCATAAACTGAAGTCCTTCAAAATCCAACCGAAATTCATACTATAGATTTACATCACATTTAAAATTTTGCATAAAGGATTACTAACATCACCATTTGATTCTTACTAAACCTTTTCCGTTCTTATTTCTCATTCTCGTGTCGTACTACTACTCCGTTGGCGCATCCATCGGACCTATCGCAGGCTCCACGGGAAAGATCTCCTCCTTTACTTTCGGCATAGTCGACTCGTTGCCTACATCTCAAGTAAAGACGTGAGTTTATGCTCAGTAAGGAAAGGGGAAATCACATATGCATCTCTCTTTAACTCCGATTGGAATGGGGGCCACCCAAACCAATTTTTTTATTATGTTCGTTCTTCACTCGTATCCCGAGTGTGAAGATTGGAAGGTTCTTAGGGGATGAAATCCGCCCTCCAACTTCCTTTTCGGTTCCTTTTCCAACATTTCTTGCCTTCGAGGTTCCTCCTCGTCCAGCGTGTCCCGCCTTCGGAGTTTCCACCCTTCTAACGTATCCCGCTAAAGGGTTTCTTCGGTGATGACGTATCCCGCTCATCCCGAACATTCTTATTATTGCTCATCCCCTCTTTGGCGTGTCCCGCCTCCAAGGGTCTTTCTCTATTGGCGTGTCCCGCCTCTAGAGTTTCTACCCTTCCAACGTATCCCGACGGAAGGTTTACTCAGTGATGACGTGTCCCGTTCATCCCGGCATCATTTTACTCATTCTTTTTCCTCACTCATACATGTGGCACCATCCCTTTGGGTGCTCCTATTAGCTTTCTATTAACATGAACTTATTCTAATATATCACATATATAGAAGGACACAAGATCCACCACAATTAACGAAAAGACATTTCATGCTTCACGAACTAACCATACTATCATTACAAAATATCGCATTCTGCACAAAATAACAGATTTTACATCCAAAACCATACTACGATATTGACAATTTAAAGCATGCTTACTAACGCAACTTCCTCCTTCTAGCATCATAGCAATGAAATCAATGTTCTTTATCTTACTCTACATTATCCAAGGATTTTACACAAACAAGATCTAACATCTAATAATATCATCTAGTAATAGTTAACATGGCAGTAAAAACTATAAATCACTCAAATCAGAACATCATGCTTTTAAACCTGTCTTTAACCATCAAATGTTTATCATGCTTCCTAGCAATTACCAATATCAGCACAAATTGAAGTGTTGAGCATGTTTTAACCATCTACGCTAGTGAAGCTTAATAACTAAATCTCCTGTTTTTGACATATATTGAGAAACTACCAGTTAATTCATGCTTTATTAGTATCAATTTCACCCACTAAGCAAACTTATACTCTTATGTTCGGCATTACAGCCATGAATCAATATCCTCCACCTCATTTCTTCCTTAATTAGGGATATGCACAACAATGTTTAGCAATAATTAACATGGCAGCAAATCAAATAAATTTTGCAAGTTTAGAAAATCCTTATGCACAATCTAGCAATAACAGCAACCATTCAGCCAATCAATTTATCTCTCATCTTTGTTCTTTCTTTACTTGTCATTCGTCATTCACTTTCTTTCTTTAATTGTCATTCATCCTTCATAATATGTCATGACAGGGGAGTTCAAATTTTGATGACAGCATTAGACAGCAAATAACCATTCCATTTTTTTTTAATGACAGCATTAGACAGCAAATAATCACTCCATTTTTTTTTTAATGACAGCATTAGATATGATGGAAAGTTACCATCACAATATCCTTCATTTCTATCCTTCCCTTCTTATCATGGTCCATCATATCTTATTCCTATTCTTACTAAAACCACTAAAACCAGTAAATCAAAAGAACAAACCAGTAAAAATTAGAAGAAAAACCAGCAAAAACCAGAAAGGGAAATACCATTCATGCACAACATTCATCACTTCTTTCCTCTAGTTCATCATTTCTTTTCTCCAACATTTCATCTCATGGAATTCAATAACTTAATTTGCAGGAAAATAACAAAACAGGAAAGTAATAACCAAAGGATCATTGCAGGAAGCATCTAACAATAAAGAAAATTCTACAACTAATCACTTGTGGGTAGGGCTTAGACGGCCCAGACGCACCCAATCCTTACCTTTGAAGGTTGAATGTCCTCCCAACAGCAACTCTCACGTACACTCAGCAGCTCACTCCACGCTTAGCACTTAGCAGAAAACCCAAAAAGAAGAAGAGAGCTTTCTATCATTAAATGGAAGAAAAGCTTACCTAGACGACAAAGGAGACAAGGTATGCGTCTAGGTTGGGCTACGGAACTGCTACCAGGATTCTCCAACCGAAAGCACGAGCATTAGCTCGCAAAATGTAGAAACCCGTCGTTGTTTTCTGACTTTTGTTCCCTTTAAAATCGCAGATCTGGTGCATTGCGGACGCCGTACAGTCGTCCGAGGCGTCCGCATCTCAAAAATTACTCAGAAATTGGCGTCCTCGGCCATTCATCCTCAGCGTCCGATATGGGTTGGCAAACGCCATTTGGTCGTCCGCCTCGTCCGCATTCATCGTCCGCGTGAATCAAAATTGGACAGATTCAATGGGGACGCTAAATTTCTCGTCCGCACCGTCCGCATGTGTCGTCCGAGTGAATCAAAATTGGACAGATTCAATGCGGACTCCAATTTATGCATCCGCGGCGTCCGCATTTCCCCTGCCATCGTCCGAAACCACATAATTCCATCATTTTTCACATTTTCTCTTAAATCTTTCCCAACTTAAACGTCTACGAAGTTATACGTCGCAACTTAACATTCATAATACGGTGTAACTTAGGAACATCCACACTTTTATTTTCAAACACAAAAACGATTACATCGTAAATCGAGAAAATTGGGATTGGGTTATTACAGAATATCGCCGTTAACTTTATGAAAATTACAGTGGAAAATAACAAATACTCATGGAGAAAATGGAAAAAACTCATTATTTTAGAAGAGATTTTCAGTGGAGAAGAGTTAATATCCATGACGAATAGATTTAGAAGATTTAGGATTTTGTAAAAGAATAGATTTAGAAGATTTTGTGTTTTATAATTTAGAAGATTTTATAAAAGAATGTTAATATTTTAGTTTTTGGATAATTTAGAATTGTTTTAAAGTCTATGAGAGAATCACAATTTGTCTGTGTTGTCTGTATTTTTTTATGAAGAAGACAATGATCGAAGACGATCGACGACGATCTGCGGCAGATTGGCGCGGCGGCTTGACCACGATCCGCTGCGGATTGATAAGAAGGAAATTCTTTTATTTCATTTAGTGCGAAGGTAAATCTTTGCAGATCAATAATTCTCTCAACTTTCAACGGTTTTGGACACTTGAGGATTCATTTTCCATTGTCTTTTCGAGATGCATAGGTAGGAAACATATGTTTTGTTATTCAGTACTTATTAGAGCAGATTCTAGTAGGAAAACATGTGGAGCTTCACAGTTTTGAATTCTGTAAGGAAAACTAGAGGACATATAAACATTTTTAGGCTTCAAAAGTGGGACAAGCTGCCTTTGGCCTCTTGCCAGCGCATAGATCTCAAAAAGTTATACGAAATAAAAAACAATTTGTCCAAATCGGTCGACTGAGCACAAAGTTATGGTCTTCCAAAGTTTTCGAGTAAACTATCTCTTTTTCTTGCTCTAATATGCACCGAATGACAAAACAGATCTCTCCTACCTGTGCATTGCAAAAAAATGATGGAAAACGAGTCCTCAAGGATCCAAAACCATTGCAAATTAACATAATTATCAATTTGCAAAGATTCAACGTCGCACTAGATAAAAGAAACGAATTTTCTTCTTATCGATCCGCCGTGGATCGTCGTCAAGCTACCGCGGTTCGTTGTCATTAACGACAAATGTGATAGTGATGTTAACAGCGATTTTTTTCATAATTCAGTGGTTAATTTATTAGCAAAAAAAATTTAATGGTTAACTTATCATTGATTTAGTTGGTTTGTCATTTTCCCTCAAATTAATCAAGTGAATATCATACCAAGAAACTAATAAAAAAAATGCAATTTGAGCACTGATGTTTTGAAAAAGTTAATTTTAAAAAAAAACTGAATTTGATGATATTTGACAATGGAAAATAGAAACTTCAACGCATGAATATTGACTTAATAATAATCAAACAAACCTAATTTTCTAGACATATAATAATTGAATGGCTCAACATGAAATGTTATTTTTCAAAAAAAAATATTAAATTATTTTTAATGTATTCAACTCTTAGATAATTTCTAGTAAGTCAATAGAAAATGCTTTTAACATTTCAAGCTAAAACTCAAATTTTGTCAACACGCCATTTCACATATTTGGAAGGAATCGTTTCTTAAAATATATAAACAATATATTTTTTTTCAAAAATAAATTTCAACGCCCATCAAAGTTGGGAATTCTTGTTCTCGTTGATTAGAAATGTCTATGTTCCCATTTTCTCTTGTTCAATCCTAGCGTGTGGTCATGAACTATATTATAGTTCACATCATTATAAAAGAAGACCGTTAGTAAATGGGTATTACGTTCTTAACTCCACTTCTTTCTTCTTTTTTTTTTTATTATCTTTGTGGTCACACTGCATTTATAAAAGATAGAAATATTAATTTTTATATAATTAATAAACTATGATTACTATTACTACTACTACTAGTATTATTATTATTAGGGTAAAATACAATTTAGTCATTGAACTTGAGGGTCATAGACAACTGATACCCTAAATTAATTTTTTACCAAAACTGCTCTTATATTTTGGATTGTTAGCAAATAAGCTCATACCTCGATATCAACAATTGATTATGAACACTAGAAGATAATCAAATGAATTAAGATAAATATGATGAATTAAAATATGATGAGTTAAAATAACTACACTTTTTTTTTCTCTTATAATTTCATAAAATGAGCTTTCTAGAGATCCCCAATAACAAATCCTTGCATAAATTGATAATGATCCAACGAGTCTAATATTAATTTTTTCAACATGTCAATTGGGCAAATGCGTTAACCATTTGACAAATTTCATTAAACATGACTAGTTTTGTTAACAACCTAAAGCACAATGATAATTTTTCTCAAGAAAAATTGTTTAGAGTATTAATTATCCTTTACCTCTAAATTGAGGAACTAAAATACATTTTATATTACTGACTCAATCATCCAGTCCAAGGCTTGGTTTCTATTGGAAGACTTCACATAAATCCATTAGTAAGTGACTTATACAATAAACAATGTATGAGAAAACTAGTTTCAACATTTCATTTTAAAACCATGAGCCAAAAAATTTATTGTGCATGGATTTACATTCATCAAAATCTTTTACTATTTTACGAAAATTGGCTCCACGAGCCATCGGTTAGGCGGTATCAAAAACATTGCCAGATACATAGGTACATTAAAGTGAACCTTCATCATTTTCTATAGAAAACAATCCTAGTGAAAAAGAGACATCTCACAGACTCTAACACAATGATTCCTCACAAGGCACGTAAAGAATAACAACGATATGAAGATCTAGTCCGTCACAAGATACAAAAAGAAAGAACTGTCTGAAGACCAGTCAAATGTGTATCGATCGTATAAACAAAGACACTATCTCGATTTATGGATTTGAACCCAAGAATGTGTCATCACCATTCTATTACCCAATAGCATTATATGAATAAAACATCTTCACGCAGCAGAAGGCGTACAAGGATAACTTTATGTTGTTTTGACCCAAAGATTGCCCAAACAAGAGGAAGTTCATAAATATATGCATATGTAATGATAAAATGAAATACCATGCACGCGTAAAGTAAACATAAAAAATTGGTGTACAAATAATATAAAAACAGACGTACTGTTAAACCAGATATTTCGAGTTATATGTGTGATAGCTCACAGAATAAAGGTTTGGAAAATCATGATCTAATGCAATATAGTATAAAAGTCCCTACATTAATGAGAAAGCCTAGTTAACTAGCTGGGATGCGCTATCAGGGACAGATATCGAAATCAGAAACACTGTATGAACTTAAAACAAAACCAACGTAAAAATCTCAATCAAAACACTAGGGATAAAGTATAAATTTTGTACTAGGACTAGGAACCGAACTGAATGGATCAACGACAAAATTCTCAAACAAGACTTCAAGGATAATAAGTAATTCTCATAAAAAGATCAAGAACTCAATCTAAAAGGCATACGACAATTTAATGAAGAAATTTTTAATGGAAATACACAGTGCAGCTGCCCAACATACAGTAGTGGACGACCACTATCCAAGCCTAGACTGCTTCTGTAAACGACTGTTGCAGAAGTCTAGAATGCTTTTGTGGACTACTAGCACTGACACCTACGGGGCCTGCTACAGACGCCCGATGCAAACACCCTATCACGACTTGGAGGCGTGCCCAATAGAAACGCCGGGTTAGACGACTCGATCCTCGGAGAGGATTCACCGCCCATGTAATACCCTAAATTTTTACCATGTGACGTATAAGTTTAGGTAATGCGGATATTTGATGATTTGAGTATTTATTTAATTGAGTTATTGTGGTAGAGGTTGATTTATAGTGTAAAAGGATGTAAAAGTTTGATTTATAGTTTAGCGAGAAATGAGAATTTAATGGATTGAACCGGTTTGGTTCGGCTCGGTCTGAAAATTTAGGGGTAGCTGGTTTTTTAGTTAGAGGAGGAAAGAAGTAGGATTTATTGGGATTAAAATATGAAAGAATTATTTGAATATAAAATAAATAGGATTTGAATTAAAGAGGAATTAAAATGTAAAAGAAGAAAATTAGGAGATGAGGGGGAGAAGTGAACCTATTTGACTGAAGCACAAAAACAGAATGGTCGCAGGCCATTCAGCAAGACAAAAAGAAGAGATGGAGAGGGAGATGGAGAGGGAGACAAAGGAGAGTGACGAGCGAGGGAGAGACGAGCATGACGGCGAGCTCAGGCGATGGAATGTGACATTGTTCATCGTCCAGCCAGTAGCCCGACAATGATGGTTTCGGTTTAGGGCTCGGGAATTTCTGAGCTACACGAATGAAGAACAACTGCGATGCGTTGGTCCTCTGGCATTGAGCAATCGGTGCATTTGAAGAGGTAAGTTTTTGGTTTTCCGTTCTCCTTGATGCTATGTCATTTGTCTGGTGGCGGGCGAAGATGGATTAGCGATGGCAGGGCAATGAGCTGGCAATTCATGCTGGACTGGCCAAAGGCCTGTGGTCCAGCTTGGGGTTCGGTTCCAACCGGTCCATCCGTGGCTGGTTCTTACTGTGAAGAAATCGACAACTCAGATGTGTGAAGGGGATGGCATGATGATAGGGCATGGCTGGGCATGGCTTGTGGCAGGGCATGGTGAGGAGTGTTCTCTGGCGAGTGAAATGTAGTGGAAGAGGGGGATGGCTAGGAGATGAGCACTCGGGTGATGAGGAAACAGTGAGATGTGGTGAAGAAAACTCTCTATGGAGAGTTGTGAAGCTTAAGGAAAGAGTGAATTGAGAGAGAGGAGTGAGTTGCTGTCACGTAAGGGAATGACCGAGAGAAAAATAAGGGAGAATGGGAAGGGGTTGTTGTTGTAACGACCGGATTTTTGTAAATCCTTTAAAATGCGTGAAAATTTGAAAATTTCTTTTTGAAACCAAATTAGAGCGCACCTAAGTCCGGATCGCTACTAACCTTTCTTTAAACTCATTTTGAAAACCAATAAAAATATGCGGAAGCGTAATTAAATCATTTTAAGAAAGAAATACTAAACAATTGAAATACTGTGTTAATAAAAAATTGAACACCCTTTAATTACAATTTAGAAAACTTAATTAAATCTCAACTGACTATCCTTCACCTTCTTCACCCCTGGCCAACCACAGACTCCCTCGCGTGTGAAAATCCATCATCCGCTACCTTTATTGTCTGATTATTATCTTTCACTACTCCTAGTTTGTGCATTCCCCATAGCATACTAGTACCTACATCTACACCACAAGCAACTGTAAGCTCGAAGGCTTAGTAAAGAAAAAGGGTAATGCAACATAATGCCACTCTTTAGTCCATTTTGGGATGGGAGCCACCCAAACCAATCCTTTTATTAGGTCATTAATCCATTTATTACTTTACTTACTCTTACTTTGAGTCCTTGGGATCCATTGTTCTATTATTCCATTATTCCATACTCATACTTCGAGCTGGCATTGGGAGGTTTTTCTCATGCAATGGCATAATGGTCAGACCTAGCATTTTTCCTCATCTAGAACTCCCGTACCCTATGAGGGAGGGGCTACGCCTAGATCAGAGACTAGATCCGCTACCCATCCACTCCCAATCCCCTTTTCTTCTTTACTTTTTCTTAACATTTTGGCTCACTTATGCATGCTTACGTACCACCGCCGAGATGGCATTTCCTATACTTTATATTATCATGATACATGAACATACATTCTCATCCTATCATGATGCATGAATGCTTCACAACTTAACATTCATAATAATTTAAGTGCGCAAATAAGTAATTGAAAATAACTGTAATTGAAAGCGCATACAAGAGAACAACCTAATTAAACAACGAGGCACATAAAGAAATCGAACAACGATTGCACTTGATAAGGAAATACAGAAATTGAACACCCATAGCAGAACATCGTATAACAACTTAAATAAGGAAGTATGGTTGAATTAGTAGAATACAATTCTATTAATTAGTATACTAATTATCCTAGTAAATTTTCTAACCCATTTATATGCTTCTTACGTTTATTATTCTAGGCGATTATTCTACTTAGTTATCTTAGGCGATTTAAACATGCTTTTATCTTAGTTACTTTGCATGCTTTTAATTCAAATCTACTTAATTACTTTAGTTGATTGTTCTAATAAGTTAACCTACTCACTAATTTATTCAACATGCTTACTAAATATAATTACTAAATGTAACTAACATGCTTAGTTAATTGCATTAGTTAATCGTGCTAGTTACTTAACATGCTCAATTACTTATAATGGTTATAATATTCTAACTAATTTACTCTAATTAATTCTAGGTAAGTTAATTAATTAACATGTTTGTTTAGTTAATCATTCTGGTTAGTTACATGCTCATGAAGTAGAAGTTAAATATCCTAGTTTGTTTTTCTTAGTTAGATTACATACTAAATTCACATAATTAGTTAATTGCATGTTAGATTACAGGATTAGTTGAATTACCCTAACATGCTCAAATCTAGTTAGATGATTTCCCTAGTTAGTTAACGTACTTGAACAATAATTGTAAATTCGATTCTAATTGATTAACATTAGCATGCTAGTTAATTAACATGCTTAATGTTCATTTAAATTTTTTTACACTAGTTAATTACAATTGCTAAACAATTAACATGGTAATTAAACTAACTACCCCAATTAGTTTAATTAACGGTTAGTTAAGTTGGACATCCTAGGGTTCGTTATTTATCAATTAATTGAATATCAAACTTGATAAGAAATACACAACAAGAATAAAGCAACACGTTTTATAAAACTCTAACTCATTCTTAGACCTCAAATAAGTACTTAACCTTTACTTACTCCACTTCTTGTTTCACTATCCAACTACTGTCAAACTAACACAACCTAATCAAAGAGTTCATAGAGCTAACAATGACCAAACGAATCATTACAGTAGGAAATTCACTACTACTCTAACACCAATTCATAGAGCATATAGAGCATTAGTAACATTATAAACACTTAATAATAACATTTCAAGGCAAACAACACACTGCTAGTAGTAAACAAGGCAATTAACAGACTTAACAACTAACATACACTTAACTAACAACTAACGTACATTAAGCATTTATCCACAATAAGCATTTCACTAGTATTAACACTAAACTCACAACATTTAACTAATTCACACACCCATACTTGTGGTGTTGGGCCTCAATGGCCGAAACACCCCTTAATCCATACCAATTTTGATGAACTAAAATTAGGGACAGCTCTCTTCAAGCTCCCCCAGCTCACGAAAGTTCCAACTCTTAGCCCCAAACCCACAGCTCTCTCCTAACTCCTTAGCTCACTTACGTTTACACACCTCACATCCTCACTCCTCTTCACTTACTCTCAATACTTTCAGCACACTTAACTCTCCACTCACAAACAGAGAAGCTCGCGGGGGAGCGAGCTCCTCATAGGGAAGGGGAAAATGAAGACTAAAGGAAGGGATGGAGGTATTACTTAGGATAAAGGGAGGGACACCATGAATGCCCTAAGGTAGAGAGGAAGATGGCCTAAGACAGGGGAGGACAGCAACGGGCATAGGGGACGATTTTCGTTGCCCATGGAGAGGGGAGGGTCAATTCTCTGTCAGGAAATTGGGTTATTCAACGATTTCCATCATTTTCTTCTTATTTTATTTTGTAGGTCTAGGCTAATTCAGACGAGTGCGGACGCATAGGTCTCGTCCGCAAGGCTAAAATCACTCAGGCTAAACGAGTCTTCAGATGGGAGAATGCATCCCCGTCCTATCCGTAGGTGGGTTTCGGACGCCATATCGCGTCCGCACGTGGTGTCCATGTGTCGTTCGAAAGTGTCCTAAAATTGAACAGAGGAAAATTGAACGATACTTTAACTCGTCTGCAGCGTCCCAACTCATCCAAAACTATCCAGGTTTAGAACAGATTTGATGCGGATGCTACTCCTCTCGTCCGCATCGTTCAGACCCTTGTCCGCAACTCCACAGCATAGTGAGGTCAGGATGAGATATCGCATCCAGATACTCATCCCAATCGTCAGGGACGTGATGCAATGCACTTCTGAATGACATAATGTGTCCACAGTGTCATCCGCAGGAGTCCAAAAACACTCAGGACAACCTTTCTCACACTTTTTCCCATAAGCACACGTCATATCACGACACGTATAAATACATGACGTAATATCCCTATTACCCAATCCTTTAATCACGTCGCATATACCAGGAAAATATTAACAACATTACCTATAAACTTAACGCTCTAGAATGTCCTTGGTAATACCCCGATAACTGTCCAACTAAAAAGTCGAGGTGTTAGAACTGTGATATTGGAGGCTGCTTCCCAGGTTCTCTTCAGGTATAGGATTCTCCCCTCTGTTTATGGATGTCTGGTTTCTGTTAGAACTTGCTTTGGATTTTCTAGAGAATATTGATGAATTTTCTATTACATGCATTCTAGCAGTTTTTGCACCCTGTTTAATTACTGCAGCATATTGGACTCCATGTTGTTGTTACTGGTCGGTTGGAATTGTTGTTTCTGTTCACTATGATGATGGATGGTCTGTGAATTTAAGGTGGTTTATATGCTATTGATGGATGATAAAATTGTACACCTATTTGTATGTTGGGTGGTGTTGCCTTTCTTGTAGATTGATAATTTTGTACATATATTACTATTGCCTCAATGATTTGGAAATTTCATATTTGATCTTAGAAGTGGAATTCTTTTTTAGAATGGTTATAGAATTTGTGAGAATGAGTTTATTATGTTCCCAATGTGTGCTTGAAGTTGGATATAATAAATTGGTTACTGAGATAGTTGTTAAATATGCATAAGGATTTGTAAGGATTAAGTTGAAATATGATAACTCTTTGGATAGTGATATGCTCTGTTGGCTTGGGTTCTAGTCACTAATTGGATAAACATATTCCGTTTTGGGGTGTAAAAAGGCGTTCCTAGAATTAGTATATAAATTAGAATACGAAAAAGACAATGATATTAATAAGTTGTAAATGTTTTTAATTATGAAGATATTGAAAAGAAGAAGAAGAAGGATAAAGATTAGGTACGAATATGTGTTAAAGCTTCGAGGTAAGAAATTGAGTAGAGTTGTTGGCCAGTGGAGGCCCTACACAATTAGTAGTGTCTTTTACTTTTTTGGTTTGTTTGTGTTTCTTCTATGCTACCATATTAAGCTTATGTCGTTCACACGTTATTAATTTAATCTCTAAGTATGTTTAGCACGTTAGCATATTTTTGTTGTTTCCTTTGAATTGCCAAGCATGTCTATAGTGTTATTATTTCCTTTAAACTGCCAAGCATGCCTACATTGTTATTGTTTCATTGAAATTGCCAAGCATGCCTATGATATTATTGTTTCCTTTAAATTGCAAAGCATGTCTACATTATTATCACTCCTTTAAATTAACAAGCATGCCTATATAGTATGTTTGTAGACTTCCATATCTCATACTTTTATATTGTTGTTGTAACACCCTAACTTTTTCAGTTGGACAACTGTCGGGGTATTACCAAGGACGTTTTGGAGCGTTAAGACTAGGGGTATTTCCATTACGTTTTTCCTGTTACGCAATGTAATTAGATAATGGGGTGATTAGGATATTACGTTGTGTAATTATACGTATCATGTTACGACAAGTATTTTGGGGCAAAGTGTTATGGGATAGGAGTTAGGTGAGAAAAATGAGAGAAAATACGCCCATGGTGTTTTCAGACACCTGCAGACGACTCTGCGGACGACATTGCACACACGAAGAATAGGTTGGGACGACTCGGGACGTGATTCTGCGTCCTGACTTCGCTGTGCAGTGGAGTTGCAGACGAGGTCCCGGACAATGCGGACGCGAGTTGCTTCGTCCGCATCAAATCAGTCCAACTCTTGGGACTTCCAGATGCTACGCAGACGACTGTGGATGAGTAGTGGCCTCGTCCGATTTGCCTCTGTCCATTTTATGGATACTTTTGGACGACACGTGGACGCCACATGTGGATGCGATCTGGCGTCCGAACCTCGTCTGCGAACTGAACGGACAGGACGGGGATGCATTTTCCCATCTGAAGCCTCGTTTTAGCCTGCGATATTTTAGCCTTGCGGACAAATGCGGACAAGAACTATACGTTCGCACTCGTCCGAAATAGCCCAGCTTAGCGTTAAATTAGGGATTCAAAATCTTGAATTCCGTCATTTTGCCAATTAATTCGACTGTGGGAGACACCGAATGACCCTTCCCCCTCCATGGACGATGAAGTCGTCTTCCCTATGCTGTAGTTGGATGCCTCCCCCATGCCAGCCACCTCCCTCTCTACCCCTTTAGGCACTCATAGTGTCCCTCCCCCTTCTAGGTAATATCTCACTTCCCCCTCCTCATTCTTCATTTTCCCCTGCATGAGAAGTCCAAAGAGCAAGAGAGAAAGAGGGAGTGAGGTCCATGAGAGGCTTCTAGTGAGTGATTGACATTGTGAAGGTTGAGGGTGCTACGTGAGAGTGTGAGTTAAGGTGTGGGAGTTGTGAACTGAAGCGGTGAGTTGCTGGAGCTGTTGGCTACCGTGAGTGGAGAGCTGTCCCTGAGTGTTTAGTTCTTCAATTTAGGTAAGGGATTAGAGGTGTCTTGGCTAGTTGGAGGCCCTACACCACAAGTATGAGTGTGTGAGTTTATTGTTAATGTTCTTAAAATGTTTACTGCTAGTTGTTAAGTATGTTGTTTGTCTTGAAATGCCACTGTTAGTTGTTGATGGTTTTATCAATGCTTTGTAGAATGCTCTATGATTTTGTGTTAGAGTAGTTGAATCCCTTGCTGTAAATGATTGCTTGGTTGTTGTTAGCTCTGTGAGCTCCCTTATTTGTTGAGTTAGTTCCTAAAATTGATAATGATAGTGATAGTTGAAATGAAAGTGGAACAAGTAAATGTAAAGTGATTATGTGAAGTCTAAGAATGAGTTTAGAGTTTTATAGGTCGTGTTACTTTTATTCTTGTTGCGTATTTCCTTACAAGTTTAATACTTAATTAGTTGCTAAATAACAAACCCAAGCATGTCCAACCTAACCAATTGTTGTTAACTAATTTACTAAACTAGGGTTATGAGTTTACTTGAGCATGTTTAGCAATCTAGCATGTTAATGTTAATCAATTAGAATCGAATTTGCAATTATTGTTCAAGCATGTCAACTAACTAGGAAAATCATCTAATTAGATTTGAGCATGATTAATTATTCATGAACTAACTAGAAAGCATGTCAAGGCAATTTAACTAATCCTATAATCTAAGCATGCAATTAACTAATGATGTGAATTTAATATGTAACTTAACTAAGACAATAAACTAGGATATTTAACTTGTATTTCATGAGCACGTTAATCAATTAGTTAAGTAGGTTTAATTAACTAACTAGGCTAATATCAATGTGTTAGGTAATCGAAGCAACTAAACCTTAATTAGTTGAGCATGTAATTAACTAAGGTAACAATAATTGTATGAGCATGAGCATGTAACTAACTAGAATAATTAACTAGACATTGAACGTATTAAATAACTAGAGTAACTAATTAACAAGAGCATGAACTTGAGCATATTAATTAATTAGAGTAATTAATAATAAACATGCTAAGTAACTTAACTAGAATTAATTAAAGTAATTAGTTAGAATATTATAACTATTATAACTAAGCGAGCATGTTCAATTAATATTCAACTAATTAGAACGAGCATGTTAATTAACTAGAATGATTAACTAAATAAGCATGTTAACTTAGTCAGGTCCAGTATATGGTAATTAATATTGTAAGAGCATGATAGTTAATTAGGATAACTAATTAACATGATAAATGTAGTATTTCCCAAGCAAAATAGTTTAAATAAATTACTTGCATGTTTACCATAATCGTATGCATTCGCTGTTCAATTCAATGTTGTACTTGTTTTCTATAGTGCGCAGTTATCTCCATCTATTATATGCTTTACTTTCATTATATGCGCTTTCAATTACAGTTACTTCCATTTCAATGCGCACTTCAATTATTATGAATGTTATGTTGTGAAGCATCATGCATCATGTTAGGTTGAGAATATATGAGCATGCATCATGTTAATAGAAACTAATAAGGAGTGCCACGGGGTGGTACACACACATGCATGAGTGGGAATAAATGACGAAAATGGGTAAAAACATTAAGACAATAAAGTTTTCTATGGTACCGATAGCTTAGCCCGACACAGGAACTTGAAAAGAAAACGATAAAAACAGTAAGACAATAAAGGTTTCTGTGGTACCGGTAGCTTAGTCTTGCACAGGAACTAGAAAAGTAAATAATAAACAACTAAATGGCTTAAGGAAAGAATTGGTTTGGGTGGTCCCCATTCTCAAAATGGACTAAAGAGTGGCATTCATGTTGAATTAAACCCTTTTTCCTTACTAAGCCTTTGGACTTACAGTTGCTTGTGGTGTGGATGTAGGTACTTGTATGTAGAGTCAAAGCATGGACTTAAGAGTAGTGAAAAGATGAATAAATAACAAGCAGGGATGATGGATTTGCACGCGCGAGGGAGTTCGTGGCTGGCTAGGCATAAAGAGGGTAAAAGATAAACAGTTGTAACTAAATTAGGTTTTCTAAAGTATATTTAATTGCATGTAATTGATTTCTCCAACGCAATATTTATTCGTTTGGTTCTTTCATAAATGATTTTATTGTGCTTCCGCCATGTTTTAAATAAATGATTTTATAACGCTTCCGCATAGTTTTATTAAGCGGATTTTTATAATAAGTTTTATGAACAGTTGGTAGCGGTCTGGTTTAGGCACACTCTGATTTGCTTTTAAAAGTTTGAAATTTCACGCATTTTAAAGGAATTAAGAAAAATTGAGTCGTTACAATTGTGATTACTGCTTTTTGTCTCATACTTTTATACTATTATAATTACTGCTTTCCATTGACATGCATCACGATAATGTTTCTCATTAACATGCATCATGATAATAGAAACAAGTAGAAAGTGCAACCTCTGGGTGGTACTCATACGCATTATGTGAGGAAAAAGGATGAATGAAATGAAATGAAAGAAAATGAAGAGTTGGGGGATGGATGGGTAGTTCGGATCTCATCAGGTAGTCTAGACTAAGTCTCCTACCTTTTCAGGAACAGGACCAGCTACCTTAGGTGGTTAGAAGCCGACCAAGACTATACCTCCAACCCAAGTTCCTCCAATCTCCCACTCGACGTACGAGTTATAAATGAAAGAATGAAAGAATGAAATGTAAAGAAAAGATTGGTTTAGGGCAAAACTGATTCCAAAAGAATTAAAGAGATGGATGATCATACTGCATATCTCATTTCTTACTAGGCCTCGAGCTCACAATTTGCTAATGGTGTAAGTACACGCATGAGAAAATGATGAATAGATCAATGAGCAGTTGATGAAGGATTTGCACAGGCGGGACTTGTGGCTGGCTAAGCTAAAGAAAGTAAAAGAGAAAAGAGTTTTATAAATGTAAAATAATAATTTAATTATTGTCTTTTTAAAACAAACGATTTATGTTTCCGCTATGGAATGTTTTATGCTTCCGCTATTAAGTATGAAAAATTGATTTTATAAATGAAGTATTTCGCTGTTAATCAAGATTCATGTAACGAGTTTTAAGTAAGATATTTTAACGATCAGGTTTTTTTAAAAGAACTTTTATTTCAATTGAAGGATTTTAATAAGAATTCAGTTGTTTTATAAAAGTTTTAAATTTAATGCATTTTCAAAGTAAATAAAAAAAACCAGGTCGTCAGAATATGTCATGTTTTTATTGGATAAAAAGTTTATTACTCAGCATTTCATTCTTGAGGGTGCGTCATCTCCTGCTTTGGATGGCTGAAGAGGGAGCTTAAAATTAATTTAAGGGGAAAACATGAGAAAAATGAGGAAAGTAAT
The DNA here is from genome assembly GCA_022433065.1 of Begonia loranthoides. NCBI lineage: Eukaryota > Viridiplantae > Streptophyta > Magnoliopsida > Cucurbitales > Begoniaceae > Begonia > Begonia loranthoides. Next base: position 24,128,919 of record CM039468.1, on the reverse strand, counting down.
CGTGAGAAGAGAGAAAAAAGTTGAGAGAAAGAGAGGGAAGGCGTGAGGTTGAAGAAGAAGAAGAAATGAAGAAGAAAAGGAAAGCTTGAAGAAGAGGCAATTTGGAGAGGAAGAATCTTAAGAAGTTTGTTATCTTGCAATTTCTCCAAGAAAATTAAGGTAAGAAATGATTGTTTGTGTTTTCCCTTCTGGACTATATCACAAGAGTTAGGGTTTTATTATTCTTGAGAATATCTTGTTTGATAGTTATGTTTGATAGATATTAAGTTGAATTGTTCATATTGTTGCTCAAGGATTTAACATTTGATGATTGGGTTTAATAGAGGTTAAGTTCTTGATCATGTTGTTGCTTGAGGATATGTTGTTTGATGTTTTGTTTACAAGATTTTAAGTTAAATTATCTTGTTGATGCTTTGAGGATATGTTATTTTGATGAGATGCTAGGTTATGTTAAGTTGCATGTAATCATGTTCACGCATCATAGTTTTCACGAAATGTTATGAAAAGGATTTCTCATGCATATGTATTTCATGAAAGAACGAGAATGATAAACGATAAAGATAATTGAATGGAAAGCTTGAGTTTGTTAGTTTGATCTTGATTGATGTCGAGACAGACCAGCCAACGGTTGGTGAGGTTATGAAGCATTGATGTGCAAGACCGCTAGTGAGTTTCAATTGATGTCAGAACGGATCATTGTGCATTGATGTGTATAACCGCTAGCAAAGCTTTCGATTGATGTCGAAACTGCTTATACCGGAGGTGATGAGTCCTTGTGCATTGATGTGCACAACAGCTAATACGTAGTATGATTGATGTCGAGTCAAGAGATGTTATGCATTGATGTTCATAGCAGTTAATGATTCTCCGATTGATGTCAAGACACAGAAAAGGAAAGAAAGGAAACTAATATGGAAACCATTTTACGTAAAGTGCATTACATAGTTCATATTGTATATCATTTCTTACTAAACATTAGACTTATAGATTATGACTTCTGATGTAGGTAAGCATGGTAACAAGGATATGAGCAGCTATTGCAGGATTTACACATTGCAAATCTTCTGGTTAGCTATGCTAAATGGGGAAAAGGAAAAAGAAAATGTAAAGGGTTTTCAATCTATGACATGTTTTGTAAAGTTTAAAGATTTAATGAAAGAAATTTTATGTTTGGTATTTTATTCAACTATTTCGAAATGATTTATTTACGAAAAGTCTGCTGCTATGCTACGCTTTAAAAAGAAAGAGTGTCTTAAATCTAAATGTTTTAAGTAAAGGAAAAATGGCATAATACGAATATGGTATTAGAGCACCTAGGTTTTTAAATCAGTTCTGTATACTACCTACCAGCACAAGTCTCAATGTTGAAATACTTCATTGATTGTGAGTATGTTAATAGATATGTTGTTCTAATTAAAGTGTTTTATTTTAAGTAGGCAAGTTGTTGAGAAGATATCATTGTTAGAGGACGAGGAAGAGTTGTAAATAACACAGATGAGACTATTAATTAGTTAACTAATTTAGTGGAATGACAATTTCACCATTTGGAAAGATTTATTGATATGGTGAACAAGGAAATGTGAGATTGGCAGTGCAATCGGATGTAACTTGGGAGAGATTTCAATGACTGCAACCACCTCAATTTAATGGGAATATTACTGATCCAACTAGCACCGAAGAATTGATTAGAACTATGGAAGATATGTTTGCATATGCCAAGATAAGGGAAGAGGAAAGCATAGCTTGCGCTGGGTTTATAATGGTTAAGGATGCAAGATTTTGGTGGGACTTGATTAAAATAATTATAGATGTGACCATGATGACATAGGAAGAATTCAAGAGAATCTTTTATGATAAATATTTTAACCGTACTATGAGGACAAGTAAGTTGGTAGAATTTACTCAGCTTTTTCAGGAAGGAGCAATTACGAAATATGTGTGTAATTTTGAAGCAGTATCCCTGTTTGCCCCGCATTTAGTGAGTGACAATGAGCATAAGATACACCAATTTGGGCAATGACTTAAGGAAAAAATTTATACAGGTATTAAGATATCAGGTATATGAGATATGCCCTACTCAGAGATAGAGATGACAAATAAGCTGGCCGAGCCAAGCCGAGCCTGGGAAGGCCTGGCTCATCGAGCCTGGCGAGCCTAATGAGCCTGGCGAGTCTAAAATATTTTCAACCCGAGCCGGCTCGGGAGCCACGAGCCGAGCTGAGCCGGCCCAACAAGCCTAACGAGTCGAGCTTAACAAGCCCAACGAGTCGAGCTTAACAAGCCCAACATATATAAATAAAATTATTTTATATAAATATGTTATATATTTTTTTTAAATTTTAATTATATTTTGATAATGATTAATATTATTAGATTTAATAAATTGTTTATTTATTAAATTTATATTACACAATTATCAATTATTAATATGTTATATTATTATTTGTTTAAAAAAAATTTAATTGAGACAACCAAATTTATTCTTTACCATTTTCTTCCGTCAGATTCATGATTGCAAAAGATAATATAAATAGATATATGAAAACTCACTAAATCCAATATGCCTAAATTCACATAGAGCTCAACAAACACTTTCCTTCAACAAAAAAGTCTTAAAAAAAAAGAAAGAAAGAAAAATCAGTAGTGCAAATCAAACGCATCTAGGAGAAACTTAGAGCTCTTGACGAATATCTGATCAATCTTAGATTAATCAAGAAACCCCCTCTGGCAATCTTGATTTGTTGGAGAAACATTTAATTATTTGAGTGAGTTATCACAAAAAGATAGAAATACATAATTTAGCAATCAAAGTTCATGCACAAATGAATTCATTATCAAGAAAATCAAATATTTTCACTAAAATATAGCATCTTTGTGGCATGGAATTTAGTTTTTGAAGATAACAATTTTAAAAAATTTGTGGTTTTTCCGATGCCCAAAGCAAAAGTTCACTTGTCACTTTTTAACCTGTTCTCTCTCAATGTTCTGTCTCTTCACTGTCTGATCAAAGACAGGTTTGCTCCTCATTTCCTAATTGAAAGTGAGGGAAAGGGAAGGTTTGAACATTCAAAAAGTTTCAGCCTTTAGCCATCCCCTCCATTGTTAACCCCAACAAAGCATGTCTCTCTCTATTCTCTCTTCCTGCAACAAACGATAACCTCGCTTCCACTCCGAACTCCGCCAACTCTTGAACACAGAGACTGGGCTAGATTCCAAGATGAGTTTTCGTTTCCAAACTCTGCTAAGGCTGCTTCTTCAACCTTTGCCATTTTCCTGCAACAAGCAAAAGCTGGGGAGCATCATAACAATAGCGGCAGAAGCAGCGGCAACACCATAAGAGGGAAAAAGCAAGAAAGTGGGTGCAACTGTTCAAAGGAAAATGGGTTGGAGCAGAGGGAGAGGTTGGAGCAGAATCCTTAAGAGGTCGGAAGGTTACAGCCCTGCCCAACAGCCAGCACGGCAACGTTGCTGGGCAACCCGCAGCGGGCTGGCCGATCACGAGCCCAAATTTTTGAGCACGACTCTAAGCACCTTCCGGGCCCGAGCCTGTCCTGCTCGAGTATTGTATCGGACCGAGCTCGGCTCGACCCGCTACGGTACCGAGCAAAATGGGTGGGCTGGCGAGCCGGCCCACCCGTTTGCCAACTCTACTCAGAGGTTGTATCAAAAGCCTTTGAAATTGAAGTGGCTAAAAACCAATTCTCGAAAGAAATAGATTTTCTTAGGAAAATTCAGCTACATTTTAGAGAAGACGAAGATAATCCTAGAGAAGTAAAGTGATCCATGGATGAGGAAAGACAACAAGGAAATGGAAAAATGTCCAAGGGAGAAAACTCTAAACCAAGGAAAAACCCTCCATCCACAAAGCTCCTAGCCGTTCTTTCCTTTACCTGGAAGGGAAAAGGGGTTGTTGGAGTGAGTGACTAGTTCATAAAGAAAATCTATACTATATGCAATGTATGAGAAAACTGATTTTACCTTTATTTTACAAAACTATGGTTTGATGCTTCTTCTTATCGTACATGGGTTTTCAAATCAACTTAAAATCTTTTTACCATTTAATTAAAATCAGACTCCAAGAGCTATTGATAAAACTTTGATTAAAACATGTTTTATATATAAACAACTATATCTCAAAATAGGTCTGCATCATTGGAATTCAAAAGCGTCCTTAGTGACATAGAAGGGTCACACAAGAACCACTCCGGCATACGACATAAAACGGCAGCGATTTAAAGACCAGACAACACCTCATGAGATAGAAGCATAAAAGTGACAGCGATTCGAAGACATGGCCGTGTCACATGAGTGGTCGGCGATCCGAAGACCAAACAACTTCACCACTCGTAAAATTGAGAAATTGATGAGATTTTCAGCAATGGATTACTCTGCGACTAGATATCCGTTAGATCCAAATTGGCAAGGGTTTCCAATAAGCGTAACTCCGCGACGGTACAATCATCCATCAAATGAAAAGGTACTAGGTGAGTAAACCTCAACAACTAACACTCTTCAACCCGTGTGACAAAATTTGTTGGCCAGGTTTAGGGACTCAAAACCCAAGGAGCGTATTATCACCGCCCTATCAATTTTCACTTTAGGGATTTGAAACCCAAGGACATGTCACCAATGCCCTATTACCTATTTTGCACTTACACAAGCAATCTTCAAGCAACAAAAGATGCATGAGATAGTCTCATGATGCTTTAGTGCCAAGACTGCCTAAATCATTATGAGAATTCATCCTCCCAAGTATACCGATAGCACAAAAGAATTTAAATACCATGTACAATAAACTAAACATGAAAAAACATAAATACATTGTAACGCCCCATGACATTAAAAAATTTTCCATCTTATTTTTTTAAAAATACATCATTCATAAAAATCGTGTTTTTAAAACCATACATTGCAGAAGTTTTCAAAAAAAAAAATCTCATTTAAATCCAACATAGCAAAATCTATTGTAAAATAAATATAACTAATAATAAAATAATTCAAACTAAAATCCAACTGATTAAAAGTATAATTAAAAGATAAAGTCTTTCATTTTCCTTTCATTTTTCTTCAAATTATCACCCACAGGCCAACTTTGCTCTGACAATGTTTTGACTTCGCCCTATGAGAATTCCTTTTCAATCATGCTATTAATTGTTCTCATCATCTAATTCCTTAGTGAATTCATCATTCTTACATAACAAAGTTCAAACTATGAGTCTAACACTTAGTAAGAAATGCATAAATATAATAGAAGTAATAAATGCAATATCGTAAAAACATGTCTTTTCATTCTTTCTTAACAACCTTGCAACCTTTATCGAGTTCTTACGAGAAGAGTATGCATGACTATAGGAAATACACCACTGAGTCTTGTGAACTTTGACGAGACAGTCTCCCTTACCGGGAGTGTAACGACCCAAATTTTTACCCTTTCTCAAAAATCGCGTAACTTTAAAATTTTGGAAAATAATAATTATAAATATCAGAGTGCGCCTTCTAAAATCCCAGTCGCTACTGCAATTTCATTAAAACTCATTTAAATAGTCGAAGATTAAAAATTGTCAAAACAATATTAAAGACATAGCGGAAACGTAAAACAGAAACATTCATAATTTAAAGTTCAAGGTTTAAAATGTCATACACTCAAAATAAAGGAAATACTTAGTATTTTTGCAAACCACGTTCGCCCCATAATCAAAACATACATTTTTATTCTTTCTTTCTCTGCCACACTCTACTGTGGTCGTGTTTCTTTCGGATATGCAGCAGGCTCCACGGGAAGGACTTCCTCCTCTGCTCCTAGTATTATTATCTCGTTACCTACACCACAAATAAGGACGTGAGCACGAAGCCCAGTAAAGAAAATGGGGTTATGCATATGTTATGCCTCTCTTTAATCCGTTATGGAATGGGGACCACCCAAACCATCTTTTCATTTCTTTCGTTTCGTTCGTTCGTTCTTTACTCGTACTTCGAGTTAGAGATTGGAGGACCCTATGGGATGGTATAGTTGACCGGCTAACCACCTAAGTGCATACTAGGTTCCGTTCCCGTCAAGGTAGGGGCTATACCTAGTTGCCAGACTAGACCGGACTATCCACCAGCCTCCAACTCCCTTTTCCTTTCTTCTCTTTTCTTTCTCATCATTTTTCATTTCCAATGCGTGTGAGTATCACCCCGAGGGGATACTCCCTACTTTCTTTCTATTAAAGTGAATGCATGAGGACACTTTCAAATTAAATAGCATATCCATGGAAAGTAAATAACAATGATTAAAACAATTAAACATCGAAGGACAAAATCTAAAACACGTAATTATATACATCGACAATAGCTAGACAATATGAAGCTAATTAAATGAACACAGGGAACGATTTCACATGCCTTGGCAACACATAGTAGCACTTAATAACAAGAAATCCTAACATGCTTTCTAATGACCATAAGTAGCAGTAGATAACAAGGAAACATGTCTTTCAAGCAACTATAATTCTCATAAATTAATTATCTAAATGAACAGCGAAACATGCTTCTAAATCGAAAGTAAACAATAGCGAATAATAATTGAAAGAAACAATGAAATGTGCTTTTTGCATGATAATATACAGCAGTGAATATTAATCGAATTGAAACAGCGAAACATGCTTTTAAATCAAGAATACACAACAGCAAATAAAATCGAATGAAACAGCAAAACATGCTTTTTAACAGCAGCAAAATATTAAAGAAGGATAGTGAACATGCATCTTAAACGATTATCCTACAACAATAAAAGTATCGAAAACAAAATAGCAAAACATGAATCTTTATGATTAAATATATAGCAGCAACAAGGTCAAAAATAGAACATTGGAACATACTTCCAACTACAATTAACTAGCATTTCATACTACGATTTAGCTTATTTCTAACAATGAATTTGACAACAAATACATCAACCATTTACATGCTTTTATACTGACATTTAACAAGATGCTCAAGGCATTAGACATGCTTAACGTTCACAAATAGACAAGAATATATCACATTAATGAAACATGTTAAGTAAAGTACTAACTAGTTAACCAAGTATGCTAAAGGATATCGTTTTGCACAATGTATTCATTAAATAAGGTATGTTCAATATTCTAAATTCGACAAGGAAACAATGTTTCAACTTGCTAGGGATTGACAGTACATAACAACAAATGTAACATCGAATAAGACATACGAACATGCTTCGGAATTGACAGAATTTAACAATAATATAACAGCAACTAAACAGCAATTAAATCATATAAACATGCTTTGAAATTGACGGAAATTAACGACAATATAACAGCAAACTAAACAGCAAATAAATCCTACGAACATGCTTCGGAACGACGAAATATGACTAACGAGCATACTAACGAGTTGATAATGAGAGCAAAGCTAAATACAACGTTTCATGGAGATATACTTAACGAATAGTCAATGAAAACATGCTCAATAATTTGATACAGCAGGAACTTGCTAAATAAAAATGATATTTACTAAAACCAGAAGGTTTCTAACCAGAACCAAGAAATAAGAGTATTATAAATTGAATCTATTAGATTAACAATTGATGTGAGCAACACACAATTTCAATTTAGGTATATCAACGCTTTGATAGCAAGACAGCAAGGAATTCCATCAAAACAGTAACTGCACATTAGAAGAACAGATGACAGAAATTAAGGAATCAAGCACATATGTCATTTGTCCATTTATTCTTGCTTTGTTCATGCTTTGGTTCATCGCAGTTCTAACTTCCAATTAACAACCATCTTACAATCATGCTTAAAAGGAGAATTTACATAAAATAAATCACAAAGTAGTAAACTTCACTCACACACACAATTCAACTTGTGGGTAGGGCTTTGACGGCCAAGACTACCACTTCCTTACCTAGTGTTGAAGAACTAACAGCAACTCGCAGCTCACTCACAACCCAGACAGGAGAAAACCGATTGATTCAGGAGAAGAAGAAAACGTAGCAGGAGAAGAAAAGGAAACAGCTGGATGTTTAAAGGAGAGAGCTTACCTGTATGGAGAGGGACAGCTTGGACACCTATGGGACAAGCGTGCGTATAGGCAGGCTCCTTTGTGGGCTCTTGCCAGGAGGGAGACGACTTTTCTCGTCGAAAGTGCGAGTATTAACTCGGTAGACGTCGAGTTGTCTGATTTTTATTCCTTAATTTTCGCAGATCTGCTATTTTTTGGACTAGTGCAGGCGAATTAATGGCGTCCGCAAGAGCAAATTTTGCAGTATAAATCTGAGGTCTAGGATGGGAAATGGTGTCCCCATTCTCGTCTGTATCATCCGAAATCGTGTTTCGGACGCGGTGTGGCATCCACAACATCGTCCGCCTCGTCCGAAGGTGCCCATAATTTGGACAGAGTTGATGCAGACGAAGCTTCACCTCGTCCGCAGTGTCATCTGAAAGTATCCATTTTTTTGGACAGAGGCAAAGCGGATGTAGTCCCATCTCATCCGCAGGAGTCTGGACTCGTCCAAAAGTCCGCAGATGGGAACAGATTCGATGCGGACGCAGTCATCCTCGTCCGCATCGTCTGCATAGGCGTTCGAAAGTCCAGGTCAGACACTTTACAACGATATTTCTCGTCCCAAGCTCTGGGGATGCCACACAACACTCTTGCGGACGACATATTGGGTCCGCAGAGTCGTCCTCCGGTGTCTGAATGTCCCTGTACAGCCTTTCTTTGCATTTTTCCCATTTAAATCCAATCTCATAATATTTTCTCATGAATAAACATCGTAATTTAACACGAAATAACATGCCATGTAATAAATGTTATTTCCAAAAACATGATTACATAGTGTACATGTGAAATTTAAGATCGAGGTACTACAGGGAGTGTTGTGAACTCAATGCACAACCACCATGTGAACTTCGACAACGCCCTGACATAATTGAGTTATCGGGTTTATCCCTCATAGAACCAATGTTTGGGACATCCTTTCTGAACCATTTGTATTCTTTCTTGTGTATCTTAAATTCTGTTTCTGTCTTTCATGAAAATATATGCGTGAAAATTATTTTCATTATTTTCTTAAAAAAAATGATACATGGAACATATATGATAACAGTCTCACGTAGCATGTGAAACTTACATATATACTAAAGAACCAAAAATTTTATCGGTATGACTAATTGACCGAAAATTCATGTGTCTGCTACGCGATAAATCGATCAACCTGGAACACTGACCGAAATCATTGTGAAAATTTTCCACATGGAATTTTATACATTAAAAATTTTCCGTTTTTACACAACTAGTATCGTTATTTGAAACTATACCTATGGTAACTCCAAATTATTGAACACTATTATCTCATATTTCAAATTGCTATGTAACACCTAATTTTACTAGTTTGATCAATTGATCCAAAATTGTCCATGTAGTTAAAAATTAGCGATTCTCACAGTGGAGTTAGTATGAAATAAATTAATGTTGAATATTGAGAAAAATTATTGCGTTGAATATTATTAATTTGAAAAGTACGGGTTTTATAGTTGTCATTGATAAATTCCAAAGCAGCTCCTTTCCCCTATAAATATGGAGTTTCTAATGGAAAATATAACAAACGAAAATGAAGTTTTCTCGATCATCTTCTCCTTTGATCCTTTCGCTAATTTTCTCGTTCATTTCTGCAACTTTTGCTCATACCCATGAAGATTTTCTGCAATGTCTTTCCCTTCGTTCGCCAGACTCCAACTCCATTTCAAAGCTCATTTACACCCAAAGCAACTCCTCCTACTCTTCTGTTCTAAACTTTTCGATTCAAAATCTCAGATTTACCAGAGAAACCACTCCTAAACCTCTTGTAATCGTCACTCCGCTTTACGTTTCTCACATCCAAGCTTCCATTATCTGCGCTAAAGCGTCTTCAATGGAGGTTCGCTATAGACATATTTATTTTCATATAATAACCCTAAATTCATTACAACGCATCTTAAAGTAACAGACTATGGCCATTTTTCTTACAGGTTCGTGTTCGGAGCGGCGGCCATGACTACGAGGGTCTTTCCTACGTCTCTTACGTCCCCTTCGTCATTGTCGACATGATAAACCTTCGAGAAATCATTGTTGACGAAGTGAACAAAACAGCATGGGTTCAATCCGGCGCAACAATCGGTGAATTGTACTACAGCATTGCTCAGAAAAGTAAGACTCTAAGTTTTCCAGCCGGAGTTTGCCCTACCGTAGGCGTCGGTGGCCACTTCAGTGGCGGCGGTTATGGGCTTATGCTCCGAAAATACGGTCTCGCAGCCGATAACGTTGTTGATGCTCATATAATAGATGTTGAAGGGAGACTTCTCGACAGAAAAACGATGGGGGAGGATCTCTTTTGGGCCATTAGAGGTGGTGGAGGAGCAAGCTTTGGAGTAATTCTTTCATGGAAGATAAAGCTCCTTAAAGTTCCTGAGACAGTAACTGTTTTTACGTTGACGAAAAGTTTGGAGCAAAACGCAACGAAACTGGTTCATAAATGGCAGTCCATTGCACACAATTTCGATGAAAATCTCTTTATTCGAATAATATTGGAGAGCAGAAACAGTACTCTGACCGGGAAACGGACGGTCCTGGCGGCGTTCAACTCTTTATACCTCGGGGAAACCAAAACCCTAGTACCTCTGATGAAAAACAGCTTCCCGGAGCTGGGATTGAAGGAAGAAGACTGCACAGAAATGACCTGGATCGAATCGATTCTCTACTTCGCCGGGTTCCCCTCCGGTGAGCCGTTAGACATTTTACTAAATAGAACACAGGCCTCCGTGAGATTCTTCAAGGCGAAATCAGATTACGTGATAGAGCCGGTGCCGCAGTCCGGACTGGAAGGGATTTGGGAGAGGCTTATAAACGAAGATGAAGGAGCCGGAATATTGATATTCAGCCCGTACGGAGGAATCATGAACAAGATATCAGAATCGGAGCTTCCATTTCCGCACAGAGCAGGGAACCTATACAAAATTCAGCATTTAGTGTATTGGGATGAAGACGATTTTCAGATATCTCAACGCCATTTGAGATGGATCAGAGACCTCTATAGCTACATGGAAAAATACGTATCCAGAAATCCAAGGTCTGCGTACATAAATTACAGAGATCTTGATATCGGAATGAACAACAGGGAAGGCAATACTAGTTACAAGCATGCCAGCGTATGGGGAGTGAAGTATTTCAACAACAATTTCAAGAGATTGGTGAAGGTGAAAACAATGGTGGATCCTGCTAATTTCTTCAAGCAGGAGCAGACCATTCCTGCTGTTCCAACATGGTCGAACAAGCATGGTCATTAGATGAGAAACAAACGTACCCATTTTTTGTTTGTACTTTTAATTTATGTTTATTTTAATAAATTGCTTTTTCTTTTTTGGTCAAACATATTGTAATAACACAACATATTGTTGTTTTCTGGGAAATAAAGATCTACCCATTAAAGATTTGCTACAGCAATTCATGCATGTTTGTTTTCTTACTGTAAAATCACAATTTATGGTTTTATTTTTAATCTTTGCCTCACTTAATTTTGAATTTCACTTGATGTTTTTGGAAACATTAATAGCTATTAGAATAGATAGACAGAAACTTATGAGAAGGTCCGATTTCAGAATTTCTAGGAAATTAGTAAATTTTTTAATTCATAAAATTTTTGAATAATTAATTTTTTTTGCTCAAATCTACTTGTATTGACTCGAATTATTAATGATTCGTTGTCGTTCAAACATGTGTAAATTTTGAACAATTTGTCAAAGTGGTATAAATGTTTCCGTGTGACTAAATCAAAATAGTATTTTATAAATTTAAGTTGATTTCTGAAAGCGGGAAGATAACATGTAATTTTTTTTTGTCAAATTGGTATTTAAAACTTTTCTTTAATATATATAATATATTTTATATTTATTATATATATTAAATAATATTAAACTAATTAATTTCTTTGTTTTTTTTCTTCATTTCTTTCACTCCAGGTGTCCATCTCTTTTCACTCTTTCTCTCTTCCAACGGCCAACTTCGGTGGCTTGCCAAAATTGGCGCAGGTGGACATATGTGACATTTCTACCATAAATCGATAGTTCACATTTTGAGTTTCAATTTGGTATAGTATTTGTCAAGAATGGCTTTACTGTTTAGGAGAATGCAACCGTCGAAGTTGTCATTGGAAAATTTTCAACCTTTGATATAGCATTTGTAAAAAAACGACACCGCCGTTTGGGAGAAAGCAGTTGTCGAAGTTGTCACTAGAAAAGTTCCGACCAAAGCTTTAAACAATTGTTGGCAACAATTCTGAAGTCCAATCTCTACGTTCGAGCCACCACTGGAAAGCCCTTGACGAGGAGAATAGCTTAGATCCAAAGATCATTCGAAACTGTGGCCGGATGTGGTCGCTGAAGCTTCACAGAAAAATCGAGATTGCCACTTTAAAGGTAGATCCTTGCCGTTCTTGGAGTCATCTCGAAAAGCTGACACCACCATTGAATTCAAAAGCGTGAAACCTTTAAAACTTTAATTTTGCTTTCTGATTCGTTGGGAATTCTCCAATTGCTGTCATCGGAAGTTGCTGACATAGCATTGACGGCAGCACGACGTGGTGTTGACCATACTAATATGGCATGACCATGCTAATGTGGCGTTGACCCTATTGACTAGATGTTGACCACCGCTAACCTGTGTTGACCATACGGACGTGGCCTTAACCTTGCTGACTGGTTGTTGACCACTGATATTGCAAGTGATGTGTACTTTCACTGTTGATTTTGATCGTTGACTTGAACTTTTTAATTGAAAGTTTAACTGTGAATTTGGATAGGTTAACAACATAAAAAAATGTAATGGGTCATATTTTCGAACTTGTTTTGACATTCTGAACTCACTAGTAGTAACCTTCGTTCGTTTAAATTTCATCTCGATCATTTAACACATAAATCGAGGTGAGTTTGAAATTTTATTTTTGGTATTGAACATGGAAAAATCCCATTTTGGGTCCATAAGAATTAGACCTTAGATAAATCTTCAATCTCTATTAATAAGACAATTTTGAAAATTAAACGTATATGATTGAAACTTTCGAATTTTAATTGCCAAAGCATGTATGACTCGCAGAGGTTCGAGGTTAGCTATAAGTTTTCTTTTGGTTTGCATTCCTAGTTTTGATTTTGGACCCATAATATAACGACCCTTTTTCAAAAACCTCTATTATTTTATATTATTTTTTAAAAATAACTAACACATGTCTTTTAAAATAAACAAGTAAATCATGCCTTTTAAAATAAAGACAGCAGAAAACTTTTCACAACATTAAAAACATATGGTGTTTAAAATCTAACAACCATAAAAATAGTGTAACGTAAACCCAAGTTTCAAAGTTCATTATTCAAACCATAAACTATAAAACCATTTCCATAGTTAACTTTTCCCTTTTATCCATATTCTTATTTCTTTCAAAACCTCTTTCTTTTTAAGAGCCACACCCAACAGGTCTAAAGTCCCACCAAAGTCGAGTGCTCATCATGGGTATGCCCATTAACTTGTCCTTTCATCATGTAACTCATCATGAACTTCCTCACTTACAACATAAGGTTCATCTATAAGTCTAAGACTTAGAAAATGTACATAAGATCATGAACACATGAATGATGCACATGCTACTTTGGGAAAATCTTATAGTTAGTCTTTCATTCTTTATTAATTCGTTCATTCATTCTTTCTTTACTATTGGGATACGAAACCAAGATGAATCATTCAGGAACAAGTTCACCAAAGCTCCATTGGGGGACACACCCACCAAAGCTCCATTGGGGAATAAACCCCCAAAGCTACATGGATATTGAATAGCCAAAGCTTTTTTCATATCTTCATTTTCATATTGAATCTTTCCTTCATAAAATGTATGCATGAAAATCCCTTTTTGGTTCTTTCTTAGAAAACAAGATGCATGAGATATGTACATGAACACGTGGTAACCAATCAACATAACATTCTCATTATTCTTTACATGAAAGTCATCGTGGAACATCAATTATAAACCCGTGCAAGATGGTCTCGCCACATTATCATTAAACAACCATTATTATTAACAACATATTTCATCATCACAAAATATATTAAACAACTTATGAACAGATCCTCTGTAATGCCCCGAAGCGTTAAAACATTTTTCTTACTAATTTTTTTATATAACATGATACATAAAAATCGTGCCTTTAAAACCAACATAGTGGAAGTCTTTAAAATAAATGTCTTTTAAATTCAACATAGCAAAACCCATTATAAAATAAACATAACTGATAATAAAATAGTTCAAATTAAGATCCAATTGATTAAAAACATAATTAAAATATAAAGTCGTTTTTTTCTTTTATTTTCTTCAAATCCTCACACACGGGTCAACTTTGCTTCAACAACACTATAACTTTGCTCATGAGAATTCCTCTTCAACTGCGCTATCCATTAATTCTATCATCATGTTCCTCAATAAATTCATTGTCACCTACATCACAAAGTTCAAACTATAAGTCTAGTCCTTAGTAAGAGATGCACAACATAATATGAGTATACAATGCACTTTCATAAAAACATGTCTTTTTTCTTTCTTTCTTTTATTTCTTTTCTTTTTTCTGACAACCTCACAACCTTTGTCGATATTCTTACTAGAAGAGTAGGCACGACTACGGGAAACACATCACTGAGTCTCGTGAAGTTCGGGGAGACAGTGATGCAAAATTAAATTCATCAAAAGATACAAAGTCAAAGATCAAGGAAACTTTCCATATTGGCCGAGAATCACAACAAAAAGATCTTGAAGGCGGAATTAAAGGAAGAGAAGATATCAAACATATCACACCTCTTGAAGATAAAGCAAGCTGAAGATATAAAAGAAAGTCACTAAATTAGTTTATACTAATTAGCCAATTATGAACCGAATATCTAGGTTTGTTTACATATTGTTTCCTAATTTTTAGTTTCCTATTTTATGCTTTGTGAAAGGCTATATAAAGCCTCCTAGTGCTTATATTTTAGACAGTTGAAAATTGAATACAAAATAGCTTTTGCTGAACCCAAAATTGGAGTGATTCCTCTTTCAAATCTTTGGTGAGTTACATCCAAAAAAACCCTTTGGTGAGTTATATCCAAAGACCTCCTCATGTGAGTCATATCACGGGAGAACTATCCTAAGGTTACTTTCTAAAAGTAATCATTTTTCCTTCATTCACATTCTTTTTTCGTTAAAGAAGTAAATAGGAAGATCATTGAATTTCCCTAAGTTCAATTCAAGGTGGATTCAACATAGTCGAGAAGAGGAAACTTTCCTAATTCAAATCAGGGAAGGACGTCCAAAACCGTCACTCTTCTCTGTTCACTAGGCATGTTCCCAGCTATGCTCTTCAAGGGACATCCGTCCTTCACAAGATTCTCGCTTTTGCCTTCATCCGAGTCAGAAGGGACATCTGTTCTGTTCTCGTGGACATCCGTTCATCTGATCAACAAAAGACAAATATCACCCGCCAACGAAGGACATCCGACCTTTACAAGAGACATCCGTCCAACCTTCATCCGCCAACAAGAGACATTCGATATCTCACACGAACATCCGTCTGCCTTAGCGATTACCCGAAGATCACTGCAAAGGACAACTGTACAACAATAAGGGACATCCGTCCACTATTGATCCTCTTATCTCATCATCATATTTACAAGTTAGATCTAAAATCCTTCCTTTCGCGCATCATTTGGTATTAGAACTAAACATATCCTTACACAAATTTTTATTTATGATGACTCGAGGAACATCCAAGGCAATGCAAAAAGACGAGGCTACAACCTCCACGATGGTTGAACCTTCAACAACTCACTCCGAAGAAAGTTTGGGGGAACTCGTTCTTTCACTACAACGAGAAGTTGTTTAACTAAAGATGAACAAAACCAACAATGGGCTCAACATCCTCATAACACCATTGTAAAAAAAATCACAAGAGATGAGGCCGAAGAAATAGGCACCATTCCACAAAGGGGACCAATACAATGAGACGATTTAAACCTTGTCAAAGTATCAATCTCGCCCTTCAATGGATCCACTAATGGCCATGACTACATCAAATGGAGGGACAAAGTAGACTAGATATTTAGTTGTTATAACCTCCAAGACTACAAAAAACTACAACCAGTCACAATTGAATTCACTGGTTATGCAAGTATTTGGTGGAATAACATTAACATCCAAAGACAACATGGAGGAATAGCAATCTAATCATGGTTTACACTCAAGGCATTAATGGACAACAAGTTCATTACTAGCAATTACATTCAAGACCTCTACCAACAATTCCAAAGACTCAAACAAGGAACCTCCACAATAGATGAATATGTTGCCAAGTTTAAAACTTTACAAATCCAATGCAATTGGCAAGAGTCGACAGAACAAACAATCGCTCGATTCATCCAAGGTCTCCATTATGACATTAGTGAAATTGTCAACTTGTAGCCCTACACTAAATTGAAGCATGTCATCAACATAGCACAAAAATTGGAAAAGGAAAGAGAAGGAAATGACTAGTCAGCCTCCACAAAGAACTACAAGCTTTTCTGTAACATCCCAACTTTTTTAGTTGGAGAACTATCGGGGTATTACCAAGGCCTGTTTGGTGCATTAAGTTGTGGGAGAATTTTTGATAACGTTTTTCCCGTATACGCGATGTAATCAAGTGTTGGGAGTATGAGGATATTACATTGCGTATTGTTACACGTTAGTTGTGACATGTAATTATGGGGGAGATGTTATGGGATAAAGGTTAAGTTGGATTTATAGTGTTGCGGACTCATGCAGACGAGGTGAGGCCGAGAATTCGTTGTCTGCATGTGTATTATGTGGCTGCCTTAGTATTTGGGACGAAGTGAGGATGAGAGGATGCGTCCTAATGTGTCTGAATGTGGACTTTCGGACGCATGTGGACGATTTGCAGACGAGAAGTGTTGTCCGCAAGTACTTAGCCACGTCACCCTTAAGCTTAGGATGACTTAGGACGCGATGTCTCATCCTGACTTCACTGTGATGTGAAGTTACAGACGAGGTCCTAGATGATGCGGACAAGAGATGCTTCATCCGCATCGAATTTGTCCAAGTCTAGAGACTTCCGGACGAGTGCGGACGAGGCCTCGCCTTGTCTGATTTGCCTTTGTCCAATTTATGGACAGTTTAGGATGCGTGCGGATGCCAAAACGCGTTCGAATACCAATTTCAGACGGTATGGACTGGATGAAGACGCCATTCCTCGTCATAAATCGCGAGTTTGCATGTGAGATTTTAGCCTTGCAGACGAATGTAGGTGAGATTTTGGGATTATATTAAGTGTGTGTGGGAAGCTTGCTGGAGAATTAGAAATGTAGAGGAAGAAAGTCAGAGAGAGAGACTCTCTAGTGAAAGCTGTGAGCCGAGAAAGACAAAAGAGAAAGAGTGAAGGGAGAAGAGAGAAATAGAAAGTCAGAGAGAAAGAGAGAAAAGGGAAGAGGAGCAGAGAAGAAGGAGAAGAAGCCTTTGTAGGATCGATATACGCCTATAGAGGGGGGTGAATATAGCGTTTTAACTTTTTCGTGCAATATTTTAATCTCTAATTACCCTAAGTGATTTAATGCATATAATTAAAATATCGATAACAAATATATGCAATAATATAAAGAGTAAGGGTTGGAAAAATGCACACAATATTTGTTTACGCGGTTTGTCCGCGCTCCAAGTTGTACTTGGAGATACACTAAGTAATTGGCTTGCGGGTGCCAATAAAACCGTTTACAAATGGATTATTAGACGGGGCGTCACCCTTGACTAATTATAAGGTCGTCAACCTTTGACTATTATAGGACGTCACCCTAAACTTGACTATTGCGGGGCGTCACCCAATATTTGACTATTGCGGGGCGTCACCCAAGTGTGATGAATTCTAAGGGAATCACCCTTTACAATCAAGCACAATACTAAACTCGGTAAGCTTAAATCTAGCTAATCCGAATTCTCCCAAAATATAACTCACAAGTTCGGAATAGGGAGAATTGGATTTACAACACAATTAAAAGCTCACAGAGTAGTATTCGAGTATTGATTTTGCCAGGGCTTCGCCTCGAATATTCGATTCGTTCATTGTGGAGAGCATAGAGTGATCCTCTATTTATAGACACTGCCACTGCGTCTTCCGGACGACCTCAGCGTCTGCACCTATCGTCCGCATGACCGTTGTAAAAATGCCCGTTGAGAAAAATAGTCGTTGCACAATTCTGGGCATTTGCAGACGTCATTCTCATCGTCCGCTGCGTCCGCATCTATCATCCGCATCTTCAATAAAATTGGACAGATTCAAAGCTGACGCTAATATTCGCGTCCGCACCGTCTGCACCAACTGGGTCCATCGTTCGCGACTGCACAAATTTGAAAGGGACGCCAAACCATCGTCCTCTTCTTCACTTCTGTCCGCACAACTGAAGGGTTGCGGACGCCAATTTACGCGAGCATCGTCCGCGAGCATCGTCCGTGTGTTCATCAAAATGGACAGAAGAAAAACGGACGACTAAAGCCACGCGTCCACCTCATCCGCAGCTGCATAGCCTACTTCATACTTTCACAAAATGTTTCCTCTAAGTCATATGAACATTCCATTCTCCTGCTTAGACTTAGAGAACCACATTAAACATTCCCAATACCCTTAATCAAGGGTATTCTCAATTTAATCGATAAATATGGTATATAAGAATTCAATGTATAAACAACTTTTGCACTTTATTAAATTTCACATAATCTAGATCACATAGTCTAAACAATCTCTCTTATTGATGATGTCCAAAACATATAAAGTTGTTTATTTCCTAACCTAAGCATGTGCCACAAACATTGCATATTTGATTTATTCAATTAAGTTATGCAATTTATCAATCAATTAATCCAAGCAACATGCTACTAAAATACAACTTATTGATCAACTAAATTAACACACAATTTAGTCATCATCAAAATAACACTTAGCCTACCTAAAAGGCTAACAGCCTTCTCGAGTGTTTCTCCGATAAAGATTTCCTTCCTAGTTCTTATTGATTTTACATGATTAGTGCTCCCTATTTCCTTCTATTTCTGTTATCATTTTTGGTGGGGGCTTACATCACAGGAATTGATTGTTTGATTAAATGTTGCCTTGGTTACTTGCTGTTAAATATTAATCTACTGCCGTTAAATGATTCTAGCCACTGTCATTTATAGTTTGACAGAGAAGTGGGAAAATACTTTGTGATTTATTGTTGATAGTGAAACTGTGATGATGAACAAGTGGTGTAATGACCCAGTTTTTATTGCCTTTAAAAATTGCGTGAAATTTAAAACTTTTCTTTTCTTTTATAAAACAACGAAAATCTTTATTAAAACCTTTTAAGTCTTAATCAGAGTTCTTTCGTTAAAACTTGATCGTTAAAATCTTTTACTTAAAACACGTTACTTAAATCTTTATAAACAGTGAATGACTTTTGTTACAAAATCCGTTTCTCATTTTGTAGCGGAAGCATAAATAATTCATTTAAAGAATAATAAACAAACCGTTTACTTATTATTTACAAAACCCTTTTTCTCTTTATATTCTTTAGTCTAGCCAGCCACACAACCCACCCGTGCAAATCCTTCATCAACTACTCATTCACCTATTCTCGTGCGTGTACCTACACTACAAGCAAATAGTGAGCCTAAAGCCCAACAACAAAATGAAATGCAATATGATGTATGCCTGTAACTGATTATGTTAGAATGGAATCCACCCAAATTGTCCTTTACTTACGGTTACATACGTTAACTCATACATTGAGCTAGAATATTGGAGGTTCAATCTCAGGGAGAGTGGCCGCTAGTCGGCATCTAATCCCTTGGGTAGACAAGCTCTCGCAACTCGACAAGGGAATGGCATAATCGCGATTCGATGTTTCCCAACCTCCAATTTCCCTTACATTCATTTCCTTTTACACATTTTTCTGTCACCAATGCATATGAATACCAACTCACATGTGGCATTCCTAATAGTTTCAATTATCATGATATATGTCAATGCGGCACAATAATCACGACAATATGCCAATAACATACAACGGTAAAAGAAACGAATTAATTAAAACAAATCCAAGCCAACAATTAAAAGCAAGTCAATAGTCAATCATACTCAGCCAGAAATCTCAATGCAACCAATGCATTTCATAAAATATGCGAACATCGAATTCTATACATGCTCGACAGTTAAAGAAGGTAACAACAGTACTTAGCAAGTGAGGAAAGCTGTAATTAAAGGAAACAATAACAATATTTAAAATCCTAAATATGCTTGTCAATTAAAGGAAATGATAATGATAGTTAGAATTCTAAACATGCTTGGCAGTTAAAGAAAATAGCAGCAGTGTACGGAAGTTCTAAGCATGCTTGGCGGTTAAAGAAAACAACAACATGTGGCCTCGTGCTAGGCAATTAAAGGAAAAGTAACCATATTTAACATCCTAAATGTGCTTAGCAAATAAAAGGAAAATAGTAGCAATATATTCTAAACGCTAAACTTGCTTGATGATAATTTAATGACATGAAACGAACATAGACATAACGAACGGAGGCAGCGTAATATTCGACAAGCGAAGACAGCAGTGTATGGTATAACAAGGCATTATAATTTGGCAGCAAAAACTTAAACCAGGGAGCTATCAAAGAGACCAAAATCAAGTAGAAACTAACAATGCAATGTCATATTTAAAGCAGCAGAGTAATACCCAAGAGAACTAAAAAACAACTCATAATAGGGTAACAAAACGTGCTTGACAGATTAAGGGAACAATAACAATATTTATCTAGTAGTAGTGAAATGGAATTAAAGCAAGCAGCAGCAGAATCAAGTGGAACCTAAAAACAAAATGGGAACTTAGGAGTAAATAACTAGATATCAATCAACCAGAATATCATGAGGCAGTACTATAATCGGACAGAGGCTATAATAGAATAGAGAACAATATTAACATACAAGACAATAGAGTATCAACAACAACTAAGAACAACAAGGCCTTAGCTAGAAATTTTAGAGCAAAACAATCAATCATCAACTACTGTCTTCAACTCAACAGAGGGCAATGCCACCCATTCATAACATTATGCATTTATTAAGCAGGAAAATATTCAGATAGGAGCATTATCAAGAACCATCCATAAGACATAGATGTTATCAAACCATCAAGAAAGACTCTACTTGTGGTGTAGGCCTCCACTGTCCATGACTTACTCATTTTCTTACCTCACAATAGTTGAAGACTCACAACACAGAAAAATAGTAGCAGCAGAGAATGTCCACTACAACAGCAGAACACATTGCAGGATTTTCGCCAGAAGAAGACACTCGACTCACCACACATAGTCACAGCTCACAGCCAAGAGAATTATATAACCCGAGACCACACCCGTCCATCCATTCAAGCAAAGAGACTACCAGCAGACGTGAAGGATTGATGGACAACTTCCCATATCAAGGGAGGAGGTCTAGCCCAAGTCTGCCACGTGGAAAGGACGCTATTGCCTCAAGAGAGAACGAAAAACATCGGGAGAAGATTTCGAAAATGGTGGCACTTGCTGTTGTAATTTTGTTAAAACCAGACATTTCGGTCGAGGAAGTTGAATGAACTGTTCACTGTGTTGTGACCAAAAACCCAATTTTGCACGATTTTTCATTTTCGGTCGAACCCAACAATCGCATCCTGACTAATGATTCGACCGCAAAATTGAAAAATTTGACATATTCAAAAACTTGTTGTTTTTTAGTCGCTCATCACATTTGCACCCTTGACCGTGTTGAGTCTGAAAACCAAAAATGTAGTCTGTAATGCATTTTAGACACAAACTATAAAACCTGAGAAATTTAAATATAAGAAATTGCATTTGTAAATTTTTCACGTTGGAATCGGTCAAAGAGTGGAAAATTTGACCCAATTTGTTGCGTAGCGACTACGTATGAGATTTTGGTCAATTAATTAAATCGGTGAAATTGAAAATTTCTGAACAAAAAATTTATTTAAGAAATAGAATTTTGAAAATTAAATTGAACTAGTAAACATCGTTGGATGATGTTTGGAATGAGCTGAGATTTAGAATAAATTATTTGGTACAAGACATGCATATTTGATATATACATACATTTAAATACATTAAATAAATGGAATTAAAATAAAAAAAATGAAAGAAAAGGGGAAAAAGGAAAAATCAAAGGCGGCAAATGGAAAGGAACAAGAGGGAAGGAAAATTTAGATGAAATAAAGAAGCAGAAAGAGCACGTCAATTTTAAAGGAAAGGAAAATTGGTTTAATGAGTAAAGTGAATTAAAAATGAAGAAATGATTAAAGGAGAAGAAAGGAAAAAAAAAAAGGAATTGAAGGGAAGGAAAGAAGGAGCTCGCAAAGACTTGGAAAAAGGAGAAGAAATAAATGTTAAATGAAGAAAACAATTAGGGTAAGGAAAGAGAGAAGCAGCAGGTCTTGCCGCCAATTTGAAGAAAAGGGGAAAATGACATTTTCTTCTTCATTATACCTTCAACTGCAGGAGACTTTGAAGAAACAGGGAAATAAGGCAAACTCCATTTTCTCTCCATTTCACCATTTGGCCGAGAGAACCTTCGTGAGAGAGAGAGAGAGAGAGAGAGAGAGAGAGAGAGAGAGAGAGAGAGCTTCATGCAAGAGAGAAGTCAGCCGAGACATGAACCACATTTCGAGTGGGAGCCGCTAATTGTTTGACTCTGTCCGAGCATTCCTGAGATGTGAAAGGACAGAAACGGTCAAACGCGGACGAAGTTGGGCAGTTCATCGGAGCATTCGGTGTGTGAGCTGACAGCGGGCATTTCTTCCTCCGATTCCGAGTTTATGGTGAGTACTGTAGAACATTCGGTTCTGTTTTGGATTCGGTGAGAGGTTTTATTTTGAGTTTTGCTGTTGATAGATTGCCTCTGTTTTCAACCAATAAATCTGATGTCATTGTTCTGTTTGGACTTCTGTTTTGTTTTGGATGAGAAAAAGTCGATAATATGCCTGTTTTGCTGCGATTTTTAAATAATGGATACCAACATTCATTCTGTCTTGCTATTGATTTACAATGGGTTTGTGAGGATGGTGATTTGGTCCCTGATTTTGGCCTGGTTCATGCTTGGATTGTGGGTTCCGTGTTGGTTGTTGTTTGATGGAAGAATTTTGATAAAATACTCACTGTTATGTTACGGTTTTAACAGATGAATCTGGGTCTATTTTTGACATTGTTGGTTTGGTTCGCACTGATGAGATAGTTCGTTTACAATTTTGTTCTGGGCTTCTGTTTGTGAATTGAAGGAGTATTCTGTTTGGGTATATGTTGAGAGACAGATTAATGGTTTATAAGTTGAATCAGTTACTATTTGTATACTTGTTGCCAATTAGAATCTATTGAGCATTAGTATACCTTGAAAATCTATGAACAAAAGAAACAAACTAGTTCTATATTTGTTGCAGTGGAATCTATCAATGTTAGGGAAATGAGATTTTGGATTTTAGAAACTGTTTGGGTGTTTAAAGTTAGATTTTGAGTTTAAAGAATATTGTTAGATAAAGATTGAAGATTTTGTCGGGGTTATTAGATGAGTCACTTACACTTTGGTTGAGCTCCTATTCCTGGTATAGGACATTTCTACTCATTGTCTTGGCGTTTTTTATTTAAATTCCTGTGTTTGGCATATTTTTAAGCACTGACGAGTTCAAGGACTTCGAGCCGGTACCCAAGGTTACTGCTTCTTCGCATAAAAGGAGAGACCACCATTGAGATAGGGGTTTTATACTGAGTTGTTTTGCACTGCATTGCATAGTTTTCAAAATCGTATTTTGTGGGATACCACATATGAAAAACCTGATAGGGACTGTTTGACAGCATGTCTGTGTTTTATATTATGTATGTACGAAAGTTTTACACGTTTATTTTTGTGCATTTGATTTCGTGGTGTGACATATTAGATATTATTTTGGGAGTGATGAATCCTCCTAATACTTTAGATGGTTTTGGTATCAAAGTATCAAGAGGCTATTCCCAATACATCTCCTGCTACGTGGAGATGTTTTATTTGCGCGCTGTGTGAAATATGATATTAGGAAGGAGATGAGGTTTCTTTGGGTTTTGAATCCCTAAACCTGATCAGGGTGTATATTACGGGTGTGTTGTTGACAACTTGGGTGACGAGCCAGGTCTACGGACCGCTGTCATTTGTCTTCCTCGGGGCTCATGCGGTGTTGCCCATATTGATGGCCATCTTTCTGTGTGATTGTTTGGAGAAGAACTTGAGTGCCTTTTTTTCTCGGACCATGACTTCAGCATAAAACATGACGAGTAGTTTGAGTTATAGTTGTCTATGTATACACTCATGTTTTCTTAATATCTCGTCAGAGGCCTTTGTGGCCAGATTTTCTTAAAAGGTACAACGGATATCAAATGTTTTGAGAATGTGCATATTTCTCTGAAACTCATGGTTTTCACAAAAACAATAAAATTAGTTTTACACACGCATAACATTTAGTATAAGTTTTCTATTGAGTTAGTCACCCATCCGTTCGACTATATTTTTCTCAGGTTAGGGTTTTGGATGAAGACTATTCTATTATTTATTTAATTTTATTTCCTAAGTCGAACCCTTATTTTTTGGTAAGCAAATTGTTGGATGACTGTAATATACCTAATCTTTTTTTTTGAGAAACTTAGATTGTATGCATAATATTATTTAGACTTTTTTAATCTATTATTCCATATTATTAATTATTCTCGCAATCACTATATGGACCGTGGCCCATCACAAGTGGGCTACACCTAGGTATTTACACAAGTCTTCTGCAATAATTTATTAAGCCTTGGGCTTAACGATCGGGTCCTCTATGAGGGTCGAGTCGTTTGGCCCGGCGTTTCTGTTCGGCCTGCCTTAGGGTCGTAACATAAACCCTTCAACCTCAACTGCGACCACGGTACGATAAAAAATGCAAAGAGCAACCTGTAATGCATTTCAGACGCGAACCTCGACCGCGTTATTAATTGTAGTGCGACTGAAAATCCAAAATGCAGTTTGTAATGCATTTCGGACGAGAAATCCAACCATGACTTGCACCACCTGGCGACCGAAAACCTGAAATGTACCTTGTCTTGTAAAAATTCATACTTTAATAACTCCACAATATGTTTCTTGCATTTACGTAGTATTAGTCCAATTAAATATCATCCCGCAATATAATACATTAATATCACAAAATTCATTGCATTATATAAACGGGAAAAAATTATTGGTAAGTGGTCTCTGTTAAATTATGTACTCTACTATTGATAGATGATTTTAGCTATAGCCTTTGTTGTTGGATTGATAACTAAATATTGTTCTGTGTTTTATTATGGACTATGAGGCATTAGATGATGAGGAATGTATGAAGTTCTCTGTTGGTTTGTTTATGCAATAATACTCTACCGAAAAGTATGAAAAAGTTAAAGAGTAAGTTAGGGGTATTTTGTTATTGTTTTAGATTAATACTTTGAATTGGATTATGGGATTCTGTTATAAATGAGGATTTATGGTATCAAAATTGTTTAAGATAATGAAGTGTAGAGATGGGGATAATAATATGTGATTATTAATAATTGTTATTTAATGATTTTAATGGTATTGAAAAGGAAGAAGGATAACGTTATATGCTAGAACGCATTACGGATGACATGTAAGTGATGTTGAATGTAATTTTTGTCTTTGAGGCCATGCATCGCAAGAGTTAGGATTTATATGATGCTTGCATTTACTGGATGTAATAGGTTATGATCATGTCCTGAGGACATATTACTGCTTGATGTTGTGCTTATTATAATTAGGTTCTTTTAATGATATGTTTATTAGGTTTTAAATAATATTGAATGTGATCATACTTTGAGGATTATGGGATTATGATATGATCATGCTTGAGGATATAGAACAGTATGCATTCACGAGTATTCATGCATTATGGTTTTCAAAATGATACAAAAATGATTTTTTATCCATGGTTTTAGAAAATGGTTTAATGAATCCTCATACTGTTAGTTTTTAGGTTCCTTCGCACTGCGAAATTACTGATGTTCATAACAACGGTAACATATGTAACCTATGTATCATGAAAAACAATTTTCACATGAACATGAAAATAGATCGTTGTTATAATATATTAATAATAATATATATTTTAAATCTTTATTTAGATCTAATCTAAAAGATAAAGAATGTTACATTTGTAGCTTACTTCACACGGGTACAAAATCAACCTTCGATCTTTTTCGCCAATCCTCCTCACCTCGAATAAGCACATGTGGGCGCGATGAATGAAACAAGATCACACTCAATTTATGATAGATCATATTCTCAACACATGAGATGATTTATTTGGATTTAGAAAACACTTCTCTAAAGCCAACATGGAAGACACAAAATTTTCTTTCAAAATGGATTTCTTAATCTCAAAGATTTCAACCTCAACTTCAACTTCTTCTTCCACCTTCATTTAATGAGGTTGGACTTCTATTTATAGTGGTATTGCTCCATAATGACCATTATGCTATTTAGAGAAAAACACTACAAATACCTTATTAAAGTTATAATTGATTTCATACATTTATAAAAATGTTATGGAAATCAAAAGTTTTGTCACCATAGCTCAACACTTGGCACATTTAAGTTATAACACATTTATAGCAAAAATGTTATGGAAAACAAAAGATCATGACATTAAATCAAATTTGACATTAATTCAAATTTGACAAAATCCATTTTAAAAACTATTTTTAAAAGTTACTTTATATTTGTTAATTAATTGAATAAGCAATAATTCAATTATTTTATTTAATGAAATATAACAAATATATTAACTTTGACAACTTTTGTCATTTTGTCTTAATTAATTGAATAGTGAATAATTCAATTATTTCATCTAATGAAAAATAATAATAAACTTATTATTGAGTGTATTAAATAATTAATTCATAATTAATTATTTAATCTTCTTTGTTCATTTTTCTATTATTCGAATAATGATAGAAGGGATCGTTGGATCTATAGTTTTAAGCTCCAATAATATTTTGTTAATTAATATAAACTCTTTATATTAATTAACATAATTATTAAGTCTAAAGTAATTTTACTAAATACTTAGAGTTGCACTCTCAAAACTATAAAGTATATTTACTTAAAGTAATGTCCATTAATATAGTCATTACATATGTATTAACTCTCCATTTAGATTCGCAATATAGCTAGGTTTATAATCCGTTAACCTCTCATATTGCTTCTTTATCCTTGACTACCATTAGTTCTTAATTGAATAATTAATTCATAACAATTATGAATTGCGCGTTAATTATTTGATCATTGAACTAACAAACAAAGGAATCTATAGAAATAGATTTCGTTGTATCGATATTAACATTCCTAGCTATTCATTTTAATTTACTCACAATATACAAGGTATACGATTGTAACTTGTACAAAACTTTACCGAGTAAATGAAAGAATAAATTAAAATAAAATAGGAGTTTATTAAATACAACGAATTAAGATCATGCATATATGACCATCATTATGATAAAATTAATTGTTCTATATTTAACAGAAATTATCAGTACAATATAATTTTATCTAGTCCAGTCCTAAATAATCATATTATATGAAACATATTTAGTCGAGATATGACTATACATTCTTAATGAGATAAACTATGTTTATGACTATGAACTATTTGAAGATTCCATACTTCAAATATAAGTCATGAACATATTCTGGTTATTACTCTTTATATTTTATCCCACATATATACAACATATATGTTAATATAAAGTCAGCATAAATAACCAAGGAATTTTCAATGAATTTTATAAAACATAATCTAAAATGTTAACATAATATCAATCAATATAAATTTATTCATA
Source organism: Begonia loranthoides (assembly GCA_022433065.1). NCBI lineage: Eukaryota > Viridiplantae > Streptophyta > Magnoliopsida > Cucurbitales > Begoniaceae > Begonia > Begonia loranthoides. The sequence continues at coordinate 24,100,913 of CM039468.1, read as the reverse complement.
TATTATAAAATTGTTCTATTACATTTGCTTGTTGGGCACATTACTCCCAACAATCTCCCACTTGCCCTAAAGCAAATGAGACATGTCTCTAATCCCTAAACCCTCTAGATGTTTCTCAAAACATTTTTCAGGTAACGTCTTGGTGAAGGGATCAACAGGATTCTCTAATGATGGAATCTTTAGAAAAGTCACATCTCCACGTTGCACTATATCTCTTATCACGTGATATTTTCTCTCTATATGCTTTGTTCGTTTGTGATTTCTAGGTTCTTTAGCATTCGCCACTGCACCACTATTATCACAGTGCAAAGACAATGGCTTATCCATATTTGGAACTACTTCCAAATCACTAAAGAATTTTCTAAGCCACACAGCTTCTTTTGCTACTTCACAAGCAGTAATGTATTCTGCTTCCATAGTAGAGTTTGAAACACCACCTTGTTTTACACTTCTCCAAACTATGGCTCCACCTCTAAGGGTGAAAACTAATCCAGATATCGACTTTTGATCATCTGTATCAGTTTGAAAATCAGAATCTGTGTATCCAGTTGGAATCAAATCCCTACCAGAATATACTAGCATATAGTTTCTCGTTCTCCTTTGATACTTGAGTATTTGTTTGACTGCTATCCATCGATCTAATCCTGGATTTGACTGGAAACGATTAACTATCCCTACTGCATAACATATGTCGGGCCTCCTGCACGACATAGCATACATCAAGCTCCCAACAGCTGATGCATAGGGGTAACATCTCATATCTTCTTCCATTTGAGGTGTGTTAGGACACTGCTTTTTAGAAAGAATAACTCTTTGTCTAGAAGGCAAATAACCTTTCTTAGAGTTTTGCATCGAATATTTGACAACCTTCTTGTCAATATAGAATGCTTTAGACAAAGCTAACATTCTATTTTTACGATCTCTTATTATACGAATCCCAAGAATGTAGCTTGCATTTCTTAAATTTTACATTTGGAATTGCTTAGCTAGCCATGCTTTTAATCTGATAATAATTCTACATTATTCCCAATAAGTAGAATATCATCAACATACAGAACTAAGAAGACCACACGCGTGTCATTTATGAGCATGTATACACAAGACTTATCAAGGCACTATATGAACCCATAAGATTTGATTGCTTCATCAAATCTCATATACCATGACCTAGATGCTTGCTTAAATCCATAAATAGACCTATTTAATTTACAAACCTTTTGTTGTGCATCTTTATCTATGAAACCCTCTGGTTGCTCCATATAAATGGTTTCTTCAAGATGACCATTTGGAAAAGCCGTCTTGACATCCATCTGCCAAATCTCAGAATCATAATGAGTGGCAATAGAGAGCAATATACGAATAGACTTAAGCATAGCTACAGGAGAGAAAGTCTCTTCATAATCAACTCCTTCCCTTTGGGTATAACCCTTAGCTAGAAGTTTAGCTTTGAATGTCTCTACATTTCCGTCCACTCCTCTTTTTCTCTTATAGATGCATTTACACCCCATAGGTTTCACCCCTTTAGGTAGATCTACAAGATCTCAGACGGAGTTGGAATACATTGATTCCATCTTAAGTTTCATAGCTTCAACCCATGCTTTTTTGTCAGCATCTTCCATTGCACATCTAAATGACAATGGATCATCTTTTCCATCATCAGTGACAACAATCCTTGAATTCATTATTAAGGTATTCACCTCCTCGATCTGATCGAAGACACTTGATTGACTCTTTAAACTCAAACTTTCTAAAAGTTTCTGATTTAAATTGAATTAGATAAGTATAACCATATTTTGAGTAATCATCAACAAAAGTGATGAAGTACTCATAACCACCTCTAGCCCGAGTAGTCATAGGGCCACATACATCTGAATGAATAAGTTCAAGTGGCTTTTGAGCCCTTCGACCATTTGCAGAAAAAAGGTCTCTTGGTCATTTTTCCCTCTAGACAGGATTCACAGACTGGTAAAGATCCAATATTTAAATCTTTTAAAGGACTGTCCTTCGCAAGTCTATCAATTCTATCTGGATTAATATGACCTAGACGAAGGTGCCAATGATATGTGTTATCATCATGAGAAATTTTAAGTTTCTTGGACTTAGGCAATTCTACTTTAAAAAGTACAGTATTCAACAGTGATTTATTGGTGGGCCTTATCATATAAAGTCCACTTTCCATAAAACCAGAACAAATATCTAATCCATTTCTAGAAATAATAACAATATTATTATTAAAAGAAATTGAATAACATTGTTCAAATAAGTGAGAAGCATAAATGAGATTTCTAGTAAACCCCGGTACAAAATAAATATTATTCAATAATAAAAATTTATTTTGAAAATATAATTTTGTTTCTCCCACTGCTGAAGCTGAAACTAGCGCTTCATTGCCCACTCTCATAGTGAACTCCCCATCTGCTATATTCCGATAGGAACTAAGTATCTGTAAAGAATAACAAACATGATTAGTCGCACCTGAATCAACTATCCAGGGTTATAAATCATTCTCAACTAAAGAAGATTCAATAACAAGTAAATCAGATTTACTTGTCTTCTTTTGTTTTAGTACCTTGAGATACTTTTTACAGTTTCTCTTCTCTTTTGTTGCATTTTCAACAGGGATCAGAGGACATTCCTCAGTCAAGACAAACTTCAAGTTGTCGTGCACAAGAATCATATTCATGTTCTTTTTCAAGTTGACGAAATTTTCGCCAAACAACTTTTCAATTGCGAGTAAATTAATCATAAAAGAAGACATTATGCTGTAATGAATAAATAAATAATGATTAATGTTATGCATAATATTCATAAGAAATATGGCAAGTAAAAATGATGCATGAGCATGCTGAATCACTAAATAAAATGTAAATGCTATTATTGCCTCGATACATAATATTTTTTCTTAGGGTAAAAATATTATCTATTAATAAATTTATTCATAATATCTCATATTTTCAAAATTTATTAACTATCGATTAGTTTTGGTCAAAATGTGATTAACACATTATATCACATTTTTATGAGTGTATACCATCGTTTCGGTTTTATAAAACTTAACTTATAATTGCCGCCTTAAGGACAGTCAACTATAAAATACATTTTATAAAACCTATCTTTAAGAGATTCAACCATGATATTGATTTAAGTAAACACTCTCCTTAGGAAGGATGATAACTAAGTCGTCTCGGAGTCCCACTTAAATCTCACGTTGTTGTATCAACGATGGAGACCATGGAAAGTTATGCCTAACTCTCCGCTCCCACTCATTATTTTGAATTATAGTGATTTTATAGAATATCAAATATTCTATTAAATCTATATAAAAAAATATTTAATCAAAATAAATTTATTTCATATATAGATTATTAATTTTTATAATCATATTATAAAATTAATTATACTAAATAAACAATTTATTTAGCACTTATAAAACAATGTAAAAATTTTGCATTATTTTATTTTCTCACATAATTCGTACATATGAATTAATAGTTTTAATCTAATTAAAACTATTTAATTTTTAACAAAATAATTTATTAAAATTAAATAAATAAAATATATGCTAAGAATGCATGTCAATGTGAGAAAACTAAATGATAAGTAGGCCCTATATGCAAGTACTATATGACATGTGAATGCATGACAATGATAAAACTTATATCAAGCATAAAAGTGAATGAAATAATGATCGGGTCGATTTGGGTATTTCTAAAATTACATATAAACCAAAAAAAAATAAATTATATAAAGTCTTGGTTGCCTCCACATTTGTTTTGCGTCATATGTTGCGGTGACAACAATTGCACACCATAGTCTCACCTCAAAATTTGTCTTGTCCTCCTTTCTTTGATTTCCATCAAAATTACATAAAGACTATTTACCCAAGACAAATTGGGTTTACATCAAAATTAAAAATAAGAAATTTAAAAAAAAATATTCCTAACCCAAATCAGTCACATGAAATTACGATCATTATTTCAATCATGCATATATCCATACATTCAACATTCCAAAAATATATATAAATTAAAAAAATGCATGAGCCTACTTATCATCACATATCATGATTTTCATAAAATCACATTATTAAATATATCATAACTACAACGAAGCTTTAATACCAATTGTTGGTTTTTAGGTTCCCTCGCACGACAGAATTACTGATGTTCATAACAACGGTAACGTGCGTAACCTATGTATCATGAAAAACAATTTTCACATGAACATAAAAACGGATTGTTGTTATAATATATTAATAATAATATATATTAAAATATCTATTTAGATCTAATCTAAAAGATAATGAATATTATATTTGTAGCTTACTTCACACGGGTACAAAATCAACCTTCGATCTTCTCCGCCAATCCTCCACACCTCGAATAAGCACATGTGAGCGCGATGAATGAAACAAAATCACACTCAATTTATGATAGATCGTATTTTCAACACATGAGACGATTTATTTAGATTTAGAAAACACTTCTCTAAAGCCAACACGGAAGACACAAATTTTTCTCTCAAAATGGATTTATTAATCTCAAAGATTTCAACCTCAACGTCAACTTATTCTTCCACCTTCATCTAATGAGGTTGGACCTCTATTTATAGTGATATTGCTCCATAATGGCAATTATGGCATTTAGAGAAAAACACTACAAATTCCTCATTAAAGTCATAATTGATTTCATACATTTATAAAAATGTTATGGAAATCAAAAGTTTTGTCACCATAGCTCAACACTTGGCACATTTAAGTTATAACACATTTATAACAAAAATGTTATGGAAAACAAAAGATCATAACATTAAATCAAATTTGACATTAATTCAAATTTGACAAAATCCATTTTAAAAAATATTTTTAAAAGTTACTTTATATTTGTTAATTAATTGAATAATCAATAATTCAATTATTTCATTTAATGAAATATAACAAATATATTAATTTTGACAACTTTTGTCATTTTGTCTTAATTAATTGAATAATCAATAATTCAATTATTTCATCTAATGAAAAAATAATAATAAACTTATTATTGAGTGTATTAAATTATTAATTCATAATTAATTATTTAATTTTCTTTGTTCATTTTTCTATTATTCGAATAATGATAGAAGGTGACGAATGGACCGTTGGACCTATAGTTTTAAGCTCCAATAATATTTTGTTAACTAATATAAACTCTTTTATATTAATTAACATAATTATTAACTTTAAAGTAATTCTACTAAATACTTAGAGTTGCACTCTCAAAACTAAAGAGTATATTTACTTAAAGTAATGTCCATTGATATAGTCATTACATATGTATTAACCCTCCATTTAGATTCGCAATATAGATAGGTTTATAATCCGTTAACCTCTCATATTGCTTTTTTATCCTTGACTACCATTAGTTTTTAATTGAATAATTAATTCATAACAATTATGAATTGCGCGCTAATTATTCGATCATTAAACTAACAAACAAGGGAATCTATAGAAATAGATTTCGTTGTATCGATATTAACATTCCTAGCTATTCATTTTAATTTACTCGCAATATACAAGGTATGCAAATCGTAAATTGTACAAAACTTTACCGAGTTAATCAAAGAATAAATTAAAATAAAATAGGAGTTTATTAAATACAACGAATTAAGATCATGCATATATGACCATGATTATGATAAAATTAATGGTTCTATATTTAACGAAAATTATCAGAACAATATAATTTTATCTAGTCCAGTCCTATATAATCATATTATATTAAACATATTTATCTTATGTCACTACATATTTAGTTGGGATATGACTATACATTCTTAATGAGATAAACTATGTTTATGACTATGAACTATTTGAAGATTCCATACTTCAAATATAAGTCATGAACATATTCTGGTTATTACTCTTTATATTTTATCCCACATATATACAATACATATGTTAATATAACGTTAGCATAAATAACTAAGGAATTTTCTATAAATTTTATAAAACATAATCTAAAATGTTAACATAATATCAATCACTATAAATTTATTCATATATTATAAAATTGTTGTATTACATTTGCTTGTTGGGCACATTACTCCCAACACATACATATTAAGTGTACGATGTTCTCAAGAGCTACTCACCCAAAGCGGACAACCATCATTTAGGTTGTAGGAATATCTATTTTATCATTGAAAATGAAACGGAAACAAATAATAAATGAATTAAAAGAATTAAACAGAATCAATGGATAATGCGAGAAATATAAGAGTAAAGCAAAATGTGTATAGAAAACGAGAAGGGTTTGAGTTAGTTTAAATTTCACCGCTTATTCTTGAAGTGCTAGCAGAAAAAGAAATGGTAAAAGGTCATCGTGATGGCACGCGTTCATCATCACGATGAAAGTTCACCGTTGCGGTTATGGTTCACCATGATGGCACTTGCTCATCATCATGGTAAATGTTCACCGTGAGGCACAATTTAACCAAATTAAAGTTCATCATAGTTCAATAAGTAAGAAAAAGGAAAATGACAAAAGGAAAATGAAAATGAAAAGGAAAAGGAAAACAAAAACTGCATATGGATTTTAAAAGTTGCATAGCATGATACATACCGCATGTTTTATTTAATATCACTTATTGAGCCTTAGGATCATAGTTTCAGTCTTATTGATGTAGGTATGCAAAGAAATAAGAACAGGAGCAGTTGATGAAGGATTGACAGGAGCAGTTGATGAAGGATTGACACGCGCAGAACTTGTAGCTAGTTAGGTTAGCCTAAAGGTAAAGAGAGAAAATGGAATTTTTTTTTTATAAAGGTTTATTTATTGTATTTTCAAATGGTTGGTTTTACTATAAAATTTTCGCTGTGTTTTACAAAAGGTTTTTAAGAAGAGAAATTTATTATTATCTTTTAAATGGTGTTCAAAATAAAAAGTCTTTCGTTGCATTTATAAAAGAAAAATTTTAAATTTTACATATTTTAAGAAAAGAAAAATCGGATCGCTTCAACTTACCACTAAGAAACACGTTCAACCATTGATGCGATTGAGAATAAATGGTGATGTGATCAACCTAGACCAAACATTTTGTCAATTGATTCAATCTTTGGTCTGCCAACTGTTGTTCACAGTCTACCTTGGAATAGACAAATTACTCATCAAATAAAATTCAAAAACAATTTCACCAGAAAAAGATGGGTGGTCAACTAGAACATTCTCCAAAAATTTTAGTCGAACCACCATTTGGGAAATCATGATGATTAGTCAATCGAATTTTTGAAAAAAAATATTGATTTTTCTCTAATTTTGTTACACCCCATGGTGTTACACTCATGTAAAAATAATAATAATTCATAATTGTGCAATAGTTTATATCTTCATCTGTAATTTTCAACCTTCGATGCAAAATTTTAGTTTTTACTAAAAAATTTGAATTTTAAAGAAAACTACCAAAAATAGATAAATTTCTATTCACCTTTGTAGATCCTGGACATATTTGGTGGTTTAGTACTCTCACAATGCCAATCCAACATCGTTTGGATAGAATTTCAAACATAAATCAGATTTCAAAATTTAAATTTAAATTTCCAGAAACTTCAATGAAAACGATAATTAATTCTAACTTACCATTTATATTCTTCGACATATAACAATTATAAATAACTTGGTTTTTTATTTTGAAATTTCTGCAGCAACTATTTTTTTCTCTAGTCAAGTTCTCTTTAGATGGCCACTATTTCCAATTGTCAATTTAGAACTAGGTTTAGAAGAAGTGAAGTTTGTTTATATACCGACCCTAACCTATCATGGTTAAGTCCCATCACTCATAAACACATGAGTATGACTCAATGAATTAAAAAGGGAAATTAACAAATCAACCACTGTACTTTATGATCATAGACAAGTCGACTACTAAAGTTTTTTTTTCTAACAACTTAACCATTGAACTATGGGAAATAGATGCCGCAAATATCACTGTCACGTTTGCTGTTAAACGTTTTAATTTTTGTTCTATGGTGGAATGTTAATACTAAATATGAAGGTTTTAGTACTGACGTTCTGCGGTGGAACATTATACTTTTCGCTGCAAAAAGTCAGTACTAATTAAAATTTATACTTGTCTGATGCTTGTTTCTTATTCCTTTGTGGAATGTCATACGTTCCCTCATAGAATGTCCTTGTCTGTCACTGCCCCTCACTGAACATCATACTTTCTGTTGTGGAACGTTAACGTTCTACCACAGAATGAGAACTTTCTGTCGCGGGATGTCATGCATCCTTTGTCTTATATAAATTTACACTACACTCATTGCGATTTCCTCATCTATTTTCTCAGTGATTATTGAACCCTAGAGCTTTTACAGAGTTGAAGTGTACCGCTTCTAGGTGAAGTTGAAGCGTTATTAATTATTAAACATGAAAAGCGTTTGAGAGTGTTCAGGAATCTGTTAACTACACATTTGAATTGGATCCCGTGTCTATAGTTTTGGCACATGATGTACGTGCATTTAGAGACGAATCCACTATAGTGGTGCATTCCATCTCAACAATTATAGACGAGAAGGAGCTTCGTTCATTATGCGAATCCAGTGACGAAGACATGGATATTTATCTTAGAGTGTATTTTTCATACTAGTCTTCCTATCAACTCGGTCCATAGATTAACATCAAAAGACGAAGATTAGAAGACTTGCTGTGAAAACAAGTTGGAGTGGTTCTTGAAGAATCCGTTGAAGTCAGCGGGTGTCATTAGCATCCTTTGGACCAGCTTGTAAGTATCAATTTTTATTTCTCTTCCTGGATGAATTTGGCTATGTAATTTGGGGGGATGTTTGGTAACATTTTAAGGGTGCTTTGGTTTCAAATTTCACATTATTTGGTTTAGAGATACAAAAGTTGTGCGTTATTCATTTTCTGCTTCAAAAATTGTCTTATTGGTGCTATTCCGGGAAGGTCACTTTGCATTAGCATAACTTCCGTTCCATTCTTGATTTTGCCATGCTTTTTGGAGGGCGGCCTTTTGTAAGCAAGAAAAAAAGAGTGTGGTCAAAATTTCGTATCATTTGACTTCGAGATGCGTAAGTTGTGAGTCTTTCATTTTTGGACTACAAACAATTTTTGTTGGTACCCTTTCAGGGGAGTGATTTCACGAACACATAACTTTGTCTACTTTTAGAATTTCTACGTGAATTTTGGATAGTACATTTTAGTATGAATATATTGATTGTGTTCCAAATTTGGCACTAATTGGAGTTTAGAAGAGTAAGATACGTTATTGGAAAAACTGGTGTTCTATTTTATTTTTTAAATCCGATAACCACCATCTCCGATTGTTTGCCAAATGTTGCACCTCTTGGTGCATCACTTGCTCAAGAAAGATGGAAAGCTGCCATACCTATAACAAATAGGTGGCAGCGCATTACTTGGACAAATTTAAAAGTCAGGTCGACTGGGACCTTCCTTCCATAATTGAGGCAGTTAGGAAGGTTTCTAACATAAACAATACACCCAGCCATACTAGAAGGGCAAGAAACGCCGCCCAAAAAATGAATGAAGGGGATGACAATGAGCAATATAAGTTCATATGGTTGTATGCCGAAGAGATTCAGAGGTCTAACCATAGAAGCTCGCTGCGTGTTCAACTAGACATGAGTACTTTTAAAAGGATGTACATGTATTTAACTGCTTGTATGATGAGGTTGTTGAACTGTGGTAGACTGGTTATTTGTTTGGATGGTTGCCACTTGAAGGGATCAACTTTGGGCCAACAGCTCACTGCTGTCAGCATAGACAGGAATGATGGAATTTATCTGATTGTTGTAGCAGTGGTTGAAGTAGAATGTAGGGATTCTTGGAGGTGGTTTTTTAAATTGTTGCTCGAGGATTTAAACACTCTGTCTAGCAATGGGTGGACAATTATTTCTAATCGATAAAAGGTATGGTTGATTGCTTTTGCCATCTATTTTTATGTTATGTGTTGTGTTCCAATGTTTGATTTATATTGTTAATTTTTTTAGGGGCTAGTGCCAGCTGTCAAAGAGTTTGTAGGGCAAGCGGAGAATCGTTTTTATATTTGACACCTGTATAAAAATTTTCAAAAATAATTTAAAGGCAGGTAGTCAAGGATGCAATATTGGGTGCTTCTAGAGCCATAATATCAGCGCCCTTTGAGAGAGAGATGATGAATCTATTTTTGCTTGACCCATTAGCCAACGCATATTTACGAGAAATAGATGCAAGATTTTAGGCCAAACATATCTTCAACTCCATCCCAAAATGCGACATAAGCTTGAACAACTTGAGCGAGTCCTTCAACACAGCATCCTACCAACCCGAGATAAATCGATTCTTAGTATATTGGAGATTATAAAAAAGGACATCATGTGTATGATCATTAAGAAACATGAAAATATGCCTCAATAAACGGACCTTCTGTGTTTGTAGATCAAGAATCGGCTTACCATACTACAACTTGCATGTCCAAATTGGAGTCTTGATTTTTTAGGCATTGCCAAGTTCAAGGTGAGCAACGGTAATGAACATTATACTATTGATTTGGGCCGTCATACTTGTAACTCTTACTGGTGGGAGTTGACTAGTATCCCATGTGTCCATGCAAGCTTGTGTATACAATTTATGAGGAGATCTCCCGACGACTTTGTGCATGAGTGCTACCACCAGAAACATACATGATGATATACTCTGACTTTGTCCACCCGGTCAGTGAACAAAACATGTGGCTTGTGAAGGACCTTGATCCGATTCTACCACCGACATTTAAGAGACATCCTAAACGATAGTAAAAACAAAGAATAAGGGATGTTGACGAGGCCACAAGCCGGATAGTGCTGCCTATAAGACATCTCAACATGACGTGTGGTCGGTGTGGGCATAATTTCTGCACGTGTCAAGGTGGGGGCCAAGACTTAAGTGCATGTGGCAGGCGCAGGTCCAAAGGCAGAGGTGGTAGAGGAAGCTTGCATGACACATTTATGGGTTTCACAGTTCCTGAAATATTCCATGAGACAGTTCCTAACATAGTTTCTGAGACGCAGGTCAACACTTTATTACGTTTACGTTTTCATGCGTTATTTTAACTATGAGAAATTTATTTGTAATGTGTTATGCAGGAGTATGATGCACAAAGTCCACAGTCACAAATAAACACAAATGTGGACCTTAACCTTCCCTGATTAGATTTGGCATTGCCTTGAAATATGCTACTTTGCAAGCATTGCATCCTATTTATTTGCCTATGGAGGTTTATGATTTTTCCTTTTTCTTTTTCCAAATGCTACATAGAAATTCTAACATGCTTGATTGTGAACATTTTTAATTTCAACTATGTGAAATTGTTGGTGGGCAAAGATATACGAAGAAGTTAAATGAACGACAAATTACTGCTCTTTTAAGAGTAACATGTAAGCAGTTGCCACAATGGGAAGATAGTTTAAAGAAATTGAAAGTGCAACATAAGCATAACAACTTGAGCGAGTCCTTCAATGCATACATCTTACTAGCCTGGGACACACTGTTTCTTCGGGCACATGTGCATTATATGATTGTAGTGGAATTGATAATTTGGTTTGCGTATGTAATGCATATATACATGATATGGTTGTAATTGAATTGATAATTTGGTTTGTGTCTGTAATGCACATGTAGATTATATGGTTGTAATGGAATTGATAATTTAGTTATTGATGATAAAGGAAATTGATTAGTATAAAAATGTAATTTTGGACAAAATAGAATTGAGACAGGTTGGAATTAGAGTAAGTGGAATTGCAGTCGACTGGAACCAGAGTAAGCGTGAAGGTTTCGCTGTAGAATGAAAACTTTCCGTCGTGGAAAGTTGACATTCTATCGAGGAATGTATTACTTTCCCTTGTAGAACGACATCTTTCAGTGGTAGAACATCGGCGTTCCTCAGTGGAATGTTAGAATCCCTCTACCTTATATATTTCGGTGTTATGCACATGTTGCTTATATTGTTGCAATAAACATGTTAATTGTTTGTTGATGATGAATGAAATAGATAATTTAGTTTGAGTCAAAGTTTTTTGCTTTCTCTTTAAATAAAATGAAATTTTGCAAGAGTTTCCCTTGTTATAGTCTCTCCTCCATGTGGCATTGTCAAAATCAGAAATCCAACAATATATTATCCAAATATAAACATAAACATATATTATCCTAGTCAAAACAATTAACTACGCAAAGACAAAATAAATTTTTCATTATGTACCACAAAATCAGTATTTCAATTTGCATCCCTACACATCAAGTGAACTAAGTCGGCGTAGCCTTCTTCTTGTGAGTTTCTTTAGCAAATCGGTGATCATAAATGACAACTGCGGGTCCATGTATGCGTTGGATCCTTTGTTGTACAGTGGACTCTTATAAGGTATATCTTCGTAATGGTGGAAGCCAGTCTCCTTGCAATTTCAAAGCAGCCCAACCCCCCACTAGTATAGCAAAAGATGGAGTGTGGGCTAAAATGCAAAGGGAAAAATTAGCACATAAGTGGAAAGTAATATGAATCTACACAAGGGAAAAGATATACCACTATTTGTCCATTGGGGCTACAATGATTGCAATTGCTTCAAGCAACAACACCTGGTAAGGGTAGTGAGTGTGCAAGTCAACGAATGATATAAAACACGGTTGCTTTGAGTGTGACTGAAATGTAAACCAAGCATTAGAACTATTCAAATATGAAAGACAAATAAAAAAAGTGAGATGTTTACTTACGTGAATTCATCTTAATGTCATTAGTGATTTTTTAAATTGAATGTTGAAGTACAATTTTTCATCCAACTCCTAGCACTGCATACAATGAACGCAACGCAAGGATGAGTACTCAGATAAAATCTTCTAAACTACTTAATGTAACATAACGTAATTCTCACTGTGTTTGCAGTCGCTTATTGCTTCGAGAAGATGATCTTAGTGATGTACTACTCATCCTTAACCTAAAAATTAAAACAGCAGGCAAAATATTCTAAGTATCTAGTCCAAAACACTTAATGATACAAATTGAAAAAGCCTACCAAAGTCCCTGAAAGAATTGCACCCATCTCCAGGTTCTTCCGGGTATTTGCACAAACAAACTTCGCGAAAAGATCCATCAGTTGACCTAGTTGCAATAAATATTGACAAGTTACTGTTAGACTAATAAGGCATGAGTAAATACAGACACATAGATAACCGAATTGAAGACATACTACCCACACAGTTTTAAGTGGTGGAGGTTGCATTCCACCTGACGCGGATGTTGTGGAGGAATTGGAGCAACTATTGTAATATTTGAAAAAATCCATCTATATGTAAAACTTCAACTATGTGTAATTTGGCACTTGGACATAGTGAATTGTAATTTCTCAAGATGTTTATATGATTGAGAATAATGATGTTGTTAAGGTTTAGAGATATATTGAATTTATATGGTGTTAGTTTTTGTTTAGAAGTGTATCTTGTTTACATATTAGAAGTGTAAGTAAGACGATTGTCATTTAAATAAAGAGTAGAATGAAAATTTGAGGTTGCAGTCGATCACATGAGGAAGGAGTGGTCGATCATGGGCATTACAAATTATTACAGAGAGAAAGCATTTTGGAATCAATCGATCAACTGAAGGGGGTGATTGATCAGTTCCAAAACAAATTTTATATGGATTGTAACCATTTTGGAAGCAGTCGATCTTCCACTAGAGGGTGATTGACCGGTTTTTTTAAAAAAGGTAGAATTACAGTTGATCAACGGTGAATCGCAGTCGATCGTGGTCATAGCGATTGTGACTCTGATGATTTGCGGTCGATCACGTAAAGAGGGTGATCGACCAAAATATCAAGAATTGCCTAGAAAATGGCTAACCATCATCTGGAAAATGAACTGGTGCCTGGGGAATGGACTGTTGCGACTCATCAAGTCTCTATGAAACGTTTATAAACATAATAGAGGGGAGATTTGGCAGAAGAAAACAAGGAAGTCTCCTAGTGTTCTCTCAAGCTCTTGCATTTTTTATCTTCTAGAGAGTTTTTGTTGTTGTGTGGTTGTGTGGGAGAAGCTCTAAGGAGAGGAATTTGGGAGGACAGGTAATTGATAATGTGTGTGTTTTGCCAGAGGTGGCCTACATCACAGGATTATGAATGTTTTGCTGGGTTGTTGATGATAATGTTATGTTGTTCTGAATTGCTTTCTGTTTTGTTTATAAAAATGGACGAAGAAATGCTCTATTGGTTTCCATTTCGTTGATGAAAATTGTTAATTGTCTTGATAACATGTAGAGAAGAAATGATTTAAATGGGTTAAACTATTCCATGTTGTTATTGCTCTCCAAGTGTGATTTTAGCCTAGGTTTAATAGACTCTATTGTGAGTTATTCTCTTGATTGGGCATTGATTTTTCCATTACGTTTACTGCTGGATGAGAATTGTTGAGAGTTTTGTTTTGTTCTTTGAATTACTCAATGTTGACATGTTAGTGATAAAGTTTGTTAATTGCTCTCTGTTGGTAATAATGGATGTAGAAAATGTTTTGTTGGTTTCCATTGTTTATGTAGGAAATGTATTCCAATATTACACTATTGTAGTTTGTTAACGTTGTTGTGGATAAAGTGCTGGTGGTTTGAGATTGATCCACACTTGTTATCATGTTGATAAAAACTATTGGAAGACAATGTTGAACCTGTTTATTACTGGCTTGTTGAAATGTTGGTTTACAGCATGTGTTGGATTGAGATTGCCTTGTTGTTTCATGCTTCAATAAACTATTTAATAAATTGTCTTGCTTTCTCATTGTGTAGTATAAATTGTTGAATTGTGTGAAGTGCATCCATGGCATGCATCATGTGTATAAATGCTATTATAGGGTTGACATATACATCCATTGCACAAAAATAAAATGTATGTAATAAACATAAATAGATGTTGGGGATTGGGGAGACTAGTAACGGATCTACTTGGGAGAACTACGAGATGATGTATCTCTTCCCCCGTTGGGTTTGAGTGAAGGTTCTACTAAGGCTAGGTCCCGAGGATGTATCTATTCTATTCCGCAAAAAAATTCTAACATTCTGAACTGTATTAAGACTATGATTAAAGAACATAAACGATATGTTCTTTTCTGACATGAAAGACATGTGCATGGAGTCAGCATGAGCATACATTATTCATTTCATTTTATCTTTTACTGGGCGTTAGACTCATAGTGTATCTTGTGATGTAGGTGATGATTGTGATCCTAATAAAGTGTACGTGGAAGAAGCATGACGCAATGATCGCTTGTGTTACTTGGCATGTATTGACCTTGGGGGTTATGGCTCATGAAATGAAATAAAGTGCGTTTAAGCATTTCAATGACTTTTAACTGCCTTTAAATGTGGTAAACTGTAATATACTTGATTTTTGTAACTCTAAGCATAAGGCCTAAGTGAAGATTTGAGGTATTAGGGGCTGAATTGGACGATTAAGGTGTTGGTCAAAGGAAATGTATTCATATAGAGTGAATTATAATACCCGAATTGTTGAGGATAATAAGGTTGTTAATGTTTAAGGGAATATTGGATTTAGTGTTAGAGCTTGTTTATGTGGTAGAAAAATAAATTGGTGGAACTGTTAATTATATAACTTAAGTATAGAAAAATAAATTGAATTTGGTGTTATTTATATTATTATTGGTGATGGAGATCAATCTTAAGGAGGAGTGGTCGATCATGAATTGTGCTAATATTCTAGAGAGCTGCCAAAATAGAGCCACTCGATCATTCACAGGAGGATGATCGATCGGGTTGAAACAGTTTTGAAGAGAAGTGGAATTGCGGTCGGTCACAAGAAGGAAGGTGATCGGCCAACTCCAAAGAAAATTTAGTCCAGAGAGCAACGATATTCTGGGCGGTCGATCGTCTACTAAGATGATGGTTGATTTGTAATTCTGGAGAAGACCCAATTGCGATTGATCATAGGTGAAAAGCAGTCGATCACGGTCGTGACTATAGGAATTTTTTGTTGATCATGTGAAGAAGCTGATTGACTGAGAAGAATGAATAGTCACCTAGAAATTGAAGGAACGCTTGGAAATTGACGGCTGGCACTTCATGGATGTCAAGTGTTGCTCCAATAACCCTTTCACCTTCAGTAGGATACTGAAGGGGTACAAATTTCAGAGTATAAATAAGAGATAGAAGGAGTGTTGTATTGTTTAGATAGAAAGAGTGCCGAGGGGAATTCTAGAATTTTATAGAGAAAAGGACAGAGAGTTTAGAGAGAAGGTCTGAGAAAATGAAAGGTTAGAGAAGTAGTCAAAAATTGTGAGAGAGAGGGATGTGAGGAAAAGGTCTCTGGAAAGGAGAGGGTGAGCGACTGGGAGGAAGGTTGTTTGTTGGAGTTCAAGTTTTTTGTTTCTCGGGCGCTTCAGGTAAGCCAAGTTCTTCCTTGACTTTCTCGAGGGATTGATTACTGTTATAGTCTTTGGAAAAAAAAACTATGCACATATATGTTTGGCTGTTAAGTTGGATTATGTTAAAAAATTGTTTTGTTATGTGCTCTTTGTGATTATTATGGAGTTGGAAATCAATGATAAAGCCACTGTATGTTTTTACTGAGAAGCTGATTATTGTTTTGCTAAGTGGGTTTATGGTTGAAGTTTTATTTTGTTGAATTAGGAATTTATCCTCAATTAAATTGGATTTAGTCTTTGGTTTAATAGATTTTGTTGCTTAAGGAAATTTACGTTGTTGGAAGTTCTGCTTCTTGGAAGATCTATTTTGAAAAACTATTAGAATGGTTAATGGAATATTGTTTAGGTGTAGAAGGATTGAATGTCCACGAGTTGCTGAACTCAACTGCTATTTATTAAGTTTTGTGAAAACTGTTAAGTGTTAGGGTTTATGAAACTCTCTGAATGGTTATTGGAGAATTATTATTGATGATTTTATATTATTGATGAATAGGTATTGAGAAGGACAATTTTTAAGTGCTAAACTCTCTAAGGACTCCAGGTAAGTGATATTGCATGAATTTTGCCTAAAAAGACTTACAGCACAAGAAATTAGGATTTGTTTGATGATTGCATTTAATGGATGCTTAAGTTATTGATATAGCTATTGTTCAAGGGTGTATTGTTGATTGCTTGATGTTGATATTGTGTTTATTAGTTTTAAGTTTAGTTCTTTAGGTTTAGGATTGATCATGCTTTGAGGCTATGCTAGATAGACATGTATGATAGACTTGTATGAGTGCATTCATTCCTCATGTTTTCATAAAATGTACAAAAATGATTTTATGCATTGTTTAAAAAATGAAAATGGAATAAATTGAATAAACGCAAATAGGTGTAAAGAGATGTAGGTTTTTGAGTGGCTGCCCTATGTGCGTCATTAGGTGTCACTCTATCTTGTCAAGTTGAAATCTCTAACACTTGTATGGGTAACTGAACTAAATAAAAATGGAATATACGTAAATAAATATATATAGATATTGTGAGGTGTGGGTTCTTGAGTTAGCTGTCCGTATGGGTCATTAGGTGTTACTCTATCTTGTCAAGTTGACATCTCCAACATTGGTAAAGGTAAAGGTAATGGAAAATGAAAACAAGATCTGCATGCATTTTTATAAAGAGCATAACATGAGTATTTTATATTTAAATCGCTTATTGAGCTTTACGTTCATAGTTTAAGTCTTGTGACGTAGGTAAGGAGCCAATGATTGATAAAGCTCGTAGAGGACGCAGCTGATGGAGTATTGCAGTGTTGAGCCCTTTTATGCTATTGGCGAACTGACCTGTGGGTTATGGCTCAGGAAATAGAATAAAGTATATTAAATATTTTAAAGACTTAAAGTAGTTTATTTTTGTTGTGATAGATGTTTTAAATACTATTATTAATGTTGTCTGCTTAAAACCATTTTAAATTGTGATTGTTTGTTTTAACGTTCCTAATGTTTTATGCTTTTGTTAAATCTGATTTTCCCTCACACGTTTCTAAAGAAAAATTTTTAAACGGTTAATTGAAAGATAAAACGGAACACAGAATGTTACATAAATGTTTTAAATAGTTTAGTTTTAAAGTATGTTAATGATGTTTGCTTTAAATAGTTTTAAAGTTTGTGATTGTATGTTTTAATATTTATAAAAACTTTCGCTTTTATTCACTCTGTTTTTCCCTTCACATGTTTTTAAATAAGTTTAAAAAGAAAAATTTTTAATGGAAAACTAAATGCAAAATAGGATGTTCCAACTACCTTGGTAAACATGGAAGGAGGAGAAGGTTGGTGTTTGAGGGCAATGGTCCTGCAAATTTGAGACACGGTATTACGTCGCATACAAGTAAAGTAAATAATAGACTTTGCATATAAACTAAATAACTTACAAGCAGTCTATGCATTCTATTGTTGAAGAGGATGCTGGAGAGGCTGTTGGAGGGGTTGTTCGAGAGGCTGCTTGAGAGGATGGTAGATGGGCTGCTCGCTGCCCTATTCTTTGCAATTCGGCCAATATCTCATGATGGCGCTCCTCTTCTCGGTCTTCCAATCTTTGCATTTGGTGAATCCCCATTTGATGGTGCTCCTCCTTTATCTGCATTTTGTGCAGCCCCATTTGATGGTGCTCCTCCATCTTTAGAAGTTGGTCCTCCATCCTTCAATCTCAATTCAACACCATTTCATGTCGCTCTTCTGCTTGCTCCTCCATTAGTCGGCAATCTTAACATGCATCAATGTAAAGTGAGATGAGTGAGGAGGAGGTGGAGTTATCAGTTGCGGAATATCATCCTCCATGTGCTGTAGAGGAGATGATGGAGGTTATTCCTCCTAGGGGGCTAGAGACTGTACAACTGAGGGGGGTGGAGGCCATACGGCTGAGGAGGCTGGAGGCTGGAAAAGTTTTGCTTAAGTCTTTGGGGCTGGCTTGGATGGAGTCTTGCATACCCATTCCCCTCCAACTTTGGAGATCCGCATGCGTTCCACATTTAATTTGTTATAGACGTCGACAATCTTCTCTTTTATTCTTGGCTCCTCATCTGAGACCGGTATCCCGTTATGCTCAACAATCCTGAATGAGCCAATTAAATGGCAAACTCTTGATTGGGTTGTTGAGGACCTCGTACATGTGACTTAAAATCACATAGCCAATTTTCAATTTCTTACGGTTGAACATATTTTCCAGCATATAGAGATCCATGTAGCTAACATGGTCTTGATGTCCATCCCGAGGCAGAATAATGTCCGTCATGATTGTGTGGATCACTTGGGCTTTGACGTTCAAGTCATTGGGCTTTGGCTTCTTGAAAGTCGCAATCTCGGGATCACGGTGGGACAATCTAAGCACTGCCAGACCTTTTCATCATCTAATTAAATCCTGCTCTCGAGACACGTGATAATATTCTTCCCTTGGTTCCTCAATAAAACATCCAATGAGTAGGTTAATATCATTGGGAGTCATTCTCAACTCCCATCCAAACATGTAAGTTCGGACCTCTAATGGTTGGGTGGAAAGTTCCAAATTTGCATAAAACAGTTTGACAATTCGTTCACAAAAACTTCCACCAAATCTGCACAACCCGACTAAGCCAGACCCCTCAACCAATTATTCAATTTCCAATTCAGCAAAAGACTCAAAGTCTACTCTTCTAGGTACAATAATTGAATGATGTTTAATATCAGCTTCATACCGATCGTTCACTGCGGCAGTCCTGAAGAGCAGGGAGTGGAGCCTATCTGTAACAGGTTAGAAACTGACCAATTGACTTACTGGTCATTGTCGAGGCTGAGGTTGAGGTTGTTGCTTCAACCTCAGCTTGTGTAATAGAGTCAACCACGGGTGCTCCAACTTCAACCACAATAGGTGCTTCCAATTTAACCGAGGTGGCTGCTTCAGCTTCAACTTCAACTGTAGCGGGTGCTTCAACTTCAACCGTGGTAGGTACATTGCAGTGAAACTGACCAAGAATGAAATCAATTGCAAGCCATTTGCATTCAAGGCCCGAGTCTGTTTCTGCCTAAGATTGAGGCTAAGATTGCGATGGAGTAGCCTTACGTTTTAGAGTCAGTTTCATTATCCTAGAATCCATTGGAATAGATGAAATAGTGAGGAAATTTGCTTTGAGAGTACGAAGGTTAGCCGAGGAATTCAGGGTTCACTGAGGAAATCAGTGAACTCACCAGAGCGCGGAATGTCAATTATATATACTAGGGCAATAGATGGCAGAACGATGCATGACGTTCTGTGGCTGAAAATTGTCATTCCAGGACAGAAAGTTGACATTCTGTGCAGAGGAACGTCAGACAAATATAAATTTTAATCAAGTCTGACGTTCCCTTGGGGAACGTTACACTTTCCGCCGCAAAACGTCAGTACTAAAACTTTCATATTTAGCATTGAAGTTCCATGGAGGAATGTGTAGCATTTCACAGTGAAACTAAAATTAAACCGTTTAACGGCAAATATGACAGTGATGTTTGAGGCTTCTATTTTCCATAGTTCAATTGTTCAGTTGTTAGCAAAATACTTTTGTAGTTGACTTGTCATTGATCACAAAGTATAGTGGTTGATTTTTTAATTTCCCAATAAAAATGCAACCACTTATCACAATTGAAGGCAGATTTTAATTTTTTATAAGGTACCTCATTTACAACCTTTGAAAAATAAATGTCGAATTCCACAAAAGGAATATAACAAATTAGGAACGAGCTGGTTTTGGAAATCTAGCCTTGCAATTCGGTTTTCCATTGCCATTTTGTTGAACATAAAATCACAAAATAAACAAAACATGAATTCAAACAACCATAGGCTTCCATCAGGTTCTTATATAACTTTCAAATTTTAAAAAGAGGAAAGAGAGAGAAAAGAGGAAGAGTGTACTAATTTACCATTTACAAGTATGCAATGGTCAAAGAAATGCAAATTTTACATTAGATTTAGTGGATGAAAGTCCGGAAGCAAGCCAAAAGGTGAATTCTTCAAATCAATATAAATTGGAGACATCTAGTAAATTAAATGGTTTGACAAATCCATCACAACCAAAAAACGAGCTTAGTAAAAAATGTCAGGTTGAATGATCTAACCTTCAAAGAGAACCTAACTGTTTAAGCCAAGGTTTTAGTTCATGGTTCGCATTGAAAGAGTTAAATCATAATTTTATAGGTCATAGTTCACATGAGATGTACCGAGATTCACATAACAATTATAAGAATATAAGACAATGCAATTAAATGTACCACACCATATATGAATTACACAAACTCGAAAAGGGAAGAGAACGAAATAAAACAAGCTTCACAAAAGAGAAAATAAACACTCAAAGGAAATACGAGAATAAAACTCCATAAATTTGGTCACTCCTGATCCCTACCACCATAGTTCTTCCTTGAAAAAAAAAAAGTTATTCAGGGTATGCTTTAACGACTTGTTTTCCTTATCATTTTCCGTAACAATTTTTTTTTGTTAAATCGTGGGACAAATGACACTTAATATGTAGTGGATGCATTTCTTTTTCATTTTCAATTTCTTTAAGTTAAGCAAATCATCAAACTATTTAAAATGTACTTTTTCATTCAAAACATTTAAAGGTTATTTTACACATCATTCTAAAATCCTTACTCAAAACATTATAAAAAACTATAAAAACAGTTTTCATAAACTAAGTGAGTCATAACCCATCAGTCAAAAGCACCAAGGGACATAATGATGTTGTAACTTCCCATGATCTTTTCTATATAAAAATTTTCTTTTCTTTAAATCATTTGCATAATTGAAAACCAGAGTCATAAACATATAACTGAAATCTCATAGTAAACATACAACAGAAGTCTTTTACATTTAAATACCAAAAACTAATTACTTAAATAAACACTCAGATAAACTTAAAACATATATTTAAAGTCATAAAACATTTAAAAACCTTTAAAACATTTATTTCATTTCCGTGAGCTATAATCACATGTCAATGTTGCCAACAGCACAAACGCACACACAGTGATACTCCATTAGCTTTGTCGTTTAACAGATTTATCCATTCTTTGGCTCCTTACCTACATCAAAGGCACCTAACTATGAGCCTAATGCTCAGTATGTGATATAAATAAAACATGAAATTCACTTATAATTTCTATAGCATCGCATAAGGTTTTCTGTTTCGTTTTTCAGTTATTGTTCATGTCTTTTATCATTTTTCATCTATTTATGTGTCGGGCATATCCAACTAGACAACAAAAACATATGTTTACCATTTTTGTCTTTTACTATTATTCCATCTGTTTATGTACCAGGTGTATTAAACTGGTCCACACAAACATCCGTTTACTGTTTCTGTCTTTTACTATTTATATGTCGGGCATAACGAACTGGACCACACAAACATCTGTGCCGGGCATAACGAACTGGACCATAGTTTGTTTACTTATCTTTAGTTTTGGTGCCGAGTGTATCTAACCGGTCCACAAAAATAGCTATTTACATATCTTACTATTTCAAAAAACAAAAATTAGAATTATCTCGCACCATATCCATTAGAAAACACCTTTAACACGATCATCCTTCTAACAAAATGTACCACTTGCTAATACAAAACCTTACTTCCGTACAATACACACTTCATCAATGTCTCTTAACTCACGAATCTAGAGTATTTTCTTCCTAATTTGACGTGGCACAACAATTTTGTCTTTAAATTCTATGTGATTAAATATTAAAGAAGGTTCTACACCTGACATTAGACTCACCTCTCCTACGGTTTTTCTCCTTAAATCTTTGCACTTCTTGACTTCAGACCTAATATTTGTAAATTTTTTCCCTTCACTCACATCTTCAGTGTGCTCACACATGCTCCCAACAATCCAATTTGTCTATTCAAGCTTGTAAGGTTTTAACATTATGGCTAACCTACCCTCATCGATCCATCGTCAATTCAGTCTCTTATATCTTTGTTATGTCTTATGTCCTTTTCTGTATTTGTACTTGTTTCTATTTCCTTTTCCGTTTCTGTATCAGTATTTGTTTCTGTCTCTGTGTCTATTTCCGTGTCCATATCGATTTTCGTATCCATTTCACTTTCAGTTTTCATTTTCGTATTTGTTTCCGTATCCATGTCCATTTCTGTTTTTGTTTCAGTTTCCATTTCTGTATCTATGTCTGTATCCGTATCCGTTCCCCGAAATTCATTTCTAGGAATTCATTTCTATTTCTGTATCTATATCTGTTTCCGTAACTGTCTCTATTTCTGTTTCCGTTCCCATAGCCTTGTCCGTATCCGTGTCCTTCTCAGTCTCCTTCTCCGTATCCATGTCCGTATCCGTATCTGATTCTGTCTCCATCTCCGTTTCCATTGCTGTATCCATTGCAGCTTTGTCCCATGCATGTGGCTGAAAACTTACGACAGAATTACTCCGTTTTGAACTCTGTTCCAAGAACTTATGATACCACTCCAGTGTAAGTCATGTCTTACGTTCTCGACACTTCAACTTCTTCGAGAATTCATGTCCATGTCATGCAACCACATGCTCCGCTATCCCGATGGAATCCAGCCAAGGTCTCCGATCCTTAATTTACTTTGACATGGTACATGCTACCTTCCTCTACTCCTCCTAAGCCAACGCCTCTTATCTTAGCAAGTATAACCATGTTTTCCACCGCCCTAATTTATTTCTTGGCATCGTCTAGATCAACACTAAATTAAGTACTTTCTTTTTTCATTTTTCTTTTATCTTTTATCTTTTACGTTTTTATTCTTATCCTTCTTTTATGGTCTTCGTTCTCATAATCCTCTTCACATTCTGAGACTATCGCTCCAATTATTAAAGTTAACATTCTTCTATTTCGGCTTGGTCCTTAATCCTTAATGTTCTTGTTTCTCTTTACGATTTTGTTCGCTATCAAGTTCTTTGCAACCTAGACTACCTTACTTAATTGTTTACTTAACATGGCTTTTATTAAGATTGCTTTTACCTATTGTCTTTTCAATTTATAAAAATTTGGGCAAAGTCTCCCCTATTTTTACACTCCCCCAAAGCTACATTTTATACATCCTGCATAAATTCCAAGCAGTTCTAGTATTTTCTAGCTTCTATCACATACATCGGTATACCATGACGTAAATTATCTCTATCCTTTTTATCACAATTAAATGCTTAACTAAGGAAAACACTTAAACAATTCTATTAATATACTTACAATTGATGGAGCATTTCCACACCGAAGCTTGTGCTGGCAGGCAGGCAGGCTACATTACTAGTTTGACTTTTACAAAAATCGTTTTACTCAACAAAACGTATTAAAGCTCGGTTTCAAAATGCAGTAAAGCAAAACAAATTCACTCTGATACCAACTGTGACGACCCAGTTTTTCATAACCTTTTAAAATACGCAAAATTTTAAACTTTTGTAAGACAGCTAAAAGCCTTTTTAATCAAAGTGCTAAAACCGAATCGTCAAAATCCATTCATTATATTCGTTAGGAAAATCGTTTATCAAAAGATAGCGGAAGCAATAATAAAATATTTAAAACATAGTAGAAGTGAAAACATTCTAATTAAAACATGCTAAGTAAATCGTTACGTTTTACGAATTACTTTACTCGTCTTTAGTCTAACCAGCCACAATTTCTGCCCATGTAAATTCTTCATCAACTGCTTTGTGTTTTGTTCATCATTCTTCTTGTCATACACTTATACCTACCACCACAAGTAAACTGTAAGCCCAAAGGCTTAGTAAGGAAAGGGAATATGCTATATGATCATGCCTCTCTTTAGTTCACTTGGAATGAGTGCTGCCCCAAACCAATATTTCATTACGTTCATTCACAACTCGTATTTCGAGCTGGAAGTTGAAGGAACCCATGTGTGATGGTATAGTTTGATCGGCTTCTAACCTCCTGTGTGCAAACTAATCACTTTCTCGACAAGATAAGGGTGTAGCCTAGCTACTAGACTAGATCTAAACTACCCATCCGCCCCCCAACTTCCCATCATTCATTCGTTCATTTTGTTCGTTAATTTTCCTCACATCATGCATGTGAATACCACCCCAAAGTGGCATTCCCTACTTATTTCTATTATCATGATGCATGAGACATTATAATAAAACAATGATAATTGAATCAACGAATATAATTAAATGAAAATGATTTAAACAACTAGCTACACATATAGCACATATAACGAACAACCATAATTAAGAGCACACAAGGAAGACAATAATAAAGAGAATTTAAGGCAGCGAATAACATGCTTGATTATACAATTTACTATCATGAGAATCACAATAGAATTTTGAGATCAATGATGTCGAGTTATATGAGTCTACTAGTCATGCTTTAAATACTATTTAACAATTTACCAGAAGCATGTAATTAAAAATGAATATGTTGAGATGACTACTTAAACGAGCATGCTTGAAGGTTTGTTAGTAATTTAGTTAATACAACATGCTGAAAAAGAAAGTCATTTATGAATGATGGTTGTAAACATGCTCTATGTTTTGTTATTTACAAGAAACATGCTAGATAATTTGGTACAACTCAAACTGGAATGTTTATATCTCCTAACCAGAACCAAGGATAAGCAGTAATCATAATAAGTTTACTAATCAAGAATGAGCAGTGATATTCAGAGAATTTACTAACCATTCATTTGTGGGTGTCATTTTTTTTAACAGTTTTAGTTCAATAGTTTCAGTTTATCCATTCTAAATCATAGCAGTAAAATAAATTATGAAAATGTAATGTTTGTAGATGTTGTAATAGCTAAAGGAACTACAATGAAACTAGAGACAGTTACAACAAAGTAAAACAATGAATTGTAAGAAACTAAATCATTAAAAGGGAAATTCATAGTTCGTTCATATTCATTGGTTCATCATTCTTTACTACAATACTTATAATCCATCATAAGGTCTCTTCTCACTCTCTCATTCCAATGGAACACTCTCGCAGGGGAAGGAAATCTCAATCTCCCAAAAGGAAGCTTCAAATTAGGTTTAAAAGGATGAAACTTACCTAGTGGAAATCGACATGTACCAATTAGGGAGGAGAAACGTGCAAAAATGGGGGCAACGTGATTTGGTTATCGGAGAATCGTATCTCCATATCTGATTTTGTGACTGCCATCCCGAGTTTTATCCCAAAAATTTATTATTTTAAATTTATTATTTGCAAAACTGGGGATTTTCGGACGCTAATTTGCATCTGCAGCCCGTTTGTACTGCATCTGAAACAGTACTGTGCAGACAAAATTGAAGGTTGGGACAAGAGTTCGCATCCTGACCCAATTGAAAATTTGTCCGCAAGTGACATTCAAATGCCAATTAGCGTACGCACCTCGTCCGCACCTAGTCTGAATGTACCCAAAATTTGGACATATTGAAATTGGATGCGTCTTCATCTCGTCCACATTTGTCCGCTACCATCCAAAAGTACCCAAAATTGGTACAAATTCAATCTGGACGCATCCCGATCTCGTCCACATTCATCCGCTAACGTCCGAATGTATCCAGTTTGCAACAGAGTTGGGTGAGGACGCGAGATCCTTGTCTTACATCATCTCAAAGTATCAGGATGGCCAGCAGTGCACTTGCGGATGCCATTCCTCGTTTAGAGGTGTCCGCATTCGTCCGAATTGACCCTACACAGCTTTTCCTTAATTTTTCTTAACTTAAATTTTGTCCCATAAGATTTTCTCGCTTCCAATTAAATCTTAACTATGCCCTAATAAATTTCTTAAGTTATAGTCTACGATTACGTCCTTAGTAACACTCTGATAACTATCCAATAAATCCAATATTACCAATAACCCTTCAATTTTACTTATTAATTTTCGACATATAAAGGGTCGGGGTGTTACACACGGCCTCACAAAACTCTCTATAAGATTCACTCATAATTTTTGCGAAGTAACTCTACATTTCTTCTTTGTCCACTCACGTTGCCAACCTTCTTATTTATAGACAATTATCTAACGTCTCCCGCATGAAGATAGAAAGCCCAGGGACACCACCCTTTAATGTCCAACAACCTTCTGATGTCTAAATGCGTAAAATGTTGTCCCTTTCAACTTCTAGACATTCTAGACGTTCATTATCATTAATAGGCAACCTTTCAATTCCTGGCGGTTGATCGTAGCGGATGATCTCTCCATGCCAAAACAAACGCCAAAAACTGTAGCACATTTTCCTTCATAAAACTTTAATTATCTATGCTGGTCGGTCAACGCCAGTCGATCGCACCTCGTCGATCGACCGCCCCGATCGACCGCTGTCTCCAAGCAGCGCGTTTTTGCTTAATGCACCAAATTACTTCCTTAGTGTGACACCTATCTATGTATATACCTATATATACATATAATTTCTCTAATTCAACCATAATCCGCTTTTCCAAATTTTGAACCCTCAACATATGCCACATGTTTCACAATTCCTTCTTCACATTATTCCTTACTAAATCCAATATGTTCTAAAATAGTATAAATCTTACATTTTTAACCTTATAATATCTAATTGCATCCAAATATGTTTTCTCTTACTATTTCTCATTGATTATCAATCCAATTGATATCGTCCAATAAAACTTCAAGTATCATCATACAATTCTCCAATTAACTTAACTATGAACCTAATTGGTTATCATAATTCACTTATTTCAATTATGTTTCTCTTGACCAATATCTTTACTTCTCTAACTTAGCTCCTAATATCCCCAAAATTATTACTTAAGATATATTTTTAGCACAAGAAGATTCAGGATATTACAGATGTTCCACAAGGAGTTCTCACTAGAGCTCAAGCTAATAAACTTTCAAGTTGTTATATGGCGTGTTGTTTTTCAAATTTTAAGCTACAAAATGAGTTAGAGAACATGTCAAGTGAGGTGGATCAAGAGATGCCAAAACATTTACTTACATGGCAAGATGAAGGAGAATCCACCAATGAAGAGGTTGTCGCAGATTTGGAATAAAATTTCCAAATATAGAATTCATTCAAATTTAAATTTTTAGTTAGTTTATTTTAAAATTTTCTAGGTAGTTTAAATTCAAGTTATTTTAAACTTTTCATGGGTAGTTTAATTTCAAGTTACTTTAAATTTTAAATAGACTAGATAAGGATTGGTTAGGGATAATGATAAACCAATCTTATTCCTAGTAGAATTGCTTTCATGGTGGGTAATTTATACCCCACTAAGACTCAATGGAAGTTTTTAGTTTTTGATGAATTAAAACCTCTTTTTTAGGCTTAGATTTTCTCTTTCTTTTGGATTGTTGATAATCCTTTTAATTGAAAACCCTAAAGTTCTAGTGTTGTGAGAATTACTTGATCTTCTTTCCTCTTGCAATCTTCTAGCCAATTTCGATTGGTGAACATAATCGAATATTGTAATCAAACTCTCTTTTCTCGTTATTGAGAATTCTCTTTTTGATTCATCAAGGAGAAGTTATATGGTGGAATAGAAAAGTAATAATTTAGCAACTTTTTTCCAAGCCGACTAGTCAATCATCAACCCTCAACGAGTTGACTGCAAATCTTCTTGAGGCGTCGATTCTCAAAATTGTAAACTTTCTAGTCGATCACTACTATGATTTATGTGAGTTTTTCGATCGACCACCCTTCAAATTCTGGTTGACCGCATAGATTCAAGACTCCTCTACACTTTACCCATTTCAGCATCATTTGGCATCAGAGACAAGAATTCAAGTCTTTCAACCATGATTACAAAGAGTGCTACAAATTCTTCACCATATCAAGAGGGTAACAACCACAAATCCGCAACACCTATACAACCCCCAATAAAGGAGCCCAAAGTCTCTTTTCAAGAACAATTTGATCAACTCAATGACGCGGTGCAAAATTTGACTCAACAATTGTGATTTATGATAATTGAGCACCACAAAACCTTAGAGCAAGAGGACGTGGAGCTATTAGAGGACGACAATTAGATTAAGGAAACTTTGTGGACATGCATGATAATTCATCCAACTTTGAAGAACCACAAAGCCCTCGAAATCACATTGACAATTTCGAGGAGATAAAACATATGAAACTTTCCTTCCCACCCTTCAAAGGTACATGCAATGATGACGATTTCTTAGATTGGGAAGAAAAGGTGCAAAAGGTATTTGCTAGTCACAACTACTCAGACAAATCCAAAGTTCAACTAGCTACCTTAGAGATAATGGGGTATGCTAGCTTATGGTGGAAAAATGATGCACCAACAGAAAGGGTAAGAGGGTGTTTAACTTGAGTGGTTGATTGAAGGGTGGTATTGAACAACTGAAAGTTGTAAAGAAGGAAAGTGCAGTAGATCAGCAATGGTGGAGAACGACCGGCAAAAAGGTAGATTCAATCATTTGCAAATTCCAAGCTGAATAATGGTCGAACGGTTGAAGGATAGGCAATCGACCGGTTGAAGAAAAGTTTCTATATTTTGCCGCAAACTCTTTATGGAAACTTCGACTTTGGAAATTAATATCTCTCTCAATTTTGAAGCTTTCTTGATGAAACTTGGACACCAACCACATTGATGAGTGAAGAATAATTCTTCCAAATATAAGGATAATAATCACCACGGATTTCGAAATATGCCTAGAAGAAGTTAATTGGCCGAAAATACAAAGAAGTCACAACTTGCACCTTCATATGGATGACTCCACCAATGTAACACACCACTTCACACACTCTTCTTCCAAGAAATAAGAGTACGGATGCCAATAAGAAAGATTACTCAACTTACAAGTAACCTTAATTATGTGATATGAGACACACAAAGAACTTTGGATATAACTCATCAAAGGTTGAAGAAGGAATCACTCTTATTTGAAACCAAGCAAAAGCTTTTTAGTGTTCAAACTTCACTTAATTAAACACTTACATAAGGTGGACATAAATAGCCAATTACAAGCTAAAAAATAGTTAATAACTAAATAAGAAACAATAACACTAAATCGCCTACCATACACATTTGACCGATACATTACTTAATAGTTACTAGGCAACTTGATGTGGAAACGATTTGCGATGAGCGGTAGGTGTGATGATTAGTTTGGGAAAAGGTTATTAAAGTTATAACCTTTTTATTCACCAAAAGAATTTCATCTTGTTTGACAAATAGAGAACTCTCACCAACAAGAAAAGAGAGTTTGATTGCAGTCTTTGATCACATTCACCAATCAAAATTGGCTAGAAGAATTGCAAGAAATCAAAAGCTCAAGTAATTCTCACAACACTTGAACTCTAGCTTTTCAATCAAAAGGATTATCAACAATCCAAGAGAAAGAGAAAATAGCCACGGCGAAAAAAAGAATTTTTAATTCATCAAAAACTAAAAACTTCCATTGAGTCTTAGTGGGGTATAAATAGCCCACCATGAAAGAAAAGAAATTCTACTAAGAATAGGATTGACTTATTGTTATCCCTAACCAGTCTCTATCTTCTATTTGAAATTTAAAATAACTTAAATTTAAATTATCTAGGAAAACATTAAAATAACTTAAAATCATCTAACTAAATATTTAAATGAATTTTAACTTCACTCAATTTGAATGAATTTAAATTCGTGGCCCTTGCTCCTCTTTGATGGATTACTCAACAAATTGCCAAGTAAGCACATGTGTTGGTAACTCTTGATCCACTTTATTAGGTGTGCTTTCATCTCGAATCTTTGAATCTGAAAAATAATAAACTAAATAATAATTTGAAAGCTTATTTGAAATAGATGTTGTAACAAATCCTTGCGCTACATCATAGGTTTATTTCACGTTGGTTAAGGCTTCTAATCCGGGTAAGTGAAATCGGGCCTCTTAAACGGAAACGTAGCTTTCTATTTGTAAACCTTTTGACATAGCAAACAAATTCCAATTTTAACAAAACATCCCATTTTGGAAAGCTTGAGATATCAGCTACAATCCTTATGGCGAATTATTTTTGCTATAAAATATTTAAGATTGTTGAATCTGCCAAATAGTACTCAAACGTTGGATTAATGATTTTTTATTTTTCCATATGTCTCTAAATATGTGCTTGATCTTCCACTTATACTTCATCTTAAAGAACTCCATAAGATATTTGGAACTTAAATAGGTGTATTTCATATCTTGGATATATTTTCCTCTTCGATTACCTACAAAAGAAACACTAGAATTATTGTTAGAAAATCTTCTTGCTTGATAATGATTGGAGGGGATCCGTGACACATCATCCTCACAGGGTTGAAAAGGATTTGACCTCAAATCTAGACGCTCTCCTCCATAGTCTTCTTCACCAAAGTAAAGTGATAATTCTTGGAATGTGGTAGTGGCAAAGACTCCAAAATCTTCCAAATGCTCAAAGTTGTTTGCATCATCAATAAACTGTTCCAATATCTTTGAAAACCAAACATATTGTAGCATAAGATCGAATTTTAATTGGTTAACAAAAAGCTTCTTCCTCAAGTGTAATTAAACGAAATCTTCCTTTCTGTAAATTAGAGGATCATTCACCTTAACATAAGTCCTTCCTTTCCAAATATTGGCACCAAGTTCAACAATAAATATTAGGATCATCAACACTCGTCTAGTCTTACTACTAGGTATACCAAAGTTGCTAGCCACAAAATTGTCATCATAATTAGAGAGATCGACATCAATCATGTTATCAAAATTGGTATTACAATCAACTAATATATCTACACATTAACCACCTATATCGGTGCGTTGTTGTGAGATTTTCTCTATAAATCAGCGACTGTGAATGTGCAATTCGAGTCCATGTCTACATCAGAACCTTTGTCGTACAAGGGAGACCTATCTGGTAGCACTACATTAGGGTGGAATCCAGTCTCCCTATAAGTTCAGAGCAGCCTTAAACTCCCACTTATACAACAAAATATGTCGTGCGGGCTTAAATCTAAAGAGGAAAAACATCACATAAGTAGATAGCAATATGAATCTATACAAGTAAAAAGATATACTTCTTTTTATCTGTTGATACCATGACAATTGTAACTACTTCTGTCATCAAGGCCTGGTATGGGTAGTTAGTTTGTAGGTCAACGAACGACAGAAAACACGATTTGATGAGTGTGTCTGAAAAGTAAACCATGTGTTAGAACTGTTCAAATATGAAGTACAGCAAAATCAAGAAGTTTACTTACATAAATCCACCCTACTATACTAAGCGATCTATCCATTAGAACGTCAAAGTAATCTTCTTTATTCATTGTATTATTTTGCATACAAAGAACACAAGGATGATTACTAAAATAAAATCTTTTGAACTACTTAATTTAATATAATGTAATTCTCACCGTATTTTATATTGTTTCTTGCTTTGGAATGATGAAAATAGTGATGTGGTATCCATCGTCTCTTTGAAAATGAAAACAGGAAGCAAAATATCCTAATCATAAAGTCCAAAACACGTAATGACAAAAAATAAAATAGCATACCATAACCCCTACAAGAATAGCACATGTCTCCAGGTTTTTATTTGTATTTGCCCAAACTAGTTTGAAGAAAGTATCCATTAGGTCACATGGCTGAAATGAACATTTTCCAATCGTCAGATTAATAACGCATAAATAATTGCAAACACATAGATAACCAGGTGCAAAGTTTGAAGTGGAGGTTGTATTCCACCTGACACCTCTGTCGATGGAGGAAAGAGAGTCACTATTTGCTACACCTTGACAAACACAACAGAAGGAAAAAGTTGTTGTGTGATGGCAAGAGCGCTGCACATTTGAGACATGTTATTGTATCACATAAAAATAAAATAAAAATAATAATTATTGCATACATGGACTTCGTGTATAAACTCTAAAAACTTACAAGCATTCTGAGGATTCGGCTCTTGAAGAGGATGCTAGAGGAGCTGCTGGATAGGATGTTTGAAGGACTGCTAGAGATGATGCTGGAGAGGCTGTTACTTGTATGAAGATTTTCGTGATAAAATGTTGCAAGTGTACAATGCCAAATTTTATACCACATGATAAATAGAGTTGTCGAATTCACAGGGAATATGTAATTTATTAATTTTACTAAGTATTGATTTAATTAATTCTAACTTTATAGGGATAATTAAAAATTTGATTTTTTTGGAAACTAAAATAAAATAAATAACTAAAATAAAATAAAAAACACTAATGAAAAACCTATAATTTAGAAAAGATCTAGATGATTGATTTCACGAATATTTGTTATATTATTTATTAGATTTAATATTCCATAGTTGAACAATTATTTATAAATTGAAAACTCTAATTTGTTAAACTCCCCTCTCGAGTCAAGCTAACCTTAATTCCTAAAATCATAATTTCAATATCTTAATAAAAATCATTCTTTCAATCATTCAATAAAGTTTCATAATTTTTTAATTAATTTCGTAAAGCTCTAACACTCTCTCAAGTTGTTAAACTTTTATGTTGTAATATTCAGATCGTATTTATAATTACTTCTCTCGAACGTCAAATCCTAAATATAAAATCATTCAATAAGTGGCCAACAATTTGAAGGCATGGAGAACATAATATCACAAATAAATAATTAATCCAACTAATAGAATATTTAATCAGAAAAATAATACTTCAAATAAACGATCCATTTGTCATCTAGAAGGAGAAAGTTAGTTCAACATTATTGAAATAAAAAAACTGAAAAACATGATGAGCATAAGAAAATAAAAGAGAAATAAGGAGTAGAAAAGAATATCTGTCTCTAGATGTCATTGTAAAGATGTAACTGTAATGCCCCGAAGCGTTAATTTTATTTTTTTTGGAAATGATGCTGGAGAGGCTGCTACTTGTATGGAGATTTTCGTGATAAAATACTGCAAGTGTACAGTGCCAAATTTTATACCATATGATAAATAGGGTTGTCGAATTCACAGAAAATATATAATTTATTAATTTTACAAAGTATTGCTTTAATTAATTATAACTTGGATAATTAAAATTTTAATTTTTTTGAAAACTAAAATAAAATAAATAACTAAAATAAAATAAAAAACACTAATGAAAAACCTGTAACTTATAAAAGATCTAGATGATTGATTTCATAAATATTTTTCATATTATTTATTTGATTCAATATTCCATAGTTGAACAATTATTTATAAAGCGAAAACTCTAATTTGTGAAACTCCTCTCTCTTGAGTGTCTAGCTAACATTAATTCCTAAATTACAATTTTAATATCTCTATAAAAATCATTTTTTCAGTTATTCAATAAAGTTTCATAGTTTTCTAATTGATTTCATAAAACTTTAACGCTCTCTCGAGTTGTTAAACCTTTACATTGTAATATTCAGATCGTACTTATAATTACTTCTCTCAAGCAACAAATCCTAAATATAAAATCATTCAATAAGTAGCCAACAAATTGAAAGCATAAAGAATATAATATCACAAATAAATACTTAATCTAACCAACAGAATATTCAATCAGAAAAATAATACTTTAAATAAACAATCCATCTTTCATCTAGAAGGAGAAAGTTAGTTTAACATTATTGAAATAAAAAAAAACTAAAAAACATAATGAGCATAAGGGAATAAAAGGGAAATAAGGAGTAGAAAAGAATATCAAACTCTGAAAATCACTGTAAAGGCGTAACTGTAACGCCTTGAAGCGTTAATTTTATTTATTTTTATACATTTGTAAAAAATCAAGTCCTTTAGATACTCATGCGATAAGAAAATCTTTATGAAAACTTTTTTGAATTCAGAGCTTAGTATAACGTAACTTTTATTAAATATTTTAAAACTTTGCAGCAGAAGACTTTATGAAAACTCATTTAGAAATAACCGTAATAAAACTCATCTTTTAAAATAACCATAGACATTTATAGCTGTTTCCCTTTAAAATTTATCATAAATAAATCTTAACAAGCATTTACATTACTAATATTCATCTTTAATAAATTCTCACCCACGATCAAATTTGCTCCGGCAACGCTCTAACTTTACCCATGAGAATTCCTTTTCAACCGCTCTATCAACAAGTTCTTTTTGTTCATCTCTTTAATCTCCTCTATTTTCCTACATCACAAGGTACATCTAATAAGTCCAATACTCAGTAAGGAATATAATGTCAAGCATGTAACATACAAAATGCGACATATGATATGAGAGATGCAACATGTTAAAACAGTCTTTCTTTCAATCATTAGTCTTTCTTTTCTTTTTCTTTTTCTTTCACTTTACCATCTAATCTTTTTGGGTCATCAGTATAAGGGAGAGTGAAATCCAGATTTTCAACATTAATTTATGTTAAAATCAATTATACATCTTCTATTCAGCACTGACAGAATCCTTACAGAGATTAAACCATATGTAGCAACCTAGCACTCCATTCTTGATTAACAAATATGGTAAACATTCATGAACATTTCTCAAAGGATTCAAAAGGATAGTAGTCATTATAATCTCTAATTCAGGCAGAAACCAAAACTTTTATTGTTGATATCAATCACAACATATAAATAGGGCAAAAGTTTCTAAACATAAAAGTAGAAGTTACTGAACACAATGATAGGTTAGGAGATTATAAAAAAGTAGTTAAGAGTAGTTGTTAGTCGTCTATTATATAAAGAGGATATATAGTTAGGGAAGCGAGATCGGAAGGAGAGTAGTTTGTGGGGAGTCACTAGGGACTCGAAAGCCTAGTATAGTGAGGAAGTGTCCTACTTTCTATGTTGTAAATTGATAATTCATAATAAAGATTCTGGTTCCTATCAATTTGGTATCAAAGCAGTTCTTTTCTCGGAAAGATATCAGAAGCACAAAAGAGAATGGATTAGGAGAAAAAGATTACTGTACTTAAGGAAGTAATGGATAGAATTCTATAGCGGCTGGATAAACTACAATTAACAACATATAGAAAGGAAAAGAATGACGAATCTTGGCAATTTTCTAGGGTAGAATTCTTACCCATTAATCTGAAGTTACCAATCTACAATAGAATGAATCTGAAGTGGTAGTTGTCACGTACAGAAAGATTATTCGATATCAATCAGTTGACGGAAGTGGAAAAGTTGAAATCAGCAACAGAGTGTTTTGAAGGTTCTGTTTTGCGTTGGTATCAATGAGTAACTAGCAGAAGTACCTTTAATTCTTGGAAAGAATTGAAATACCAGCTTCAAAATCATTTTCGAAGTATGGTCAGAATATGAAAGAACAGTCATTAGAAGAGAAGGAACAGAGACAGCGAAGAATACCGGGAAGAAGGAGGTTTTTGGGCAACGTAATTGGAAGATGGAAGCAACCACAAAGCTGAAAGGAGTGGGAGTATTAGTGGCCAAAGGAATTTGTGGCGATCAAACTGTCATGCGTGAAGAGCAGGTGACAAAAGAAACCTACTTGGAGAAGATGAACTCAGTAGCAGAGACAAAAAAATTCCAAGTGAACGAGGAAGACAAAGTAACAGACGATGTTGATTTAGAAGTGGAAGAAAAACTAAATTCTAATTTGGGCAAGCACGGACTGATGGGTGTGGAAGTTTGCAGAAACTGGGTCATAGAGGAAACCAAAGTCTTTCAACGAACAAACTGTGATGGGAACTACGAAGAACAAGAACCAATGGAAAAAGGTTTCCAGACCATGGAAAAGTAGCTCAAAGAAGCGGAAAAGCAACTCGAAGAATTGGAAACAGTTTTCGATCAGTTGCTGCTCTTCAACGGCGACCAACCGATATTCTTCGACGCTCCATTTCTGGCTAAGTTGCGACACAATGGAGATTGGTTGGGGAAAAACGAAGGTGGGAATGTCGCGATAACAGGAGAGGAGGAGTCGGCGATGGTGGAAAGGGAAGAGCCGACGATGGTGGAAATGGAGGTACTAGTATCGGTGGAAATGGATGACCTAGCTGTGGTGAAATCTGTAACCGCAAAGAATGAAGAACAAAATTGCAGCTTGTTTCCTGAAGCAGCATTCAACATTTTTCCAGACGCAACATTCAACATTTTGCCAGAAGCCCTAACGTGGGGCAAATAAATTATTGGGCGAAATTCAACTTTGGCCCATTTGGATAAAAATAAAAGATTCAAGAAAGGTAGCCTCTTAATAAAAGGTTATTGGGCTAAGAAGTTTGATAAAATCCATTTAGCATCTTATGTATAACAGTTTATCAATAATTACAGAACCTAAATTTCTCAACCGGGAGATTAAACTAGTGTAAGCAAAAAACAAATTTCAGTTTCTATACCTATTCCTCAATCTCTAAACTTAACCAGAAACAATGACGGACCAGTTCATTTCAGCAAACTTTCAGTCACACGGTGAGGAGATAACATAATACAATCATTCAATCCAATAGCATGTGATGTAGGCTTAGTGCCCAAACAAATTATATATCACTTACCTGGTATTGATGCTACAGAAAATCTCACACAACTTTCGATCACAGTGACACCTTCGGTATTTCTGACAATCGCCTGAGGAGAAATCTAAATCACCAACAACTAGCCTAGAGGACAACGCCCAAAAAAAATGTTTCGTCCCCACCGCAACCCACCTCAAAAAGTGACCGAATGTGGGAACCTCACTAAGCCGAACTTCGCCAAAACGCCTCCTCGCCGCAGTCGGAATCGCGAGCTGGCTCGGGAGAACAATTCTTCGTCAATCGGCTGCGGAGAGTAAAATAGAGACCCGTTTCCTCTCGCCAACCAATCACCTCATATAATCGTCCGATCGTGGGGGTCTCCCACTAGCCACTAGCCAGAACTTGGCCAAACTCGCCTCCACGCCGCGACCAGTTCACCTAATGGAATCAGGAGTTCGATCCCAATTCCCATGTGAACAAGAAGAAACAGAACCCACAATCATGAATCCTCCAATCTCATCCAACGGCAGTGGTTCGACCTAACCACATCAGAAACAAACCGAACCGTGACCATTTACCCCTATCTGTCTCCTTCAATTACCCCCCTTATATATTTCTAAACTTAAATTTTAAATCACCAAATTACATAATCAAACTATACATCACTCTTTTTAATTAACCCAAGTATAAAATAAAAAGAAAAATTGTGTGACACCAAGTATTCATTTCATTAAAATTCAACTGCTTCATACATCGCTAAAAAAAAAAACAAAAGAAAATTTCGGGTGTTATAGTAACCCGCGTGTTGGTTTCCTCGTCTGACATAAAAAACCCTCTCCGATCACTCTTTAAAACTCGTCTTGAGGCTACCAAATGTCCTCTTTTTTGTTAGGTTATTATGTATTTATGTAGCCTCTATTAGAGTTTCCAAAATTTTTGAAAAAATCTTTCAAAACAAGTGAGATTTTAAAATTTTGGAAAGTGAATCTAGTCGCGGCTTGAGGTCTTTTTTTGCAGTTGGGTCATGGCTTGATCTTCTCAAGCCACATCTTGGACTCATTTTTATGCACTTTGGCTCATTTTTCTACTCTTGGGTGTGACTTGAACTTCTCTAGATGTAGCGTAGATGCTTCTATGTGACATCAATTTTCTTCCTTTTATTTCTAGATTTAAACTTTCAAATTTTGGTATTTTCTTTTTTCATTTCACCTAATTGATTATTTATTTGCATCATAAATTAAAATAGATTAAAATTACCAAAAACTCGAGAATAAATATTAAACTTTACTTAGAATTATGATAATAACTTTAATTTTCATAGAGTTATCACACCCCCAAAATTAGCTTTTCGCTAGTCTTCGAGAAAAATAACATAAAAATTAATGAAAATAAAATGAAAATCTAAATATGAAACTGAATACTTGAAATAAAGAATTAACTTACTAACATAGTTGTTTTGATCAAATAGGATTTATTGCCTCAAAGAATCACAAAATTTATAGCTCTCAATAAATTAAAGAAAGTTGCATGCATATAACTTCAATCTGAATATTATAACTAGCTTACTCATGATACTGCGTGCGTGTGTGAGTAGTCATGCACAACTTAACATTTTCACTTAGAATAAATTCATGCAAGTAATGACACAGCTATATTTAAGAAAACATTGAAGGAACTAAATTTTCTTTCAATCAAAAGAGATTAGCAGTGGAGTTTCTCCATAAATCTGCCCTTTTATTATACAGTTTCCACACATTGAGTATTCGAGAGGCTCACTCATAATGGAAAGTGGAGTGAGGAACTGCTGAATCTTTTTTTCTTTTTATTATTATTATTACTATCACCTTTTTTTTTGCAATAAAATTCTTCTTGAGACCCTCATTTTATTGTATAGTTTCCACCAATTGAATGACTTACTCAAAATTGAAAGTGGAGTAGGGAGTCACAGAAACCATGAGAAAGATTATTATTCATTATTCATTATATATTTTCTTTTTCCTTTTTTCAAAAGGATAATATCATAATTATTATTCACATAAATTTATTGCTAAGTTTCAAAATGTGTACTACTTCAGACTATGTGTTCTAAATGCATAATCATGAATAAGATACAAATAATAAAAAGTTGAACCTACAAACATGCATCATCTTATCATCACTTTGAGCTACAAATAATCTAACCCAAAGTATTATAATAGGCTTATTCCATTTAACCAAAGACAACATCATGCTAGCAATTAAAACTTCTCTTTTTGTTATTATTTTAGCAGAAACATAACAAGTGATAATCATATAAGATCAAACTGCACTTGTTGAGCATATGAAAATAAAATCAAACCCCCATCGCCCCCCGCCTAAACCCCCCCTCCCCAAATCTTAGCAGATACATTGTCCCAAATGTATAAATACGAAGCAAATAAACAAGAGGGAAAAAGTACTGCCCTATTAATGAGAGTGCTAATGATCTTCATTGTCTGCAGATGTTGTGCGAGAAATTTCATGCCAATTAGAATGATTAGAGTATACCATTTTTTATGCATATCGTATCGATGTGAACCTTCAACGAGAGAGAAAACACATATATGACACCAAAATGTTAAATGAAGATACATCTAAAAAAAATTTGTATTATGATTATGATTTTTTTAAAACTAATGTCTGGGTTGCCTCCTAGAAAGCGCTTAATTTATAGTCTCTGCCTGATTGTCCTCAATTTTTTTCTTTTATTTTTCAAGGTGGATTTTCCTTCCATCCTTTTTTTCCATGGCGACTCTCTTTTTATTTTTGAATATTTGCATGCTCATTTAAAAAGTGTTTCCACTCTTTACTTTTAGTTAAACCACTCCATGACAAAATACTATAGTCACTGTGAATGTGTCTAACATATTGAATTACAATGCTTCACTTCTTATCCTAGCATAAAACCTTGAGTTGGGTGACACTTAATATCTCTTTCTTTTGTGCGATCCACATCATTCTTTGTGTCTTTGCATAGCTCCATCAACTTTTTGGGGTTCAACTTGTTTGGTTGTGTAATACCCGGATAAATCTCTCAAAGTATAATGTAAAGGATTTTACGGAATATATGTTTTGATAAAAGAAAATACATTTTGTAATAGTGTATGGTACACTTGAAATAATGCAATGAAAATTGATATGAAAATTAAAATAGAGATATTGTTGGATTAATTAAGTTATGAAATTTAATTGAAGCAGTGTAAATTAAATCGAGAAGGAAAATTTAGTTAATAGGAATGTTAGATTAATTAAGATAAAATAATTAGAGACAGAGTAGTAGGTTTTGCAAAAGTTTTGGTGTATGGAACAATAATTTAATTAAAATACAAATAAATGATATGAGAAAGAATAACACTTTTGGAAGTATTATGGCATGTGGGAAACGTCATATTAAGAATAATGATAGGGCATGTGGGAAAGGTAAGATGAAGAATAAATGATAAGAGAGAGAATAACAAAAGAAGTATTAAATTAATATAAAGAATAAATGATAGGAGAGAGAATAGAAGTTTTGAGAAATTGTTTCTCCATATTTTGAAAAAAGGTTGTCCCCTCTATAATTGCTGAAATCATTCAACATAGTAATGAGAGAATAGAAGTTTTGAGAAAATTGCCTTCTCTATGTTTTAGGAAAGTACGTCTTCTGCTTTGTCCCCTCACTCTGGTTGGATGTTTTGTCCATATACGCCTCCATGCTTTGAGAAAATTGCCTCCTCCATGTTTAGGAAAGCAGGTCTCCTGCTTTGTCCCCTCACTCTACCTATAAATTGGAGAAGATAGAGGGGGAGTGAAGGACAGAGAAGCAGAGAAATTGGCAGAGAGAGAGAGAAAGAGAGGAGAGTGCTGCTACAGAAAGCTAAGGGTGCGAGAGAGAGTGATTGGAATTTTTGTGAGTTTCTATGAAGGCTATTGTCGGGAAACATTACGTGGGGTATTTTTAGCAACGGTAAGAAATAGGATATGTGTGGCCAGTGGAGGCCTACATCACAGGAATGTATGATTGTTTGAATATTACCTGGATTAATTACTGTGAATTATTATTAGTTGTAAAACTGTGATTATCCATCAATAAT
Organism: Begonia loranthoides; assembly: GCA_022433065.1. Lineage (NCBI taxonomy): Eukaryota > Viridiplantae > Streptophyta > Magnoliopsida > Cucurbitales > Begoniaceae > Begonia > Begonia loranthoides. The sequence goes on along the minus strand of CM039468.1, from coordinate 24,059,572 downwards.
TCCCTAATAAAAAGATAAATAGATAATTACTCTGCGATGGGGAAATTTATTATGGAGAAGATTATTAATTATGTAAATACCGTTATTTTAATTAATAATTCAGAAATTAAATTGTTATACCCTGTTAATAAATATATGAATTGGTCCCCGTTAATAAATATGAATTTGTCTGTTAATAAATATAAGAATTTCTCTCTGTTATAATTATGAATTTCTCTATTAATAAATATATAAATTGTTCCACGATAAATTTCTCTGTTACTAAAAATACGAATTTCTCTTTGATAATTATGGGAAATTGCTATGGAATGAAAATGATATACATACATGCATCATAAGTAGGATTTATGAAGATGTTGATATATGCACGACATGTTAATGAAATGAATAGAATAAATGTAAATAGGCATGTGTGGGTTTGGGAGGGTAGGTGACGGTTCTTGGTGGTGACACCCCTGATGGAAAGCTCGTCCCAAGTAGAGACCGAGTCTCGGTTAAGCCACAAGACTAGATGATTTATCCTAACTCCTCTACTAAAAATCCCCAATGCCTGGACTGTTAAGTGAAACGTAAACTGAAAAGTAGAGATGATAGGGTCTTCTCTGAGATAGAATATATAAGCATGCATGGAGCATTGGACATTGCGTTTCATTTTATTTCTTGTTGAGCGTTAGGCTCATTGTTTTATCCTGTGATGTAGGTGATTATCCTGATATCAGTGACTTACCTATGGAGGAGGAGATATTGCAGGATGAGCAGTTGGTTATCAACCGGGTTCTACCTGAGGGTCATGGCCTACTGAAAAATAATATTGGTTGTTTTTAAGAGTGATTTTCAAATTATGATAAATGTTTGTAAAATAATGGACTTTTGTTAAAAGTGTTAAAATTATGTTTTGAAATTTATTATCAGTTTCCTATTTAATTACTCTAATTAAAGAAAAAATTTTATGGCTAATAAAAAGATAAGGTTTTAAAATGCGGGACGTTACAGGTTGCTCTTTATATATTTCTTTTGCACAAACACAAAATTCCATATTATCTATAACCTCAACCATATTACAAGTTTTTATTTCAATTGGTGCTTGAAAATTATGGTAGATATTTGATGGACTACACGGTCCATCCAAAAAGACAAAGGCCCGAAGTCTCACCAACTTATTCCCTTCCAACCATTTGAAAGATAACTCATCAAATGCTCAAATAAAAGTGTTATCAACCCAAGGAAGTCAAAGAGGGCCCACGCCCCTAAAGCTATGGAAAGGAGGCTAAGAAGACAAGCTTGAAGGGCAAGAAAGACCAAAGGAAATAGAGATAAGGAAACCTTCCTTAACTGGCCAAAGACAAGTGGACATTGAAGAGTCAGTTATGCTTGGTTTTGGAAACCTTCCATATGGAGAAATCAAGAAGGAAGAAGCTACAAAAAAGTCACCATGTCGTAGAGCCAAAGCCAGCAAAAATTACTAAACTAATAGCTTTAGAAAGTTACTAAATTCATAGTATAGTAATCAGCCATTTAGGACTGAATACCTAGTGTGTTTCCTATTTTGTTGTTTCCTATTTTATGCTTTGTAATTATTATATAAAGCCCACTAGTGCTTATATTTTAGACATTGAAGTTTGAATACAAAAATCTTTTGTTTTCTTTCGAAATTGGAGTGATTCCTTTTTCAAACAATTTGGTGAGTTGCATCCAAAGTTATCCTTGTGTGAGTAGCATCATAAGATTGGGCTCACTTAGAGTTGAATGAGTTCTCTTATTGGCATTCATGACCCTACTCCTTGGAGGAAAGCTGTGTGAAGTGGTGTCTAACTATCAAGAGGCGTTTCCATCAACAAGTTGTCCAAAAGGGAGTTGCAAGCCACACTACTTGCTATTTCCAACTACTTGAGTTATTTTTTGCATATTTTCTAATCCTTGAAGGTTATTTTCAAAATTTTTGAAGGAATTCTTTCCTTATTCATCAAAGAAGACGTGGTCAAAATTTCAACTCAAGAGCTTCTAAAACGTGGAAGTTATTGGCTTCTAAAGTGGGACTTTCCAAAATTGAGTTTGTGGCAAGCTTAATGAAATTTCAAGCCACTTGGTCGATCAGCTTTATAGTTGATGATCGACCGGCCCAGATATCGCTCTAATCTATATTTTTTATATGCATTTTTTATGGACTGTCCGCTCAATTGGGAATTCCTGGATGATCAAAACTCTTTGATTTCGGTCGATCTCTGCCTGCTTGTGATCGATCATCTCGCCTGAAAGCTGCCACCTTTGGTTGATCAACCATTCAACCATTCATCGACACTTCTTCAACTGATTGCATCAACACTTCAATAAACATATTTCAGATTATATTCAAATCCCCTTCCGCTAGTGCATCATTTGGCATCAGAGCTAAAACGATTCCTAATTCTATTCTTCTTCTCTTAATGATGACACGAGGAGCAACGAAAGCAGCACACAAAGACGAGGCGATTTCTAACATTGTTCCAGACACTGAGCCACCATCTACATGAGGAGCTGAGTCAAGCATACAAGGCCAAATAGATGAGCTTCGATCCATGTTCCAATAGTTCATGAGTTCTCAAAGGCAACAAAGAGGTGACCCTCATTCGACAAGACCAAAGGGGCAAACTTTTTATTCGGATAGTGAGGAGGAGTTCATAATGGAAGAAACCAAATATGGGGAGTCCCCTAATCATAGAAGAAGACCAACACAAAGAAATGACTCTGGGCTTATCTAGGTATCCATCCCTTCATTCAATGACTCTAGCAATGACACCCATTATATTGAGTGGATGGAAAAGGTCGAAAGAATATTCGAGTGTTACAACTTCTTGGAGAGGAAAAAGATTCAACTAGCAACACTAGAGTTCACGAGGTACGCTAGCCTTTGGTGGAACAACATGCAATCAAAGAGAAGACAAGAGGGAGAGGACATCTGAACTTGGAAACTATTAAAGAGGCTCATGAGTGAGAGATCCATTCCAAGTCACTGCAAGCAAGAACTCTACTATCAATTGCAAGGCCTCAAACAAGGTTCCTCAACCATCGAAGAGTATGTTGCCGAGTTTGAAACCTTAAAGACAAGATGTAATTTGCAAGAGCTAGAATACCAAACAATTGCAACGTTCATCCAAGGACTTTGCTATGACATTGGAGACATCATCGAGCTACAATCTTACAACACCTTGGAGGATGTGATCAAATTGGCTCTAAAGGTTGAAAGGCAAAAGAAAAGGAAAGAGAAAGAGAGGGCTAGCTAGTTCTTTCAAAGAAATACAAGCTTCTCCAAACCACCACCTAAGCTTGATGACAAGGGTACAAACATGAGAGGTGCTATTACTAAGCAAAGTGACGACAAGAAGCTACCTATGGAAGCACCAAATCCAAAGACAAGAGAAATCAAGTGTTTCAAATGCCTTGGAATCAGACACTATGCTTATCAATGTCCAAACATGAAAGTGATGATATTAAGAGAAGACACTAATGAGGTTGAAAGTGAGGGTTAAAGTGAAGCACAAGAAGAACATGAAGAGGAAGCACAAGTGGAGACTTTATATGCTCAAGAGTGTTCCCTCCTTATGGTCATTGGAAGAGCACTCACTACCAAGTCAAGCATCGATGATTGTCAAAGAGAAAACATCTTCGACAGCCGTTGCAAAGTCAAGGAAAAAGTTTGCTCCCTAATTATTGATGGAGGAAGTTGTGCCAATGTGGTTTCTATGGATCTAGTGAGTAAATTGGGGATAGAAACAACCTTACATCTGACTCCTTACAAGATAAGTTGGTTAAACAATAAAGAAGACATCAAGGTTAGTAAGCAAGCTTCCATTGAATTCTCCATCGGAAGTTTCTCAGACAAAGTACTATGCCATGTGGTTCCTATGAGTGCAAGTCATCTACTTTTGGGGAGGCCATGGCAATATGATCGGAAAACTATGCATGATGGCTTCAAAAATTGCAACACATTCAAGCTCAATGACAAGACGATCAAGTTAGCTCTACTCCCACCGAAGCAAGTGGCCAAAGACTATGAGTTAATATAGGAAGGTAGATTGAAAATACATTATTCATGTCAAAGAAAGAGTTGTGGAAAGTTACAAAGAGAAAAGACTCGGTAATATTGATGATGTTTTTCGACAAACTTGTCGAGATGGAAAAGATACCCGAATCGGTCCTCACTCTTTTAGAAGAATATCAAGATTTATTTCCTGAAGATCTTCCCCAAGGGCTTCCACCAATTAGAGGAATTGAGCATCAAATGGACTTGGTGCCCGGTGCTAGTCTGCCAAATCTGCCTTTGTATAGACTAAATTTGGAAGAAACCAAAGAACTACATAAGCAAGTGACCAAGCTATTGGATAAAGGTTTTATAAGGGAATCTCTAAGTCCATGTGTCATGGCAACCTTACTTGTACCAAAGAGGGATGGAAGCATGAGGATGTGTGTCGATAGTCAAGCCATAAATCAAATCACTATAAATTATTGATTTTTGATACCTCGACTCGAAGATATGTTGGATGAACTAAGTGGGGACTCATTATTATCAAGAATCGACTAAAGAGTGGGTACCATCAAATTATAATGAGGGAAGGAGATGAATAGAAGACAACTTTCACGACCAAGTACGTGCTTTATGAATAGATGGTCATGTCTTTCGGACTATCTAACGCGCAAAGTACCTTCATGCGGGTCATGGACCACATGCTCAAAGACTTCCTAGGGAAGTTCATGGTGGTTTATTTTGATGACATCTTGGTCTATAGTAAGACTTTATCTTCACATATTGAGCATCATAAAAGTCTTTTTGAAGTCCTCCTATCCACCAAGTTCTATGGCAACTTAAAAAATTGTTCATTTGTGCAAGAAAATGTCTATTTTTTGGGCTTCATCCTCTTTAAACATGGAATGGAAGTAGACAACTCAAATATCAAAGCTATCTAAGAATGGCCTAGACCTACAAGCGTCACTGAGGTGCGAAGCTTCTATGGCCTAGCTTCCTTTTATAGAAGGTTTATTCAAGGCTTCAGCACCATCGTTGTAACGTCCCAGTTTTTTCATAACCTTTTTAAAATACACAAAATTTAAAATTTTTGTAAGATAATTAAAATTCTGAATAATCAGAGTACAAGCTAGGCCGTTAGAAACCATTTTCTTCGTTAAAACATAGCAGAAGCGTAAATCATTTATAAAGAAAAATCTTTTGTTTTGTTTTACTACTACAAAATTAAATATAATTTAATTACAGACTGTTTTATTTTTTACTCACTTAGCCTGGCCAATCACAAGCTCATTCACGTGCAAATCCTTCATCAACTGCTTTGTGTTTTGTTCATTGTTCTTCTCGTCATTCACATATACCTACACCACAAGTAAACTGTATGTCTAAAAGACTTAGTAAGAAAAAGGGGAAAATGCATATGACATGCCTCTCTTTAGTTCACTTGGGATGGGTCTGCTCCAAACCAATCTTTCATTACATTTCATTCATTCATTCATTACTCATACATCGAGTTGGAATTTGAAGGAACACATACTAGATGGAATAGTTTGATCGGCTTCTAGCCCTAAGTGGACTAGATCCGAACTACCTATTCGCCCTTCAACCCCCCATTGCATCATTCATCATCATTCATTGCATTCCTTCATTTCATTTTCCTCACTCATGCATGTGAGTACCACCCTGAGGGCACTCCCTACTTGTTTCTATTAACATGATGTATGTTGACATAACATAAAAGAATAATGAATTAAGACGAACAACAAATATAGGAGGCAATAATTGGCAAGCATAGCACAATCAAAGATAGGCATAGATAATAATAGAGAGCAACGTACAACATTCTTAATTCTACTAAATTTAACAATTGAAATATAGCAGGATGATTAAACTATTAACGTGAAATTATCTAAGTGAATTAAACATGCTTAATATACGAATTATGGGAATGAACTTAATAGTCAATTTAGGGAAGTATTCTTAACAATCAACTTTTTAACGTACTAATTAAATGACTAAAAGTAACATGCTACAATCAGTTTACAACTAATTACGTGCTGATTAATTTAACTAATCATGTTCGGGTTACTTAAAGGAGTGAAATTGAGAATTTATATACTAATTGATTGATTATGCCTTTATTCAATTTGATTTAACATGCTACAATTAATGGCTTAGTTAGTTAGACATGCAAAGAGTTCTATTTAATTTGACATGTTCGGTTTAGTTAATTACGCTAAACATGCTCATACAGTTAATATTCTACTAATCTACACATGCTTAATTAATGAAACTGAAATAAACGTTAACAACTAACAAACTACAGTGAATAATACGGTGAATTGTACAAGAAACTATAGCAAGTGGATCTAATGAATTGTACCAAAATAGAAATGAAATTTTCCATTCATTAATGGTCATGCGTGCATATCATTCCATCATTCATTTCATCATTGTATCTTACAACTTAACGTCTTTATTCATCTAAATCTAACATATTCAACAATCAATATAACAGTAAAGAATTCAAAAATTAATAAAGGGAATATTATAGTGATCTAACAATCGATGATTTATCACACTCACACACACTACTTGTGGTGTAGGGCCTGCACATGGCCACGACACACCTAATTTCTTACCTCAATTCTTCATTGCACGTTGCACTTAATAGTTATTCTTACTCTCTTTTCGATACCTTCACAATTAGAAACGTCTATCATTAATAATTATGATGTATAACTTTTATTTCCTTTCATATTCTAACTCATCTCAACTCGAACCCTCTATAGCATATAAAGCATTCATCCAATATCCTCCTTAACCATTTAACCCATTTAACAGTTTCTAGCAAGCAGATAGTAATTACTCTTTAATATGACAATATGATCACCCTTAAATCATTAACAGAGGCAATCATTCAAGTTAACCCCTTTTATGCTAACATCAACATTCAACATTGCCTACAGTCACTAATTTATCCAACAAAAACACTATCCACCCTTCACAATTGTATTTCCCACATCCAACAGATACAGAGACTATCTAGTTATTGTCCAATTAAAACCCAAGATAAAGAACCTAACATATCCAGCAGTGCATAACATCAATATTCTCTATCACAAAATCCATAAAGACAAAGGAAGAATTCCCTTACCAGCGAACCAAGGAGCTCTTGGCCAACCTCCAGCGTTCCCAACTCAGCCTCCAACTCTCCCTCAGCTTTCTTCTCCTTTCTCCAGAAACTCAACCCACCCGAGAGCATGCCTTCTGCCTTCCACAGCTACGAGGTCTCCTCTATCGGCCACAGTTCACCTCTTTAGAGAGCTCATCACTCTCTGTCTCCACTCTCTCCTAAATGTACACTCCCCATCTTTGCCTCTTTACTTCAAGATAACATCCTTTTATCCTACCACTGCCATGGACGTGCCCTTCGCATGTCAAACGCACATCCAAACTGTCAGTTTCTTCATAGCAGAACAAGCCGGTTCGAACTGAATCGCGAACTGGACCACTAGCTCCAGCTTTCTCTACACCTCCCTGACCCGAGGTCGGAATCCCAGCCCCTGACGCTAACACCTCACAGCCAAGTACACGCCGGCCACTGCATAGCCATCCACTGCCGTCGACGACCGAAATTGACAGAGCGACGACCGTCAACTCCAAATTCAGCGACCCGACGCTATTTGTCCCGCAAGGCCCGACGCTTCACACCGTTGCCAGCCGATCGCTTGCCGATCGTCGGGACACCGCCTCCGAGCCCGAGCTTCGTCGTCCGTCGAGCGCACTCGCCCTTCTCCCGATCACCTCCTCCCTATCTCTCTTTCGTCGGGTTCCCTCTCTTCCCCCTTCAAGATTCTTTTCTAAAAACATCAAAATAACTTAATTTCCTCTCCCTTTCTAATTGCTTCTAAACCAAACCGGCCCTTTCTCATTTCCTGAACTGAACCAGTTAATCCCTCCTCCATGTTTTCCTCTCTTTAAAACACCAATAACCTAATTCTTCCCCCTTTTAATTTGTTTTATTCATTATTAATTCTAATCCCACTTTAATCCCCATATTTCTTAATTTCTCCTTTTGATTATCCCCTCTAAATTATTTATCCCACCTAATAATTTATTTTATTAAATTAATATTTATTCTAATTTACCTTAATTTCCCATAATTTATAATCTCACGAATACGTCCTTGGTAATACCTCGATAATTATCCAACTTAAAAATTCGAAGTGTTACAATCGTGACCCCCATTATGGATTGCACAAAAAAGGGGAAAGAGTTTTCTTAGAATCATCATGTCAAAGAAGCTTCGAAGAAATCAAGGAAAAATTATGCAACACCCTGATCCTCATGTTACCAAATTTTAGCAAAGTATTTAAAATTGGATGTGATGCATCTGGGGTAGCAATTGGAGAGGTACTTATGCAGAAAGGAAAGCCTATAGCTTATTTTAGCGTGAAACCAAAAGGATCCACCTTGAATTACTTCACGTATGACAAAGAGTTCTACTCAATCATAAGAGCACTAGACATAAGGCAACACTATCTTCTTTCGAAGGCGTTCATCATTCACACCGACCATGAGGCTCTTAAGCACATTCAAAGTCAAGGCAAGTTGAATCAAAGACATGCTAAGTGAGTCAAATTTCTAGAAAGGTACCCCTACCTTATCAAATATAAAAGGGGAGACACTAATGTGGTGGCCGATGCACTATCTCAACAACATTCCCCCACTTGCAATGAACAAGACTTATCATGCCCCCATCACAGCAAAAAGGATGAAGAAAAGTTGAACCTTAAAGAAGATTTGAGGCCAAATCCTCAACAACCCAGAGAAGATGATAGACTACAAGGTATATCAAAAAGACAAAGGTCCAAGGTCTCACCAACTCATTCCCTTCAAACAAATTGGAAGGTAACTTATTAAAGACCCAAATAAAATAGCTATCAACCCAAGGAGGTCCAAGAGGGCCCACGACCTAAAGCTATGAAAAGGAGCCCAAGAATACAAGCTTGAAAGGCAAGAAAGACCAAAGGAAATAGAGACAAGGAAAACTTCCTTAGTCTGCCAAAGAAAATTGGACATTGAAGAGTCAGTTATGCTTAGTTTTGGCAACCTTCCATGCGGCAAAATTAAGGAGAAAGAAGCTATGAAAAATTCACCATTTTGTGGAGCCAAAGCCAGCAAAGATTACTAAAATAATAGCTTTAGAAAGTTACTTATATTCATAGTATAGTAATCGACAATTTAAGACCGAATATCTAGTGTGTTTCCTATTTTGTTTTTTCCTATTTTATCCTTTGTAATTGGCTATTTAAAGCCCCATAGTGCTTATGTTTTAGACAAGTTTTAATACAAAAAGCTCTTTCTTTCTTTTAAAATTGGAGTGATTCCTTTTTCAAACACTTTGGTGAGTTGCATCAAAAGTTATCCTTATGTGAGTAGCATCACAAGATTGTGCTCACTTGGTGTTGTGATGGACCATGGGGTGCAAGGGGAACAACTATGGAAAGATCGACCCTTGGCGGCTAACCCAAAACTGTCCACTGACAAAGGAGCTTCAATAACTTCCACAGTATGTCAAACAATACCAAATTTGGAGGGTGCATCGAAAGAACAGAGTTCAAGATCACCACCAAAAATCACAATGCAATTCGTCACACAGTGGAAGTTATGCAATAAGAATTACACTACCTGAGGAGACACCAAGACAAAAACATTTTCGGGTACTAATAGCAAGAGATGCACAACAGTTGAAATTCGATTCCAATCAAAGCCAAATTTTGAGTATTTCAATCCAATCCAATGATCAACCACGTCCCAAAAATCTAGCACTAGAATCTCAACCAAAACTAAGAAAAATTATAACACACTTACAAGCTGGTCCGCTATCTCCAAAAATAAAAAATAACGACTTCAATGGATCTCTTGAGCAAGAGACCACTCCACCTTGTTTTCCTTTGGTCTCCTGACGCTTGAAGAACACTCTGGGAGAGATGTAGGAAGATTTAGTATAAGGGCCCCTCTCCAAGACCAAACAAGAACAATGAGAGAGTCGATTTTTGGCTCCAACCTTTCGGTAGAAATCTAGACAAGAAGTCATGGGGTTTGAGAAGGAAAAAGCCTTCAAATGATGTGAGCTATAACTGAATAATCCACATTAGGGTTTAGGACCACATTAAGGAAGATTGAATACTTCCTTAAAGGTTGACCACTTGACCAAATGTAAAATTACAATATTAACCTTATAATAAAAAATCAGCCATGAATGCTCGGCTAACATGCTAGTCGAGCACTTCAAAAAGGTCAATGTTCTAACAGCCCTAAATCTATCCAAAGTTTATCTAATTTCTAGTAATCCATCAAAACATAAACTCATTAAACATATCAAACCATTTAATAGACATATCTTCAACTAGAGAACCTCCTTAAGCCTTGGCAACTTGGACACCAATATGGTCTCGGGTATTTTGTGCTAGCCGAGGGGTTGCAAAGGTGTTCCAAGTGAGCATGTGTTTTGGCATCTTCTTATCTTCTTGCATTAGTTCATTTTCAAGTCCTTCAAGTGTGATTCCCCGTACAAAATAATAGCTTGTTATAATAGAAAAGATCTTCTTGGCTCGGGACCGAGTGATCAGGCCTTGGGATGCATCATCCTCCCATGATGATTAAGGATTTCACCTCAAAATCGAGGCTTGACCACCCCCTTCTTCTTCATCTTTCTCATCCTCTCAAAAGTATAGTGACAAATCTTGCACATTGAAAGTGTGGGATACCCCATAATCCTCTAGAAGCTCTAATCGGTAGGCATTGTTGTTAATCCACTCGAGTACTTTAAATGGACCATCTGCCCTTAGAAGTAACTTGCACTTCCTTTGCTTAGGAAATCTCTTTTTTTTGTCAAGTGCAACCAAACCAAGTCCCTTTCTTCAAATACTACATCCTTACGAACCTGGTTGGCATTTCTAGCATAAGCTTCATTCGTCTTTGCAATGGCTTTGTGATGTGCCACGAGGACTCTTCACAAAGTTTCGAGCCAAGGAGTTTCTAACCTCTTTATTTATTTTGTAGCTTGCTCTTTCCTAGCTAGCTTGGAGGAGAATATTAGTTCATTACACAAAGAGGAGTCCAAGCATTTGGATAAATGGAAGTTCAAGCAAAAGTATAGAAGAAATGGTGGACTTTACAAATCTATCTACAACCACTATGATGTATTTGACATTTTTACAGACCAAGACGATCTTATATGAGAAAGTGTTCTTCATACAGATTGTAGCAAACATCACTAGCTTTCTAGAATGATATTTTATGTTTAAAATAGAGTTTGTTTAATTGGCCAAGTATTTAACAAACAGAGAGCATAATTCATGCAGTAGAAACCCAATCTCGCTTTCCGGACTTGAGGCCCAATCTTGCTTATGCTTGGAGTTAATCTATCCCAAAACCGATGATAAAGCATGACATGTGTTCCAAGCCATTCCCTAGCTGCCCTTGGTGCTAACTAATAAATTAGATGGTTAGTCATTTCATTTATATTATTTGAATTTTGTGTAAGTGAAACTTTTTTAGCTATTAGGCTAGGGCTTGTCTAGCCTATTGTGTGCTCCTTCATTAGGGTCCTTTTTGTCTTTTCTTTTAAGAGCTCCTGCCCTAATTTTACGGTTTATATTACCCCATTATGCTATTGTAAAGAGGTCAGTTTTGAAACCCTAAAGTAGCTCCTAATTTTCGTTTTGGAGTTCACTCTCAAAACACCCCGGTTTCTTGTCTTGCTTAGCTGTGGATTCTTCACCAACAATCTCTTCTCTCATAGTTTCTTTTTTGGTCTTGGAGAGAAGACCTTATGCTAAATCTCCTAGCATCTGTAACGACCCGGATTTTTCTTTATCTTTTATCTTCTCTTAAAAATGCGTTAAATTAAAAACTTTTGTAAAACTAACAAGATCTTTTTTCGAAATAATACCAGAGTGCTCATAAAAATCTCGGTCATCACTTCATTTCATTTAGACCCATTTAAATCGTGGAAGACTAAAACCATTAAATCTGTTTTCAAAGTATATAGCGAAAACGCAAACGGAAATATAAGTCGAAACATAAATTAAAGTTCGGGGTTAAAATGTCATATGTTCAAAACTAGGGTTTGAGCAATAGTTAGTATTTTACAAAATATGTTTTACCTTTAAACCCTTACAAAAATATGCATTTTCTTTCTTCCTTGAGCCACACATTTACTCCGATCACATTTCATCTGGATACACCGTAGGCTCCACGGGAAAGGCCTCCTCCTCTGCTCCCAGTACTACCATCTCGTTACCTACACCACAAGTAAGGACGTGAGCCAATGGCCTAGTAAAGGAAATGGGGTTTATGCTCATGATATGTCTATCTTTAGTCCTTTACGGAATGAGGGCTACCCAAACCAGCCTTTTCATTACATTTTTTAGTTCATTCTTTACTCGTACATCGAGCTGGAGATTGGAGGATTTTCTTTGTGATGAAATACTGGTCAGATCTACCCTTTTACTTGCAACTAGAACTCTCGTACCCGGCAAGGGAGGGGCTTTGGCTAGTTGCAAACTAGACCCGCTACCCATCCGCCCCTAACTCCCTTTTCTTTTCTTCCTTATCAATTTTCCTTTACAATGCATGTGAGTACCACCCCCAAGGTGGCACTCCATATTTGTTTCTATTAGCATGATGCGTGATGACACATAAATAGTGCGTATATGGAAAGTAAATAATAGTAATTTAAGGAATGATAGTTCAATAAGAAATTGGCAAAATTTAAGATTCATGAAGAGAATGGAAGCATAATTATAGGGTAGCTATAAAAGAATCGTAGAGAAACGACAACCAGAGCATGATATCAAACAAAGGCTATAAATCTAGTAGGTATCACGAAATTAGGATAACATGCTTGAGGTTAAATGAGCATTAGATAATTAACATACTCGAGGATTAACAAGAAGTGGTTAGTTAACAATGCTGGAGGATTTTATTAACTAACAGTAAATTGATATACTTGAAGATTATACAAAGAATTGGCATGCTTAAAGACTAGTAGTAATTTAACATGCAAGAAATCGTAAAATTAAAGTACATGAAGATTAATATGTAATTTAATGTGCTTGACAATTAAACAAGAAATAATAGACTAATAGTCAATGAGTATGCATGAGAACATATTTGCAAGGTAAAAAAGCAATTAGCAATGCTTAACAAGTAACTGGCAAATTTGAAGATTTAGCGACTATCTAGCATATAAGTGATAGTTGATGATTAGCATGCCTATAATGATTCATTACCATGCTTGAGGTTAAAAGAGTAATGGTCAATGAACATGCTTGAAGTTAAAAGAGAAGTAACTAATTAACATGCTTGATGACTAGACGGGTAATAGCTAATTAACATGCTCGAATTGGGTATAGGTTTATTAGATATGCTCCATTAATTTGACACGGTTGAATTATAAAACAACGTAACCACAGGAGTTAATGTACTTTTTAAACAATAATCATAACAACAGGGAATGTATTATAGTGAACATGCTTGATGCAGAATAGGATACTTTTCGCAGGAAAATTAACAAACAAAGGATGGTTAGGCTTAGAATAAAAGTATGAGCAGGACAATATGAACCAAAGTAGTAAAGCAGTATCGTATATTGAAATTAAAACACACAGAGCAACTGAATGGCAGAACAAGTGATATAACTAAGTGTTCCCACATCACAGGGTCATTTCGTCCTCTTCATTCACATTCAAGCTTCATTCACAATTCCACATTACCAAACTTAACATCAAACAATGTTCTTAGTAAAAGTAAATCAAACTTTTGAAGTGAAATTAACAGCAAAGTATATAGAAAGTAACTACAGAGTAAGTAACCACAAGGTAAAGAGTAAAGACAGTAAGAAATATTGCAGGAAATATTAACAGAGTTCATCTAAGAAATTTACAGATTCTAAGTACAACAACAACAATAACTCACGCACACTTTACTTGTGGGTAAGGCCTCCTTTGGCCAAGACTAACCCAAATCCTTACCTATGTGTTGAAGGAAGCAAGCAGGGACAACTAAAAATTCCACACCCGTAGAACCCACGCCCTCCAAGAGAGAAGGAGTTGAGCTTCAAGAAGGAGAGAAATACAGAGGAGGAAGAAAATATACTAAATGTAGAGAGCAAGCTGGAGGTTAAAAAGGGAGTGAGTTTACTAGGGATATCCTTATGCATAGGAGAGGGGAGGAGAACTGTTGGGCTACGCTTGAGCTGGAGCGGGAGCTAGAGCAAGGGATTTTGTTGTCTTGGAGGTGTTTTGGCGTCTGAAGATCGCGTAGTTATGGACTACGCGACAAACTGTCTAATTAAAATCCCTAAATTTTTGCTGATCTGCGATCTTTCGGACGAGTGCAAACGCACCAGTCTCATCCGCATTTGTCCGCATGAGTAAAATTTCATAGGCATAATTGTGGTCATGGACGAGAAATGGCATCCCCACTCTCGTCCGTACCATCTGCAAACGACATTCGGACGCGTTTTGGCATCCGCATGTATCATCTGAATCTGTCCATAAATTGGATAGATTCAAATCGGATGCGCCATATTCAATCCAGACGCGACGACTTATGTCCGCATTCGTTTGGACTCATTTGAAACTCCACACAGGTGAAGTTAGAACGTGGGTTCACGTCCTAAGTCGTCCCAAGGTTCGGGGCGATGTTCCATGCGTTTTGCGGACGACACTTCACGTCCACAAGGTCGTCTGCATACGTCCAAATAGGCCAAAATTCCATTTCCTTCACATTTTGCAACTAAACTTTTATCCCGTAATGTTGTCCCCATAAATACACGTAATAATTTAACACGTATCAATATGCCACGCAATGTATATTTATCTCCAAAATTTGATTACATAGCGTACACGAGGAAAATAGTATCAGGGTATTACATCATCTCTTCTTTGAGGTGTCCATTGTGCGTGGAGAGTTAGAAGACCAAGTAAAATCAAGGTAGAGAGATCTCTATGAAGGGATCCATCAAGTCGCTATTTTTGGTTATTTGGAGGTTAGCGGACCAGCTTGTAGTTCCATTTTTCTTTTTTGGATTTCAATTGTAATTCTATTTGGGATTCTAGATTTTGGTTATTTTCTAGAAAATATTGAAGTGCTTGAGTTTTGTTGAGGTTTGGATTCGAATTGAGGATTTTGTGCCACTAATATTTAAGAGACTCGAATCTGTTTTTATTGATCAATACCCGAGCAGCGTTTTTGTCAATCTCATAACACTTTCTTCATAGCATTTTGAACAAATAATTTTTTGTGGGAATCTTTGCCTCTGTTTATTTTACACACCCTCCAAATTTGGTAGCAATTGGACATCGGGAGTGAAAGATATCATTTTCAAATCTCGTTTATGAAACTATTTTGTTGGGTCTTTCTCTGGGCATCGTTTTGCTAAAAGCATAACTCCATTCTCATTACGATTCTGAGGGTGATATTTGGTGGTGACCTGTAACCACTTGTCTCCTAAGTCCCCTCCAAATTTGAAGTGAATTGGCCTTATGCACCAGGAGTTATCATCGTTTTAAATTAAGTATTCTGTTTTTGGACTAGCTGATTAGCGCTTTCCTATTTTGTGAATCTTTGCACCCTATGGTGCATTAGCTGGTATAAGAGCACAAGTGCCCTATTTGTGCAACTCTGTGAGTTTTAATTGTGTGGAAAAATGAGTACAAGAAGTGGTGCTTGCTATAATAGCAATAAGGAGGCAATGTCGAGTTCAAGTCCACCACCAAAGAAGGATCATGACAAGGCCGATTCTAGTTTGCAACACCAACTTGATGAGATTAGGGAAATGATGTCTAAGATCCAACAAAGGCTAGAGGAGCTTTCTAGTGGGCATGTGAGGGGTCCTAGAACTCCTAAACCATGGAGAAAAATCAACACATCCATCGAGTCAAGGGGCCAAATTAAAAATTGTATGGTATGGATGAAGAAGAAATCGATATGGAAGAGCTTCCAAGTCTGAGAAGAAGATCTCATCGCAAGGATGCTTGGAGACATGCCAAAGCCTCTATTCCACCCTTCAAGGGGTCTAGCAATAGCAATGACTTCTTGGATGGATTGAAAAAGTAGAGAATGTATTTGATTGTTACGAATATTCAGATAAAGCTAAAGTTAAATTAGCCTCCTTGGGATTTATGGGTTATGCAAGATCTTGGTGGAAAAATTTGAAAGCTTAGAGGCAACATGATGGTGAAGATGAAATTGTTACTTGGGGCATGATGAAAAGGTTGATGTGAAAGAGATTTGAAACCTCTAGGCCAAGGGCTAGAGACCTTCATTGCTCAAAGTGCCTTGGATTTGGGCACTATGCTTCAAAAGGTTAAAATCAAAAGGGTATTATCATAAAGGAATGCTCAGTTGATAAAGGAAGCCAACATGATTCCTTGGCAGCCACTAATGAAGAAGAAAAATTAGAATTAGAGCTTATTTATGCTCATGAAGGGCCACTATCGGTGATGGAGACTCAAGTGGATGAAAAAGATTTTTCGAAAGATCAAATCCTTGAAGATGATCATATAAAGAGTGGAGATAGTTTATTGGTAGCAACTAATGAGGCAGAAAAGAAACATAAGGAAGAGATGCAAGACCAAATTCTTAAGACTTTTCAAACACCAAGTCCACGGGGAGAAGTGGAAGAAATTAATGAAGAAGTTATTAGAGATGAAACCAAGTTAGATGAAGTTAATGTTGGTTACCAAAAGTTGCTTTATCCATGTATTTCTAACGATTCTTTGTGTGCTTCATTTTTTTTAGGGATTATCTATTGATGAGGAGATACCAAAGTTAATGGGGGTTGAGGAAGAAGCTCCTTCTCAAGGGGAGACACTCACGACCTTGGAGGAAACACTCATGGAAGATGGAAAGCCCTCCACTTTGCATAACTGAAATGTTTTGTGTCAAATGGAAGAAACATGCATAGTGGAGCATGGAGAGGAATTATTTGCAAGAACCTTTAAAGGAGGAAATGATTTTAAGGAGTTAACTCATGGTCAAGAAGAAATTTTTTTTCTTGACAATAGAAAGACCTCTAACTAGTGTATACCGAGAAGAGAAAAGTCAAGGAGAGCAAAATAGTTATGACTATTGTTGGAGCACGGACAAAGTATTTTCCTTGTTCATAAATTAAAGGAGATATATCAACTTTTTTTACATGCATTTGGATGAGGACTTGGGCTTAGAGGCATTACCACAACCAAATCTTCATAAGCTAGTCTATAATAGTGGAGAAATAAGCAAACTAGCAAAAACTATGTGCACAAGGTATGCAACACTAAAATAATTTGATTACATGGCTATTTAGAATGGGTTGAATTGGAGAGTCCTTTGATACTGGTGTTGTCTTGGAGTTTTGGAATTAGGTTTTAATATTGTGCTTGAGAAAAAAAATTTTAAGTTAAAAAATGTCTCACTGATTGATGTTAATATGCCGATTCAATATTTGTGTTTTTCTCAAAGACATTGTTGGTGCTTAATTGGATTGCAACTTCATATTATCATAGAGAGTTACTCAGCGTTTCCTATGGTAGTTGACTAATTTGTGAACCAAATTGATGGCCGTAGATTTACTTTGGAGGACTTTATCAATGGCCTACACATAGTGGAATGGGTGTTGCCCAAGACTTTTTAAGTTTCTTTTGGGACAAGATATACTTGGATCTATTTTGGAGCCATACAAATCAATTGAAGAAGTATGTTCTTGGGTGGTTGCATAATCCTTTACAAGGAAGAAAGATAGTGACACAATTGAAGGCCAATCTAGATTTGAGGTCAAATCCTCAATCACCCTAAGAGGATGATGTTCCACAAAGGCCCTTCACAAAGTTCTGAGCCAAGGAGTTTCTAACCTCTTTATTTATTTTGTAGCTGTCTCTTTACTAGCTAGCTTGTAGGAGAATATTAGTTCATTACAGAAAGAGAAGTCCAAGCATTCGGATATGTAGAAGTTCAAGCAAAAGTATAGAAGAAATGGTGGACTTTACAAATCTACCTATAACCCGACCACTATGGTGTATTTGAAGTTTTTACAAACCAAGAAAATCTTATATGACAAAGTGTTCTTCATACAGATAGTAACAGACATTCCTAGCTTTCTACAATGGTATTTTCGTTTAAAATGGAGTTTGTTTACTTAGCCAACTGTTTGACAAACAGAGAGCATAATTCTTGTAGTTGAAGCCTAATCTCGCTTTCTGGACTTGAGGCCCAATCTTGCCTATACTTGGAGTTAATCTTGCTCAAAACCAATGATGAAGCGTGACATGTGTTCCAAGCCATTCCCTAGTTGCACTTAGTGCTAACTAATAAATTAGAAGGTTAGTCATTTCCTTTATATTATTTGAATTTTGTGTAAGTGAAACTTTTTTAGCTATTAGGCTTGGGCTTGTCTAGCCTATTGTGTGCTCCTTCATTAGGGTCCTTTTAGTCTTTTACTTTAAGAGCTCCTGCCCTAATTTTAGGGTTTATATTACCCCATTATGCTGTTGTAAAGAGGTTAGTTTTAAACCCTAAAGCAACTCCTAATTTTCGTTTTGGAGTTCACTCTCAAAACACCTCTATGTCTTGTCTTGCTTAGTCGTAGATTCTTCACCAACAATCTCTTCTCTCATAAGTTCTTGTTTGGCCTTGGAGAGAAGACCTCATGCTAAATCTCCAAGCATTTCTTCTTTGAGGTATCCATTGTGCGTGGAGAGTTAGAAGACCGAGTAAAATCAAGGTAGAGAGATCTCTTTGAAGGGATCCATCAAGTTGCTATTTCCAGTTGTTTGGAGGTTAGCGGACCAGCTTGAAGTTCCATTTTTCTTTTCCAGATTTCGATTGTAATTCT
This sequence comes from Begonia loranthoides, assembly GCA_022433065.1. Lineage (NCBI taxonomy): Eukaryota > Viridiplantae > Streptophyta > Magnoliopsida > Cucurbitales > Begoniaceae > Begonia > Begonia loranthoides. The sequence goes on along the minus strand of CM039468.1, from coordinate 24,040,685 downwards.
ACTTGGGATTTTGGATTTTGGTTATTTTCTAGAAGATATTGAAGTGCTTGAGTTTTTGGTTAGGTTTGGAATCGAATTGAGGATTTTGTGCCACTAATATTGAAGAGACACGAATTTGTTTTTATTGATCAATATCCGAGCAACGTTTTTGTCAATTTCATAACTCTATCTTCATAGTGTATTGAACCATAATTTTTAATGGGAATCTTTGCCTTTGTTTATTTTACGCACCCTCCAAATTCGGTAGCAATTAGACATCGAGAGTGAAAGATATAGGATTTTCAAATCTGGTTTCCGAATCTGTTTTGTTGGGTCTTTTCCGGGCAGCGTTTTACTGAATGCATAACTCTCTTCTCACTGCGATTCTGAGTGTGATTTTTGGTAGTGACCTTTAACCAGTTGTCTCCTAAGTCTCCTCCAAATTTGAAGTGAATTGACCATATGCAACATGAGTTATCATCGTTTTAAATTAAGTATTTTGTTTTTGGACTAGCCGATTAGTGCTTTCCCATTTTATGAATCTTTGCACCCTATGGTGCATCACTTTGCTCACCCTTTCATGGAGCAACTTAACTCTCTCAGCTTTGGAAGCTCCATCTTCATTTACAAAGTCATCAATGGGCAATAGAATAAGATCCATTGGTGTAAGGGGATTGAATCCGTACACAATCTCAAGAGTGTGCTGTGTTGTTCGATGTATGCTTCAATTTGTAGGTAAACTCTGCAATCCCAATCCAAAAGACACTTCCTCAGAATAGTTCTCAAGAATGCACCCAATCTACGGTTGACAACTTTCATTTACCCGTCGATTTGAGGGTGAAAGGAGCTACTAAAAAGCAACTTAATGCCCAATTTCCTCCAAAGTGTCTTCCAAAAGGAACTTAGAAACTTAGTTTCATAGTCGGACACAATAGAGCGGGGAACTACATGCAATTTCACTACCTCATTGAAAAATAGATCTGCTACATGACTTGCATCATTGATCTTTTTACACAATGAAATGTGCCATTTTTTAGAAACGTTCCATGACCACCATAATTGAGTGCTTTGCTCTAAAAGTTCAAGGGAGTCCCAAAACAAAATCAACTCTGACTTCCACCCAAAGATGAGTGGGCACGGGCAAAGGCATATGCAACCCTTGCTGTAAAACACGACTTTTGGCCATTTGCACCCAATACATTTTTGGTGATTCTTTGAACATCCTTGAGAAGTGTGGCCAATGGAAATGCTCTTTGATATCCTCTAAAGTCTTTTTCTCCCCAAAATGGCTTGCCAACCCACCACAATGGGATTCCCTCACCAATGATTCTCATAGACTACAAACCGAAATGCAAATTTTTACCTTTTGAAAAGAAATCCATCCACAATATAAAAGGGGTACTTGGCCCTCTTTAAGCAACCATGGTACATAGTTCCGAAATCCTTATCATCAACATATAAGTCTTTCATCCAGTCAAAACCAAAAAGTCTTGTGTTAAGCTTGGTCAAAAGAGCATACCTCCAAGAAAGTGAGTATGCCACTTGATTCATGTCGCCCTTTTTGTACTTGATACTATAAGGGTAGCGTTCCAAGAACTCTACCCACTTGCCATGCCTCTGATTTAACTTTCCTTGGCTGTGACTATATTTAAGAGCTTAATGATCCGAATAGATGATAAACTCCTTGGAAATATGATAATGTTGCCACACCTCAAGAGAACAGATAACTGTGTAGAACTCTTTGTTGTATGTCGAATAGTTTAGGGCACCCCCTTGAGCTTCTCACTGAAATAGGCAATTGGCCTACCTTCTTGCATAAGGACAACACCAATGCCTAACCCAAAGGTGACACACTCCACGTCAAATACCTTGGTGAAATCAGGCAAAGCTAATACGGGAGCATGACATAGTTTCTCCTTGATGGCTTCAAAGCTAGCTTGACATGCTTTCGACCATTGAAATTCCTTCCCCTTTCTGGTGCAATCAGTAATGGGCACCATTATTGTGCTAAAGTTCTGAATAAATCTCTGGTAAAACAAAGACAATTCATGGAAACTTCTCACCTTGGAAATGCTTCTAGGAATCAGCCACTCTTGGATGGCTTCAATTTTGGATTCGTCAACTTCCATACCTTGCTTGGTGATGATAAACCCCAAGAAATAAAGCCTTTCTTGAGAACCTATGCACTTTTTAAAATTACCATCGAGTTTTTTTGACTTGAGAGTCTCGAATAGGAGTTCAAGGTCTTCCACATGTGAAGGAAGGTCAATGCTATAGACAAGAATATCGCCAAAATATACCACAATAAAACACCCCATAAAGTCTTTAAGAACATGATGCATAATCCTCATGAATGTACTCGGAGCATTTGACAATCCAAAGGGCATAACCATCCACTCATATAAACCATACTTCATTTTGAACGTTGTTTTCCATTCGTCCCCTTCACGCATCAAGATTTGGTGATAGCCACTTTTGAGATCAATCTTGAAGAAGATGGAAGCACCACTAAGCTCATCCAACATGTCCTCAAGTCTAGGTATTGGAAACCTATACTTGATGGTAATCTAATTTATGGCTCTACTATCCACGCACATTTGCATGGAGCCATCTTTCTTAGGAACAAGTAATGAAGGCACGACATAAGGGCTAAGTGATTCCTAGATGTACCCTTTCTCAAGGAGTTCATTGACTTGCTTGTGCAACTCCTTGGCTTCCTCCAGATTAAGTCTATAGGATTTCCTATTAGGTAGAGTAGCTACTGGTACTAGATCAATTTGATGCTCAATTCTACGGAGAGGAGGAATGCCTTGAGAAAGCTCTTCGGGAAATAAGCCTTAAAATTCTTGAATCACATGCATAATGGAATCGGGTATAATTCCCAATTCCTCCATTCTTTCTCTAAATAGGATCAACACCAAGGGACCCCTTTGCAATATAGTCTTCTTCCATTCTTTCTTGGATATAAATAGAGAAGAATCAGCTCTACCTTTCTTCATACTCTCATAGTCTTGTGCAACTTGATTGGATCAGAGAGGAGCTAGGTTGACAATCCTTCCACTCATCTTGAAAGAATAGTAATTTGTGAAACCATCATGAGTAACTCTCCTATCAAATTGCAACAGTCTCCCTAATAACAAGTGGCTTATACTCATAGGCACAACATCAAATAGAGTTTCATCTTCATATCCACCAATGAAAAAGGCAATACGGCTTGTTTGGTCATTTTTATGGAATCTTTGTCATTAAGACAGTTTAGTTGTTAGGGGCTAGGATGCACCAAAGTTTCCAATCCCAACTTCTCAATAACTTCAAGAGAGGCCATATTTGTACAACTTTCACCATCTTTAATCATAGAGCATACCTTTTCCCCCGCCTTGCATCGGGTGTGGAAAATATTTTCCCTTTGTCACTCCTCCTCTCAGTTTTGCAAAGTTAAAGATCTCCTTATCACAACAAGGAGTGGTCCTTCTTGAGCATAATAGGTGTCTTCTTAGGGTTCTTCCTCTATATAAGATGCTTTGCAAACTTCATCTTCACTGAAAATTTCCTCAGAGTCACCCTTCATCACCATAACACACTTGTTGGGACATTAGGATGCTATATGTCCAAGGTTGAGACACTTAAAACACTTAATGTCCCTCGACCTTGGTTTATTGCTATCAACACTTGCTTTCTTCTCATCATTCTCCCTGGCCTCATGTACTTTCAATGTCGTGCTTCTTTCATCATTTTCGGTTGGAGGCTTGTAAGGGATTGTACTTTTTGTAAATGACCGAGTATTGTTTTACTTCAATTTTCTTTTTCTTTCCCTTTCTATCTTCAAGGCCAATTGAACTACCTCATCCATGGTCTCAAAGTTTTGTAACTCCACCAAGTCACCAATTTCTCTATGTAGGCCCTTGATAAATCTAGCAATAGTTTGCTCTTTTGGTTCTTCCAAGGCACACCTAATTTTTAAGGTTTCAAATTCGTTTAAATACTCGTCCATCGATTGTGCACCTTGTTTGAGGTTTTGGAGTTGAAGGAACAATTTTTGCTTGTAGTGGAGGGGAACAAATCTCTTCTTCATCAAAGTTTTCATAGTTCTCCAACTCTAGACATCATCATAGCCATCCCTCCTCCTTTGAGCCTTAAGGTTTTCCCACCATAGGCTAGCATAGCCTGATAACTCCAATGTCACTATCTGAATTTTTACTCTCTCAGTATAGTCATAGCATTCAAAAACTTGATCTACCTTCTCAACCCAATCTAGAAAATCACATCCATTGCTGGACTCTTTAAAAGGTGGAATAGAGATTTTGACATGCATCATATCATCCTTGCCAAAAAGGTCTTCTTCTCAGACTTAGAAGCTCTTCCATATTAGTTTCTTCTTCATCAACATCATACAGTTTTCACCTTGACCTCTTGACTCGACGAATGTGCTGATTCTTCTCCTAGGTCTAGGAGTCCTTGGACCTCTCACATGCACATTAGAAGGTTCTTCTAGCATTTGTTGGAGCTTATACATCATTTCACGAATTTCATCAAGTTGGTGTTGAAAACTAGAATCGACCTTTTCTTGCTCCTTCTCGATTGGTGGACTTGTAATCGGCACTGTGTCCTTGTTGTTATTATTGTGAGCACCACTTCTTGTATTCATTTCTCCACACAAATTAAACTTACAGAGTTGCAAAACCAGGGTACTTGTGCTCTGATAACAGTTGATGCACCACGGGGTGCAAGGGGAACAACTATGGAAAGATCGACCCTTGGCGACTAACCCAAAAATGTCCACTCACAAAGGAGCTTCAATAACTTCTTCCACAGTACGTCAAACAATACCAAATTTGGAGAGTACGTCGAAAAAACAAAGTTCAAGGTACCCCCAAAAATCACAATCCAATTCATCACACAGTAGAAGTTATGCTATAGGAATTATACTACCCGAAGAGACACCAAGAAAAAAACAGTCTGGGGTACCAATAGCAAGAGATGCACAAAAGTTGAAATTTGATTCCAATCACTCCCCAAGTTTGAGTATTTCAATCCAATCCAATGATCAACCACGTTCCAAAAATCTAGCACCAGAATCACAACCAAAACTAAGAAAAATTATAACACGCTTGTAAGCTGGTTCGCCATCTCCAAAACTCAGAAATAACAGCTTCAATGGATCTCTTGAGCAAGAAAACACTCAACCTTATTTTCCTTTTGTCTTCTAAATCCTCACACTTGAAGAACACCTCTGGGAGAGACGAAGGAAGATTTAGTATAAGGGCCCCTCTCCAAGACCAAACAAGAACAATGAGAGAGGCAATTTTTGGCTCCAAGCTTTTGGTAGAATCCTAGACAAGAAGTCGTGGGGCTTGAGAGGGAAAAAGCCTTCAAATGATGTGAGCTGTAGCTGAATAATCCATATTAGGGTTTAGGACAACATTAAGGAAGATTAAATACTTCCTTAAAGGTTGACACTTGACCTAATGCAAAGTTACAATATTAACCTTATAATAAAAAATCAGCCATGAATGCTCGGCTAACATGCTTGATGAGCACTCCAAAAAGGTCAATGTTCTAACAACCTTAAATCTATCCAAAATTTATCCAATTTCTAGTAATCCATCAAAACATAAACTCATTAAACATATCAAACCATTTAAAACACATATCTTCAACTAGGGAACCTCCTTAAGCCTCGGCAACTTGGACACCAATGTGGTCTTAGGTATTTTGTGGTAGCTGAGGGGTTGCAAGGTTGTTCCAAGTGAGCGTGTGTTTTGGCATCTCCTTATCTTCTTGCATAGGTTCATTTTCAAGTCCTTCAGGCGTGATTGCCCTGCAAAATAATAGCTTGTTAGAAAAGCAATGATCTTTCTTAGTTCGGGTCTGAGTGATCGAGCCTTAGTGTGCATTAAGTTGAGTGAGTTCTCTTATTGGCATCCGTGACCCTACTCCTTGAAGGAAGGTTGTGTGAATTGGTGTCCAACCATCTATAGGCATTTCCATCAACAAGTCATCCAAAAGGGAGTTACAAGCCACACTACTTGCTATTTCTGACCACTTGAGTTATTTTCCACATATTTCCTAATCCTTGAAGGTTCTTTCCAAAATTCTTAAAGGAGTTCTTTCATTATTCATCCAAGAAGGTTTTGTTCAAATTTCAGCTCAAGAGCTTGTAAAATGTGGGAGTTATTGGCTTCCAAATGGGACTTTCCAAAATAAAGTTTAAGGAAATTTCAAGCCACCTGGTAGATCAGCTCTAGCATTGATGATCGACCGGCCCAGAAATCGCTTGATTCTGTAATTTTTATAGGCATTGTTGATCGACCGCCCGCTCAACTGTAAATTCCTAGACTATTAAAACTCTTCTATTCCGATCGATCTCTGCCTACCTATGATGAACTCGCCTGAAAGCTGCCACATTCGATTGATCTACCATTCAACCATTCTTCACACTTCTTCAACCGATTGCACCAAAACTTCAACAACATATTTCAGGTTATATTCTAATCCCCTTCCATTGGTGCATCATATATTAAATTTAACTTTTTCATCATTTACCCTCAAAGTTAATTCACCACGTTGCACATCAATTAGTGCATGCCCAGTAGATAAGAATGGTCTTCCAAGGATTAATGGCATTTCGTGATCTTCTTCCATATCCAAGACAACAAAATCAGCAGAGAATATGAACTTGTCTACTTTGATTAGCACATCTTATATGACACCGTGAGGGTAGGTTAATGACCTATCTGCTAATTGTAGTGTAATTAAGGTTGACTTGACTTCTCTTAGTCGAAGTTTCTTGAAGACAAATAAAGGCAATAAATTAATTGACGCTCCCTAATCGCATAAGGCTTTGTCGAATGATGAGTTTCAAATGGTGTATGGTATGGTTAAACTTCTAGCGTCTCTTAACTTTTGAGGAAGTTTTCTTTGCAAAAGGGCACTACATTCTTCAGTTAACTTGAAAGTCTTGAATTCTTCAAGTTTTATCTTCTTTGACATCACCTCCTTCATGAATTTGGCATAATTTGACATTGGTTCAAGTGCTTCAACAAAAGGGATGTTGATGTGAACTTTCTTTAAAATTGTAAGAAATTTTTGGAATTGATCATCAATTTTCTCCTTTTGAAATCTTTGCGGGAATTGAAGTGTAGATTGTAAAATTGAAGGGTTGTATGGGAATTGAATAGATTTAGATTTAGCAGCCTCCTTATTGGAGTCATCTTCCTTACTAGTCAAAATGTCTTCGTGATGGTCCTCTTTTCTCCTTGGCAATTGTAGTTCTTTTCCACTTTAGAGGGTTAATACATTACATTGCTCTCTTGGATTTTTCTTAGTGTTACTTAGAAATGCTACCTTATTTGGATTGTTGAAAGCACTAGCCAATTGTCTAATTTGGATTTCTAGAAACTTTATAGATGCGTTCATGTTGCCCAAGTGAGTCTCATAAGTGGCAAGTCACTCTTCATTTTTTGTGAATCTCGCTCTAGTTTCCACCACGAAGGTGCCCAATAGATATTGAAGAGATGATTTCTTTTCATTTGCTGGAGTATGAAAGTTCAGAGGATGATTTTATGGATTCAAGGTATTCATGTTATTTGCATAGTTGAAGTTCTCATGATTTCTCAGTTCAGTATGGTATTGGTTAGGCATATTATTATTTCTAAAATTGTTGTAGCCTTTATTATTCACATATTGAACCTCTTCTCTATTCTGTTTAGCTTCTATGTATGATCAACTGGGATTTGACGATGATTCACTGCTTGTTAATCTTCCTTTTGCTATTAGATTTGCAATGTGATGTGTTAATGACGACATTTGTGTGGTGAGGTTTGTAATGGGGTCAACCTCTAAGCATCTTGTTGTGTTTCTCATGTTGAATCTTTCATTTGTCCATTGACATGTGTTTGAGGCCATGTTTTTGAGGAAAGCATATCCATCTTCAATAGTTTTGCCCATGAGTGATCCTCCATTTGTGACATCGACAATTGTTCTAAGTTGTAAATTCAATCCATTATAGAATATTTGCATTTGCAGGTAATCCTAAAAATTGTGTTGTGGGCACCTCCAAAGCAAATCTTTAAATCTTCCCAACATTCGTATAAAGGTTCAAAATCAAGTTGTTTAAATTGCTAAATGTCATTCCTAATTTGGGCAGTTTTTGCAGGTGGGTAATATTTATCTAGGAATTTTTCTATCATTTCTTCCCACGTTATGATACTACCTAGTTGTAGACTTTGCAACCAAACTCTATCATTGTCTCTTAAGGAAAAACTGAATAGTTTTAATTTAATAGCGACACTAGAGACGTGATTCATTTTAACAATATCACTTATTTCATTAAACATGACTAAATGAATATTGGGATCTTCAATTGAAGATCCCCCAAATTGATTTTGTTGAACCATGTTAATCAAAATAGATTTTAATTGAAAACTATTTGCATGAATAGCAGCATAAGCAATACTAGACAAGTTATTAGTTATTACCAATTTAAAGTAGTCTTTGATCGCTCCCCTAGGAACGTCTTGATTTCTTTCTTGTCAAACCATATTTTTCCCCTCTTCAATTTTCGATCTCCTGATCTCGCGTAGTGTCTTTTCAATTTCTAGATCAAAGGGAACTAGTCACAATTCTTTGCCGCGACGCATATACTGCAAAACAAAAAGAAAATAAAAGTGAAGATCAAATAAAACTAAAAAAAATCCATATTAAAATCAAAATAAAATTTTCAAAAATATTAGCAAAAATTATAAACTAAAATATTCCCCGACAAAGGCACCAAAAACTTGTACGAAGAATTTTATGATAAAATATACAGTGTCAAGTTTCATACTATAGGATAAATAGGGTTGTCAAATCCATAGGGAATAAGTAATTTATTAATTTTATTAAGTACTACTATAATTAATTCTAATTTTATAAGGATAATTAAAATTTTGATATTTTTGGAAACTAAAATAAAATAAAAAAACACTAACAAAAAGCATGTAATTCAGAAAAGATCTAGAAGATTGTTTTCACGAATATTTGTCATATTATTTATCAAATTCAATATTCCATAGTGGAACAATTATTGTAGTACTTGGATAATCCCTCTATCTTTCTATAAATATAATGTAAAGAATTTTCGTGGAATATGTGTTTAATTAATGAAGAAAAATTATCAGATTAATTAAGGTATAAAGTAATGTGAAGCAATGAAGGTTAAGTTTGGCATTTTTTTGGTCGACAAAGCGGTTGAGGACGCGGTCGAAAAGCTTGACTGAAATACATTACAAATTGTATGTTGGTTTTTCGGTCGAGTGATTGGTGAATTGAGCGGTCAAGAAGCTCAAATAGAAAACATTACAGAGGCAAAAATATGAGTGGCAGTCGATGGTGTGGTCGTGTTTGAGGTCGTGTGTCATCGATCGGAATGTCGGGTTTAGCATTGGAGCAGTTGACAGGGGGGCTGTCGACTGGGAATTACTGGTCGATTGATATATCAACTAGTCCTACAGAAAAAAAATGAAGAGCGGCTGATAGGTGATTCAACCGGGAATTAGCCGTCGATGCAAGCATCGATCAGCTACTCGACCACTCTTCATGAAAATGAGATGATGCGTGTTTTGGTTGACTATGCAATCAAGTTTACTCGACCGCGTGCTCGACTGCCCCCTCACAATTTTCGCCGTGGGTATTATGTGATTTTCCTGATGTTTTCCTTGATTCTTCTGAAGGGATAAAATTACTCACGTGGCATTCTCTGATAAAATTACTAGCTCCTCTGATGTTGGTAGTCCATCAACGAAGCTTCTTCGTTTTCTATAAAATAGAGAAGTCTAAAGCTGGAGAAGCAAAAAGCCAACTGGTTATTTTGATTTGTAGTGAGCGATAAAGAGAAAAGAGAAAGAGAGTGGGTGAAAGAGAGAGAGAGGTATAGAGAGCGTGAGGGAGTGACAGGAAAGGTCCTTCTTTGGATTGCATGGAGAGGAAGAGTGCACTACTGTTGGTTGGAAGCAGGCGTTCGGCAGTGGGGGAAAACTTCAAGTGAAGTAAGAAGTAATTGTGTATCATGGCCATTGGAGGCCTACACCACAAATAGTGTCTGAGTTATTGAATGAAAATGCTAAATTGTGAATGGTTAGACGTGCCTCTACATGGTTTTATTCTCTGCCATTTTATGAGCACTCTATTAATTGTGGTTCTTAATCTATTGCATGGAGAATATGGCTGGTGGTTCTTTCTTTGATAATAAATGATTTGTCTCGTGGTTCTTTACTTGATAATAAAAGACTTGTCTCGAGAAGTTGGTTATTCTGCGGTGGGGGTTTGGATCAATGTTACTCTCTACCTAATTAACTCTCTGTTATTTGTTGCTTAGCTCATTTCTCTATTATTAGTTGCTTAACTTGTTTCCCTGTTATTAGTTGCTCAACTTAATTCTATGTTATTAGTTGCTTAGTTTAATTCCATGTTATTAGTTGTTACCTTGTTAATTGTTGCTTTTATCCTGTTGCATTGAGAATGTGGGTAGTGGTTCCTTATTGGATTATGTTTGATGATATGCTTTGGAAAATGGTTACTCAATGGATGTAATGTGCTAGGATTCGTTATCATTATTATTAAATGAACCTTGTTAATAGAAGGAAAGACTGGAAAATAATAATTTAATTCCTGTTGCACTTGCTCTGTTGCTCGATGATACGAATCAATATAGTTTGTTAGTTAGCTATTTTGCGGCTGATAGACTCTGTATCCTGCTACTACCTGTTGCTCCCATGTTCTATATTAATATATTGTTAGGAATATTACTTCGCATTGACATGCATCATGGATCGAAACACTTAGGAATGTCATATCTGGGTTGGCATTCACATGCATTGCACGGGAGAGACCATACTAAATGAATGTAAAGGGGAACTGGTGGTTGGGGAGGTACTTCGGATCTAACAGGGAGACTCGAGATTAAACCCTTCTCTCGTCGAGATGCGAGAGCCTGTCTCTCGAGGATTAGATTTCGACCAGGAACTATTCTCCCTGTGGAAAATATCTCCAATGTACCAGTTTAATGTATGAGTTAATTATATAAAATTGTGAGTAAAGTCAGATTGAGTAGATTCCTTTCTATGCATTATACTACATCTTACTTCTTGCCGAGCGTTAGACTCACAATTTGCTTGTGGTGTAGGTGATGATCAGGATATGGGTTATATACCTGAAGAAGGAGCAGTTCACGATGAACACTTGGGTTACCCTGTGAATTTGACCTGACGGGTTATGGCTCACGGAATGTAAAACTGGTGTTTTTAAATAGTTATAAATGACAATAATTATTTTGTTAAGAAATGGACTTTTTGGATTAAAGTATAAATATGTTAAATGTTTTGTTAAACAATGGACTCTTATTTAAAACGTTAAAATCATATTTTGAAATTGTTACTAGTTTCTGTTTTATTTACTCTGATTTATTTTCCTCTTGTATGTTTTCATTAAATTAAAGAAAATTTTTTTTATTCGGTTAAGAAAAAGATAAGGTTTTAAAAACGCGAGTCGCTACAATTATTTATAAATCGAAAACCCTAATTTGTTAAACTCTCTCTCTCGAGTGTCGAGCTAACCTTAATTCCTGAAATCACAATTTCAATATCTCTATAAAAGTCATTCTTTACGTCCTTCAATAAAGTTTCATGGTTTTCTAATTGATTTCCTAAAACCCTAACACTCTCTCAAGTTATTAAACCTTTACGTTGTAATATTCAGATGATATTTAGAATTACCTCTCTTGAGTGTCAAATCCTAAATATAAAATCATTCAATAAGTGGCTAGCAAATTTAAACATGAAGAATGGAATATCACATATAAATAATTAACCCAACCAACAGAATATTTAATAAGAAAAATAATACTTCAAATAAACGATCCATCTCTTCTCTAGAAGGACAGAGTTAGACAAACATTATTGTGCTAAAAACACTGAAAATCATGATGAACACAAGGAAATAAAAAGGAAATAAGGAGTAGAAAATAATATCTGTCTCTAGATGTCACCGTAAAGGTGTAATACGTGTGTTGGTTTCCTCTTCCTACGTAAAAAATCCTCTCTGATCACTCCTTAAAACTCATCTTGAGGCTGTCGAATGTCCTCATTTTTGTTAGGTGATTATGTATTTATAGAGCCTCTATTAGGGTTTCAAAAATCCCTAAAAAAATCTTTCAAAACATGTGGGATTTTGCATTTTCAGTAAGTGAATCTAGTCTTGGGCTGCGGCTTGGAATTCTCAAGCCATGGCTCAAGGTCCTTTTTTGCACTTGGGTTGTAGCTTGAACTTCTCAAGTCATGGCATGGACTCATTTTTATGCACTTTGGCTAATTTTTTTGCTCTTGGGACACGATTTGAAGTTCTCATAAATTTTCTTCCTTTTATTTCTCGATTTAAACTTTCAAATTTTGCTATTTTCTATCTTCATTTCACCTATTTGATTATTGTTTCTGCGTCATAACTTAAAATAGATTAAAATTACCAAAAACTTGAGAATAAACATTAAACTTTGCTTATAATTATGATAATAAATGTAATATCCAAAAAATCTTTATATGTTCAATGTAAAGAATTGTGTGTTATATGTTTTAATAATTGATATATGTTTGAAGATAGGGACATATGAATTTGATATATTGAAAACTTTTATGTGGTGTATGTTTGGGAATTTTGTGTTATGGCATAAGGAGGAGTGAATATTCAAAGGGTTATAAGACCTTTTGAAGAAGGAACCGGTCGATCAAAAGGGGAGTTGAACGTCTGATTGTATAAAAAAATAATAATTTCGAAGCTCTGGGGTGAGGAACTGGTCGATCAATATTTTAGCTGTAACGACCTGGTTTTTAATTAACTTTGAAATCGTGTAAAATTTTTTTAAAAAATTCTTTTATAAAAATAGCGGAAATCTTTATTAAAACCTTCTAAGTTAAAATCAGAGTTCTTTTCTTAAAACCTGATCGTTAAAAATCTTTTACTTAAACCTGTTTTCTTAATAGTTATAAACAATGGAAGACTATAATTTTGAAATCATTTTTCTCAAAAAGTAGCAGAAGCATAAACAATTCGTTTAATAAATAAACTATTTACATTAAATTTACAAAAATCTTTTCTCTTTATCCATTAACCTAGCTAGCCACAAGATCCACGCGTACAAACCTTCATCAAGTGCTCCTTAACTTGTTCTCCTATGCGTGTACCTACATCTCAAGACTTAACTAATGAGCCTAAGACTCAGTAAGTGATGTAAAATAAAACTGTATAATGCACATGTCATGCAGCTTTTAAAATCTATTTTTATTTTCTGTTTATTTTCTATCTTTCCTTTTCTTTTTCTTTTATCATTTTCTTGATCTTAACTTTACTTTACTATTCTGCCTTTGGTATTCAACTCAAACCTCAACCATTTGGGGACTAGTCCACACAAAGCCTCTAACTATGGAGACCACATCCACTAAGCATCTATTTATGTGTTTGAGTACAACAACAAAGCCTTAACTGTCTAACGTTGGAATGTAACTCAACAATTGGGAGACTAATCCACCCAAAGCCTCGAATCATGGGGACAACTTCCACCAAGCCTCTATTTATGAGTTACATCCCGAAGCCTCAACTGGTTACCATTGGAATGCAACTCAACCTTTGGGGGACTAATCCACCCAAATACTTTAACCATGAGTTACATGTCAAAGCCTCAACATATCCATTATCCTTTCTTTACTTAAAATTTTACCATTATCATTTAATATTCTTTTCCGTTCTCTTTTCAAAACCATGCATGAAAACCCATTTTCATATCGTTTTGAAAACCATGATGCATGATGCTTATGAATGCATACAATTTCTAACATATAATTAAGGAACCTAATAAAACACCCAACATACAATTCACAGATCATGTGTCATAAAACGGTAGACATGCTATTTAAAATGGTAGGCATGCTTATAAAACAATAGATGTGCTTATAAAACTGTAGATATACTATTAAAACTATAGACATGCTCGTAAAGCAGTAGGGCCCCAAAGACCAAAGCACATGCAGTATCACTTACCTGTGGTCCGTAACGCGTTTAGCACTTTATTATTCTCCCGTTAATACCTTCAAAATAATTAACATTTATTCATCAATGTTTACCAATTATGAACCCCAACTTGATACTGTTAGTACTCGTTAATTATTCAATACTTCAATTATCACTTTATTATTTCACATTTTTCATTCATCGACCAATTTAACCAATAGAGCTGTAACTATTGTTCCAAAGGGTGAACAAAACTAATAGGACATATTTCAAATTCTAATTGACAGAGATTCCAACTATATTCCGAATCATAGACAGTAAGCATCCCTAACAATAATAAATCATCCAGAATAATTGGCCTATGAACCTAAATAGCAACATCATTAACTCATTATAGATCATACTAATTTCCATTTCTGCAATAAGTACTAGAATTCATCCACTTTCTCGCAGAATACTTTCTCCAAAATTATCTCGGCAAAATCTAATCCAAGAACAAAACCACTTTACAAAATATATATGTCATTAACAGAATGCCCAACAGGTTATGAACCAAACAAATTGCAGAGAAATCAAAATAAACAACAATCCCATCATCATCAACAGAGAATAATCCATATTTTAATGTCCAGTTAACAATATACAAAATACTGATCTAGTCACAGACCAACCAACAACAACTTAGCATCCAACAAATCCTCACAATTGTCACTTGACAGAACATCAAGTCCAAGGATACAGAAAGCATTCATTCAATAATTCATCAACCAATTCCATCAACAGATTACCACTTCATCACAACATATCACCATTTCAACAAAATTGTCCAATCAATAGGGACCAACAACAAGGAAGGAACTTTACTTGATGAACACCGAAGGAAGAAGCTACTCCATCCTTCAAAAGCACAAAACCAGCAGACCCGAAGCACCAACAAGCTCTAGACCCTCCTTCGACTCTTCCTCTTCACCCGTTTCACTCTCTATCTCTCAACTCTCCTCACTGTCAATTTCCTTTCTTTATAATATGCCATTGATTTATAGACAGAAGGAGACCTCCAGTGACGCAAGGTTGGTGGATAAATCACCGACTTCAAGGAGGGTGGTCCATTGCTCAATCTCCACGTGCAAAGTCCCTTACCCTTTTCTAAAGAATCACGTTGAATTGTCGAAGAGGAGTATCATGAAATGTTGAGTCAGCCATAACACAATTCATGGACCAGGTTCACACAGAACCTGGTCACAAATAGGCAGTAGTCCACCGACTGTAGCTCAACCGTAGTCCGACCAAAAATCCTCTACCTTCGCCAATTTGCCCCTGCCAGATGCCGAATCATCCACAACCAAAAACCAGGAAGATGAACACACAAATAACTTACCTCAACCCAAAATTGGAAATCGCAGCCAGCGAGAGTTCCAATTCACGATTCATTGGGTCCGAACAAACCCGTGGCCTAGCCATCCCGTGGTTCATTGTCCCCGCGTCGCCATCACCAGCACGCACATCAGACAGAGTTGCATCGCTGTGAGGAAGCTATCTCGAACCTCTACCGCCGTCACATCTCCCTCGTTGACCTCTATTCTCCCTCAGCGCTTTCTCTTCTCCCTCAATTCTTCAGCTGCAGGTTTTCTCAAATCCCCCCCTTTTGATTTCTCTTCAGCCAAGACCAAATCGAACTAGCGGTTCACTCTGAATCTATTTAGCCATCTCCATTATTTTTCTGTCAAATTTCCTTTTATTTTTCCTTTTTAATTTCTTCACTCCACTTTCTTAAATTAAATTCCCCTTTTCTCCTACTCTTCAGAAAACCAACCACAATTATTTCCTCTTTTTTACCTCAAACTAGAACGGTTCACGATGAACCGGTTCAATCCCTTATTTTATTTAATCTCCATTTTTTGGTCGATATTCTCAACCATAACCTCGACCGCTATGTGACCAAAAATCCAATTACATTCTGTAACGTATTTTCAATTGAACCACACGACTGTGTCCATGATCGCGCTTCGACTGCAAAATGACCAAATTTGACTGATTCAAAACGTATTATTTTTCGATCTCGCATCTCGTCCGCGCCCCGATCGTAGAGTCGACCGAAACACCACAGCACCTATTTCTCTACTTAAATCTTGTTTTATTATTTTTATTTTATTTAAATTACCACTTTTATTTAATTACTTCTTAATAAATTTACCCCCAATAAATCTTAATTATCATCCCAAATAATTCTCTTAATTTATAATCTAACGAATACGTCTTTGGAAATATCTCGATGATTATCCAATTACTTTGAATATCCCCAATTACTTTCTATCCTTATTAAATTTTGTTATGAATAATTGGGGTATTACATTAGTTGTTGATCGACTTCAATACAATTTGAAAACACAAGGAATTTTGTGGTCGATAGGTGAACGACCAACATCTATACAAATTGTAAACTTTGAGATTTGCGGTTGATCATATGGAGAAAAGTGTTCGACCGGTTTATTGAAGAAAACACAAAGTTTGGCCACTAGATGGTTTTGTAGTCGATCGCCTGAAGAGGAGTGATCAACCGGAATGTCATAGGTCACCTAAAATTTTGATAGGATGTCACATTCCAATTGGAGGCCTTGAGGGGTGGAAACTCTAGGATTGATCCATACAGCACCACTTGCAGCTTGGTGCTAAAGAAAAGGAGGAGGGGGGGACTTGAGGATTTAAAGGAAGAAAACATGAATAGTTAAACAAGGAAAAAAAAAAGTTTCTCTCAAGAAAACCTCTCCTGAAGCTCTCCATCTTTTCTTCCTAGAAGTTAAGGTATGTTAAGTTGCTTCATGATTTGGTTAAGAAATTTTACTAGGATGTGGAAGTATAATAGGTAGATGAAGTTAAAATGGATAAAAGAGTGCAATCGGGTACGTTAGGTATTTGATAAGTGTTGATTGCCTTCCTGAAACCTAGGAGTTAAACCAATTTAGTATGTTATTAAAGACATTTTAAAGGAAGTGTAGGTTATGGAATTGATGAATTTGGTAAAGAAATGGGAAAGTTATGGAAGGACAAATTTAAGTAAAAATTGGATCAAAATCGATAATGTATGTGTGAACTATTATGTCTTTATCCTGAATTGTGATGGATATTTATTGGTTTTGAAGATATTAAGAAGAAATAATTCGTAGGGCTAAATTGTTTGAAGAATCTAAGGTAAGAGATATGCATATCTTTTACCTTTAGGGTCTACATCACAAGATATTAGGTGGTAATGTTATTTGTAATGTTGTTTGAAAATGTTGATTGATAATGTTGTTTGATAACATTGTTGATTTGTTACTTTGGTAATATTAATTGTTGTGATTCAATGATATACTGTTAAACGTATGTTAAGTTTTGAATGAAATGCTTACATTTCATGCATCATGATTAAGCATGATATGATATTTTTGGCATGCATATGCAATATAATGAAATGAAATGAATAAACTTAAATAAGCATTGAAGGTTGGGGAGATTAGCAACGGTTCTACTTGAGAGAACTACGTGATGATGTGTCTCATCCCTCGTCGAGATTAAGTTATGGTTCTCCCCAAGATGGAATGCTAGGATGTATCTTTTCTCATGGACTAATAATCTTCAACGTTCTAAACTGTTATGTGGCTATAAATGATAAGCAGAAAAGATAGGTTCTTTTCTAAAATGAACAACATGAGTATTGAGTCAGCATGAACATACATTAAGCATTTCATTCTATCTCTTACTGAGCGTTAGGGTCATACTTTAATCTTATGATGTAGGTGATGATTTTGATCCAAATGAAGTAAATATTGGGTGATGGAAAAAGGATTGCAATTGAAGGAGCATGGCCATGATGAGCGCTTTTATAGGCCGGCGTATTTTGATCCATGGGCTATGACTCACTAAAATTTGGTTGTAATGTAAATTATGCGAAGTGTGTTAAAGATGCTTTAATGGTTTTAATGTGAAAAAAAATGTATCTTTTGAATTGTGATTTGCTTCCGCTATTGCCTTTATTTCCCTTCACACATTTTAAGAAAAAAAAATAATGATGAATAATGAATGAAAGGCTAAATGAAAAAAAAAAAGTCGTGACAATAACTCTAATTTTCATAGAGTTATCATTCCATCATGTGCAAGCCTCCTTGTTCGTGCTTCCATGCTTTGCAATCCATCCTCCATTCTTTGCATGTGAACCTCTATTCTTTGCAGTCGGTCCTCCACTCTTTTCTGGTGCTCCTCCGCTCGATCCTCTATTCTTTGCAATTGGTCTAACACTATTTGACGGCACTCCCTTGATTAGTGCTCCATCCTATGCCGTTGGCTTTCCAACCAGCCGAAGATCATGTTGACTTCCATCTCCTCAGCCATTGATTTAAAGTGAGATGATTGAAGAGGGGGCGTAGACATAGGCCGTAGAGTACCATCCTCCATGGGCTGTGGAGGTGATGATGAAGGTTGTCCCACCAAGGTGGATGGAGGTTGTCCAGCCGAGGTGGATGGAGGCTGTCTGGTTGAAAGGGTTTGAGGCTGGGCAATCTTGGATCGAGTCTTTGATGTGGACTTGGATTGAGATGTGCATACGCATTCCCCTCTAACTCTACTGATCCCTATATGACCCACTTTTAATTTATTCTAGATGTCATTAGGCTTCTTTTGGATTCTCAGCTCCTTATCTAAGACTAGTACCCCATTTTTCTTAGCAATGTTCTAAATGAGCCAATTATATGACAAACTCTTGGCTAGGTTGTTGAGGTCATCGTCCATGTGAATCAAAATCATATATCTAATGTCCATCCTCTTTCGATTGAACATTTTCTCCATCATATAGAGATCCATGCAGCTAACATGGTCTCAATGCCCATCCTAAGATTGAATAGTGTGTGTCATGATGTTATGGATCACTTGAGCTCTAGCATTCAAGTCCTTGGACTTTGGCTTCTTGAACGCTTCAATTTTGGGATTTTTGTGCAACTTTCAAAGCATTACCAAACCTTCTCCTTGTCTAATGAAATATGGATTCCATGATACGTGTTAATATTGCTCGCTTGGTTTCTCCGTCTAACATCCAAGCAGCATGTTAATATCATCGAGAGTCAACCTCAACTTTTGTCCAAACTTGTAAGTTTAGACCTCTAATAGTTGGGTGGATAGTTCCAAATTGGCATAAAAAAATTTTACAATTTGCTCATAGTAACTTCAACCCAATCTACTCAAACCCGCTAATCCAACTCTTTCAACTATGTCTTCTATTCCCATATCAGACAATGAATTGAAATATACTCTTCTAGATACAATAATTGAACTGTTTAATATCATCTTCTTACTTATCATTCGTTGACTTAGTCTGGAAGACCAGTGAGTAGAAAAAATCTGATGTTGGTTGGGAATGGATTAAATGAGATACTGATCATTCTTGAGTATGCCATTGAGGTTATGCTTCAACTTTGAGATGCACTTCACCCTCGAGTTGTGCTTTGTGCTGAAATTAAGCGTGAACAAACTCAGTTGCAGTTCAACTACGGGCATGAGCTAATTGTGATTCACGTTATGGTTAAAACTTAGAGAGAGCAGATGTACGCTTGAGAGTCAATTTTGAAAGCTTGGTAGAATCCATTGGATTGGATGATCAGAGTTCACTGAGGAAATCACTCTGACTACTGTGATCTATCAAGAGCGGAATATGAAGTTATTTACTAAGGTAAAGGAAGGAAAGTATCCATCAATGACTTACCTTTTGTAGCAGAATTCAAGTATCTACTACGAAAATATTCTTTCCACAATGGAAATGTGTCTTCCGCTGTGGAAAGCAAGTCTTCGGATTAGGAATTTTAAGTTCCACAGTAGAATGCACGTTTTTGTTATGGAAAGGGTATTTGCCGCAGTAGATACTTGTTTTTTATTGCAAAAAAGTAAGTCATTAACTAAAACTACTTCATGTACAGGTATGCTGTAAAAAAAGGACCTACTTGTCGTGGAAAAAATTGAAATTTTTAATTAAAAATGTGAAAACAATGTTTGCTCCATTTATTTTCCATAGTTCAATATTTTATTTGTTAGCAAAAATTGTTGTGTTTGTCTTGTCATTGATCTAATAGTTTAGTGGTTTGTTTTTTAATTTCTCAATTTAATTTTTTTTACGATTAAAGATTGAAGTGTTATCGTTCGACACCCTCCCATTAAAGAGGGGTTAATTCACACAACATGTGTGTCAACATTTGAGAGGGAGAAAAATTATAGACAAATAGGAGAATGCCCAAGATCTAATATGCAACAAAGAATGCTATATCGACGAAGAAGGAAGAAGGCCTAGTCTACAAGAAAGTGGATGATAGCGACAAAGGAGGGAGACAAAGACCAAACAGCCTTAGAAGACGAATATGGGAAACGCAATCTAATCTCAATGACAAATCGGTGAGCTGTAATCTCCTTTCGACAACGCAGATGAAGACCGGAGGATGACCATATTTTCCTACATCTACTTTGTAGGTGGGGGAGAAACTCTTGCGAGATTATTGTGTTTTTGTATCTACATAAAAAAATTTAAATTTACTAGGATTTGTATATTGATTCTCGTATTACTCATTTTCTCTTCATTGTTTGACTTTGGACAAATGTAGGTTGCTTATAAGTCACTGGGTAAAACAAATCATTTTTTTCTTATAAATTTATTTTTTATTTTGTTACTGTGAATCATCAAATTAAATTGATAGACTAGTATTATTAGTGAATCATGAAATCAGATTATTGATATTATTAATTGGTTCTGAAATGTAAAAATATTCTAGTTTGGTTTTGTGGATATCTATGAAAGAAGACTAATACTTGCACTATTTGCATTTTAACATTCAGTTAATCGAAACTGAAAAATTTTTATTTATTCCTTTATTTTTTTGTAATCTCCTAAGGAGATTTGTAGGATTCAACATAACGTGTTTATCGCAGTAGGTTTATAGTAAAAAGAGAGGATGAAATTTTCATGCATGTGATGACACTAATATGGAATCTCCTTTAGACCTTTGTTTTTGACCATTTTTATTGAATCTTGATATTGTAGGTATGAGTAAAAACAAATTTTTCAATAAAATACAATTATGAAGGGACTTTTGTGAGACAACAAAAATTACATTATGTGGGTGGACAACAAAAAATCATTGATAACTGTGATGTTGATCAGATATCAATACTTTAGATTTAAGATATGTTAGGACAAATAAGTGTTATTGAGTAGAAGACGTTTTAATATTGCGACCCACGTTTTGGACAAAACAAGTGGTTGAAGGGGTTTAGCTCAAATGCAAATGTTCTTGTGATGGTTCGTAGCTTGAATAACAAAAGGTATGTAAAAGTTTACTTAGAGCCAAAAGATGAAAATAGATGTACGATGAATTTTCATAATATAAATATTGCAAGTGTACAGTGTCAAGTTTTATAGTATAATGATAAAGAGGATTGTCGAATCAATAAGAAATATGTAATTTATTAATTTTAGTAAGTACTACTCTAATTATTTCTAAATTTATTTGGGTAATTAAAATTTTAATTTTTTGAAAACTAAAATAAAACAAATCACTAATGGAAAACCTTTAATTGAGAAAAGATACAGAGAATTGATTTTATGAATATTTTTCATATTATTTATCAGATCGAATATTCTTTAGTTAAATAATTATTTATCAGATCGAAAACCCTATTTATTAAACTCTTTTCTCTAAAATGTCAAGCTAACATGAATTACTAAAATCACAATTTCAATATCTTTGCAAAAATCATTCTTTTAGTCATACAATGAAGTTTAATTTTTTCTATTTGATTTTGCAAAACCCTAACACTCTCTTGAGCTGGTAAATCTTTACATTGTAACATTCATATTGTATTTAGAAATACCTCTTTCGAATGTCAAACCCTAAATATAGAATCATTCAATAAGTAGCTAGCAAATTGAAAGCATAAAGATCAAAATATCACAAATAAATAATCAACTCAACCAATAGAATAATTAATCAATCAAAATAATAAACTAAATAAACAATTCATCTCTCCTCTAGATGGAGATAGGTAGTTCAACATAGTAAAAATAAAAGCATCAATAAAAAGCATGTTGAACATCATAAAATCAAAGAGGAACAAGGAGTAGAAGAGAATATCTGTCTGCAGATGTCACTGTAATGGTGTAACCAGTGTGTTGATGTAACGACCTGACTTTTCGTAACCCTTTAAAAATATGTGGATAACTTTTGTCAGACGACTGAAGTCTCTTTTAAAAGTAATATTAGAGTGCCTTAAGTCTAACGTCAACAACCTTTTTCGTTAAAACATGTGGAAGCAGTTATAATATTAAAACATAGCGGAAGCGTAAATCTTTTAAGAAAGGAAATTAAACAGTTTAATACTGCATTTTTGAGAATTCAAAACTAAACCGTTAAACAAAATTTAATTACAACCGTTCTCTCTTTGACTCTTTTCAACCTGGCCAACCACTAGTCTCGCGCGTACAAATCCTTCATCCCTGCTTTTTGATCTATTAGTCGTGTCCTTATATGAGTACCTACACCTACACCACAAGTAAATTGTAAGCCAAAAGGCTTATTAAGGAAAAGGGGTTTCTGCAATATGGTATGCCTCTCTTTAGTCCTCTTTGAAATGGGGGCCACCCAAACCAATCCTTTTATTATGTCATTCGTTCGTTACTCGTACATCGAGCTGGAGATTGGAAGGTTCTTATGTAATACCCCGTATTTTCCTAATTTCTAAGAAATTGTAATTTAATTTTTTTAAGTCGAAAAATGATGTTTATTGAGGTTAATTACGTCAATTATGTGTTGTGTGATGATTGGTTATGAATTAGAGTAATTTTGGGTTGCATTTGTTAAGGAAATTAGTGGGATTTAGGGTTGAGGATGCGGAGGATGACATTCTGGCGGCCTCATTGTCAACTGTACTTTTGCGGACACAGCGGATGCCAAAGTGCAACGTCCAATTTGAATCTGTAAGATTCTGGAGTGTCGCGGACGACACATGCGGACGGTGTGGACGCAGAAGTGCAGCGTCCGATTTGAATCTGTAAGATTCTAGAGTGTCACGGACGACATATGCGGACGGTGGGGATGCTGAAGTGCAGCATCCGATTTGAATCAGTAATGTTTTGATATGTAGCGGACGACATATGCGGATGGGGCGGACACTAAATGGTAGCGTCCGATATGAATCTGTCTTCAATTCTGGTGCAATGCGAACGGTGCAGACGTAGGTGCGGACGGTGAATGGAGTCTGCAATCTCTGATTTTTGTCTAAGAATGCTGTATTGCGGACGATGAGGACGCAAAGGATCCATCCTCAGGCCTCCGGAAGTACACAGATTCGCGAGGAATCTGTTTTTAAACTGTCTCTCTCCACTTTTTCCCCCCATTTTTCTCTCCACTTCCCCCCATTTTCACGACAGCCATCCCCCACCCCATGCTAAACCGACCCTCTCCAGCTAGTATAAAGGCTTACTAATGTCCATGGTGTATCAGGTGATGGTTGAAGGTGTGGGTTTTATGTTTTGTACATTAAAATTGAGTATTGTGAGTGTGTGTTGGAAATTTGTTGGAGCAATTCACACCTCTGATTTTCCCAAAACAAATAAGGTAAGGAATTGTGCGTTGGCATTCCAAAAGCCCTACCCACAAGTAAATTGTATGTTTTGTTGAATGGAAGATTTTGATTACTCATTTATTGAATGTTACATAGATCATAGAGTTGTGTTAGTCTTTATGTTCGTTTATTGCGAGCTTTATATGTGATTATTCTTGATTTATTAATATGAGTTTCTTGTGCTTTTATTGCATGTAACTCCGTTTGTAGTTTGGGACTGGTTAGGATAGTTTGATAAAATCGTTATATAATTGTAGTAATCTCATTAGTTTTCTTGCCAAGTAGTTTTATCGAGCATGCTATAGTTGTTCCTTGTGATTCTTGCTTTCACGTTTATAGTTTCAAGAAGTTGTGAAAAGCATGTAATAATGTCGTATGTCTTGCACGTATTCTATTTCATTTCTCTGTTTTATCTCTTATTATCATTTTGTAATTTGTTTAACTAATTAGGATGCACGTATGCTAGATTAACTTGACAAGTAAACTTTAATGTGAGCTAAGTTGTAACTAGAAATCTGAACCATGAGATGAAGTTATTATTTTCATAGGTTATTGTGTATATGATGTTATCTCTTCACTTGTAAAAGGTTAGTTTCTACTAATTAAAGAAGCATGCAAAACGTTTAGTTGTAGAACGATTCGTACGTATGTTAGATTAACTTGCTGTTATGTTTCCATCGTTACATTTAGTCAAATTCAATGCATCTAGGTTAGTCATTGTCTCCAATACATGAAGACTATAAGTTCGTTTATCTTGCTATAACATGGTTTGTAATTTACAGACAATTTTTCAAGCATGTACACACGTTTTAATCTGTTGTTATGCTTTGTATTCACTGTTAAATTACATAGCATGCATGTCACGGTAACTCGTTAATAAACTTGTATCTTATTGTTGGTATTATAATACGTAAACAGGTCTTATTCCTTGTTTTTATTAATACTCTAGCTTCTCTTCAAAGAATGATAATTGTTCTAAGATATGATTAATTCCGTGTTGTAGAGGAGACTTCTATCGATATGTGAAATGCTTAGTGTTTTGGATGTACTAGTTGAACTGTTGCTCTCCATCGTTATCTTCCATAGGTTTCGATATTCGTTGTCATGATTGTTGCCATAGTTCATTCCTTGATAGATTGGATTGTAGTTCAAATCTTAATGATGACTTGTAGAGATTGTTTCTGTGATTGTTTGTATAGATTAATTCTGTGATATGTTGAATGTTACTTAGGTGGATTGATTGTTAGAGTCTAAGGGTTGTGAGTTCATGGTCTTAGAAACCCTTAGGAAATACCACAATTAGGTTGGTATTCATAATGTGAGTTAAAACAGTTAATAATGAATGTAAGGGAATTAGTGGTCGGGTAAATGGTTCGGATCTAAACGGTAGACTCAGTAAACCAATTTAAGATCTTCCCGTCCATGGGATTGATAAGTTTATCTACTATAAGGTGTTAGATGCCGAGTTTCCCCCCATTTGCCTATAGGGTGCCCTAATATCCCAACTCGATCCACGAGTTTATAAGATGTAACAGTGAGTAAAGAACGGTTGGGTGGATTCCTTTCCGACATAAGCAGTTAGAGCATTTGTTGTGCTTTGCTTGTTTTCCAATTTCTTACTAAGCCTTTTTAGGATTACAGTGTCTACTTGTGGTGTAGGTGATTTTAATGAGTTGATTAATCCAGGAACGGATGAGGAAGCGTTCCCCGTGGAGGAGGCGAGTTATCTGGCGAAGTAGACCTGTGAGGTCGTGGCTCTCCAAAGGAAAAAGAATTTAAGTTGTTTTCCTTTAAGTCTGATTTTAAAGACAAACGTTTTAATTAAGTTGTTTGAACGTTTCTTTCGGTTTGGAAAACTAATTTTTGCTTGAACTCTAATAAAGTTTTAATTTAGTGAATGCTTTTGATTATTTAATCTCTTCGATTTAAAAGAAAAATTTTATTCCGCTAAATTTTAAGTCAAGAAAAACAGTTTTAGATTGACGGGTCGTCACATCTTATGGGATGGAACTAACCTTTTACTTGCAACTAGGTCCCCGTTCCTGTCAACGTAGGGGGCTTCACCTAGCCACAAACTAGATCCACTACCCATCCGCCCCCCAACTCTCGTTTTCTTCTTTTCCCGTCAGGCGTATCCCGCCCTCGAAGTTTTTTCCTAGTGATAGGCGTTTCCCGCCCATCCTGAGCATCTTTCTTCTTTTCCCATCAGGTGTATCCCACCCTCGAGGCTTTTTCCCAGTAATAGGCATATGCTGCCTATCTTGAGCATCTTTCTTCTTTATTCCTTAAAATTTTTCCTCACTCATGCATGTGTGAGTACCACCACCAAAGTGGAACTCCCTACTAGATTTCTATTAGCATGATGCGTGAATGACATAACAACCACATAGTGCATACATGGAAAGTAAATGACAACAATCGAAAGGAATGAAAATCAATCGTTAAGGGTCATAATTTAAAACATATAAGGAGAACAACAGTATATTTGAATAATTATAAGTCAACTATAAAGGAAACATGTAATAGTGGGAATTAAAACATGTCATCAAGCGGGGTTCACATTTCAATCGATATCCAACTATACAACGAATACAATAGCACCGTATAATAGCGAAATGGAGGTTAATCATTGTAACGACCCAGTTTTTCGTAAATCCGGTAAAATGCGTAAACTTTGAAATTTTCTTTTTAAAGAAAAACATATCAGAGTGCGTCTAACCGAATCGCTACTGACTCTTTCTTTAAACTCATTATGAAAAACCAATTGATAAAATGTGTGGAAGCGTTAAAAAATAAGTCCTTGTAAAACATGGCAGAAGCGTAAATGAATCGTTTAAAGAAGAAACTAAACAATGAAGTACAAAATAATAAAACTTAATGTGATTACAACCATTTCTCAATTTACTCTTAGCCTGGCCAGCCCCAATCTCACCCGTGCAAATTCTTCACCTCTGCTTTATTATTTGTTCGTCGTTCTCATATATGAGCCTCTTATTATCTGTTCGTCGTTTGTATCTACACCACAAGTAATATGTGAGCCTAATGGCCTAGTAAGAAAAAGGGTTCTATGCAAACATGAATGCCACTCTTTAGTCCTTGTTGGAATGGGGCCACCCAAACCAATCCTTTCAGTAAGCCATTTACCATTTTATTACTTTACTTTGAGTCATTCGTTCGTTACTCATACTTTGAGCTGGATATTGGAGGACCCATATGGAATGGTATAGTCTTGGTCGGCTTCTAACCTCTTGTGTGCAGCTGGTCCCTTTCTCGACAAGAGAAAGGGGCATAGTCCAGTGCCAGGCTAGATCCGAACTACCCATTAGCCCCCAACTCCCTTATCTTTTTCTTAACATTTTACGTCACTTGTGCATGCTTGAGTACCACCACCAAGGTGGCACTCCCTATGGTTTCTATTAACGTGATGCATGATCATACTTTCTCAACCTAACATGATGCATGATGCTTCACAATATAACCTTCATAGAAATTGAAGTGCACATTTAAATAAAGTAACAGTAGTTGAAAATGCATATAAAAGAATAGCAGTAATTGAACGTGCACACAAGGATAAATAATAACAATGGAACACCCGAATGAAGTACAGCATGTAAAGGAAGCAATTATGGAACTAATTAAACAATGGGGAACATACTTGGATATGTAAATCACAATAATAAAGGAATATAAAGGACTAACCAGCGAAATGCATATGAAAGCAAAGCAAAATTTAGTTAACATGCTCAAGAAGGATTATAATTATCATCTAGTTAATTATTCTAATTAATTTACATGCTCAAGGGAGAATTACACTGATTATCCTAGATAATTTAAGCAAGCTTTTGTTTTAGTTAGTTTCTTAAACGTGCTAATTAAACATGGCATGACTTAGTAAGTTAACATGCTGGTTTTTTACTAATTTAACATGCTCAAACAAAATAATAGTTTAAGGAATTAAACATGCTTAACTAGTTGATTATAAATACTTAGAATTGAACACACTCGAGTTAAATAACATGCTTAAGTTAATTGATTACTCTAGTTAAGTTAACATGCTCTCCAATTAATCTCATTTAGTTAATTAACCTAGTTAATTAACATGCTCAAATCTAGTTTATTAAACATGCAAGGGTTCTATTTGGTTAGCAATTAATCATGCTCAAGGTGATAGTTAGTTGTTCTAGGTCAATTTACATGCTCGGGTTACCACATACCTAGTTATCATTAACTAGCTAGTTATCGTAAATTAGTTAAATAGACATGACATTAGTTAGCTAACATGCTACTAATTAAACACGCGAATCAACATGCTAATTACATGCTACGATTTATTAGTTAATTTACATGTTCAAGGAGTAATTATCATTAACTAGTTAATTAGACATTAGTTCACATAATTAGATTAATCCAATTGTTTACATGCTGAGATTAACTATATGGGTTCACATGCGTAGATAATTAAAGTGATCAATTGAATTACGTTAGATCGACGGACATGCTCAATAGGGAAAAAGGACTTCGATTAATCATATAGACATTCAAACACTAGAACTAGCAAAGACACTATTAATTAACTAGAACGACAAGAACAATACATGCATTGGTCAATGGGAATGACAAGAACAATATATGTAGATATATTGATAAAAGAATAACAACCTATAATATATGCATAGATTTAAATAGAACAGTGAGTACAAGTAAGGAACATAATCATCCTAAAAGGCATGTTTCTTAGCTCGCTCATGCTTCAACTCAACATTTTAACTCATCTACATCCTTAACTCTCTCATCCAAGCAGAAATCATTCATCCAGGAATTATCAAAATAAAGCATGTATTGTAGGAAATGGAAGCACACCCAATTAACAACGAATATCAATCACAGAACAATGAATAATAGCAGTGCAATATATCAATCCAGGATCAATAAACTAATGACAAATAAGGGAATTCGCAGGAACTAAACAAAACAGACAACAAGCATAAATGCATGCTCTCTACTTGCGGTGTAGGGTCTCCAAATGGCCAAGACACACCCAATTCCTTACCTCAATTCTTTATTGTGCGCTAGAACTTAATTGCTGTCCCTTTTGCTCTTTTCGATACCTTCCCAATTAAAGTATTTACCATCAATGATTACGACCCATAACTTGAATAATAATAATTCTAAGAACTTCTTTGACACCTACCTACACGGAACCTAACCTATCACGACTTAACCATCATTAGCTAATACAATCCAAGGAAATACAACAGAGAACATTACGCACTGATGGTTAAGAGTATGCTTCAATATAATTTCCCCTAACATCAACATTTTAACAATTGCCTACGGTCAACAATTTATCTAACCACAGCACTAACAAGCTTCGCTTTTTCCATCACAGAGCAGTTCATATGGAAAATCAGTCATCCAATAAATGATCCAAAAGATTAATTTGAATATTAGCTAACAACTTCCTACGTCCAGAAATCCCACACAATAGAGGAGCAACATTTCAAGATTAAGCAAACTCCCAAAACAATACTCAATAACAACACTAGACTTAAACAGAAACCAATAACTAACCATCTGAGAAGAAAGCAGACTCTTCACCAACATATTTTCCACCACCAATAGACAACAGAGCATATTCAAACAAAACCCAAGGTGCAGAACCCAACATATCCAGTAGTGCATAACATCAATATTCTCTACGATATATCCTTCACAAAGTCCATAAAGACAAAGGACGAACTCCCTTACCAGCAGACACCCGAGAGGCCACACCCAAGCTTTGTCATCCAGCAGCTACCCCTCTGTTCCTCTCCTTCCTCTTCTTTCCTCCTCGGCATTCACCACAGAGAACAATCATCCAGTTAATAGAGAGTAAACATCCATAAATAAAGTTCACCATAAAGTGGAGGATCTCACTTACCCAAGGCAACCGAGAGCAAGCCTTCAGCTCTCCATCCATCTACTCTGTCTCACCCAACCTTCTTCTCCAGAGAGCCTTTTTCCTTCCGTTGCAGCTCACCCATGCACTCTACCTCTACCCTACATATCAACCCATCAGAGGCCACTCCGGACAATCTCTGACATTATTCCCTGACTCTTTCAGCTTTCCAGAGGCTGTCCACCTTGAGGGGTGCGAGTTGTCTGCCCAGCAGACAACGACTCGCCCAACGTGGTCAAACCAAACCCGGCCATACCTGGGTCGGAGCTATTCCCCATCCCCTGCAAATCGAAGCCACTGCCGCTGCCAATGCATCCCCTGAAATGTGCCTCAAGTCAACACCCGATCAACAACAATGCAAAGGAGGGGAAGACTCGACGAAACACACCTTAATTCGTCTTCGAAACTCGCCATGGCCGAAGCTCCGATTCGTCCATCCCGCGTAGCCCTAGATGCACCCACGTCGCCGGTGGAGCCCGCGTCGCCGTCTACCCGAGCCTTCGTCTGCTCGCCGTCGCTCTCCCTCGCTTCGTCTCCCTCATTCTCTCTCAGGCTTCTCTCTCTTCCTCTCGTTCTTCTTTCTGTTTTTTGAAAAGGCCGAAGGCCATTTTAACTTCATCCAGACCGATTCACGTCACCCCTTCCCACAATTTCTTTTTCTTTTATTATAAATCCCATTTTAAATCCTAATTAATTAACATTAAAAATATATATTTAAGTGTTAAATATTCGTACAACATATTAACCGACCCAAATTGTAACTCTCAACTTATTCCAAATGTCGTTAAAGGATTATTACGGGTCCGATTGAAATTTCTTAATTCCATTTCTCAAATAGATTTATATCGATTAAACCCCCAATAAATTCTCTTAAATTATAACTTAACAGTTACGTCCTTGGTAATACCCCGATAAATACCCGATAAATCCAAATACCCCTAATTAATTTCTAGTTATTCTTAATAAATCTTGATATAAAAATTCGGGGTATTACAATCATACTCTTAACATCCGAATGAAACGAACCACAGAACATGCTTTCATTGAGCAAATAAAGACATAAACGTAACACAACGAAATAGAATTACAGGTCATGCTTTTCAATGGCGAATAAACCAGAAATGTACTATGAACGAAATAGAATTTACAGATTATGCTTCTCAAAAATGAACAAAACAGAAATATACAGTAATGAAACGTGTTAACATGTTGAACTCTTTGACATAACGTAACAACATAAATCAGTGAGTTATTAATGGCATATACATTAGATTAGGAGCTAACATACATACTTTTATATCTTGGCAGCGAACATGAACTATGACAGTAAAATAAACGAATCGTACATGCTTTACAGTTTCACAGTGCATACCAATATGCCAATGAAATGGAGCATACAAACGTGCTTTGAACTTCGACAGCGAATATTAAATACAACAGCGAACTAAAAGAAATGAACATGTTTTGATACAGAAAAATAAATAATGAACATAACAGCTTTTAGACAACAACCAGAACCACAGCGAAGGTGTTAGCGTGCTTTTAAACAATAACATATCAGCGAGAGTGTTACAATGAACATCCTTACAAGGGGTAAATGGCGAACAATATAGGGCAACGTATGTTCTAGAACAATTCTACATATTAGAATAATTTGGTAGGACAATATCATCTAAGAAAATTTATTAAAGTGCAAGACACTATCAACTCAGGGGGACTACAAACATGCATTGATGAAAATGAGTCCAGCGAACCATTATTTCTATTAGCAATCATTATAAGATCCTTGGTTCCCCTTTTACTCTACCAAGCTTAACATCAAACAAGGCTTAACAACACAACCAAGCCTAACACCCAGTAAAATCAACTTTAAGCAAATTAAAATGTAACGACAGAGCATTAAGCAGATTGAAAATATACAATAGAGCAAGCATCCAAGGGAAAATATAGGAGTTCAAGGTATCTAAGGAATCCATAGAGATTTAACTACAAAAAATCACACGCACAGACACTTTCCTTGGGTGTGTGGCCTCCACAGGCCAAAGACCACCCAAATCCTTACCTAACTGAAGAAGTCTTCTCACGGACAGCTGAACCCCCTGGGTTTCCACACTCCCCGCAGAAATTCCTCTAGAAACAAATACACCCCACCAGAAGGAAAACGCAAGGGAGGAACTGAAGCTTGGCTGAAGATAAACTTGAGGTGCTCGCCCCCTAGAGACATATCATACGTCTAGCAGGGAGGGAGTAGGGAGACAGCTCCTACTGGTCAGTCCTGGAGGCATATTCGTGTCGGAGGATCATGTTTTTTATCTGATTTTAAATTGATCTTTGATGCAGGTCTGCGATCTTCCGGACGAGTACGGACGTGTTGGTCTCATCTGCATTCGTCTGCATGTGTAAAATCCCCAAGTCAAATTTGTGTTTTATGGACGAGAAATAGAGTCCTCACCTCGTCCGTACCATCTAAATGTCATTTTTGGATGGGGTAGCGTTCGCATGATGCATTTGCATCCATCGGAAAGTGTCCAGGAATTGGACAGATTCAAATCGGACGCACTCCGTCCTCGTCCTCATTCATCCCCGTGCATCCGCGGATGTCCAAGAATTGGATAGACTCAATGCGGATGCACTCCGTCCTCGTCCACATCATCTGCATTTTGCTCGCAAAGAGGTAGGGTTGACTCAGGACACGAGGATCCGTCCTGGATTCGTCCCCAAGTAAAATCCGATGGTGCGGATGCCAAACCTCGTCCCCATGGCGTCCGCATACGCCATATTTCCATTTTCTTCACATTTTTCTACTAAAGTTTTATCCATAATATTTCCCCCAAAAATACATGTCATAATTTAACAAGTATAAATATGCAATGTAACACATAAATTTTTCTCCCACATTGATTACATCGGGTATGGGAGGAAATTAGTATCGGGGTATTACAGTTGATCTCCAACGTCAAAAATCTTCTTTTGACATTATAAAAACTTTATCTTAAGGTTGCCGAACTCACTTCTTTTTGTCAGGTTATTCTGTATTAATAGAGCTCCATTGAATCCTAGAAAAAATCTTTCAAAATCTACGCGATTTTGTAATTTCGGAAAGTGAATCCGATCTTGGGTCACAGCTCAGAATTTATGAGCCACGTCTGAGGCATTGATTCTATGCATGGGCTGCAGCTTAGGCATCTTGAGTCACAACTCAACCTTTGCTTGTGTGGCTGGGCTGCAACTTAGCATTCCTAAGCCATAGCGTAGAAGCTACTGCTTGACACCAATTTTTTTTCTTTTGTTTCTCGACTTAAACTTCCAAATTTCACTATTTTCATCTTTATTTTACTTATTTGATTATTTATATGCATCTTAACTTAAAATAGGTTAAAACTACCAAATAATTGAGAATAAGCATCAAACTTTACTTAAAATTATGATAATAACTCTAATTTTTATAAAGTTATCAATAGACATATAGATGGTGAGGGAAGCTGTGACAATGAACTTCTTGAATGTCATGCTGAGGGGAGGGGGTGGAGCTTAATGAGATTTCAGTAAATGAAGGTGTGAATTTAGAAATTGAGGTAAAATAAGTTTCTGCAAGTTTTAATGAATATTTCACTCGCTGAATGAGTCAAATGAAGATATGAGTGAAGAGACACATGAGAAGTCAAAAAATGTACATCTACCCCACTATGAGAAGATAGATGGATCAGCCAATCGAGTTAATACTATCAACAATAACAATCGGTTCATCCATATGAAGGAAGTTGAAAATACTTTAACCTTTTTGAAGCATTACGATTATGCTGAAAATAGCCACCCTCCTACATTACCAATAATGTGGGTCTTCAGAATAATGCTATTGAAATCAAAGAAAAATTTGTGATCCCATCTGCCATTGAGAAAGAAATTGAAGATGCCTAGGTTGCAAATCTGAGACCAAAGGTGGGATTCAAAGTTGAGCCAGCGGAGGTAAAAGAAAAGTGGGTAAACACCGACTTGTCACTCACCCAAATTTTTGGTCTGCCTTAAATGTTGCTCTATATGTTGTTTCGTCAACAACACCTAGGAAGATATCTACTAGTGTAGCAACTCATTTTTCATACACTCTAAAATGTATGGATTTGGAACACTTTTTCATTTCATAAAACATACCGTAGCAGAAAACTTTTCGTAAATAAAAACATTTGAGAAAAATGTAATAAATACCATGAATCAAATTTCTTTCTTCAAATCCTTGAAGCGTACATTTTACAAATACATTTCATAAGTTAAAAGCCATTTACATTTTCTTTCCTCGTTTAGCATACCCAGCCACAAGATCCACAACATATAAATCCTCCATTAGCTACTCTTTTTCTTTTTACCATGCATACCTATATCACAAGACATAATCTATAAGTCTAATGCTTAGTTAGAAATGAAATTCATCATGAATCGTGAAATACGCTTTACATAAAAAAATTTTATTTAGTTTCCTTTCTTTCCTTTTTCTGTTTATCATTGGAACTCAACTCATCGCCTCAATCATTAGGGGAAAAACCCACCAATGCCTCAAATCATGGGGACCACGTCCACCAAGCCTCTTTGAATGAGTTATGTAATACCCTAATTTCTCGTAACGGAATTAAGTAAGGATGATTGAGAAATTAATTGGGGGTAATTGGATTATTAAGATAATTATTAAAGATTTATTGGATAAAAATTATTAAAATTAGTTAAATGAGAATTTCGGTTAAGGATTTATTTGGGAATAAATTAAAGGGGGATTAATTAAATAAAAGAGTTTATTGAATAAAAGAGAAATTGAAGGTAAAAAGGGAATAAATTAGATAAAGAAAATAATGAGTTAAATTGAAATTAAAGTGAGTAAAGAAAATTAAAATAAAATGAAGTAATTGATTATTAGAGAAAGGGAACCGGTTCTATGAACCAAATTGTTGAACCGGTTCAATTCAATTGAAGACAAAAAAAAAAAGAGGGGGAGGGAATTGAAATGGCCCGCGACCATATTTTCAAAGGAAGAAGAGAGAGAGAGAGAGAGAGAGAGAGAGAGAAGGAGAGATGATTCGGGCAATCTTCTCCCGCAAAGATGAAGCACGGTCCAACAATTTGGACAACTTCGGTGTGACGCGTCCAGCTGAGCGAACGACGGCGTTGCACCCAACCTGTGTGTATAGAACGCGGACCTAGTGCAAAGAACATGGGAGTGAGGTACGGGTCTCTATGAAGGAGGGGTGACTCCCTCGGCCAGCGAAAACTGCGACCGAATGACAATCGAGCATGGACGACGGTAACAACTCCGGCCAAGAAGATTCCAAGGTGAGCTGACCAAGATATGTCCTTCCTCCACTTCTCTAATTTTGGTGAGTAATATTGAACTCCCAGTCCTATTTTAATTTTAGGGATGGGTTTTGTTTGGGCCTTATGTTCTGAATTTGATGATGAATAATTAATGAGGACTAATTTCTCCATTGATTGAATATGTTTGTTACGTTGGTTACTGCCTTGAATATATGTTGAAACTATTACACTGATAGTTTGAATTCGGTCTTTTGGTTTTTCTACCTATGAGATGTTTTGAGAAAAGTTATTCTGCTAGTTTAGTTTTGTCCTTTGGGTGTCCAATTGGAGGTTGTTGTGGAATATGGTCTGCTGATTTTGGTTCTGCATTTTAAATTCATGCCCACTAGATTTGGATGGATACTTGTTCTTTGTTGATTATTATTTTGGTAGAATTAATTAACGATATGTTATGGATTGTAATCAACGGATTTTGTGAAGTATTTACACTTGGATATATCCCCTGTAATTGCAATTATGTGGAATGTTGTTTGGATAGTGAAATTGTTGTCCTCTGGAGTTATTTACTATATTGGAAGTTAGTTATGAGAATGCATGTTAGGACAATTACATTTCATTTACTAATAATATTGTTAGATGATGAAGTTGAGAAATCAAGACTGATGCTAATTTCTTATGTGAAGGGTTGATTGTCCTACTATCGGTTATTGTCTTGACGTTAAGAATAATATTGTCAGATTTGCTCTCTAGTTGTTTAGTGGATTATGAATGTTGGAACTGTTGAGTGTTATAGTCTATAGAACTCTATAAATGGTTATTGGAGAGACAATATTGATGATTAAAGATTATTATTTTGAAGGTATCATGAAGGATAGCACTAAGTTCAATATTGCGGTGAAGGCACCAGGTAAGTGATACACATGTGGTTTGGTCTTTGGGGCCCTACATCGTAAGAGTTAAGAATTGTATGCTGATTGTTTACTGCTTTATAATAAGATATTGAGCATGTCTACTGCTATATTAGAATAGCCAGATATTGACCATGTTTTGCAAATTGTACTGTTGCTTGCTGAGTGTTTGTTAGATTAGGTTCTTTTAATGATATGTTTAATAGATGAGCATGTTTAGAGATTATAGTAATGGTATGATAGACACTGTATGCATTTCACGAGCATGACACGTATCATGGTTTTCAATAGAATACGAAAATTATTTTTATGCATAGTTTTGAAAAAGGGCACAAATACTAAATGGAAATGAGCGTAAATGAATATGTTATAGGATGAGACTGTGTGTCAAAAGGCCTGGGAACAAATGCATTACAAGATGAGGTTGTGTGTGAAAAGGCCTGGGAACGTGGGCGTTACAAGATGAGACAGTGTGCCAAAAGGTCTTGGATCGTAGGCGTTTCAAGATGAGACAGTGTGTTAAAAGGCTTGGGAACGTATGTAAACATAAAAGAAAACAAAAACAGAAAAGGAACATGGAAAAGAGACTAAAACACGAATAAGTGTGAAGCAAATGATCAAGTAAAGTAAAGTAAAGAGGTTGGACCGGTAGGTCAAGCCCGGCAACCAAAGCTTGTAATGAAAACTTTTTGTGGACCGGTAGGTCAATCACGGCATAGAAACAAAAGAAATGTAAAGATAATGATTTTTCTGGACCAATAAGAATGCCCAACACAGAAACAAAAGAAAAGAACAGTAAAGTAAAGTAAAGATAAAGAAAATGATAACAATAACATAAACATAAATGGAAACGAAAACAGATACGGTTATGAATATAGATATGGACATGAACACGGATATGGATACGGATACAGATATGGACACGAACACAAAAACGGAAACGAAAATGGAAATGGAAACAGATTTCCAAAAACAGAAACGGAAAATGGAAACGAATATGGGAATGGGAATGGGAATGGGAACGGGAACAAAATAGAAATAGAAACACAAATGAAAACAATAACAAAAATAGAATCAATAACAAAAATAGAAACTAAAACAAAAATAGTAACAGAAACAGAAACAGGAAAAAGAAAAGCGACTAAAACGTATAAGATGAAAGAAAACAAAGATGGATAAAGACACATGGTTTTAAAAGATGCATAGCATATGTACAGTTTTTCTTTATATCACTTATTGAGCCTTAGGCTCATTAGTTAAGTCTTGCGATGTAGGTATACGTATAGGAGAACAAGTTAAGGAGCAGTTGATGAAGGATTTGCACGCGCGGATCTTGTGACTGGCTAAGCTAAAGAATTTAAAAAGGGAAAAGAGTTTTGTAAATATAAAGTAAACAGTTTATTTATTATCCTTTTAATGAATTGCGTTATGCTTCCGCTACATTATGAGAAAAAGGATTTTATAATAAAAAGTCTTCCGTTGTTTACAAAGATTTAAGTAATGTGTTTTAAGTAAAGGATTTTAATGATCAGGTTTTGAGGAAAGAATAGTAATTATTTATTAAAAGCTTTTAATAAAAACTTCCGCTATTTTTATAAAAGAAAAAGTTTTAAATTTCACGCGATTTTCAAAGCAAAGAAAAATCGAGTTGTTATAAGTTAAGTATCCAAAGCCTCTCAATGGGGACTTGCCCCAAAGCCTTTATCATTAAGTTCTTAAACTTCTTTATATTTTCTCACTTGAACAACCATATGCATGAGAAATCATTTCCATAGTTTTTCTTAAAAATCATGATGCATGAACGTAAATGAATGCATACAACTTAACATATTCTCTAGCACATCATTAATACAACATTTCCTCCACGCAAGAACATAATCATTTATCTTACAATCTATTAATCACAAACATAAAATGACATATCTTCAAGTAGCAACATGTTAAGAACTTAACCTCTATCAAACAAAATTATCAAACGTCAAATCCTCAAGTGAATGAAAAATAACCTACCTCTTGTGATGTAGCCCAAAAAGGGAAAATACATACATCATTTCTTACCTTGAATAACCTTGGAGAAGTTGGGTGATACATCTCCCTTTAGGTTTTCTTCTATTCAAACTCCCTCTCCTTCAAGTTTTCCTTTTCTTCCTCTTCAACCTCACAAGTTTTCCCCTTCTTTCTCTTCTTTCTCTCAAGATTCTCTCTCTTTTTTCACGATTTTCCCCTTTTCCTTCCACTCAAGCCTCACTTTTAAATTAACAAAAATCCTTTTTCAGCCATCCTAAACATGAACTGGTGCCCTTTCATCAATAAGGTGGTGACTAATCACTTCTTAATCCTATAAAAACATGACATTTCAACACCTTTTTAGTGACTTTTTGCATTATCGGTCGATCGCCTATCATCAGATGATAGATTGCAAAACCAATCCGAGATAAAACTCTATGTTTTCTTTATAAAACCAGTCGATCACCCTTCCTTAAGCTAATCAATCACAAATTCCAAATTTTACAATCTACTTAGACACCAGTCGTTTACCGATCATCTGCAAACTTCCTTATTCTTATGCACATCCGATCATTCAACTCCCATTTGAATGACAACTCCTTGTCTCATAGATCCCATATGCATTTAAATCCCCCTTCCTCCATAAGCTATAACATAACATTCTCAATATACACCATATACCAGAATTCCAATGCATCCAATTCACCAAACATTGATATAACAAGATCTTATACTTACCACAATAAAATTTGGTGTATTACAACTAGGGAGGCTACCAACTTCACTACCACTCCATTTCCCTTCATACCTCACTCAAGTTAGATTTGAATTGACTATATCCCTATCTCAAATTGTTTTGATTCTCTGATAGATATAGCAAGTAGTAGGAATTTAATTCATAAAGACGTGCTACTTAACTTGTAGTCTATGCTTCCAAAGATATATGCATCAAAGTGGACTGACCGGATGCATTTAGGATGTTTTCAATTGTTGGGAACTATATGACTACTACCATAGAGTCCTATTTTTATAATATGATGACTGATGGGTGCAATGGATTGTTTAAGGAAAATTTTGTGATTGAATTGAGCAAGGCAATTGAGTTTTTTCCTAATGGGTGCAATGGATTGTTTAAAGAAAATTTTGGAATTGAATTGAGCAAGGCATTTGAGTTGTTTCCTACCAAAATAGTACATCCTATTTACTGTACTTTCCTCAAAACGTTATTACCAAATATTATATTTCTTCTTTAATCCCTTAGCCTAACCAGCCGCCAAGCCCGCAATATACAAATGCCTCATCAACTGCTGCTATCCTTGATCTCTTACATACCTACATCACAGGAGAAATAATGAGCCTATTGTCTAGTAAGGAATATAATCACGAAATGAAACTGTAACCTCTATGACAACTCTACATGCTTTAGTTTCATATATTCGTAAGCTGGGTGAGAGCAACCTCTTCAGTCTCCGAACTCACCACCTGGATTCATTTTTACATGACAGCAACCTCTTCAGTCTTCGAACTCAGTAAAAATGAATCCACCTACATTTACATTCATTACCGTTTGGGTGAGAGAAACCTCTTCAGTTTCCGAACTCACCACTTATTGAGTAAGAGCAACCTCTGCAGTCTCCGAACTTACTCAAATGAGTTGTTTCTACATGTGAACAACCTCTTCAGTTTTCGAACCCACGTAGAAACACCGTTATTATCTTTATTATTAGCTCATGCAATGCATTACATATAATTCTATAACATGTCTACATGAATGTCACACACAGCAGTTCATATATCACAAACAATGCTACAAACAATACTATGCTTCAATTATAACATTAATATTAAACACGTTCCTATTAAACTCTGACGTCATACGTCAAATCTTCTATCCTTGACATATTATTTCCAACTTAGCCTTAAATAATATAAGCACTATCCTATGGTATCCACCACTTGAATATGAATTGGGGTTCTTTACTAATTAACTATATTATATTTAATCTAATTTTCCGATATCATAGACCATCATCTTAGAAAACCATTTTCATCACAACTGTCAGTAATCTAACGTAGGAATACAACCTAACTAGATAACCATCAATAAAGACTAACATATCAATTTACACAAAAAACCTACTCCTACGATGTAGGTCCTTTTGGACAAAACACAAACATTATTCCTTACCTAGAGTCCTTAGCTTTACGAAATTAGCACATAAATTATCCTTCACTTTCCTTCACAAAATAGTTTCGTCACAGCATTTCATCACAGCCATGCACTCACACAGTCCTCCCATTTCTCACGGTTTCACTTTCTCTTTCGGCTATTCTACATTGTCCAAAACAACACAGTAACACATTACCCAATCCTATCCTTCACTGACATCATGCACTATCCATTCCTTCAAGCCTTTCACACACCTTCTCACAAACGCAGTACACAATCCT
This sequence comes from Begonia loranthoides, assembly GCA_022433065.1. Taxonomy (NCBI): domain Eukaryota; kingdom Viridiplantae; phylum Streptophyta; class Magnoliopsida; order Cucurbitales; family Begoniaceae; genus Begonia; species Begonia loranthoides. The sequence goes on along the minus strand of CM039468.1, from coordinate 24,000,437 downwards.
ACCCAAAACCTTGCGCAACTCCATCACCAGTTTCTTACAAATAAATACAAAATGATCTCATAATATTCTTCAAAACTTCAGCCACTTCCTTCCAAAAACAGAGAAGTGCATTGCAACCCACCTCAAACCTTCACGATAGTACATTGCCATTTCACCAACACTTCCAGCAACCCCACAACTTCCTCAAACTCTTCTCTTTCTCCATTTGAAATACTCCAGAGCACTCAAACACATTCACAACACTCACGTCAGTTTCCTTTACATTTTGCCAGAGCTTCCGCATTCTTTTCCAACTCTCGTCCATCACTCCTCTATTTATAGAACTCTATCAACATCTCTTCATAATCCCATTGAAGACAGAAGGCCACTGGACGCATATTAAACCATCCAAGCGTTTAGATAACCAAACTTTTCATTCCTGGCATCAGTTATCATCTCCATTTATAGGTAATATTCTACGTCTCTTCATATTCATAAGGCCAAACGTTAGTGCCACTTAATGTCCAGACGCATTTAATGATGATCCACTTCATCTTCAGACGCGTATAACGTAGACTAGAAGCTTCCAACGACGCTTTTCAGCTTCTAGGCTACCATTTAATTTGGCGGTTGATCGGTTTTAATGAAGGACGATCGATCACCCTTCTGTCAAATGCTAGCCAATTTATTCAGAAAACTTTTTGTTTTCCTGCCGGTCCCTTGATGCTGGTCGATCGACATTTTGTCGATCTACCGCCGAGATCAACCACTGTCATCAAACATCGATTTTCGCATAATTCTCCTGATTATGTAAATGCACACGTTAAATAACGTGACAATTACATACATACGTCAACCTATATATATATATTTTATATTGAAATCATATTCTAAGTTTATAATTGTAATTGCAATATGTTCCATACCCAATTATATCTAAACTTCCAATCCTTACAATATCCTTACTATTACGTTCAAATATATTTTCTCTTTGGGCAACACTTGAACTATCCAACTATCCATAATCTATATATATATATATATATATATATATATATATATATAAATATATTTATATTGAAATCATAATCTAAGGTTATAATTGTAATTGCAATATGTTCCATACCCAATCATATCCAAACTTCCAATCCTTACAATATCCTTACTATTACGTTCAAATATATTTTCTTTTTGGGCAACACTTGAACTATCCAACTATCCATAATCTATTCCTTAATACTCAAAGTATATATTCTATAACTCCTCTTCCACCTTATTCTTTTATTAAATCCAATACACTCCAAAATATAATAAACCTTATAACTTCAACCTTATTATATCCAAGTGTATTTTCTATTATTAATCCACTGATTGTCAATCACTAACTCAGTCCTAATATCATCTTTTCTAAATCCAAGTATCATCACCCATTCTTTAAATAACTCTAATCATTTCTTAAGCTAATTATGAAAGTAATGGGGTATCATAATTCACTTATTCCAAATACGTATCTCTTGACCAATATTTCAAAATAGTTCAATTCCACTCATATCATCCCAATATATCATATAACCCTTGTACTTAGCTCAACAAAAATTTGGGATATTACAAAATGACCTTTTGATGTACCACAAACTCCCTTCACAAAACCACTAGCAAGGAGACTAACAAATCTTTTTTTTATCTTCTTATCTTGCAGGTATGTTCTTTCAAGATATTTTAGAATATCCTCCAAGAATCTAGGGTGAACACATGGCCAATCTTGCTTGCTTATGAAAAGCTGATGGGTTGAACTGATTGTTACTTGAGGAGGCATTCTTTACTTGGGCTTAAGCTGTCCTTATTGGCCGGAAGATCCTTAGGTTTGAATTCAAGTCCTTCCTACATTGAGAGACATCATAATCATTTGAAAATTATGTTTAGTCCTTTTTATTATAATTTGTATTAGTTAAATGTTATGTTTGTGTCCCTTGACTAGAGCTTCTTCTTGCCAAGTAAGTGTTTTGTTTGTGAGGGTGTTTTTTGTACTTTGTCCCTCATAACCTTTAACCTTAATTTGTGGTGGTATTTATACCTCACTTAGAGATGATGTAATGAAGTTTTGAAAAGGAAGGAAACCTAAAGTTAGCTACATCTAATTGTGCTTGTAATTCTTGCAAGAACCATATTTCATTTTCGATTGTTCGCAATCTGATTTATTGTGTTCAGGAATTTGAGTGTCAGTGAGTCTAGCTCAAGCTTCTTTGTTCCTATTGCATCATTCGCATCTCATTTTCTATGAGGTCAATTCCTAGCAAAGTTGCACTAACTCATGAATTATCAAGTTGGAGTGCTCCTTTATGTTGAAAGTAGCCATTGAACTTGGAGGTTGTATCAAGGTGACTTTTCAAACCAGTTTGCATGTTATTACGCAATTTGGATCACATAAAACTAGAGGCAATTTCCATTCATATATATTGAGAGGCAATCTTAAATTTTTCTTCAAGATTCATTCTTTTAGGTTGTTTGACTATCTAGGCCTCACAATTGATGTTCGCGACAGCAACCCGCGTTTCAAAGCAATTTGAGTTGTGGATTTCCATTGTGGACATCTATTCCGCCCAAGATATTTGCTCAAGGAATTAATAAATTGTGCTGCTCAACTGACGCTAGTGTGACGTTCACGTCTTTTCACAAAAGTTTGCTCCCAAGGATTCTATCTGTTGTGGTTATCTGCTTCTCTAAACCTTTCTATGGGAAGCGCAATCCCCCGAGTTACCAAGCGTGTGATGCACATGTGGTGTCAATTCCAATCCCCAGACACTTGATCCCGAGAACAACTATCTGCTACGAACATCAACCCCTTGAAGGCATCCACCATGAATATTCGCTCCTAAGATCTCTTTCCGATGCAGATATCCACACTCCTTGAAGATCTCCCCAAAGTTCTTATTTACTCTAGACGTTCACCCCCTCGCACCCGGGCGCTTGCTTCCAAGAGCATCTTTAACTCTAGATATTAACACAATCCTTTTTGCATCTAGATCAACCAATGAGAGAGCTCATCCCAGTCTTTTCGCCTTCCATTGCACATCATTTGGTATCAGAGCTTTTGTTTGCACATCATTTGGTATCAGATTTTCCGTTTGCACATCACCCTTAGACCAAATTTGATCAAAGAGTCTACCAAGAAAGTGGAAATTATTATAAATAGATTGAAGACAGTTGGAGTTAATAGAAGAGTTATGCAGATTTATAGAGGAGTGAGGGTGAGTTTGAGGTAGATGACTTTATTTTTTTGAAATTAAGACCAAGTCTTGATGTTAGTTCATGACTAGTAGGTCGGGATAATTACAAAAATTGTGGTTTTCCTCCATAACCTATTTTTTTTTCACATTTTTGACATGTGAGGAGATAGCTACGAGGGGGAGCATTTTCTCTAGAGACACGAATTTGTGAATAGGAGTTGTGAGATGATCTCAATGTTAAGGATTTTGAGGGTAAGTCTCAATCTAACCATATTTTCTTTATTTTGTTTGAATTAGGGCTTCAACGTAAAAGTTTGGATTTTTTAGTTGTGAATCAAGATAATTAGACATAAACTCTAAACCTCTGCATGAAAAAGTTATGGATTTAGTCTGGATTTGTATAGTGTTAATTAGAATAAAAAAAATCAAGAAGCAATTGGAGTTTTTAGGAAACCCAAATGGTTTCTCATCAAATTGGTTGACCAGAGGTCAATCTAGCATTCCTCTAGTTGACCTGGCCTTTCTTTAGTTGACAAACGATTTCTTGGTCAATTACAGAGGGTTGAATAGACGAAATTGCTTTGTGGGATTGTTTCTATAATTCCTGAATTGATTCTTATCACGTATATTGGTTTTAATGCATATTCTTAGAGTTTTAGAAATCTACTGGTGATGGTATGATGTCATGTATTATGATTGGCAAGTTGGATAGATTGAACTCTTTGAATATTGGATTTTGGTTATAGAAGTGTGGTATGGTACACCAGTTGAGGTAGAAATTTACTTATTATACTCAATAATGTGATGTGCCACTGAAACCTATGACTGACAATCAAGTATAGTTTCTAACTTTAATTCTAGTGTTCTTTTATGTAGGGGATCAAGGGGAGAGTATGCTCAAATCATCCTTTTTGTTCATCAAACATCCTTAAGTATCATGAAGTTAGTCAAGATTAAACACAAGTGGAAGATCAAGCACAAGTTTAGAAGATTTCTTAGACGTTCCAAAACTGTCGACAATCTGACCCAAGAGCAGTATTTGGATTATTTAGCTATCTTCAAAATTTTGTATCAAAAAATGTGCTTTTATAAAGATTGTAGTTGACTTCTAAAACTTTCTAGAATGAGGTCTTGCATTAACATTAGAGTGTATTTGCTATGACAAAAGGTCCACAAACAGAGAGCTTCATTTTTTTGTTAAAGAAGCTCAATCTCACTTACTTATAATTGAAACCCAATTCAATTTGAAGATGGGCCTTGAAGAATGATTCATTAGATCATTGTTGCATGGAAGATTTAAGAACTTATTTATGGTTTATTTTATGTTAAGTTCAATAGTCAATTGTTGGTGTCACTTAGTTAGGGCATATTTAGCCGAGCATGTGTCTTTGTGAGGGCATTTTGGTAAGTTTTCTTTAGGAAGCTTGCCCTAAATTTGTAGGATATTTAAACCCTCTCTAAGGCCTACCCTAGAGGATTGAATTTTTAGCTAAGAACATTGTTCATTTTCAAAGGTTGGTTTTCCCTCCTTGCTGCTATTTTCTTCTTGGTTCATTCTGAGTGGATTTTTTGTGTAGAAAAACTAATTTCACTATTTCTTATGAGTTTTTGGTGAATCCTTTTATTGCTACTTCCTTCTCCATATTTTTCTAAAGGTGGACATACATAGTAAGGGAGTAGAAATCTTATTGAACCCCAAGTTGGAGTGTCTTCAACATTGGAGGCCATTGAAGTCGATAGACACGGTTAAGCGTCTACTCATACCAACTTGTACCTTTCCATGCATAGTTTCTATTCCAGGGGCATTTCTACCTGTGATTTTTGAAGAAGAACCTCTTCACTTACAGAGTTTCTTATGATCCAAATTTCTTGTCACTTGGACAAAAATTGAGAAAGTTACAATTTTTACCATTTGGGCTCTGATTCTACCCTTAGCACATGTTCGGGTCAATAGCATCCTTCTGCTAATAACTTTCGATTCCAAATGTTTCTTCCCCTAATTTTTGGAGGGTTCTTGGTTTAATTAAAAAAAGGTACGTGGTACAAATTTCCCGCTATTTGGACATATATTGAATGACTTGTGCTTTTTATCATTTTTAGACTGATTTTGTCTTTGGTGCCTCTCCGGGTCAGTTTGTGACTTTTCTAGCATATCTTCTTCCACATAATGAATTTACTTGTGATTTTTAGAGGGCGTCATATTCCATTTTGGATTATAACCTAGTCGAAATTTCAAGTCATTTGAACACCATTTGAATGAATTGCACAATCTTTATTTTGGGTGCTATTTTATTTCCATACTAATTGCTTGCATCAAGGGTTTCCATCCAATCTCACAACCGTGGTGCATCATAATGCATATATCGTTTTTATTGTAAATTTATTTTAAGATGTATTCTTATACTTTTATGATGTGTCTTGTTTTACGACATGTAGGATTTTACTTTATACTTATGATTTTAACTGACACGTTTATTTAAGCATACATCATTATTTTTAACTGTTGTTCATACTGATTGTGTATATCAAGTTTGATCGACCCGAATGAGGGTAATTATTTGATATGCACCTTCGAGTTTTTGAGAATGTATTTATTTATTCTGTGAATAGAGTAATGGAAAAATTGACTATGTTGTATCTCTGTTTGCAAATCTCTAAACTTGATCAAAATTGTTTTGTAATAGTGTAATCACCAAATATTGTTTTTCCCCATATGACAAGAACATAGTATGTTTCAAGTCCTTGAGTGGTTCCTTTTTCAATGAGATTTTATACTTGTCAATAGTTGATTATTTTATTACTTATCATAGTATAGTGACTTATTTTAGACATTAGCTCTACTAATAGTTATTGAAACTTGTTTTGATACTGTTTTATCTTAATTTGAGACTTGATTTTTAATGTAAGCATGCACACTCATAATTTTCAAAATAATGTTTATAACACTTGAATCTCTATTAAATTTAGTCAACTTACTCAAATGACATTCTCTTTTAGGTCATAGTTAGGGTGATCATCAGCAAACGACACAAGATTGTACTCGACATCAGTCTTTTATTATAGTCTTTTCTATTCTTGAGTATTTTCCATAGATGAGACGTGACTCTTATCTTACAAATTTCTTCTAGTTTGGATTATCATGATCCAACATGATATGGTGACTAATTGTCCTCACATAGTATTTATGTTTTGGACATATACTATTGAACTATCTTGATATTTTTGTTAGACCTTTAGTTTAGCCTCATGTTTTGGGTCGTGATTGGTTATTTCATTTTATTAATCTTCTGCTGAGAATATATATTAATTACCGTCGAGGGTCGGACGGTACGACCTTTTCTCTAGTCAGATCATTCTCGTTCTGTCGTAGACTCCTATATGGTCTTGATAAGAGGTAAAACCATTCTTCATTTTTAGCATAAGCCTCTCTTTAGGTCATGACAAAAATGATGTGTTGTTTAAGATTTAACATATAAATATGATTTTGGTTTATGGGATGAGTGAACTATAAATTATTATCCCAATACATTTTATCATATATAAACATGGTATGAGTTTCTGGTTGAGCTTATAGCCACCCTTCACTACTTTTTAAGGCAACATTGCATATTCATGATGACAAGACCATGAAATGGCATACAAACATACGTTGTTAAATAATCAAAATTTAACTTGACTTTTCTCGTAATGGAAACCATATTTCATGCCTTTTCAGGAGGGACGTGAGAAATTGTGCTAGTGGGTTTTATGCAAAATTTATTAATAGTGAAAGCAACATCCCTTACGATGGAAAATAGCTTTCAAAATTCCAAATCTCATAGAGTAGAAAGGAATATGAATATGAAGGACCACCTTGAAATAATGGAATGTCTCTTGAAGAATCGTCATCGCTTTGCTTTCGGGTGATTCTAGGGAATCACTTTAATTTAGCGACAAAATTGTACAAATCGTGACAAAAAATATAACCTCTTTTAATAATATCTTTTTTACCATTATTAATTACTTCATTATTTTATGTACTTAATTTTCTCATACATTATGACATCAGTGCATAACATCTCACTCCATAGTCTTACAAAATTTAATTATCAAACCCAAAAAGTAGTGAATTTATGAAGATTTTTAAGTTATTCAATTGAATTTTGAAAATTATTATGTAAATAAATATTTGTTTGATTATTTTTATTTGAATTTTACCTCATTCAACGTTTTCTTTTCTTGTTAGATATTTCAGTTTTTCGCACTTCTAATAATATTTCATTACATGGGTCTAAACGTAATATCATGATTCATTTATTGTTTCATGCCATCATTTTGGCATGGTACACCTCAACTTGTTTATGTAAAAGACATCCTGAGAACTTCCTTTTTTTAAGAAAAATATATTCACATCCTTTTTTCCCAAATTTTTTTTATTATTTTCTAATCAATATTTTAAATTAGGATCAAGATTACTAAAAGCAAACAATGAAATACTGTATAAACAATAATTCTATCTATATACTCCTGTTAAGTTCCGTGAATATTTACGTATTATTTATTTATTAATAATATAATTAAAAATAATTGCTTACGTACATCAAGAAATGAATTACATATAAGTGTTACACTTTAAATAAGATTTAAGACAAAACGTGAAATAACTTGACAAGAAACTAAATTGAGTCACTCACTCCTTAACTTTAAAATTAATTAGATAGCAGAATGTTTAAGTGAAACTTAAATAGCCAAGTTCTAACTAATTGGGCTAATTTAAAGTTTCATCAGTACTATCATGATAAAGTAGTGATATAAATATCCAAATAACAATAACTGTGTCAAACACAAAAGTAGAAATATAAATCTCATCAAGAGAACCACTCAGATTACTAGCGAACTAGATAGATAAACTTTTAAACTCACTCCTACATTGGAAACTGAGAATCTTCCAAACTAACACTTGAAATAAATGTCGTTGGGGTGAATCGACTAAATTCAATAGACGTAAAATCTTGTATTCAACAATAAAGTATAATAAAATAGAAGAACATGACAAATATAAAATATCATTTTAAAACTGGTGTAAAAATTAAATAGTAGGGCAAATATTGAAAAAATTCTACTATAGTGTGATACATACATAAAATAGGATCTATAGTATATTAGTGAAAATAGAGTCATTCACAGATTTCGAGCTCACCATGTCATAGGGATACAGTAACAACGATACTCGATGATCGCTAAAAGCTACGAAAATAGACATTGATCAAGTTTAAGGTTTTGTGGCTGGGGATACAGTACAGTCAGCTACTCTATTACTCTAGTTAACACAAACAAACTATGGGGCCTTGATTTCTTTTCTTTTTATTTTAATCATTTTTTGTCATATTTTTTTTCTCTATAAACCTTCAATCCTTTTTTTCTTCATAACAGAAGTTTTTTCTCTGATAAATTAATAACAATCAAATCATAAATAATTCATCAATTATTACAATATATCAATTATTACAAATCATTTTCTCTTTTACAAAACGTGTCTCATCCCACAAGTCTAGTTCTCTGTAAAAACTCCAACCACTCCTCATCAATATGCTTCATCAACTGCGTGCTCCTCTGCTATCAGTCTTTTTGTTCAACTTTTACCTATATCACAAAATTCATCTATGAGCCTGATTCTAAGTAAGTAATGAGAAATAAAAACTTAATGTCTATACTTTTCATAAAAAAATTCATTTTATTTTATTCCTTAATTTCCTTTTTTTTATGTTATGTTTTAACATTGGGGATTTCATCCACAAAGCCTTAATCATTGGAGAAATATTTACCCAAAGCCTTTATCATTAGGGGAAAACTCACACAAAGCCTCTATCATTAGAAAAATATTTACCCAAAGTCTCTATCATTTGGGAAACCCCACACAAAGCATCTACCATTGGGAAAATATTCTTCCAAAGCCTTTCCCTCTTATTGAGGAAATATCCATCCAAAGCCTTTATCATTACATTATTATTCAATTTCACACAAAAACATATACATGTAAATTAATGCTAATTTATTTATCTTTCTTATTTATGACATAACATAATATCAAAACTCATATTGTACCCTTAACAACAATAATAAAACATAGCACACATCCTTGAACAACGTATTATCAAAATCATTAATATCATCAATCACAAATACTTAAATCCGAGCATCTTCTGATAGAGGTCGTTAGGCCAAGCACATGCAGTCATTACTTACCTTGGGGTCCTAGGATTTATCCGGTTTATCTCCTGAAGTTAGGAACCTTCAAAGACTACTTCACACCTTAGAGGAAAGTTGGAACTTGTTGCTCTCTTATGTCTAATTTGAAGAGTTGAAACCTCTATATTTATAAGGGTTATAAGTCGATGATCTATATCATGAGTCATTCTTTCCACAAATCCCAATTAGCCACCAACCACATAATTAATTGTAAGAACATAATTCATCCTAATCCATTGTTATTATGTGGATCAGAGGTGTCTGTTTAATGTCCAAATATCCTCGAAAGTCTTTAAAAAAAATCTTTTGCTATGAATTCTACACATTTGTGGACACTTGCACGTCCGCGACACATTCGCTCCTACAAAGCATCTATTCCAGTGAATATTCTCAGTATCCGCCGGTCAGTAAACTCCACGTTACACCACAGCTACTTGTACCCCGCTCAATTACTATTTATTGTAGATGCATTTCAATCTGCGGATGCATACGCTCCCTCAGGTCCATAGTATAATGCACACCACTTAACCAAAATGATGTTGTTCACTTCCTATCGGGGTGCAGACACCTATGCCCCTATGAGTCCACTATTTAATGTCGCTACTTATCCAAAATGACAATGTTTTATCCCTTCATCTCCTTATGCGGATGCCTAAACTTCCACGACTTCATTGTTGAACGTCGCTACTTATCTAAAACGACGATGTTTTAACTTATACATGGCATTTTTCCTCTCGCAAAGGAATATTTCCCTTCCACGGGAACATCTTTTTCATAATCTAACGATCCTTATTTCACTCTTGCAAGGCATCTTTTCGCGGAAACATCTTCCTTCTAATATAATGGCTAAAATTCATCCATTTATCTAATCCAACGGTTTTCCTTCCTTTTGCACTCCTTTTCTCTTCCGCAAAGTATCTATCCTCGGAAGAATCTTTCTTATCCTTTCTTAATCCAACGACTATGATTTCTCTCATCAATTAATCCAACAGTCACCGGATTTCCCCCATAACCTTCTTTCTAATTTTGACCTTCAAAGTCTTAAGTTATCTTTAATCTTAACCATTCATTAATTTCATCTAATGATTGACATTTCTTTCCTTTCTTAAATATTGTCTTCGTCTAAATAACATACCTCCTTATATCTCAAACGTCCTTTTTCTTTCAAAAATGATTTCTTCTTCTAAAACTGTTATTTTCATTATTTGACGGCCATGGGTGTTTTTATTTTATTTTATATTATTTATCCTTTAATATTTTAAATTTCTCCCAACTTAATAATATTTAATTTTTCTTGGGTATTACACAAACACATCCTCTAATAGTCAAATATGCGTACAGAAAATAAGGCCCCTTCACGGGTTAATCAAAATTTGTTCACTCAACCGAGATGATCAATGAATAAAAATATGCATGTTAATATAAACTTTGTCCAGTGGAAAATACATACATTCATATAGTATAAAAACCGATAAACCATAAAAATGGACTTACCATTTTTGTATGAGAACACATCTCAAAATAATGTTTATAAAACTATGAAATATTGGACATAAAATAAACTCCTACCTCAATTAGGCCAGCCAAATCAAAGTTTAAGTAGCAATAATCCAATAATTCCAAACTCTCGTTAATTCTTTGAACCTAACAGAATATATATATCCAAATTAATTTACTTTTACAACATTTTTAAAAGAAAAATTGATTAGAACCTATAATCAGGATAGGAATCAACTTGGGGAACTCACCAAAAATTCTCAAAAGTATCCAACTTTTTAGAATCTGGTATGGACATCACTCCATCAAACATCCTTCACATTTTTAAAAGTCTGATTGACCGCGAATTGGGTCTGGACGTCCACTCCCGAGCGTTGTCCTTTCAACCATTTCTGTGAAAGCATTGCTTCTGCGGACACGTGCCATCCGTATGTTTACGTGGACAAGTACGTTTCAGAGTATTTTTGCGGAAACCTTCATTCTCGTGGACGCATACGCTTCCACGATTGAAAACTTCGTTTCCACAGATGTTTGTTCGCGATTCTAGACTCAACTATTTTTGAAATTTCCAAATTTTCTTCCAAATAACATTCCGACTCCTTGACAAAATTCTAACTTAAAAAAAAAACAAAACATACTACAATATAAACTAATTCATTTTCATGGAAAACTTTACAGCTTTTTAATCCATTATTCCAAACTTTAAAACCCAAATAGAACCAAATCCACCACCAAAACAGAATTCTCAATATACAACTATATTTAAATTCGAACTCAAGTTTTACTTCACATAAATGTTTGAAAATACAAGCTTTCAAACCTCCAAGCTTGCAACAACTTAACTTGATTGAGAATACGATGAACCTTGATCAAAACTTTTCTCAAAACTTGGTTTTCAACATGGTTTTTTAACAGAGAAAGGGAAGAAGTTGTCTTACCAAGAATTCATCAGTCAAGAACACCCAACCACCTGTAAGAGTTCTCCCTTATCGAAACTTTAGGCCGTAGAATGAGAGGTGAAATAGGAAAAAGCCACTTTTCAAATTTTTTGCAATATGGCATTCAAGGGAAATCTTTTAAGAAGGAGGAAGGGTACAGTTTCAAAAACTGTGTATATTTTCCCCAACAGAAGATTATGAAATTAAATGGAAATAAAACATTTCCTTACGAGGTTGACAAGGTGGCAATCGTTACAATAAGTGCATGTTAGAATATAAGATTAAATTATAAATTAGATTGTAAATATAAATATTGGATACTTAAAAATAATAAGCATGAAGTTTTAAACTTTGAATGTAAGTAATTATTTAAACTAATGTTAGTTATGAAAAGTAGATTTATCAAATGACCTAGCCTGAACACTCTCCTTTATTAAAAACAATTTTTTTCCTTTAACTTTTGTCTTTGATTAATGGGAAAATGACAAATCAACCATCGTGGTTTGCGGTCAATGACAAGTCAACCACTGGGGTATGTTTTCTAACAAGTTAACCACCAACGTATGTGAAAATGACAAAATAATACATCTTCATCGTTGGTGGTTAACTTGTTAGAAAACATACCCCAGTGGTTGACTTGTCATTGACCGCAAACCACGATGGTTGATTTGTCATTTTCCCTTGATTAATTGACCTCACGTGCCCATACATTACAAAACATATACAAAAAATCATTTTTCCCCCTAATCCATCTTTTAATTTATGATGAACAACGTGATTACCTAAATTAATGTGAACGGTTATGTAGTAAGACTGTTAGTCATTAGCTATGTCATCCAGCTCAAGAATTCAATGTAGATAGGCTCAAGAACCAAATATGTTTATAATTTTTAATTTTCAAATTAATTTTTATAATTTTGTAAAATAAAAGATTGTATTGTCACCCCCTAAAGAGGAGCTGCAACAAAATGAGAAACGACCTGCCCTGAAATGAACCATACCATCTTATCCAAATCTTAAGATTTATCATTAGCAGCAAAAGTTAGTAAAAGTAAAAGCTTAGGCTCAACCAACTAGACCAAACAAAAGATCTGCAGTGGCATTAAAATAAAAGTGCTACATATATAAGATAAAAAAATAAAAGTGTCACCAAAAGAAAATAATGAAATATCTAACACAAATTTGAATTAGGTTTTATTCTCACAAATAAAACTCTCGAAGGGAAAATACTAAAAAATGAAGTCTTGTCGAGCTCACTCCTGCGTCGGCAAGTGGGGATTTTCTAAACTAAAATCTAAAGAGAAGGTCGTTAGGGTGAATCAACTAAACTCAATAAGGGTAAAATCTTATATTCAATAATAAAATTAGAAGCATACTAGATATAAAATATCATTTTAAAATTGGTTTGAAAATTAGATAGTAAGGCAAACGTTGAAAACATTTCACTATAATGTGATACATACATAAAATAGGCGCTACAAAGTATTAGTGAAAATAAAGTTACTCATGGATTCCGGACACATCATGCCATAGACATATAATAATAGCAATACTCGGCGATTGTTAAAGACACGAAAATAAGACCCTACTCAAGCTTAGGGTTTTATACCCAAAGATACGGCACAGTAAGTTATCTCATTACTTTAGTTAATACAAACAAATACATCCACAAACGGTCGTATGTGCTTAAAAAAAACATGACTCATTCATGGGTTAATCAAACTTGGTTCATTCAATTAGGATGATCAAGGAACAAAAATATGCGTGCATAAAAAAAATGTGTCTCGTGAAAAATACATATATAGGATGAAAACTAATAAGCCATAAAAATGGATTTATCATTAGGAGAACATATCTCAAAATAATAGTTTATAAGACCATGAAATGTTGAACATAAAATAAACTCTTATCTCAAGTGAGTCTACCAATAACTAAGCTCAATCCAATTTGGAAAGCACAATACATGCTGAGTCCAAACTCTAAGTCTTAAAACTTAAGGATAATAGTATCACAGAATTAGTCTAAAAAATCCTCCCTTGAAATTTAAACTTTGGGCTAAATAAAATGACACAAGAATGATTGAGTCCGGAGCCGAAAAAAGTCCCAAAACGAGTTCTAGATCGACCCAAAAAACGTTTGGTTAAAACTCTAAAACAAGGTTTGGATTGTGGCTAAAGCAGTTGGATTATGACCCCGCCTAGCTGAGTTACGGCTCAACACCATCCGAGCTACTACCCAACATCATCTTCTCTAACTTCAGCCACACAATTTTGCAAAAAAAAATCTATATTAGGGTTCAAATATAACATGATTTATGTCCCAAAATCAACAATTTTTAAACTCAAAATGTTCTTCCAAATCTATATACTCTCAACACAACAATGATTACACAATCAGTAGCATAGGGATCGAATTATACCTCTTAAGAATGTCAAAATCCTTAATTCTTCAATCTCTCAATTGCAAAAAATTCCAATCCAACTTATAGATTTCACAACCTAAATTAAAACAAAACTTAAAAACTTAACTTTTTGGTGAATATATTACTTAGAATGGAAAGAGTTTCTTACCGAAAATTTATCCACCCCCTTTTTTGCAATCCCAGATAGAAGAACTCCAACCTTTCATGATATCTCCACTGTAAATCTCTAGACCCTTCTATGTGAAGAACAATGACATAAACCCCCATTGTTGTAGTGCTTAAATTACAGTGACATTGAGATATTTTACAAAAAATTAATTGAATGTTAATTGGAATTGATTTAGATTCCTTTAATAAAATTTCATACCTGCCTTATTCAAATTCCAACTGTTACATTCTTCCCTACTTAGGAAACTTTGTCTCTGAAATTTAGCACAACTTATAATATTCCACCAAATAAGTGAGGGTATTTCGTAGTCGTTTCTGATTCAATTTCCCATGTAGCCTCTCTTTTGCTATGCTTCCCCCACTCAACTCTGATAGAATCCAAGATCACCAAGAACACACTTTATCAAATCTGTCCTGAAACTGTGAATAACCCGAGCAAGTAACAATAAAATAAATCATACATCCAAACCCCACGTGAACTTGAGCTGTAACTTGGCAGGCTTAAACTCAACACATTAACATAAGTCGTGTTAAAATTCTATTTCAAAATCCACTCTGAATTATCAGATATGCTCGAAACAATAGAGCTCCAAAAACTAGGGTTTAGCAGATCGGAATTACCTTTTAGTCTTCAAATACGAATAACTCAAACTACATACAGCGAAACAACCCCTGATTTGGAGGGTAGACAATTAACTCAGATTAGAGCAACTTTCCAGAAGAAACAAAATTGATTCAAATAGAGTAAGGGTCACAAAAAGGAGCTCCAATCGGAAATCCATCAACTAGCAAAATAGGACAGATTCAGCGGCTAAAAGAAATCCAAACAAGAATGCATTCCAACTTACACTTCATGAACGAGTAACCCAACACAATATCAATACTCACATAAGAGAATCTAATAATGTCAAAAATAACCAGAAATAGCAAGTAGAACCTTCAAGAATCGAGAAAAGAAACAAGGAGTCCGTGCACCACCTAGTAAGAGGGACGACTTGTAGTTTGCTTGAAAGCAAACACTCTCCAATGGTGGAAACCTACTTTTACCTCCACAGCACAATCCTCACCTTTAAGCTGAGTGATTGGAAGAGATAATAACCCAAGATTGCAAGGACAAGAGGCTTCAAGAAAACCTTGCAAGGGAGATGGAAGAATCGGCGCTATGGAGGGAAAGGCCACGGGTTTGCTCTTCAAAGAGAACCAAATTTTATTCAATCCAAATCATGTTTTCATTCAGCAAGGAGGGCTTATAAAACCCTAAGAGTTTTACAATAAAGGAAAAAAGACTAAAATAACCCTAATTAGGAAATGACCTAAAAAACCCTTTAACAATAACAAAACAATAAATCCGATTTTGAAAATTAGTCTCCAAAAAAGGAACATTAGATATAGTAAACCAAACTCCAATAAAATGCCCAATATGTCCTTAGAAAGCTCTGTATGTTGGCTGAATTTGATATGAAGGATGAAAGCTGAAACGACGCCGTCTCAATTGTCGAAATAGCCCTTGAACGTCTGCTGCTCAGATTCTAGGCGGAATTAGACAGCTCCTAATTTTCTTCTATGATTGCATGATATCCACTAGTCCAAAAACACCAAATCCTCTTTGTGACATTGAATATAATTTTCCTCCAAATTGGATAGAAAAGAAACACCTACAAAACAAATAAAAAGTTAGAAATAAAGGTGCCCAGGGCACGGCTCAAGCGATGGGAACTTGGGGCACATCAAACTCAAGCTAAAGAAATTTCACAACGTTGCAAAACTTTGATCTCAAGGCTCAATATCCTCTTGGGATATTCCTAATAAGAAATGTCCTACTGGATAGGTACATTGGTCCAAAAGATGACATGGGACAGGTCAAAAATATATCTCCTTAGCATAAAAATGTTAAAGACATTGTGAACATAGTTTAACTGTGGCGGTAAATCCAACCAATAAGTTGTTGAACTAACACACTCTATAATTCGAAAATGACCAATATATCTGAGAGCTAATTTTCCCTTCACACCAAAGTGACTAATGTCGTGACGTGATCAAACCTTCAAACATATGAAGTTATTGCCCTTAAATTCAACTTCCCTCCTTAGAAGGTCTACATAACTTTTCTAACAACTTTGAACTATCCCCAGTCATTCCTTAACAACTGCACTTTCTTAGTCATTTCTTGGATCAAATCAGTTCTAAAAGTAACACGCTCCTTGGGAGTTTGGAAGGTTGAGGATACTGTTGAGCTGCTGTTTTGTTGATTTGCTTGGTTAAACTGCAGGGAACACTTGAGGTAAGAATTTGAAATTTTGTTGGCCAAGGGATGGCCCTATATTACGGGTTTTCGATGCTTTGATTTTGGTACTGTAATGTGTTGGACTATCCTGTTGTTATGGATTAATGCTCTGAGAATTATGAAATCATGACTCCGTTTTAGTTTTAATCTTGAACCATTGGTTGATAGATTACTTGAGGTGTTGTACGTTGCTTCATATGTTGTCATCAATGATACTGTTGGTGTTGAAATTAATATAAGAGTTATTCCATTACAACATTGATTATTGTTGTGACAGTCAAGTTCAAGAGAGAAGATATGCTAATAGGTTCCCACAATGTCTCTGTTGGTAGTGATAATCATTGGTAAAAATGTTGGATGTCCATTCTAGAAAGTCAATGTTATGTTGTTAAGTGTTTAGCTACTGCTTTTAGGATTTTGTGAAGCATGAGTTTAACGGATTAAGCATTTTGTTTGGATGATAACTAGTGGTTTCATTTGATTGTCTGGATGAGTTGTTGAATGGAATTGTTAATCTGTCGGTTTGAAAATAATATTAACTACTTGTTGTAGTAGGCCATTGTTAGTAGTTCGGCCTTTGTTGCCTTGAGAAGCATGATTTTATCTGAGTGTAATATTCTGTCTATGAAAAGGGATTAGTTAGAGAAAGACTTGATATAAATGGAATTGATTATGTTGTTGGAAGTTGATAAACGTAGAGATATTGGAAGTGTTGTATTGCTGGAAATGGTTAAGTGTCTAAGTTGAACTTGGGTTAAGGATTTTAGTAAGTAGCAAATGAAAATGTGTTGAGATTAATGAATAAGTGTTTTTAATTGTGAAGGTATTGAAGAGGAAGAACTTACATGCTAAACGCGCTAGGACGCTAGGTAAGTTGATACTTACTGTGTTTTGGTCATCGAACCCTATATCGCAAGAATTAGGATTGTATGATGTGTTTACTAGATTTAGGTTCTTTTAATGATATGTTTATTAGACATTTATATCATCATATAGGATTGTATGTATTCACTAACATATTGCATGACGTAATTAATATTTATGTAAATAGACGTGTGAGGGTTTGGGTGATTGGTGACACTTCCATACGGTAGTATACTCCCACATAGGGAGCGGTGAGATGAGAGTTAGCTACGTGGAAGCTGTGTTCACCTTTACCTTATTCTGAAACCCCCAACGTCTTTAAAAAAAGTGAGGATACCGGCATGTGGAACACCCTCGATGGATATATCTCCCCATCGGAGTGAAATGGTTCAGCCACATGGCCCTAGGAGTATTCCACCCTGACTTCCAGAAGAGATATCGTTCTCTTCTGTAATGCATTGTATGATCACGCATATCATTTACATTGTATTTCATTCTATCTCTTACTGAGCATTAGGCTCATTAGTTAGGTCTTGTGATGTAGGTACGTACGAGAAACAGGTGAACAGGTCAAAGACAGTTGATGAAGGATTTACACAAGTGGATCTTCTGGCTGGTTGGGCTAAAGAGTAACTGGTTTCGTAATTAATAAAGTAAACAGCTTGAGTTCAATAAATGTTCTATTTAATGGTTCCGCAATATTTTTGAGAAAAGTGATCTTTATAAATGAATGTTGTTCTGCAATTAAAATGTTTTAAGATTTTAAGTAATGTGTTTAACACTCGGTTTTAAAAGAAAAGTCATACTCTACTTTTATAAAAGAAAAAGTTTTAAATTTCATGCGATTTTAAAGTAAATAAAAACCAGGTCGTTACAATAAGCCTATTGCTTAGTAAGTAATGAATACTAAAAACATAAACTATAATCTTTAAAAACATGTTGTCATCATCAAAAACATGCTGATTCTTTTCTTTTTCTATTTTCTGCTTGTGTTCTTTCTTTCTATTATGTTCTCTTCTTTCTCTTTCTGGGAATGAATAGGATTGGTAGTGGGGCACACACCACTATTCTCTAACCTTTGGGGACATAATCTCGTACCTTTGGAAGACAGACGTAGGAGTTCTCCATTCTCTACCATGCATTTCAAATGCATAGTGACCTAGCGACTTTTGTGTTGGTCTATCCCAACATCAACCAGGAACAAACTAATGGACTTATATACCCACTGGTCCAACCTTTGGGGATAGTCTATCCTCCAAACCCAATCTTTTATCTTTCTTAAATGAAAATCATTTGCATGAGAAAATATTTTCGTTCATCTTTATTAAAACATGATACATGAACATGCAACCTTCAAGCAACTTAGAACATTATCATCTAACATGTCATAAAATCCTCAAGAAACTTATATAGATCATCTAGTCACCAAGTAATATAGAATCATCTAACATATCAACAAATCCTCAAGGCATCAATATCATTAAACTACAGGACATCATCTAACATCATCTAGCATATCATCAAATCCTCAAACATCTATTATATAACTAACAGATCAACAATATCATCTAAAAAAACTTAGCGTTAGTGTGTTTGTGGTGAAGTTTCAAAAGAGTCAAACACATGCAGTCATTACTTACTTGGTTCTTTTATACATATTAGGCTGAAGTGTTACTTATCTTCGTTATTTGTAGATCCTTCTGTCACTAGAAAAAGACGGTTCTCCTTATAGGTTTTTTCTTTACATGAATATCTCTAGCCAAGTATTTACACATCTCCTTAGTTTGTGGATTCTTCAGCCATTGTAATGAGAAAACAATTCTCATGGGTTCTCCATCACTTTCATAACTATAGTCCAGAGAGCCTTCACCATATAATTTGTTAGAAAACTCTTGAGGTTTCTCATTCAGATGGAGTACTATTATTTGAAGTTAAGAGTCCTTATTTCTCTACACTCATCACATCCAGATTCATCCATAACCAATATGTAAATCTTACCCCTTCAATCGAGAGGTCGCCACCTTTCATTTTCCAAAATGGTAGTATCAACTGCAACGACTAGAAATTTCCTTTAGGAAAGGATTATTAATTTTATATTTTTTTATATGTGTGTTGTGCCCTGTATTGGTGTTAATGGAAAGGTGAAATATTCCATGGGTGTTGAGTTGAGAATTTTTTTTACTGTGTAAATTATAGTATGATGTGTTTGGAATGGTAGTTGAAGTGTTGTTAGGATTAGTAATGTGTTGTAGAGGGTTGGTGATATTTGGAAAATTATATAAGTGTCTAACAAGGGAACAATGTCTGGCTTTTGGATGGATTAGTGTAAATGTTGGCAAGAGGAGTTGGAAAACAAGGAGTAACAAGAATGAGGGAAGAAAAAATGTTGTGAAAAGGAATGCTCCTTGTTAGGTGGGGTGTCCTCTAAGGAGAAATACCCTCGGACGGAAACATGTCCTTGGAAAGAGGGTTGAAAAGGAGGGAGAGATATGGTTCATCAGATGGAGACCGTGGAAGAAAACATGTCCACGAAAATGATTGGATTTAATGAAGGGAGCAATGATGATAAACCTCAGGGACCAATCACAAGATCATGAGCCAAGAGGCTCACTAACCTTTTTATTTCTTCCTATTTTGTAGGTGAAACATTCTTTGATAAGTTGGAGGAAGCACCATCCACAAGTGACATGGAAAAATCGAAGCACTTGCTCAAATGGGAGTGCAACCATAGCACCTGAGACTCTTCCTCATCCAACACCTCCATGGATCATTAGAGGAGTTTTTAATGCCATCAACAAGGAAGTCACTTCAAGAGGATTTAGGATTCAAAGGAGGTAGCATAGTTTAATTTTATGATTTTATTTGGAACATTTAGTTGTAGAATTTCAATCGTTTTTTTGCTATGCTCTTTGCTTAGCCTAGTGGCCGAGAGCCTATTTTGGTACTATTTTATTTCGGACAATTTTGTAATTTGTATTAGAGCAGCCTTAATTTGATAGGGTATTTAAGCCCTCTTTATAGCTTGTCTGAACATAGAATATTTCCAGCTAAAGATTATCATTTTTCAAAGGTTTTGGGGTTCCCTCCACTATGTCATTTCCCTTGGTGTTCAACCGAGTGGATTTTGGTATCAAAATTGGTTTCGGTATCAAAATTGTTGCATCGTGTTCTTGTGAGTTTTAGGTGATTTCTCTTATTGTTATTTCCTTCTCCATCTCATTCCAGAGGTGGACATCCCTAGTAAAGGAGTAGAAAACTCACAAAGACCAAGTTGGAGTGCTTCCACCTAAGGAGGCCATTGAAGTCAATAGGCATGGTCGAGGTGCCTGTCCAGACCAGCTTACACCCCTTCATCCATAACTTCCTCTCCCGAATGAATTTCCTTGTGATTTTTGGAGGGCTTCATTTTCATTCATAGAGTAAAGATTGGTCAAAATTTCATGTCAATTATGAGTTAAAAAAATTTCCATTTTGGGTCTATTTTCTTCCTTAATAACCGCATACTTCAAGGGGTTTCCATTTTTCCCCTCTCGTTGGTGCATCAAATGGCCATTGGATGAGAAACGCAAATGCGTTTGGGACCATCAGATGAAAAGGAAGAAGTAAAAGATGCTCTCGTACGACAAAAAGATTATGTTGTGGGAGGAAGGGTGACAGTTGGATGAAGTAGTATGATTAAACACGGACAATAGATGCTCCTGTGTCATGGAAAGATTCCTCGCGGGAGGAGGCATAGACACACATAGAACTAAATAGTGTCGTTTAACTAAAGAAAACGTATGACGTGGGTTAAGTGATGAGGTTGACTGTTGCCATTTTGATAAAAGCGTGCGTTGGACAAGGGAAGTCGTGGGAGTGTAGGCATTCGTGGTGCGAAATGCGTTCGTAGATTTAATGAAACAAAATCGTTTGGACTCAGGTTGCAGAGGAAAAACACGGTGGTGTGGAAGCATTTTTGTCCATGGAAGTAAACGCAGCCGCAAACCCATACATGCGATTGTTTAAGTTAGAAAATTGCAAAGGGAAACGCCCTCTAGGCGTCCGCGACAAGGAACACTTCTGTGAACAACAACTACTGCACCCTAACCGAGAGTATAAAAATGGAAATTTTGAAGATAACAAAAAATGTTTCATAATATGCAGCCATAATAAATTGGTCCAAGAGTGTTGCAAGGAGACAGAGTACTTGGACGACAGAGGGATGAGTTGAGGGAGAAGTTTTCTATAGTAGAGAGCTTAAGGTAAGTGATGTCTGCATGCTTTTGGCCTCATGGGGTACAGTGCAAGGTGCTAGGCCATTTTTGGGGTTCTATTTTGTTACTTTTTTACTAAATGCTCTCGAGGATATGTTATTTGTTTGCTGTGTTTATTCATGCTTATGAAACAGAGGATGTGATGCTCTATTTTACTGCGTTATTTTACATTCAATGGACTGAGGATGTTATTGCTTTGTATTGTATGAAGATAGACATTGCCTATTTCTAGTTTATATTGTTATTGAAGACCTGTTTTTTTTTTTTTTTTGTTGAGTTACTGTCTTTGTTTATTGTAATTGAAGATGTTGAGGCTCAATTTTTATGGTTTGCTAATGCTAATTTTGGGTTTAGGGATAAAAGCATTCAAGGATATGTTATTGTTATTTGTTATAGCATGCTCTGTTCGGTGATTTCTTCTGAGGATATGTTCTGCTGCATTTTGATGATGTGTTTTGTCGCATTACTTTGATATAGCTCTCTATGTTGATGGTCAATGATGAGTACATATTTTTGTTGCAATAAGATGATATGATCCATTTCATTTTAATGTTATATTCGTGCATGAGTCTGTATTTTATGTTATGTTCATGCATGAATCTGCATTTAAGAAAGATAAAAGATGATAAAATGTATGTAAATGGGGATCGAGGATAGGTTGTCCCAAAAAGGATGAACTGGTGGAACTTTAGTCCATTAGCTTGCTTTTGGTGCAACCTAGGGCTAACTGGCACAAAGGCTACTAGGTCGTCATGCACTAAATAGCATGACAGCAAATGGAGGGCTCCCAAAAAAGGTGGAGTCTATCTTCACAAGGTCTGGAGACTCTCCTAAAAGGGTGAAGAAAAGTTGTGTGTTCCATTGTTGAGTCTACTCGTATTCGAAAGTGAAAGAAAAGAAAAGAAAGTCAATGAAGAAGAAAAGAGAAAACTAATGTCATGACATGTTATGTTTATGATTTCGTGCATTATTTGTTAAGTCTTAGACTTATAGATGAAAATGCGTAACATTTAATACTTTTATAAAACAACAGAATCCCTATTAAAAACCTTCAATTGAATCCAAAATTCTTTTCTTAAAAACTCGATCTTTAAAACATCATACGTAAAACTCGTTATGGAAATCATTTAACCCGTAGAAAACTATAGTTACAAAATCTTTTCTCAAAACATAGCGGAAGCATAACTCGTTCATTTTAAAAAGGCAATAAACAAATGATTACTTTACATTTATAAACTTCTTTTCTCTCTTACTTTCCTTAGCCTAACCAGCCACAAGTCTCATCCGTGCAAATCCTTCATCAACTGCTCTTTCATATGTTCATCATTTTCTCATATGTGTACCTACACCACAAGTAAACTGTAAGCCCAAAGGCTTAGTAAGGAGTGGGGTATGTAGTATGATCATGCCTTTTTTTAATTCTTTTGGAATGGGTTCCGCCCCAAACCAATCTTTTCTTTACATTTCATTCTTTCATTCATAACTCGTACATCGAGCGGGAGATTAGAGGAACACGTGTTGGAGGTATAGTCTTGGTCGGCATCTAACCACCTATGGTAACTAGTCCCGTTCCTGATAAGCGAGGAGACTAAGTCTAGTCTACCTGATTAGATCCGCACTACCCGTCCGTCCCCTAACTCCCCATTTCCTTTATTTCCTTTTCATTTATTTCATTCATTCATTTTCCTCACATGATTCATATAAATACTCCCTTCCGACGGGGCATTTCCTACTTATTTCTATTATCATGATGCATGTCCATGAGAAACATAATCATGATGTGTAAAACCTGAGAAATTTTAAGAAGATAAAATTTCACGTGAAAAATTTTTTTGCGTATTTAAATTTGGCATGACGTTGAGCAGTTGACGCGAATTATTGCNCAGAGTAGGGACTTTATTCTATTTCATAGGTTCCAACTTGTTAAACTTTTATTTATCATTTAGAGATATTCGGGATGATTGTAAAATTTTTAGTTTGGATGACTATAGGAATGCCAAACTTGGTCGTTGGATTTTTTTTGGATTTTATGCACAGTGGTTATTTGGATTCTTAAGTTTATTATTTCCGTATTATTAGTTAATCTTGCGATCACTATATGGACCGCGGCCCATCACAAGTGGGTCGCGGCTGGGTATTTATACAAGTCTTCCGCAACAATTTAACTAGCCTTGGGCTGGGCGATCCGGTCTTCTACGAAGATCGGGTCGTTTGGCCCGGCGTTTCTGTCCGGCCCCCTTCCGGGTCGTGACATGATGCATGTTGAAGCAGTATAAAAAGAACGATAATTAAAACAGCGCATATGAATGAATTACAGTAATTAAAACGAATAAAAGAGAACAAATATAGTAACAAATTAAAACAGCGAATGACATGCTTGAATATATAGATCATAACAATAAAAGAAACGGTAGATTGAGCATACTATAAAAATTGAGATTTAACGTTAAATGACAACGAGCTATTCAAATTAATTAGGCATGCTTAACAATATTAACTAGACATAGAATCAATAATTAACTGAAAATGTGCTTTGACGATTGACTGGAAACATGCTTAGTAAATAGCTAAGAGAAACATGCTTAGTAAATAACTACGGAAATATGCTTTGACGATTGACTAGAAACATGCTTAGTAAATAGCTAACGAAAAGATGCTTAGAAAATAACTACGGAAACATGCTTAGTAAATAGCTAAGGGTTAATGGAATGAATTGATCCTAAGCATGTGTATATTTGAAAGTAAAGCATGATTCAACAACATTGTTTTTAGCTAAAGTTAACAATCTACTTTAAGGTTACAGACAATTAAACGAATTATATTAGAGATTTATTAAGCATAGTCTTGTTAAAGGAGAGTTACAGATCCTGACCAGTACCAATAATTTATAGCATTAACAATAGAGTCTATAGCAGGATGATATTCAGCACTTTAAATAGAACAGAACTACTATACATGAAATGATTAACAACTTATTTACACATAACATTTCATTGCATAACCTTTGGTTCCTTAGTTCATTTCGGCAGTTCATCAGTTCATATCATAGAGCTTAACGATAGGAATTATAATCTTAGCAATAACATTTAGCAGTTTCTCTATCAGGAAATTGAATTACAGTGAAAGAAAATACACAAAATAACAACAACAAAGGAACACACGCACAGTACTTATGGATAGGGCCTCCACTGGCTAAGACTCTACCCAATCCTTACTTGAGTTGCTAATTAGTTGAAGAAATCCTACACAAACAAGACAAACAGCAGCACCCAGCTTAATCCTCATCTTATAGAACTTCACTCTAACCTCATGGATCACTTTGAAGTTCACTCCTCACAACATAGAACTCTCACGCAGCTCACACTCTTCACAACTCAGGATTTACAGAACACA
This sequence comes from Begonia loranthoides, assembly GCA_022433065.1. NCBI lineage: Eukaryota > Viridiplantae > Streptophyta > Magnoliopsida > Cucurbitales > Begoniaceae > Begonia > Begonia loranthoides. Next base: position 23,975,184 of record CM039468.1, on the reverse strand, counting down.
CACACCAGGGAGATTTCTCTCTCACACTTGGAAGTTGAGGTGAAAAATGGCAAAGAGGAGCCCAGTAAATCCCTTTGTGCGAGAAGCCTTACCTGGAGAGGGATAGTCGTACACTAACCTGGATGGAGAGCTTGTCTAGACGTGGGAGGAGACGAGGTCCAGGTGTGGGGGATTCGTCTCCATTGTCGACTCAGTGCGTTTTAAATGACAAAACGACAAACGCTCTATCACTTAAAACCTATTTTATTCGCAGCACTGGGACTTTTTGGATGAGGGAGTGCAACCTGGCATCGTCCGCGATCGTCCAAAATCCTATGTTCCTCAATCAGATTTGCATTTTTGGACGAAGGAAGTCGTCCTCGCCTTCGTCCGCGTGCGTCCGAAACTGTCCAGAAATTAGACAGATTCAAAGCTTCGTCGTCCGCCACCATCTGCGTTCGTCCTTGTTTGTTTGAAATGTCCAGAAATTTGGACAGAGTCAAACTTCATCAGTCTGTCATCGTCCTGCATCGTCCCAAAATTCGGGGATGGCTTGCCATGCGTTTTCGGATGTGACTCATTGTCCGCGTGCATCCGAATTCTCTTTTTACACGTTTTATCCACTGTGTCTGAAATCTCTATTTTATGCATTTATACCCAATATTTTCATACTTCAATTATCTCACAATATTCACCCTATATATACGCATTATAAATTAACATGTATCGTTACACAATGTAATATTATAATTATTTCAAAAATTAATTATATCGCGTAAACGGAGAAAATATTATCGGAGTATTACAAAAAGACCATGGATGGCATACATATTGAGGAAGCTTGCCCATGACAAAGACTCGATGTTGTTGGAGTTGTTTGAATGCAAATTTCTGGTTTCAGGCATGATAATCAATTGTTGAAATGTTTTGTTATGAAAATGTTTTTGTCTTGTGTTTTGGTTCACTATTGGGTTTTATATAATATTTTGATGGACTTTAAAACTTTGGTTTTGCAATAATTATGTTTTGATTGGCAAAAGACTTACACTGTAATGGTTTCTCAAATGCATATTGAGTAGTTGATTTAGAATATACTTTTATTTCAAATAGTTTTAAGTAACAGATTTTTAATGTTAATGATTGAAAAAAAAATTTACTATAAAAATAAGGTTTATGGAAAGGAGCATTACATTAACTCTAGCCAATTTTATCCTTCACAATAATAATATTTTCACATCCAGAACATGGTCGAATGTCCACCATTGTCATCTAAACGACACTGTCTCGATGTTTGCTAACATTCTTCATCATCCAGAAATGTCCACATAAACGACAACTTTTAGTTGCAAAAGCATGAACTACTTCAGCTGCTACGTTTGTATCCACTGCGAATATTCGCTTCTTATAGTGTAAATCGGCCATACAACTTTGGCCACGTCCTTTCGTAGCACTTTTACTATCACAGATGCAGATACTCTTATCCAAACAATACCATTTTTTTTTCTCTTCTCGGCTACGCATTTGCTCTAGTGGATACATACCTTAATGCAAAACGATGGCATTTCTGTTGATTAGAGGACACATTCCTTTCTGCAACTTTCATCCAATGGTCATTTATTTGCTCGCTCTTCCCATTTGACGGCCCTCCTTTCTCTTGCACTTCTGCATCATCTTTCCTTGATCTAATTACTATCAACTTTCCTGATCCTTTAATCTAACGGCCCATCTCTCTCCCATTACAAATCTTTCTTTTCTCGGGGAACCATCTTTTACTTAATCTAATTATCCACAATCCGTCCTCCTTTTTAATCCAACAGTCAATCATTCTCCCACTAAAAATCTTTCTTCTCTCATGGGGGCATCTTTCCCTTCCACCTTCTAATCTAACGGTGCTTGTTTTGTCTACACCATAGATCCAACGATCCTTCTTTCTCCTATTTTTCTTTGCGGCATTTTGTCTTTCCGTGAGGGAATCTTTTCCCTCCTGCGGAAGCGTCTTCCTTTAGATATAATGATTATAAACTCTTCCTTTAATTTTCATTTTAAATAAAACGGTGCTTGTATTCTTAGCTCTTCCTAAAACATTTCGGTGGACCGATTTGCCCCTCAGACACCTAGCTAAACCTCTACATTAAAAACAACACATGAGCCGCACACGCCCTTGTCTAGAATGTCGATCATCCAACTCCTCATCTAATCCATCCATTTCCTCATCTTTGCTGTCCATATTTTGTCTGCCACTTCCTCTTCCTTTCTTCGTTCTTGTTGCAGACACTTTACTTCTCTTCAAACATGCACACCAATCCCCGAGCATGAAACTTTCCTCCTTTGATAATTTCAATATTCTTATAATTTTCATACTTATTCCTCCACTATGGTGATGCATACTCCCACTCCTTCCTCATTTTCCCAGACATACACCCATCTGTTACACTTATTTACCAACACTTTGGACAACTTCATAATTCTCCTCATATTTTGGTGGCCTCACTTAATAACTTTTCTAGCAATAATATAATTTTCTCAACATTAATATGTCCAACTTAACTTTGCCATACAAAATCCAACTTAAGCCTTAAATGAATATATCCTTGAAATAAGGAAAATTCCTAGGCATTATAATTCTGTTTAATAACTATTTAATTAAACAGAGACTATCCCCTTTTTTCAAAAACAGATTGGCTCCTACAGACGTTCTCTTTTCAACAAAAAAAACATAATGTTTCAAGTACTATCAATGCCAATTCATTCAATATGGCATTGTCCCACATGCAGATACCTCTCTTGACATATTCTTAACAGCAAACATCCCTTCCAACACGATGTTGTCTATTAAGTCATGGACAACACTTCCAACTCACTACGTATCTGTTTATCTGATTAAACCTCTAACCAACTTAATCTATTATCTTATTTATTTATTTTATTAATATCTTTTACATATATATTTATAAACTATAATTGATATTCAATATATATGTGTGTGTGTGTGTGTGTGTGTGTATATATATAATACAAATTTTTAAACACAATTTCTTCCTTGACAAATAATATCATTACATTTCTAAAAAAATTGTGATCACTACATCCCTACTTACTGTTAAATGTTGTTTTATTCGAGGATGTGCTAAACTGTAGTTCAGTTATTTATTTTACTGCACTACTTGGCATATAAGAAAGATAAAAAAAAACTTTAACATTTTGAATCGTTACAACATCATCATCATCTACACGGAAGAGATAAAGTAGTAGTTTGGTTAACAATAAGATATATGAGATATTTTGTAATCGTCATAATGAGTAGAATATTTCAAATAATAAGACTGAAGTTGATCAACATTTATCTGAAATGTTAAAAGTTTTTTTAGTCAAACAAGATATTCTAATATGATGAAAAGTGAATTCGTTGAAATTTCTAATATTAAGTAAAATGGTGAGGGATGTATTGGCTATTCTTATTTCAATAGTTGTTTTAGAGTAAGCTTTTAGTAGTAGTGGACATGTACTTGATTCATTTCGTAGTTCTTTGTCAACAAAGATTATCGAGGCACTTATTTGTAATCAAAGCTTGATTCGATCATCAAAACATCAATCTATCAAATTGAAAGATGTAGTGGATAATATTGAAAGTTTGATCAAGGTGTGTTTTATATTTTTCTTTTCTATTCATTTCTATTTCTGTAATTGATTACTATCTTTGATATAATTTGTTTAGAATTTATATTTTGCAGAACTCACATCAACTAATGGAGATAGTGGACAAGTCGAACTCAGTGACTAGTGAATAGTGATGACTTAGAACTTGTATGTTTAATGACGAATTAGAACTAACTTAGAACTTGAATGTTTACTAATGAATTAGAACTTGTATGTTTAATGACAAGGTAGAGCTTATATTCCTTGTATGTTTAATAGATGTCCCCTAGCTCATCAAGGACGTCCATCACCTAATGTCGGAAATCCCCTATCACTGAATAACGTCCAACCCCACTCATCCAATGACCATTAATTCGTCTACTCTCTCATGAGTTTCATCCAAAGGCCATCAATTCGCCCACTCTCTTATGTAGCAGTCATCAATTATTCTGCTCTATCATTCAATGGTCATTCCTTCATCCGCCCCCGTTTAAGATATCACATGTCTTGCACGTGACCCCTTTAAACCTTTATTTGCAATGTCGTTGGATATAACTCCTCTCATCCCATTTATGTATCACACAACATTGGACCCTATCACTAAAGGATGTCCCACCCCATTCATCCAATGGCCATCAATTTATCCACTCTCTCATCCAATGATCATTCCCTTCATCCGAATTAATTTAAATATTATGTGTCTAGCACCTGACCTCTTTAAACTTTTATCCGCTAGTGTTTTTGCACGCCCCTCTTCTTATCCTATCTGTTCATCCCCAATCGTCAAATGTCCCCCATCTCTAAAATCGTCCAATCCAACTCATCCAACGACCAACGACCAACGAACTAACGAAGTAAATGTTTGTTTTACCTTTCAATTATTTTTGTTAAATTTATATTAGTAAAAATTAGATTTATAAATAAAAATATTATTTTATATAATAAGTAGAACTATTCGGTTCTATTATGATTCAATTTTTTACTTTAATAACTTAAGTTTTGGTTCTATTTTTTTACAAACTATATAAATTCGGTTCGGTTTTGTTTCAACTTTAAAACCAAATCGAAATAACTTTTGTGCACCCCTAATGAGTTGGGTTAGGTTGGAAAACTATCGAGGCTAGAAAGGATAGCAGTACTGGGGGTTATAAAGTGGTTTGTTATGATAGAAATTTTACTAGAATGATTCTAATTCTGTTAAGAAGTAATTAAATGAGTTGAATCAAGAATATTGTAGTTTCATATGATTGTGTATGTATTTTACTTGTGGATATAACATGTTTGTAATATAAGTAAATTTTGATTTAAAGAAGAATGATTGTTGATGGAAAATCATGGAAGGCTGCATGGGTTGTGGGAGGAAACAGTGTGAGTTGAGGTGGAAAAGTGCCGGGGAACTGAGTTCGATGAGTCAACTCGTTTAGACTCGACGAAGTCTGAATCGGCCGAGTTCAAGCTTTGAGTTCGATTCCACTAGTCTTCTGTGGGATATCGGCCGGGTGTTGTTTGGGTGACGATCTTCCTTATCCCGAGACGTGGCATTCAGTGAATGGGTTCAATATATTGGGTCCCACAGAGTAGGCTTTTCAAAATACTGATAAGCTGAGTGCGACAGGCTCAGCTGACCGACCATATGTTTTGTAGGTTTCGAATCCAAATCCACGGATCCCACACCCATCTCCTTTCTTTTTCTTTTCTTTTTTATTTATTTTATTTTCTTTATTTTTTTCCTATTTCTAATGATTTAATTTCTCCTTTTATTAATTGTTGTAACTATTAGATGCTTTTATTAATAATACCAATTTTGGAAATATTTTTTTTTATGTTTTAATTAAGGGAAAATGACAAATCAACCATCGTACATTGAAATCAATGATAAATCAATTACTAAATTATTTTTACTAACAAATTAACCATTGAACTATGAAAAAAAGTCACCACAAACATCGCTGTCACGTTTGTCGTTAAACGTATTGATTTCGTTCCGCGGTGGATCAAACATGTATTGATTTTAATCCACCACTAAGCAATATTTTAAAAAATAACATTATAATATCAACGTTCCGCTGCGGATTGTGACATTTACCATGGCGAACTGGCCACGATCTGCGGCGGATTGACCACAATCTGCCGTGGATCGACCACGATCTGCTGCGGATCATCGTGTCTTGTTATAAGAAAATTTCATTTCTTCACCTAGAGAAACAATAAATCTTTGTACATCGATAATTCTCTTCATTTTCAATAGTTTTTTATGTTTTAGGACTCGTTTTCCATCATTTTTTTCACGATGCATAGGTAAGGAACATCTGTTCAGTCATTCGGTGCTTACCAAAGTAGATTCGGGCAAAAAAAATGAGATCGTTTACTCAAAAACTTTAGAAGTCCATAACTTTGTGCTTAGTTGATTGAATAGGATGCAATTTTTTTGATTCCACATAAATTTTCGAGATTTATGGTCTAGCAAGTTGCCAGAGGCAACTTGTCCAACTTTCAAGGGCTAAAAATGCTTCTACGTACTCCAATTTCCCTTACACAATTCAAAATCATGAAGCTCTGCACGTTCAGATGACGATTTCTCCCTGCTGTGGCGAATGTTTTTTTGCACAAGTCACGTTGATCTTCTCCTAATGCATATGGGTGACATGTATCGCCTCGCGCTATTTCTTAAAACTTTTTCCTTTAAAATTTCGTATAAAAGTTTTCTTTTTATTTATTTAAAACATTTGAGAATAAATAACTTAAAATGAGCTAGATAATTTCCAAAATACAACAAGAAGCGAAACATAAATGATAGAAAATAACTCAGCAAATTGTATAAATTAATTAGAGTAAAAGCGGAATATAATTAAAGTAAAAATCATGGTTTGATAATTAAAACACAAGTATATAGTTTTACAAATATTTATCATGTCCCCGCTATAATTCAAATAACATTTTATTTCTCGTGAGCCATAACCCTTCAAGTTGATTCAGCTGGATAACTCAAGTGCTCAATCATTAATACATCCTCTTCTATTTCAAGAACGTTTATATCTTGACAGTTACCTACACCACAAGCAAACTATGAGCCGAAGGCCCAATAAGAAATGAGGTATGCAATATGATGTATGCCTGTAACTACTATGACAGAATGGAATCAACCCAAGCTGTCATTTGCTCACGGTCATTTACATTAACCCATACGTTGGGCTGGACATTGGTGGTTCATTAGTAGAGAGAGTAGCCGCTAGTCGATATCTAACCTTTTGGATAGACAGGCTCTCGCTACCCGATGAGGGAAGGGTAAAATCTTGAGTCCATCCGGTTAAATCTAAACCACTTTCCCAATCTTCTTCCAATCCCCTTACATTCATTTTTCTTTATCAGTTTTTCTTACAACATGAATACCAATCCTACATGACATTTTCTATAGATTTCTATTATTATGATGCATGTCAATATGATATTAACAGAATTTGCAATATAAACAATATATACAATTTGACAAGAAACAATTATAGGGAATAATACGTGCAGTATAACCAAGGAAATTATTTGAATAAACATGGCGATAGACAAGATTTTAACATGCTCAGAATTGGACCAAAAATAGCAGCGAAATATTAATGAAATAACAGCAGAGGAACTACTAATTTTACTGGGGAACATTTATCAATTAACCGTGAGTCTACCAAACATACCATTTTAATCTATCGCCCATTAGCTAGGCCTTTATTCAGCAATTAGAAATTTTTACTTGATAAAGCATAGAAGTTTAAATATCAATCCTGACAGCCATTTATCGTGAATTAACAACCAAAGAGAAATCAAGGATCCAAGTACTATCAACTCATCCAAAAAATAGATTTTTCAAACAACAATCCAAGGATGAATCAATTGGATGTCGATAGCAGAGCAATCCATCACCAATTACTATCTTCAATTCAATGGAAGTCAAATTGATCAGTTCATAGAATTTGCATTAGTAACCAATTAAGGAATTCTAACAGAGAACAATATCAAATAATCTAAGAAATCAATAAGAAAAAGAATCTGCTTGTGGGAAGGGCTTTCAATCGCCAACCCATTTCTTACCTTGGATTCCTCTCTTGCAAACTCTCTCTTTCTCTGCAATGTCCACTGTTTCCACTTTTCATCCTCCAGTCGTTCCAATTTTATAGACAACTCAATGAAGACAATGCCAAAGAGAGGGGAATTCAATTGAAAATTCTCTTCTTGCAGCAAAAGTCCTCAAAATGGAGCGGGTGATACTCATGCGTCTTTCCTTTTATTTTTTCTCGACACTCATCCTCTCTCTCAGCCGACGACAATCACTCAGGAGACAAGGAAAAGAGACTTCCTTTTCTCCCCTAAAATCTTGAAGCAATATATCTGATCAAAACAAGTGAGCAAATTTTTGAAGGAATGAGACAAAATATACGTGGAAAACATATTTTGCGCAACCTGAATAATGAAAAAGCATTTTGCTTTGGTTTTTCCTTCTCTCTCTTCCTTTTTCTCACTCACACACTATCACACCCCTCCACTCTTTCTCTCTGTTTTTAGCCATTTGTCCTTTTCTATTTCAATGCAACACTAGAAGACAAAAAGTCCATAATCACTCCTCATCCTTTATTTCCCAGTTCATTTAACTTAAATCAATTTCCTTTCTATTTTAATTTTTATTTAATTGATTAACATTTATTTTAATTATCTTTAATTAATTAATTAACTTAATATTTATTTAACATTAATTGACTCAATTTCTAATTCCTGTTTTATTTCTGAATATCACTTGATTCCAAGTTTAATTCTAACTCTGTTTTTCTAAATTAATTTTCCATCGAATAAATCCTTAATAATTATCCAAATGATTTCTTGTCCAAATTTAGTCCTAATTTTTATCTAATTTTCTTCACTTAATTCTATTTACGGAAAGTCGGGATATAATATCCCATAAATAAATTTAAAAAATCTCCAAAATTAATGGACATTATTATTAAAATCCAATGAAATTTTGGGATATTACACGACACATCTCCAAAAATGGAGCTATATCATGGTGTCTGCAGATAGCATTTTAATGGCGAAACAAGATATTGCGAAATCTGAGCAAATGGAAGAGAAAGTGGAGATGAACATATTATTGTATATGTTGAAATTGCATATATTTCACAAAAAGTTTCTATTTATTAATTGGTTTTTATATGGCAACTTAGGCAACAGGTCCAAAGTTCAATCCCCTATGATTCACTTTTCTTTCTTTTTCATGTATGAAAATTTTTTATCCTGCATGCATGAATTTTGCGTCTATATTTCCATTGCCAATAGAGAAAGTCCAAAAATTTCAATTCAATTTGCATGGCAATAAAAATATTGAACATTATTGCTCGTCGAAAATATGGAAATTTTCTCATGAAGAAAAATAGAAAATTTTCCTATTTCCTATATGGCCTTCCGCAGTGGAAAGCTATCTTTCTGCTACGGAAAGATGTCTTTTCGCTGCGAAAAGATATCTTTTCGCAGCAGAAAGTGTAACGTTCCGCCGTGGAACAAAATTTAATTGTTTAACGGCAAACGTAACAGTGATGTTTGTGACGACTTTTCTCATAGTTCAGTGGTTAATTTGTTAACAAAAATAGTTTAGTGGTTGACTTCTCATTGATCGCAAAGTACGACAGTTGATTTGTCATTTTCCCTTTAATTAATATTCATGAATATTTTGGTCCATATAAAATTATTTATAGAATTAATTTTCATATAAACGATTAATTTGTTGAAGTCTCAGATATCTGAAGAAGATATTACATTAGTTTTATTAGACATGCATTTGCATTTGAAAAAATATTAATTATTTCCTATACAAATATTAAGGGAAAATGACAAACCAACTATTATCCTTTTTTTTTTGTTAATAACTTAACCACTGAACTATGAGAAAACGTGATGGCAACCATCATTGTTACATTTACCGTTAATGAAAATGAACCGCGGCGACTTGACGACGAACCGCGGCGACTTGACGATGAACTGTAGAGGCTTGATGACGACGAACCGCGGAGGCTTGATGACGAACAACAGAGACGTCCAAGATAGCAACAATGGGCAACGTCAGTCATAATTCGTCTGCCAAGGACTGTCGAATGGAGACGTCCAAGGCAGCAACAATGGGAGACGTCCGTAAAAATTCGTCAGCCAAGAACCATCGAACAATAATTCAACAGACTAACGAAGGACATCAATTATCGAGGGACATCCGTCGTGCCTGTTAGAATGATGGTTCATGGCTGTTGGATCTGGAACGGACGTCCCTCGATTGGAATGGACGGTTAGGATGGAATTTTTCATTCTCCAAATAGCGAAGATGGACGTCCCTTGGTCTAAAAGGGACATCCCTCTTCGCATTTCAGACGTCCCTTTTTGTGGTTGTTGGATAGAGAACATACTTCCCTCAATCAGAATGGACGGCTAGGATGGAGTTTGTCATTTTCCAAATGGCGATGATAGACGTCCCTAGTCCAACGGACGTCCCTTGACTTAAGACTACGTCGTTCAGGCTGAAACGGACGTCCATCTTTGGCCAATGGACGTCCGTTGTATGTTCACCAGACTTCTCTGAACGTTAAATCTGCCTATAATTGCAAAGGATGCCCCTCAAATATAAAACGAATGTCCCTATAATTTATTGAACTTAGTTCACCGAGGATTTCGTATTTTGTGGTACTCGCCAGAGCATACAATCGATTCTTATATAGGGCGACCGACACATGATGATCAGCAGAGGATCATCCTCAGACCGCAGGCAGTCTTTCATAGACCGAGCGGTGTTTCTCAGACCTTGACGGTGTTTCGCAACATCCCTGCGGTCTGTGAAAGACCGCCGCGGTCTGAGGATGATCCACTGCTGATCATCATGCGTCGGTATGTCTATATAAGAATCGGCTGTACGTTCTGACAAGTACTGCAAAATACGAAATCCTCAGCGAACTAAGTTCAATAATTATAGGGACGTTCGTTTTATGTTTGAGGGGCATCCTTCGCGATTGTAGATAGATTTAACGTTCAAAGAAGTTCGGCGAACATACAACGGACGCCCATCAGCCAAAGATGGACGTCTGTTGTATGTTTGAGGGACTTGAGACGACGTGGTCTCAACTTCAGACGACGTCGTTCAGGCTGAGACGGATGTCCGCCGTTTGCTGTATGTTCAAGGGACTTGAGACGATGTTGTTCAGGCTGAAACGGACGTCCCTCGAACATAAAATGGACGTACCACGGTGGATTGTGAGTACGTCGTTCTACCCATAACGACTTAGTCATAGGGACGAGCGTTCTGTGATAGAATTGAGATATTGGACGACGACGAGGGCGATGAAAACTGCTTTTGACAATGAGAAGATGATCGAAAAACTAAAAACGTGAAAATTGTGGACCAAACTATGCCAGAGCTTCACAACATCATCTTCTCGGTTACCGTCAATGTTCTCGATGAAATCATAATCAGAATCAAAAGTTGACCAATAATGTCGCTGGGAAACTTGATTGCGAAGATAATGTTGCTGGGAAACGTGACTGTGAGGTCGTCGACGGACATTGAACATTGACATTAAACATAACAGCGATGGTTGCCGAGACGTTTTTCCATAGTTCAGTGATTAAGTTGTTAGCAAAAAAAAGATGATGGTTGTTTTATCACTAACAGTAAAGGATGACGGTTGGTTTGTCATTTTCCCAAATATTAATTAGGAAAATTAACAAAATAACTATTGTATTATGGGATCAATGACAAGTCATCTGCTGAACAATTTTTGCTAACAACTTAAACACTGAACTATAAAAATAAACGGAGCAAACATCGCGGTTACGTTTTCTGTTGAAAAATGTTGTCATTCTGATGCAGAATGTTGTCTTTTCGTAGCAAAAAGTTGTTTTCCCACTAAACATATTTAAAAGATTATGTTCCACCATGGAACGTTGTCTTTCTGCTAGATTTAAAAGATTACTTTTAGCACGTGGAACGATTACTTTTCACTGCGGAACTAAAACTTTTCGCAGCAGAATGACAACATTCTGTAGCAGAATGATAACGTTCTGCCTATCGAAAGATTACTTTCCGTAGTGAAAATATTATTTTCCTCTGCGAAAAGTGAGACATTGGTGATGAGCACTGGATGACAATGATAGACCCGAAAGAGAAAAGAGAGAATGGTGATGAGAACTGCACGAGTGAAATCGAGAGGAGAGATGAGTCATGTCGACGTTTGATAATTTTTTTAGAAAATTGAAATCGGGAGAATCATTTTTGACTATGAGAAGACTATGTTGGAGCTTCTCGGCATCATCTTCGAGACAAGATTGCTTCGATTATTGCGATTTTAGTATAAAATTGAACTAGAATTATAATTGCAAAAAGTATGTTTCTGTATTGTCTTCGCGGTAATGTTTCTTTAAACCGGTAACGAAAATATTTGCGTCGTCCATTTTTTATAGTTCAGTGTTTATGCTGTTGGCAAAAATTGTTCAGTGATTAACTTGTCATTGATTTCATAGTACAATGATTGTTTTGTTAATTTTCCTATTAATTATATTAAAATTATCAATAATAAATTAGAAGAGCCATATAAATAAATAATCATAAGACATGTTAGGGTGTAATAAAAGTAAGCTAAATTAACAAAACAACCATTGAACTATGTGATCAATGACAAGTCAACTAATAATAATTTTTGCTAATAAATAAAATATTCAACTATGAAAAATAAACTATGCAAATATCGTCGTTAATATTCACCTTATTGTGAAAATGAAAAAGTAGGAAACTTCCCTTTGAAAATGACTTCTCTCATGTGCTTCGAACATCTTGCTTTGATCTTTGGCTGAGTTTTTCAGAATACAAACCAGAGCTTTTCACATATTTCTATTTAGAGAATCACCAACAAAGACAAACTTTTTTCCTCTCAACAATTCCAGTATTCTATTGCCAATTAATCGAATTTAAAACAATAATTTGATAAAAGAGCTAAAGTTTGATAAATCGAAGCAAATGAACAATTCTCAGCGATCAATCAAATCATTTTTTTTTTGGGATTTCTCTTCCTCAAATACGTCAAATTACTTAGAAGTATTCAAGTTTGATTGGGAAAATGTCAACTTTCCTATATGGAAAGTTGTCTTTCTGCCATGGAAATTTGTTTTTCCTCTTAGAAAAGTAATCTTTTATGAATCTTATTTCAATGACTCACTTCCGCAGTGAAATGGCAACGTTCCACAGTGAAAAGACAACGTTATGTAGAAAAAAAAACTTTATTTAATGGAAAACATGACATTGATGTTTACTTTATTTATTTTCCATAGTTTAATGTTTTATTTGTTAGCAAACATTGTTTAATGATTGACTTGTCATTGATGTCATAAGTCAATGGTTATTTTGTTGATTTTCCTAAAAAGAATTAAATCTTGCTTTGAAAAATAAGCATGGATAATTGTTTTGAAAGTCTTGTTTCTTCTCTTTCATCCTCGTTGCTTTTAGACAACAATTTACAAGGTTGTTTATAATCTCAAATTAATTAGTTTTTTCATTTTATTTTTAAATTTACAAAGTGACACGTACATGTACTTTAATTTTTATTGAGATTATTTTCAATTGTTTAGTAAATTATTATAGTAATTAAACAAGGTAAACTTTAATTAAAATAACAAGGATGGCAAAAAGTATAAATTTCTTAAGACAATCTTCCATGCTTAGTAATTCTAATTTGTAATGTTTTTCAAAAAGTGCTTTTTATTTTACCTAAAAAATCCCCTACTTTTGAAAATTGGATCCATATGGTAAATGCCATGGAACCAGTGTCTGTGCCACGTGGTGCAATTTTGTGGTTACATTATTTTGTCAAAATAACAAATAACAAAGTTGAATGCCTAGTTTGCCCCCACACAATTACCGTGAAAAATAGTTATATAAAGGGGTTTGAGCAGGAAGATTGTGTTGAAATGAGAAAGAAGCCAGTTTATGGGGAGCTGAATCAGCTTGTCTTCACGTACCTTCCAACGTTCTCACCCACTTCCTTCTCAAATTTACACACTACCCACTTGCTCAAATCTCTCCATTTCCCATCGACAAATCTCTCAAACACCAGGAAAGGGATAATAGAGTTCCAGAGGGGTCGAAGAAGGTGAAGAGACTCCATTGCCAGCAAAACATATTCGTGTATTTTGAGAATCATCACTGAAATGGGTGAAGTATGTTTTCTGAATTTGTTTTAGCATTTCTTTGTTTTTGTGGGATTCATGGGTTTACCAGAGTTGATTTTCAATGGTGGTATGTACAGGAGAGGAAGGAGGAAGAAAAGAAGGAAGAGGGGAAAGCAGAAGAGAAAACGGAGGAGAAAAAGGAAGAGGAGCCTCAGGAGATTGTTCTTAGAGTTGATATGCATTGCGAGGCCTGTGCCAGGAAAGTTGCTAGAGCTTTAAAAGGATTCGAAGGTAGCAATCTTCATAGCTGACTTCTTTTTTATTTTCACATGTTTTAATTTCCGTTTTAGATTATTAGACAGAAGTACATAAGCATGGAGTCATCAATTCTTTGTTATGTGTATGCAATAGCATATAATTAGGCTAAAAATAGCTCCAGCAAGAAATTTGAACTTTATCAAATAAAATAGGACTAATTTCATGTGGATACACAATGAGTTGTCGGATTTATTGTTTTTTAGAATATATTATCTAGAATTTGTCGATATAATGCCGTTTTAGCCCGTCTCTTTTAAGAAAATATGTACTTTTTAGAGATGGCTGAGGGTTTGGAGGAAAAGGTAGATTAAAGCATGTGGAAAATGAATTGTGGCGCAGGAGTGGAGGCTGTGAGTGTAGATGGCAAGGCCAAGAAGGTGGTAGTGAAAGGGAAAACAGCTGACCCAGTTAAAGTATGCGAGAGATTGCAGAAGAAAAGTGGCAGAAAAGTTGAGATCATTTCGCCATTGCCTAAACCTCCAGAAAACACAGAGAAAAAGAAGGAAGTGAAAGAAGAGAAAAAGGAAGAGGTAAGAGGACAAACGCAATACATATCTTTCGCAATCTTAGAAATTTAAAAAAATTCCCTTAATTGTGCTGATATTGAATCAAAATTTCACTTTCAATTACTCATTTTGGGTGGTTTTAAGCTTGACCCACATGGCTACTAAGGAGCTGAGCTGAGTTCTGTGGCTGCTATTTCCTTGCCGACATGAAAATAACAATTCTGAGATAGTAAAATGACAAAGTGAGGCACATTTAACAAGAAAGGCAGTGAGACTAGCTGTTTAGACTTTTTTGAGTCTTTTGGCCCCACCTCCCCAATCACCTCCAACACAATTTAATGTTCTCTGTTGCACCTTTCAGCCATACCTCACCGCCCTATTTTCATGTCCCCTTTACTCTTTTTTATAAAATGATCATAGAAATATATATACACCTGAGATATCCATTAACTAGACAATCAAATGCATTTACTTGGTTCATTAGCTCAATCTAATTGGACTCGTTTTTAATTGAGAAGATTATTGCAATGGTTGTTATTGGTTTAATATAGGTTCTTTAGCATATGAATTGATTGTGGTCAAATTGCATAATGGTAACGACAATATGTATACTTATTCTTGTAGTAGTAACTAATTTGACATAGTATTTCCACCTTTTGGGAAACCTGAATATTGATCTCATCTCATGAACATATCGCATGAGATAGAAAAAAGCATGATAATCCTGTTATTTGTTCTTCTCTGTTTGATTTTGAAAGTATAAAAAGTTCTATCTCTGGATTATAATTGGTGTTAGTTTGGTTAATTATTTGTGTTTAATGAAGCTTCTTAATTGACATTTCTTGTCAGCCTCCTGCGGTTGTTACAGTTGTGTTGAAAGTTCAAATGCATTGTGAAGCATGTGCTCAAGTCTTACAAAAAAGAATTAGAAAGATTCAAGGTATATATTTTCTTCACTTGTATTTTTCAGTTTCTTAATTTAGGGATACAAGGTGACGAATATTCTCAACTATGGGATCCAATTCGTCAAGAGTAAAGCAATGAAATCCCTCGTTAAAACCCAAAAACTAGTTGAAAATAATTATGGGATGCACTATGATTGAAGTAGCAACATTTAATTTTCAAGATTCTTGGTTTGGCTTCAACTTTTTAGAAGTCAAAAATTTTAAAAAAAATGTCAGAGCTTAGAAAACATTATGTCTTGTAAAAAAACACTACAAAAACTAGTTGAAAAGAGTAAAAAAGAGATTAAAAGTAAGTGATGTACTGGAATGCAGGTGTAGAGTCAGTGGAAACAGATTCAGGAAACAATCAAGTAATAGTGAAAGGCGCAGTAGATCCTGCAATGCTGGTAGAATATGTGTACAAAAGAACGAGAAAGCAAGCATCGATAGTGAAAGACGAGACTAAGGCGGAGGGGGAGCGAAAAGAAGAGCTGGAGAAAGAAGGCGAAAAGAAAGAAGGTGAAAAAGAGAAAGCAGAGGAAGAAAAGAAGCAGAGCAGTGAGATTAAAAAACTTGAATATTTGCCTTCAAAATACTACCTTGAATATGCAAGCTATCCCCCTCAGATATTCAGCGATGAGAACCCAAATGCTTGCTCTGTCATGTAAAGACTTACATCCAACTTTGAATGTTGTAGTTTAATAAATAAATGGGTATTTGATTCTTATGATCTTCTTAGGGTTCCAACTGTGGGGTATGTATTATGCAGTGCGAGAACATGTGATCTCTTGGTGTATGTCAACTTAGGTTTTGCCACCAAGTTCAACCTTCTTGTTGTATCCAATTTTGTCCAGAAATAGTATGTTTTCCAGTGACAAATGTTTTGTTTCACATTAAATGCACATAGATAGACACCATAATGTTACAAATATCTTCAAATCCTTTATAAACCTTAATTCATAGTATTATTGTTGCTGGATCTCGCAAATCTGCAAGTTAGTTTTCTAATTTCAGTTCTTCTTCAGCCGGGCATGAAAATTTTATAATTAGAGCAAAACAGGCAATATATATAATCTCATTTTAGTTTTGAGAGAAGATGTATTTAAAAATTTGTTATAATTATAATCAAACATTAAATCTCAATCAAATCATCTAAAGTCTAAGTCGATCTAAGGTCCAACTCCTTCTAGGTTGGCAGAATTAGATAATTACTAAAAGAAAAAATGATAAAACAACCATCATTCTTTATTATTAGTGACAAACCAATCATCATTCTTTTTTTTTTTGTTAACAAACTAACCACTGAACTATGAAAAAATGACGCTGCAACTATGGCTGTCACGTTTGCCATAAAGACGACGAACCGCTGGAGCTTGACGACGAACCACAGAGGCTTGACGATGAACCGCAGAGGCTTGATGACGAACCGCGGAGGCTTGATAATGACAAACAGAGACGTCCAAGGCAGCAACAACGGGCGATGTCCGTCAAAATTCTTCGGCTAAGGACCATCGAACGGAGAAGTCCAAGGTAGCAACAATGGGCGACGTCCGTCAAAATTCATCGGCCAGGAACCGTCAAACGGAGACGTCCAAGGCAGCAACAACGAGAGACGTCCGTCAAAATTTGTCGGCCAAGAACCGTCGAACAATAATCCAACAGACTAACATCAGTTATACGTCTATCGTGCCCATTGGAACGATGGTTCATGGCCGTTGGATCAAGAACAGACGTCCCTCGATCGGAATGGACAGCTAGGATGGAGTTTGTCATTTTCCAAATGGCGATGATGGACGTCCCTCGGTCTACAACGGACGTCCCTCTTCCCATTTTGGACGCCTTTCATGGCTATTGGATTAAGAACGGACGTCCCTCGATTGGAATGGACGGCTAGGATGGAGTTTGTCATTTTCCAAATGGCGATGACGGACGTCCCTCGGTCTACAACGGACGTCCATCTTCCAATTTTGGACATCCCTCGGTACAAAACGGGTGTCCCTTGACTTGAGACTACGTCGTTCTGCCTATAACAGACGTCACTAGTCTCACAACGGACGTCCCTCGACTTAAGACTACGTCGTTCAGGCTGAAACAGACGTCTATCTTTGGCCGGCGGATGTCCGTTTTATGTTCGCTAGACTTCTCTGAACGTTAAATCTGTCTATAATCGCAATGGACGCCTCTTGAACATAAAACGAACGTCCCTATAATTCATTGAACTTAGTTCGCCTAGGATTTCTGTTACAGTTGAACTTAGTTCTCCAACTTCTTCTTCAACTCCTCTTTCTTTCTCTACTTTGCAACTTTTTTATGGAAATATCTAGTAACAATTTCATATTTTGGCGGCACTTCTTCAAGCTGCAGCGGTTTTTTTTTTCAAACCGCCGTGATTTGTTGTCAAGCGTTGCGGTTTGTCAACGAATCGCGGCGGTGTGACAAAAAATCGCAGCAGTTCCTCGTCAAGTGCCGAGGTTCGTCGTCAAAGTGTTTAATGGCAAACGTGACAGCGATGGTAGCGGCGTCATTTTTCTATAGTTTAGTGGTTAATTTGTTAGAAAAAAAAGATGATGGTTGGTTTGTCACTAACAGTAAAGGATGATGGTTGTTTTGTCATTTTCCCTTACTAAAATAATACTTGGTGCATGTTCAGTGTCACAGTTCGGACGTAGGTATAATAGAAATGTCATATTAAATAACTCGATCTTCAAAGAGAATTCAATCGCTTAGCCTAACACTTAGTTTGCAGCAGAAGAATTGAATACAAATCAAAGTTATAGCCCACACGAGATGAGCTTAGATTCATATAGTAATTACAAGAAATAATAACAAGAATGTAATAAACACTGTGCACCAAATCCTAAAGTCCAACATCAATCCTAATAATTTTTATATAGACACAAATAAATACTTAAGTCCTTACCAAGAAGAAAAACTAAAACACTCCAACAAGAAAAATAAGGATAAGAGAAATGTCACAGCCCCCCCTGTGCTCCTAACTGCTCTTGTCCTTACTTGGAAGAAAGAGAGTTGTTGAGATGAATGTGCTCCTAACTGCTCTTGTCCTTACTTGGAAGAAAGAGAGTTGTTGAGATGAATGACTAAGTCTGTAGGCAAGTTATATTAAATCCAAATTCATGTAAAACTGAATTTACCTTTCTTTTTAAAACATAATCAAATCAAATGTCATTATCGCGGCGTTCATGGATTTTGAATCATTCAAAAACTCTTTACTAGTTGAATCAAAACAGGCTCGACGAGCTATCGATGAGGCAATTATTAAATCTTGTTGTATACATAGACAATTATATTAAAATACACAAAAATTGCTTTTATTTATAAAGAAACATCATTCTAGTGAAAAAGGAGGGTCATTTAATGGACCCCTCCGACACACCATCATAGAAAGACGGCAATTCGAAGATCAGACAACACCTCATGAGACATAATGAATAAAAAATTGACGGCGATCCCAATGCTCGACAACATCATATGAGTGGTTGGCGATTCGAAGACCAAACACTGACAACACCTATAAAATCAACAACCAATACACCCTGATCATGTTTAGTAGTTCGAAACCCAAGGAACGCATCATTATTGCCATATTACCCATTTTCATATAGTGCACAAACAACCATTTTCACGCTGCTGAAGATATAGTTAGGATATCCTCGTGATACTTTGATACTGTGACCGTCCAAAGCATCAAGAAAGTTTTTCCCTACTGTACATAACAGATCAAATTAGATACAATGCATGGAAAATTAATGTGTGAAACTCACATACGTATACTATAAAAATAGACATGTTAAATAGTCCCCATTGTGTTTTCATATATGGCAACCCACAAAATAAGGTTTTGGAAAACCATGATGAAATGCAGTGCAAAAAGTATAAAATTCGTACCTCGACGATGATGACTCTTTTTACCAACAAGAGCAACAACCTTAGGAAAAAGTTCATAGTACACAAACTCATCTGAGCCTAAAAACATGTCAAAGGTCAAGAATTCTCATAAATAAATCACAAGGGAATAGTGTAAGAGTCCCATACTGGAGCTAGAAGCCCAACTGACATATAAATGGCTAAAAAATAAAAAAATTGCATTATACGATTGACCTAAGACCTTCAACAATCAACTAGGCACTGTAGCGATCGAATTGAGCACTTGCGTGGTCGACGTGTTCAAGCTACGGTCGAATGGACCCTTGATACAAGTGCTTAATAAGGAAATAATGGACCCGCAATTGCAGAATGAGTATCTCGGTCAATTTGCGTCCTCTAAACGTGAAATTTGAACCACACCTTACTTTGTAATTAAAAATGAGGCTCTCCAAAAATCACTAGCAAAAATGTTTGAGAGAAGAAGTTATGGTTGAAAAGATGCAAGCTGGTCCGAATAGGCATCTTAGCCATGCCTATTGGCTTCAATGGTCACCTTGGATGAAAACACTCCAATTTGATTCTTTGCAAGTTTTCTATACATTTGCTGAGGATGTCTACCTCTATGGAAGAAGGTGGATAAATGTATAGTAATTAGAAGAATCATCTAAAACTCACAAACAAAATGAAAGCAATGTTTACACTAAAACTCAATAAGGTGAACACCTGAAGGAGTTGGCCAAATGGAGGGAAACTCCAAACTTTGAAAGATTTTTCTTCAACTGAAAATTTTCTACCCTTAGGACAAGCCATAAAGAGGGTTTAAATACGCCTCTAATTAGGGCTGCCATTAAAAGGCAAATTACAAAAATGTTCAACTAAAAAAAAAAAAAGCATGCTCTCGGGCATTAAGCTAAACCGAGAGCAACAACATGAAAATAATTTGTTACATCCAAATGTCCCAAGTAAATACCATAAATAAAACTATGCTGCCTCCGTTGAGTCTTAAGTCTCCTTGAAGTGATTTCCTTGTTGATGACATTAAGACTCCCCTAATGATTCATGGAGGAGGCTGAATGTGGAGGTGCCTCGGGTGCTTGGTCAAACTCCCATTTTAGTAAATGCTTTGGTTTCTCCATATCACTTCGAGATGACGCTTCCTCCAATTGATCATAAAATGATTCACTTACAAAATAAGAAGAAATAAAAAAGTTAGTGAGCTCCTTGGCTC
The DNA here is from genome assembly GCA_022433065.1 of Begonia loranthoides. Lineage (NCBI taxonomy): Eukaryota > Viridiplantae > Streptophyta > Magnoliopsida > Cucurbitales > Begoniaceae > Begonia > Begonia loranthoides. The sequence continues at coordinate 23,954,515 of CM039468.1, read as the reverse complement.
GTGATCTTGTGATTGGTCCTTGAGATGCATCATCCTCCTAAGGTAATTCAGGATTTGACCTCAAATACGGTCTTGCCTCCCTTTTGGCTTTCTTCACTTCTTGTTCTTCATCTCCAAGGTAAGAAGATAAGTCTTGCACGTTACAAGTTGTAGAGACTCCATAACTTCTCAGAAGCTCAAATTTATAGGCATTTTGTTTACCTTCTCCAGAAATTTGAAGGGGCCATCAGCTCTTGGCGTTAGCTTAAATTTTCTTTGCTGGGGAAATCTTTTTTTTTTTCAAGTGCAACCAAACCAAGTATCTCTCTTGTAAAATAACCTCCTTGTGCCCATGGTTTGTAGCCCTTGCATAAGTCTAATTTTTCTTTGCAATTGAATGACTCACCTTCTCATGGACTGATTTCACATTCTCGGCTTTACTAGCTCCATCGGCATTCACGACTCCATCTTGAGACAAAGGAATGAGGTCCAATGGAGTGAGGGCATTAAAACCATAAACTACCTCAAAAGGAGTCTTTTCAGTAGTCCTATGCATGCTTCAGTTATAGACCAATTCAATACAAGGCAATTGCAAATCCCAATCCAACAATCTCTTACCCACCATACTCCTCAAGAGAGCTCCCATTGTTTGATTTACCACTTTGATTTGTCTGTCGGTTTGAGGATAAAAGGAGGTGCTAAACAACAACTTGGTGCCCAATTTCCTCCAAAGAGTCTTCCAAAAAGAACTAAAAAATTTAGTGTCACAATCCGAGATAATAGAACGAGGAGTACCATGCATACACATTATCTCTTTGAAAAATAAATCAGCCACATGACTAGCATCATCCGATTTAGAACACGTAACAAAATAAGCCATCGTAGAAAATTTATCAACAACCACTAGAATAGAATCTTTCATGCGTAACGTATGGGGTAATTCCATAACAAAATCCATACTAACCTCAACTCATAGATGAGTGAGAACCGACAATGGTAGATAAAGATCTTGAGATAGTACTCAACTCTTGGCCTTTTTGCAAACAATGCACTTTTCAATCACCTTTTGAACATCCTTAAGTATATGTGGCCCAAAGAAAATTTCTTTTACAGCTTCATAGTTCTTTTTCTCCCTAAAGTGACTCGCTAAGCCCCACTATGAGCCTCATTCACCAAAGACTCCCGAAGACCGTAATTGGGAATGCACAATTTTGCCACTTTAAAAAGGTATCCCTCCATAATATAGTATCCTTCTTTGGCCTTCTTTAAGTATAATTGGTAATAATGATCAAAGTATTTGTCTTCACCATATATTCCTTTAATCCAATCAAAACAAAAAATTTTAGCATTTAATTCGGTTAAGAGTGCATACCTCCTAGATAATGCATCTGTCACCATATTGGTCTTCCTTTTCTTGTATTTTATCATATAAGGGTAGCACTCAATAAACTCCACCTATTTAGCATGTCTTCTATTCAACTTCTTTTGGCTTCTAATATGCTTGAGAGCTTGATGGTCGGTATAGATAATAAACTCCTTGGAGAGTAAGTAGTGTTGCCAAACTTCATGAGATCTAACAATTGCATAGAATTCTTTGTCATAAATTGAATAGTTAAGGCTGCCCTTTTAGCTTCTCACTAAAATAGGCAATAGGTTACGCTCTTGCGTAAGGACAACTTCAATGCCTAAGTCGGATGCATCACATTCCACTTCAAATACCTTGCTAAAATCGTGTAGTATAAATACGGGTGCATTGTAGAGCTTTTGTTAGATGGTCTCAAAACTAGTTTGGCATGCTCTAGACAATTGTAACTCATTCCCCTTTTTAGTATAATCCATGATAGGAGTCATAATGGTGCTAAAGTTTAGAATAAATCTCCTATAGAAGGATGCCAACCTGTGGAAGCTTCTCACTTCAGATATGCTTTTGGGAATCGACCATTTCTTAATAGCTTCAATCTTTGACTCATGCACTTCCATGTCATGCTTTGTTATAATAAAACTAAGAAAATAGAATTTTTCTTTGGTAAATGAACACTTCTTTAGGTTATCAAAGAGCTTGGCCAATTCTAGAATAACAAAAAGTTGTCGAAGGGACATGTGGACAAGTTATATCGTTCGCAAGGGTATTGCATGGCATCCCCGATGCTTGGGACGCACAAGTATGAGAATTTACATCCTGATGTGTCTGGAATCAACTTCCAGACACATGCGGACGAGACGTGTCATCCACAAGTGCATTGCACGTCACCCTTAGCCTTGGGACGACTCCAGACTTGATTTTGCTTCCTGACTTCACCTGCATTGCGGACTTTTGGACGAGTCCAGACGAGTGCGGACGTGGTGATGCCTCATCCAAATTGAATCTATCCTAATCCTGGACACTTTTGGACGAGTCCAGACCAGTGCGGACGTGGGTGGTTGCGTCCGATTTGACTCTATCCAATTTCTACACTTTCGGACGTGTGTGGACGCTTCATGTGGATGCCAAAACGCGTTCGAATGCTAGTTTTGGATGGTACGGACAGGACGAGGATGCTAGTTCTCGTCCGAGAAAATGATTTATGCCTTACAATTTTACACATGCGGACGAATGCTGATGAGACCCGTGCGTCCGTACTTGTCCAAATAAGCCCAGACCTACGCGAAATTAGGGCTTAAAATATTAGATTCTCATCCTTTTAGCCATGATTTCTCAAGGAGACACTAGGATGCCACTGCCCATGCAGAGCCGCCCTCCTCTCTACCCCATACGTGTACGTTCTCTCTAGGTAAGGCTTCTGAAATAAGCCTTCTCCTCTTCCATTTGTTTCGGTCCAACTCTCCTTTCCTGCGAGAATTCTCCCTGTGAAGTTTCTCCCTGCGTGTGTGTAATCGAGAGTGAATGTGAGCTTGTGAGTGTCCTGGTGAGCTGGTTATTCTCCTTCTGTGTTACATGAGTGAAGTGAGGTAAAGGCTGAGGAGTGAGCTGTTGTGAGCTAGTGCTACCGTTCGTGAGCTGAGTGGTAAGCTGTGGATGTGCTGTCCCTGAGTCTTAGTTCTTCAATTTAGGTAAGGAAATAGGGGTGTCTTAGCCATTGGAGGCCCTACACCACAAGTAGAGTGCGTGAGTGGTAGATTATTGATGCTCTGTAGTATTTCCTTGAATGAATTACTGTTGTTATTTCCTTGGTTGATTTCCTTGTCGTAGATATTTCCTGTGTTGACGATAGTGTAGAATGCTAGTACTCCGTAGATTATTGTTGATTCTGTGATCAATTGCTTCAAGTTGTCAATGTTCTGTAATATTTTCTTGGTTGTTAACTATGTCCCTTTTGTTGTCATTAGCTCTGTGTTTGATACCTGTTACATTTCCTTTATGATTGTTAGCTTCGTGAGTTCCCTTGTTTGTTAGTTTCCTGCAATTATATAATATGTGGTTGTTAAATTCCTACAAATGATTCCTGCAATTGATAGTGATGATTGTGATGAATGCGAAATGAGTGAATGATAAATGGTTATGTGAAGTTCACATGGGCTAAGAGTTTTATGCTGTTCTGCGATGTTTACTTGTTGTTTAGTTGAATACCTCTGTTGTTACTCCCTTATGCATACATTACTCTGCTGCCATTTATTCTACATGTTAATATCCTTGTGTAAATGCTTAAATCTAAGTTAAGCATGTTTGATTTACTAGTGAGCATGTAATTAACTAGAGTAATTAATTAGACTTAAGTATACAAATCAACTTAAGCATGTTAAGTAACTTAAGTATGTTAATTACTACTTAAGCATATCAAATGACTTAACTCGTCGTTCAATTAACAACTAATTCTTGAGCATGTCCATTAACTAATTACTTGAACATGTTAATTAACTAACTTGATGAGCATGTTACTTAACTAAGAGAGCATGTTTAAGTAACTCAATCAATTCTTGATGCATGACAATCGATTAGAGTAGTTAACTAACTAGAATGATTAATTAGACAAATATGTTAATTAACTTACTCATCGCTAATTCCTAGTTAGCATGTTTATGATATTAGCAGCATGTTAATTAATTAAGGTGTTTGACAAATCAATTAAATTATTAACCAATCCATGCATGTTAGTTAACTATTATTTGTTCAATCTTCGAGCATGTTAATCAATTATTAATCTTGAGTATGTAATCACCTTGAGCACGTATTTAACTAGAATAATAAACTAGACTATTAATTATAGCTTGTTTAATTAATTAGAATATAAGCATGCTTAATCAACTAGAATAAGAATTACCAATTTACAAGCATGTTCCGCTATTAATTGTCTAAAGCATGTTTTCATTTAAACTACTCATTGCGAGCATGTTTATTCTAGCTTAGTTTAACGAGCATACTTAGTTAATCGTAATTCATTGCATGTTTCTTTATCATCTATTTACTGCTCATTTACTGTCTAAATTCGAGTTATAATTGTTCCTTGTTATGCACTTTCAATTATATTTGTTCTCTGTTATGCATCATTCAATTATTGGTTGCTTTCTTTCCTATGTGCTTTCAATTCTAGCTATTCAATGACCTTCCTTTATATGCGTAATTCAATCTTTGTTCCGATCCACTATTCCATCACAAAGGAAATCCTCCAATCTTCCGCTCGATGTACAAGTAACAAACGAATGAACGAAGGTAAAGTAAAGAATGAATGAATGACGAAATGAAAGGATTGGTTTGGGTGGCCCCAATTCCAAAAAGGACTAAAGAGAGGCATCTCACGTTGCAGTAACCCTTTTTCCTTATTTAGCCATTAGGCTCACGTATTACTTGTGGTGTAGGTACAAATGATGAACAAATAATAACCCAGGGATGAGGGATTTGCACGGGCAAGACTCAGGGCTGGCCAGACAAAGAGAGTAAAAGAGTAAATGGTTGTAATTCATTTGTATTTAACTATTTAGTTTTCATTTCTTAAACGCAGTAATTGCTTTGTTTAGCATTTCTTCCTTAAATGATTTATTTATGCTTCCGCTATGTTTTAAATAAATGATTTTCATAACGCTTCCGCAATGTTTTAACGAAAAAGGGTTTTTAACGGTTTGGTTTGGCACTCTGATCTCGTTTTAAAAAGAGATTTCAATGGTTTTATAGAAGTTTTAAATTTCATGCATTTTTAAAGGATTACGAAAAATTAGGTCGTTACAGTTAGTACCAAAGCAGTGGTTTTAAAAATGATTTTTGTAAAATGCTCTGATAATCGTTTTTAAAAGTAAGTCTATGGCTAGCTAAGTAAAACAATTTTTGTAAAAATCAAACTAGTAATGTAGCCTGCTTGCCAGCACAAACATCGAGGTGGAAAATCCTTCATCCACTGTAAGTATACTTCCTAATACTTTACTAATGCATGATTTCCTTATTCTATTTCGATAAATGAATTGTTAGGAATTAATATGTAGGGACTAGTGAATTAAGTATTTTTTATTTGGTAGTGTAAAATTCGCGGTCATGCCTAATATAGTTCAGATAGTATACTTTGGAATTAGGATTTTGGATTTTGGAGTTTGGATGATATAAGTGAATATTTTGGAATTGTTTGGGATTTTATGCAGGATGTATGTAGCTTTAGCGGAGTGTAAAACAGATGAGACTTCGCCAAAATTTTTTGAAAATAAGTGAAAAGAGAATTCCAATCGAATTTAGATCAATTAGATAGTTAACCAAAGTTGCTTAGGTAACGACGGGATAAACCAACTAGTTAGGTAAATGAAGTCACCTAGGTGTCAACGGACCAGGTAGAGTCTAGATTAATTATGGGAAGGGAAAAAGCTTAAGGACGAAACCAAAGAATGAGAAGGGTAGTTGACTAGGAATATGCTAGGTCAGGTTTTCTACAAGGACGAGAGGTTCAAGATCTAGTCTAGTAGTATGACCAACTTGGAGTTAATGGCGGATTTGGACATAAGTGGTATAATATTGGATTAGGATTAAAGGGATAATAGGACTTGTGTCAGACTTGGATTATGTTCTCCATCTCGGTTCGAACTCAATCAAGGTAACCAAGGATGTGACGGCACTACTGTACAAAAAAAGGCAAAGGCAATCAGTTGAACTTCTCCAGGAATGAGTAACGGGAACTGAAACAGCAACAGAAACGGGAACAGAAATGGAAACGGATACAGAAACGAAAACAAAAATAAAAATGGAAACAGAGACAGAAATGGAAATAGAAATGGGAATGAAAACGGAAACGAAAAAGAAACAAAGTTTTCGGAAATAAATAAACTTCTGGAAATGGAAACAAAAATAGATACAGAAATGGGAACAAAAATAGAAAAGGAAACGGAAACAAATACAGAGACAGATATGGAAACAGGAATGGATACGAGAACATAAACTGAAACGGAAATGGGAACAGTTATAGATAAAAAAGAGAAGCAAGACAGAACGCACCTAACTCAGCTATGGAGTAGTGTAGTTCATAACTCGGGAAAGCTTTGATGGACAGATTTGATGGTGGAGAGTACGTTCGAGTATGCCAAAATTATAAGTGAGAGAGGAAAGTAAAGGTACTAGATCTTAAGTCACGAAGTGCGAAGGATCTGAGGGTAGAAGCCTATAGGAAAAATGAGTTTGACGTCAAGTTGTGAGTCTATTGAAAGTAAGAAGATTGAGGAGACTCTCCCTTGGTGTTGAATCGCTTGGGAATCAGTGGAAAATTTGATGTGGAACGTCAAATTTAGGAGAAAATGCTTGCGAATTCAGAAGTTGAGCGGCAACTATTTGCATTGAAGCAACAATTGAATATAAGAGAGAGTTGTCATTCTGCTCTTGACGTTGAAGAATGGTTGTGTTTGGGGCATTTTTCACAGAAATTGATGTAATTAGAGTAGCGCGGTGGAAGTGTGGAAAGTGAGTACGAGAGTTCGATTGACTTTTTGGTACAACGAGACGCGTGTTGGATTAAGCCAAGTTGATCAAGAAGTTGTAGTTGGAACAAATTAGTGGTAAGAGGGAGTAGATAGTCAAGATACAATGAAGTATTACGACCTCTAGGGGGAAACTACGCCATTAAATGGGGTAGCTAAGAAGAGATTTGATGCGTAGGTTCACGTCAGTGAGACTATTACGCTAGGCAAATTTTGAGAACGAAATTTATATAAGGAGAGGAGTATCTAACTGTTGGGAGTATATGCTCAACAAGCAAATGTAATAAAACAATTTTATAACATATGAATAAATTTATATTGATTGATATTATGTTAACATTTTATATTATGTTTTAGAAAATTCATAGAAAATTCCTTGGTTATTTATGCTAACTATATATTAACATATATATTGTATATATGTGAGATGAAATATAAATACTAATAACCAGAATATGTCCATGAGTTATATTTGAAGTATGGAATCTTCAAATAGTTCATTGTCATAAACGTAGTTTATCTCATTAAGAATGTATAGTCATATCCCCACTAAATATGTAGTGACATAAGATAAATATGTTTTATATAATATGATTATATAGGACTGGACCAGATAAGATTATATTGTTCTGATAATTTTTGTTAAATACAGTACAATTAATTTTATCATAATGATGGTCATATATGCATGATCTTAATTCATTGTATTTAACAAACTCCTATTTTATTTTAATTTATTCTTTGATTTACTCGATAAAGTTTTGTATGAGTTATGATTCATATACCTTGTATAGTGGGCGTGAATTAAAATGAATAGCTGGGAATGTTAATATCAATACAATGAAATCCAATTATATAGAGTCCCTTGTTTATAGTTCAAGGATCGAATAATTTAGCGCGCAATTCATAATCGTTATGAATTAATTATTCCATCAAGAACTAATGGTAGTCAAGGATAAATACGCAATATGAGAGGTTAACGGATTATAAATCTAGCTCTATTGTGAATCTAAATGGAGGGTTAATACTTATGTAATGACTATATCAATGGACATTAATTAGAGTAAATATACTATATAGTTATTTAGAGTGCAACTCTAAGTATTTAGTGGAATTATTTTAGAGTTAATAATTATGTTAATTAATATAAAGAGCTTATATTAATTAACAAAATATTATTGGAGCTTAAAACTATATGTCCATCGGTCCCTTCATCACCTTTTATCATTATTCGAATAATAGAAAAATGAACAAAAAAGATTAAATAATTAATTATGAATTAATTATTTAATACATTCCATAATAAGTTTATTATTTTTCATTAGATGAAAAATTGAATTATTAATTATTCAATTAATTAAGACAAAATAACAAAAGTTGTCATAGTTAATATATTTGTTATATTTCATTAAATGAAATAATTTAATTATTGATTATTTAATTAATTAACAAATATAAAGTAACTTTTGAAAATAGTTTTTAAAATGAATTTTGTCAAATTTGAGTTAATATCATAGTGCTAAGTGTTGAGCTATGATGACAAGACCTTTTGTTTGCCATAACATTTTTGTTATAAATGTATTATAACTTAAATGAAAGATTAATAAGTTAATGTCATAGTGTTGAGCTATGGTGAGAAGACCTTTTGATTTTTATAACAGTTTAATAAATGTATGAAATCAATTATAACTTTTGATTTTTGATTTTTGTTGAGCTATGTGGACGACTCAAGGGAGCGTCCGAATGAATCTGTCTGAAAACTGGTGTGTTCCGAACGATTGCGGATGACTGCGGACGCCAAGATTAAGCGTCCAAATGGATCTGTCCAATTTTTGGGAAAATTCGGACGCTAAGTATGGACCTTGCGAAAGAAAGTACGTCGTCCTCAACACAGCTACGGACGGTACAGACACAGTAGGGACGCCAGTTTCCATCAGGAGTCATGTATTTGATGTGTGATTTTTACTCTTGTGGACAAAAGTACAGCGTCCGCACTAGTCCAAAAGTTAGCAGATCTGCGAAATAAAATTCAGAAAAAGTCGAACTAACTCGACATTTAGCGAGTTAATTCTCGCACGAATGTCTTCGTAGTAGTTCAGTAGCCCACAAAGGAGCCACCCTACAAGCACGTCATGTCTCCCGTTGTCTTCTAGGTAAGCTCTCCCTCTATTTAACTGATACACACTTCTCCTCCTGCATTCTTCATTTTCCTTTGTTTTCTGCTGGGTGCTGGGAGAGGTTCTGCTGGAAAGGGAGCTGCTGTACGTGAGGACATTCAACTTCAAGGGTAAGGAATGGGCTGTTTTGGTCTTGTGCCCTACACCCAAGTATTGTCGTGTGTGTGAGTGTGTATGCTTGATAGTCATTTTAATTCCGTTAGTTGATATGCAAGAACCTCTTGATAAACAGTACTGCCTTTACTTAATTTTGTAGATGTTTCCTTTGTTATGTCCTTCTAAGTATATTGCTAGATGTTTAATGATAAGTAATGAAAATTGCTTCTAAGAATGATAAGTGATGAAGAAGGAAAAAGGGGATTCTAGTGAATGGAAATGGAACTTCATGTCTGAAATATTTTGTGTGTGTGTATGCTTGATAGTTTAATTGTTTTAAATGGATAGAATATGAAGAAATTTCTTGATGAGCTCTGTTGTTTTTCCTTACTTGCTGCTACTGTAATTTACACTTTGCAGATGTTCCTTTGTCATTTTCTTTATGTTATGGTTAATGTTTGGCTGAAATGTGAAAGAAACATGAATGGAAATGAGAATTCATGTTTGAAATGTCAAGAAAATAAATGAAGAGTATGAATGGATGATTTTATAATGTCTGACTTCATTTTATGAAAAGCTTTCTAGTACTGCGATAATGTGTTGAAAACATGGATTTAACTGTGACAGTGAATTCTTAATGGATTGAAAAGCATGTTCTTATGTCCTGTTTTAATATTCTCCATTGATACTCCTAGTTGATTTTATTTCTATTGCTGTGTTGCCTAGAAGCGTGCGTAGTTATATTCGTCAAATTGGTATAGAAAGCATGTTTCACCATATGATTTCCTTGCTGTATGTTAACATAATAAGCATGTTTCGCTACGCCATTTTCGATATTCCTTGCTGAAGGTTGTCCACTAAAAAACATGATTTAGTTCGATTAAAGCAAGAATTGTTTCTACTAAATAGTTGAGTTGGAGCATGCTACAATGATAGTAAATTCTGCAGTGGGATAGCTGTTGTTTTCAAATTAAAAGGATGTTATAATATCTTAAATTCATTGTAAAATTCATTGTTGTTCTCTGCTATCTTGTATTCTGTTTTGTGAGAATCATTATTTATTGTAAGTATGTGATAAAATTCCGTTTATTGTTTCCTGTGACTTTTATAAAGTGTTGATATTACTCCTCATATGTGCTTGGTGTATTAGGAAAAAGGTTAGATTAGTTGAGTTCATGATTAATAGAAACCAAGTAGGGGGTAACCTTCAATATGGTACCCACATGCATGAATAAGGAAAAATGCTAAGAAAAGGAATGATCGGGATGAGCGGGATACGTCCATCACTGAATAAACCCTTTCAGTGGGATATGCCAGGAGGGAAGAAACTCCAAAGGTGGGATACGCCGGAGGAGAAAGAAAGAACTGTAAGGGCAGAATACGCCTGAAAGAGAAAGAACCCAGAAGGCGAGATACGCTTGAAAAAGGGAACCAAAAGGGAATTGGGGTAGATGGATAGTCCAGATCTAACCTAGCTACTTGGATACACAATCACCAAGTCGGGAAAGGGACTAGTATACGCACAAAAGGTTAGAGCCGTACAGCTAGGCCGTCTCAAAGGACAACCTCCAATCTCCAGCTCGATGTACGAGTTAAGAACGAAGAACGTACAAAGAAAACAAACATAATGAAAGAATTTGGTTTGGGTGGCCCCCCATTCCAAGAAGAACTAAAGAGAGAAATGCATAATTGTGTTCCCTCATCTCCTTACTGGGCGTAAGGTCACGTCCTTACTTGTGGTGTAGGTAACGAGGGGATTATGCTAGAGATTAAGGAAGAGGTCATTCCGGTGGAACCTGCGGTAGGTCCAATAAAGACGCCAATCGAGTAGTAGTATGGCACGAAGGAATAAAAGAAAAGGAACATCAATAAGAGCAAATGTCGAATGGTTATCTCTCACGAACGTTACGTTTTCCTTTTATTGCCTTTACTTGAATATTTGAAATATTATGTAAGTTTTATTTGGGAACTAAAAACTTTGAATTTCAATTATGTTTTAAATGACGTTTTCTGATAATTAATTGTTATTCGGTAAAGGTAGATTTTCTCATCTAAATATGCCTCCGCAACTTTTATGAATAACCTTTTTAAAGAATGAACAATGGAAGAATGAGATTTATATTAACGATCGGATTTTGATGCACTTTGATAACCCTTTTTATTTAGAAACGACATTAAATTGTTATATTATCAAGGTTGAAGAGCTTTTAAAACGGTTAAGAAATCTGGGTTGTTACAATTGGTATCAGGGCAAGGGATTTTAAAAACGATTTTTCTTAGTAAGCTGCTTTGATCGTTTTTAAAACCTAATCAGTAGCTCGAATGTTTTATGATTTAAAAATGCAAGTTTGTTCAAAAACCCATTTGTATGTAAGGATACAATTGGTATAAGCACAGAATTATATCATAGCCATACTACTACTCAAGCGTCTCGCTACAGACAACCCAGACTCGACGGGTAATGCCTCGGTTGTAAGTTTTTCAGATTTCCTTTGAACGATTTATTGTATAGTAAAGTTAGAAATGTATAGAACTGTAATACATTTTCCCTTATGTAATGAGATACTTAAGTGACTGCTCCATAATGTAGAAGACGCAGTGATTTGACGTAGAAATAAGTAGAACTGAGATTAAGGAAATTAATTACCTAAGAAACTTATAGCATGAAAATATGGAAAGATGTAAGATTATAACAAGTTTTCCGGTAATGATTGAAATCCAAAATGCTTATAGACTTATATGAGTTCGCTTCGGTAACAATTAATGACATTGTGACGTGGATGCATAGGAATTTAGAACTACAAATGGCACGAAGAGGAAGAGGCCGACTACCTGGATTGAGGGGTGCACCCAACGCACCAAACCCCTATGAGAATCAAGGTCAGAATGAGACCCTAGAGCACATGGCTAAAATCATAGAACAACAAGCACAACAGATTGAGATACAAAACCGGTTCTTGGAACAAAAATCTCACCATATGGAGAGGATGATGGGTCAAGGAAACGGCAATGGGGACCACCGAGACCTACAGATCCAGCCGGTCCAGAGAGGGGCTGGATGGGGAAGGTTCCAAAAGCTTAGACCGCCTTATTTTAATGGCGACGTATCTAATATACCTGGAGCTGAGGAATGGATTCGCTCCATGGAGGACAAATTTTCATATGCCGAGGTTGATGAGACAGAGAAAGTGAGATGTGCTGCTTACTATCTGAGTCACGGGGCCCAATTTTGGTGGGACACGATCAAGGCCTCTCGAGATGTGGCGACCCTTACTTGGAATGCATTTAAGGAGTTATTCAATGACAAATATTTTAACCACACCATCAGTACCCAGAAAGAGACTGAGTTTTTGCACATAAGACAGTTGGGGACTGTATCTGAGTATGCACAACAGTTTGAGGCCTTATCGCATTATGCTCCACATTTAGTGGCAGTTGAAGAGCGTAAGGTTAGACATTTTGTGCGCGGATTGAGGAAAGAGATCCAGGAGGCCTTTTTTGGGGCTGGCACCGAGGGTGTTGCTTACTCGAAGATCGTATCTAGGGCCCTATCTATTGAAGGAGTAAAGTTTCCTGTAGCCAAACCAAGAGAGGTTAGTTAGAGAGTGTGGAAGCCTAGTTCAGGCCAGTAGTCGTAGAGTGGTCCTCCCACGACTCAAGGAGTCAAGCGCCCAGCTAGGGTAGAACTGCAGCAAAGGCCAGATAAGAGGCCTATGGTACCAGCGACCAATAGTTCTCAGCAGGTTGCCTGGCCGAAATGTCAGAAGATACACAAGGGTGAATGTTTAGCAGGCTCAGAGAATTGTTTTTCCTGTGGAAAGCCAGGACATCGGGCCAGACAATGCCCGACCCGACTTGTAGCTCCCTGAGTTTTTGTCCTATATGGGACTGATGATGATGACCAGCCCACAGTTGTAGTAGGTACGTCTTATTTAATCATCGAAATAATTAAACATGTATTTATGCTTAAAAATTTTCTCTAGATAGCATAGGAGGTTTACCTTAGAACGAACGACTTACCAATTCTCCATAGGAACGATATATATAAAAGGATGTGAGGCTTATGTCTTGTTTGATTCGGGTGCTACGCACTCATTCGTACCTACTAAATTCTGTGAGCGAGCGAACTGCTTCTCCGAAAGCACAAATTACGCGAACCGGGTATTGCTACCTTCTGGTGACCAACTGATTACTAATGGAGTACTCAAGAATTGTACAGTGGATATCAATGGCTGTTTAGTTCGGGTTGATCTAATTATTATGGATCTAAAAGCCTACGATGTTATAATGGGGATGGATTGGCTATCAGCCCATCATGCGATCATCAACTGCAACAAGAGAGAGGTCTGCTTTTACCCTTCGGTTGGCGAACAACATATTTTTCGAGGAATTAAAGAGAAGGGAAGGTTCGCTATTATCTCGGCACTTAAAGCAGATAAATTACTCAAGAATGGGTGTGAAGGATTCCTACTCAGTATAGTTGATAGTACAACTATCACGGAGATTAAAGTCGAGAATGTCGCCGTGGTACATGAATTTTCGAATGTCTTCTTCGACGATCTTCCCAGTTTACCTCCCAACCGTGAAATTGAGTTCGAGATTAATGTGCAGCCTGGTATGGACCCTATTTCCAAACACCCATATCGGATGGCACCTGCGGAATTATGAGAGTTAAAGGAACAACTTGAAGAACTAATTGCTAAGGGGTTCATACGGCCTAGCTTTTCTCCTTGGGGCACACCGGTGTTGTTTGTCAAGAAGAAGGATGGGACCTTGAGGATGTGTATCGATTATCGGGAGTTAAATAAGGTGACCATTAAGAATAAATATCCGCTACCCAGGATTGACAATTTGTTTGACCAGTTAAGTGGTGCTAGGGTATTCTCCAAGATTGATCTGCGATCAGGATATTACCAACTGAAAGTAAAGCCCGATGATATACCCAAGACGGCATTCTGCACACGCTATGGCCACTATGAATTTTTAGTGATGTCCTTTGGACTTACTAATGCTCTAGTGGCCTTTATGGATCTGATGAACCGTGTCTTTCGGGATTATCTAGACAAATTCATTATTATCTTTATTGACGACATATTATTCTATTCCCAATCGGAAGAGGAGCATTGTGAACATCTACAAATAGCCTTATCTTTCCTCAGCCAACATCAGTTGTACGTGAAATTTACTAAATGCGAATTTTGGCTGAGAAAGGTTGGTTTTCTAGGCCATGTTGTTTCTGCTGAAGGCATATCTGTTGGCCCAGTAAAAATATAGGCAGTGGTAGATTGGACACCGCCGAAAAATGTTGGAAAAGTAAGAAGTTTTCTAGGTTTGGTCGGTTATTATAGGCGTTTTATTGAAGGGTTTTCAAAAATCGCTCTACCACTCATAAGCTTGACGAAGAAGAATAACCGCTTCTGGTGGTCCAGTGAATGTGAGAACAGTTTCCAAGAACTGAAACACAGACTTACTTCAGCCCCAGTTTTGACATTGCCCTCAGAGGATGGTGATTTCTGTATTTATTATGACACATCAAAGAAGGGATTAGGTGGAGTTCTTATGCAGCATGGGAAAGTTATTGTCTATGCCTCCCGGCAGTTGAAGGTGCATGAAAAAAATTATCCCACTCACGATTTAGAACTCATAGCTGTTGTCTTTACTCTTAAGATATGGAGGCATTATTTGTATGGTCAGCGCTGCAAAATTTATTCGGATCATAAAAGCCTCAAGTATATCTTTACCCAGAAGGAATTGAATATGCGTCAACGTCGGTGGCTCAAATTCGTCAAGGATTAAAACTGCGAAATTAAGTATCATCCAGGAAAAGCCAATGTGGTTGCGGATGCTCTTAGCCGCAAGACTTCTGCGATGAGTATATTATGCAGAAAAATGTCCGGAAGCTTCGGCGGGATCTTCAAGAGTTTGATGTACAAATGATTCCAACACCCCTGGATGTAGTACTAGCCAAGTTAACCATGAAGCTGTCTATTCTTGAGCAGATCAAGGAGGCTCAGCAAAATGATGAAGTATGTAAGGATATCGTTCGGTTTGGCAAGAGAGGAAAACTCAATCCCCGATATGTGGGACCTTATGTGATCACCAAAAGGATAGGGTCAATCGCATACAGATTGCAATTACCGGATTCCATGGCAGGTGTACATGACGTCTTCCATGTATCTATGCTCAAGAGGTGTCTTGGTAATGCAGCAATGTTAGCCCCTCCTGATAATAATGTCATTATACAGCCCGATTTGAGTTATAATGAGAGACCCGTTCAGATACTTGATTCAAGAGTGAAAGAGCTGCGACGCAAACGAATTCCACTAGTCAAAGTTCTATGGTAGAACCATAGTCATGAGGAAGCCACGTGGGAGAAAGAAGACGTTATAAGGGCTAAGTATCCCGAGCTGTTTGATAACTAAATTTTGGGGATCAAAAGTTTTATAAGGGGGGTAGAATGTAACAACCCAATCTTAACTTTTTCGAATAAACGATTTAATTAAAGAGTTGGGAATAAAATGGGTTTGATATCTATATAATACATCGTCCTATGGATGTTAAGTTGCGACGTATACCCCCGTAGGCATTTAATTTGGGCAAGACTTAAAAGAAAATATAAAAAAGGATAGATTTAAGGACTTTAGGCCAGCTGCGGACAATGAGGATGACTCAAGGCAGTGTTCGAATGAATCTGTCTCAAAACTGGTATGTTGCGGACGATTACGGATGACTGCGGACGCCTAGATTCAGCGTCCGAATGCATCTGTGCAATTTTTGGGACAATTCGGAGGCTATGTGCGGACGATGCGGACGAAAGTACAGCGTCCACAACACGGCTCTGAACGGTACGGACACAGTAGGGACGCCAGTTTTCGTCCGGAGTCATGTATTTACTGTGTGATTTTTACGCATTCGGACGAAAGTACGGCGTCCGCACCAGTCCAAAAGTTAGCCGATCTGCGAAATAAAAGTCAGAAAAATTTGAAGTAACTCGACATTTAGCAAGTTAATTCTCACACAAAAGTCTTCGCAGTAGTTCAGTAGCCCACAAAGGAGCCAACCTATGAGCACGCCATGTCTCCTGTTGTCTTCTAGGTAAGCTCTCCCTCTATATAACTGATAGACACTTCTCCTCCTGCATTCTTCATTTTCCTTCATTTTCTGTTGGGTGCTGGGAGAGGTTCTGCAGGAAAAGGAGCTGCTGTACGTCAGGACATTCAACTTCAAGGGTAAGGAATGGGTTGTTTTGGTCTTGTGCCCTACACCCAAGTATTGTCGTGTGTGTGAGTGTGTATGCTTGATAGTCATTTTAATTCCGTTAGTTGATATGCAGGAAGTTCTTAATAAACACTACTGCCTTTACTTAATTTTGTAGATGTTTCCTTTGTTATGTCCTTCTAAGTATATTGCTAGATGTTTAATGATAACTAATGAGAATTGCTTCTAAGAATGATAAGTGATGAAGAAGGAAAAAGGGAATTCTAGTGAATGGAAATGGAACTTCATGTCTGAAATATTTTTTGTGTGTGTATGCTTGATAGTTTAATTGTTGTAAATGGATAGAATATGAAGAAATTTCTTGATGAGCTCCGTTGTTTTTCCTGACATGCTACTATTGTAATTTACACTTTGTAGATGTTCCTTTGTCATTTTCTTTATGTTATGGTTAATGTTTGGCTGAAATGTGAAAGAAACATGAATGGAAATGAGAATTCATGTCTGAAATGTCAAGAAAATAAATGAAGAGTATGAATGGATGATTTTATAATGTCTAACTTCATTTTATAAAAAGCTTTCCAGTACTGCGATTATGTGTTGAAAACAAGGATTTAACTGTGACAGTGAATTCTTAATGGATTGAAAAGCTTGTTCTTATGTCCTGTTTTAATATTCTCCATTGATACTCCTAGTTGATTTTATTTCTATTGTTGTGTTGCATAGAAGCGTGCGTAGTTATATTCGGCAAATTGGTATAGAAAGCATGTTTCACCATATGATTTCCATGCTGTATGTTAACATAAGAAGTAAGAGGCATGTTTCGCTATGCCATTTTTTATATTCCTTGCTGAAGGTTGTCCACTAAAAAGCATGATTTAGTTTGATTAAAACAAGCATTGTTTCTACTAAATAGTTGAGTTGGAGCATGCTACAATGATAGTAGATTCTGCTGTTGGATAGCTGTCGTTTTCAGATTAAAAGGATGTTATAATATCTTAAATTCATTGTGAAATTCATTGTTGTTCTCTTCTATCTTGTATTATGTCTTATGAGAATCATTATTTATTGTAAGTATGTGATAAAATTCTGTTTATTGTTTCCTATGACTTTTATAAAGTGTTGATATTACTCCTCATATGTGCTTGGTGTATTAGGAAAAAGGTTAGATAGGTTGAGTTCATGATTATTAGAAACCAAGTAGGGGGTAACCTTCAAGATGGTATCCACATGCATGAGTGAGAAAAAATGCTAAGAAAATGAATGATTGGGATGAGCAGGATACGTCCATCACCAAATAAACCCTTCAGGCAGGATACGCCAGGAGGAAAGAAACTCCAAAGGCTGGATATGCCAGAGGAAAAAGAAAGAACTCTAAGGGCGGGATACGCCTGAAAGAGAAAGAACCCAGAAGGCGGGATACGCCTAAAAAAGGGAACCAAAAGGGAATTGGGGTATATGGACCGGATCTAAACTAGCTACTAGGATACACCCTCACCAAGTCGGGAAAAGGATTAGTATGCGCACAAGAGGTTAGAGCCGTACAGCTAGGCCATCTCAAAGGCAACCTCCAATCTCCAGCTTAGGGGTGTGCATGGGACCGGTCCGGTCCGGTTCTGATCGGTCCGGTCCCGGACCGGTCGGTACCGGTGCCATGTTTGTGAAGACCGGTACCGGAATCGGTTCTGACCCGGTTCCGGTCCGGTTCTGGACCGGGATTTCCGGTACCGGTTCCGGTCCGGTACCGGTTTATTTTCTTAATTTTTTAAATATTAAAAATAATATAATGTAATAGTTTTTTTAAAATTAAAATTACTGCAAATTTAATGAAACAAACTAAATAAAAATAGATGAACAAGTAATTAAAATTATTAGAAATTTAATGAAACAAACTAAATAAAAATTAGTTTAATCAATCCACATATGACGACGGTTCAAGCCGGGGGCGCGTGAAGGGAGGCGGGACCGGCTGGGCAGGGCTGGCTGCTGCTTTGTTTCTCTTATCCTAATTCCCAAAATAGAAGAGAACCATGACTTTTACACATCAAAGATATCTGATAAACTATAAACGATAATGCTAAGGAGTGAATAAAGCATACCACTGAGATCACTATTAATTCCATACTAATTCACTTCATCATCAACGTCATTAATTTGTATAATATCTGAAAAATATAAATTGAAAACAAATTTAGAAAAAATAATAATAAATAAAACAAAGAAAAAAGAAAACACTATAAATATGAAAGATACCTGGCTCATTCGTATCATCATTGATGTTGATTGATTCATATTTCGAGGATCGAATCCAGCTTTGAGTGCAGATAAGCGCTTCGACCGTCTTTGGGGACAAAGAACTGCGAAATTGATCAAGTACTCTTCCTCCACTACTAAAAGCTGACTCCGATGCAACAGTAGAAATAGGAATGGCCAATATATCTCTTGCCACATTGCTTAGAATTGGGTATTTGAATGAATTTACTTTCCACCACATGAGAATGTCTAGTTTGTCTGCATTGTTTTCCAATTCTTCATACAAATATTTTTCAATTTCTGATCGTGTAGTTGAAACATTTGGTTGTTTTGGGCGACTATGAAACAGCCCATGTATCTTATTGTGGCTCAAATTGCTCTTTTGTGGTAAGCTTGCAGTTGTGGTTGGTACACTTGAACTATTATAGTTGTCTTCTGTATTTTCCAATCCCGCATCACCTTTATACTCGAGATATAAATTTTTAATCACAAGTTGTACTTGGCTTAACAAATAATCTGTCTTATCAGAATCCATTACAAGGGAAAGACAATGTTTCAAATACTCTATTTTATGTCGAGGATCTAAAACAACTGCAACATACATCAACATATTCATTTTATCGCAGCTTCCCCAATATTTATCAAATTTGCTTTCCATTCCAATAGCCATTCGCCTCAATAATGGATTATCACATTCAACATACTCTTGAATAACCATTTTCAAATTGCATACTTCACAACCATATGTATTTGAAGTAACATGCAATGAGGCTGAAACATTTAAGGTCATATCATAAAAAACCTGTAAAAAATTTACAAGTTCTCGAACATTAGCCCAATCTTCTGTTGTGGGAGGACTTTCTCCACCCAAATCAGCGAGATAATAATCATCTGTTTCTATCAATCTCTCAAAAGCTTTTTCAAATTTTTCTGCGCTGGCTAACATCAAATACGTGGAATTCCATCTTGTAGCCACATCGAGAGAGACACTACTTTTGCACACAATTTTAGCTTGTTCAACACATTTCTGAAATTTTTGTAGTCTAGCAGGAGAAGATCGAACATACTTCACTGCTCGACGTACTCTCATAATACATTCGTAATGGTCTTTTAAACCATCACATACTATCAAATTCAAAATATGGGCAAAACAGCGCACATGCAGACATTCACCATTCAAAACTAGACCATTCCAAGCTCGAATTCTCTTCACCAAATAAGAAAGGGCTACGTCATTAGAAGATGCATTATCAACTGTAATTGTGAAAACATTTTCGATCCCCCATTCAAATAAACATCTCTCTATTTCTTTTCCAATGGTTTCACCCTTATGATTTGCAATCAAACAAAAATTGATGATCTTCTTTTGCAAAACAAAATCACAATCAACAAAGTGCGCAGTTAAAACCATATAATTCAAATTTTGAATAGAAGTCCATGTATCTGTAGTCAAACAAACGCATTGAGATGCGTTCTTAAAATAATCTCTCAACTTTGACTTCTCTTTCTCATAAATGCCAATAATATCTCGTGCAATCGTAGATCTAGAGGGTACAACAAATCTTGGTTGTAAATATTTAGAATAAACTCGAAATCCCTCTGATTCAACAAACTTAAAAGGAATTTCTTCAACAATAATCATTTTTGCTAGAAGTTCTCGGCAAGTTGCACTACTAAATGATGCAGATGTGGAAGTTGATCCCATATTATCGACAGTATTGAAGCTTAAAGTCTTTTGCTTCGTATCTACACTTGCCAATAACTTTTTACAAGAATTAATATGCTTTTTCAAACTTGAAGTTCCATTCTTTGTATTATGACAAGCATAAGTCTGAGCACAATAATTACATCTTGCTCTAGGATTGTTTGGATCAGTGCTTTCAACCATAGTAAAATGATTCCAAACATCTGATTTTTTCCTCGTCGTTTGACCAGTAACTGGATTAACATTAACACTCTCTATTGTTTCATCATTAAAGCTATCCATTATCTACATTTTACACAATTTCAAAATACATATCAGAATCACATAACAGTCAGAAAATAACCTCTGAAATAAATAAATAAACACAAGCAATACACTGAGAATAATGAATATAACAGTCACCAACTACCAATATGAAAAACAATAAACACTGAACTGACATGTACCAACTACCAATATGCAAAACACTAAACAGAACAGAATTCATTTATGAGTTGTTTCAACTTTCAACCATTGCCAGAACAGATAATTCAACAAAACACTAAGCATAACAGAATTCATTCATCATTCATCAATTGTTTCAACTATTGTCAAAGGCCCAAAACAGATCATTCAGCATCAAAACACTACACATAACAGACTACAGAGTAGATTAGAGTGCTAACCAGTAACCAAGCTGGCAGACGGCAGTGGCAGTGGCAGTGGCGATGGACAGGTCGGAGCTGGCAGCGGCAGTGGCGATGGACAGAGTCGGAGCTCGGACGCGATGGACAGGTCGGAGCTGGCAGCGGCAGTGGCGATGGACAGAGTCGGAGCTCGGACGCGATGGACAGGTCGGAGCTGGCAGCGGCAGTGGCGATGGACACTGGACAGAGTCGGAGCTCGGACGACGGACGGAGATCGGACCTGGCAGAGTGGCACCGTCGATGGATGGAGCTCGGAGGCCGGAGCTCGCTGGAGAGTGCCGACTGCCGAGTGGAGCGATGGATGGAGCTGGAGCTCGGAGTCGGAGCGACGGTCGATGGACGGACTGGCGACGGTCGATGGATGGAGCGACGGACTATGGATGGAGCTCGGAGCTCACTGGACGCTGGCGACGGTCGATGGACGGAGCTCGGACTTGGATCTCGCTGGCTGACGATTGACGGAGCTCGGATCTCGCTCTTCGGCGCCTCGGCGGTCGCTGGCAGGAGAGTGGAGAGGCCGATGGACTTGAGGTCAGGAGAGTGGAGAGGCCAGGGGACTGGGGAGGGGAGGGGACGGGACGGGATTTAAGACCTAACTCTGAAATCCCGGTTCTACCCGGTATCGGTTCAATGGTACCGGGTACCGTGAACCGGTACCGGGTAGAACCGGTCCCTATAGCACCGGACCGGGTCCGGTCCGGTGCTACATATTTATGTACCGGTCCCGGTACCGAAAGGCCGGTTCCGGTCCGGTTCTTCGGTACCGGGCCGGTTCTGCCCACCCCTACTCCAGCTCGTTGTACGCATTAAGAACGAAGAACGTACAAAGAAAATGAACGTAATGAAAGAATTTGGTTTGGGTGGCCCCCCATTCCAATAAGAACTAAAGAGAGAAATGCATAATTATTTTCCCCCATCTCCTTACTGGGCGTAAGCTCACGTCCTTACTTGTGGTGTAGGTAACGAGGGGATTATGCCAGAGATTAAGGAAGAGGTCATTCCGGTGAAGCCTGCGGTAGGTCCGATAACGACGCCAACCGAGTAGTAGTATGACACGAAGGAATAAAAGAAAAGGAAAATCAATAAGAGTAAATGTTGAATGGTTATGTCTCACAAACGTTACGTTTTCCTGTTATTGGCTTTACTTGAATATTTGAAATATTATGTAAGTTTTATTTGGGAACTAAAAACTTTGAATTTCAATTATGTTTTAAATGACGTTTTCTGATAATTAATTGTTATTCGGTAAAAGTAGATTTCCTCGTCTAAATATGCTTCCGCAACTTTTATGAATAACCTTTTTAAAGAATGAACAATGGAAGAATGAGATTTACATTAACGATCGGATTTTGATGCACTCTGATAACCCTTTTTCTTTAGAAACGATTTTAATTTGTTATACTATCAAGGTTAAAGAGCTTTTAAAACGGTTAAGAAATCCGGGTCGTTACATATTTGTATCAACAAATGCCACATTTTTGAATATGACTATATGGCTAACTTCAAACCTCAAAGCAAGATTGTCTTGGACGAAATTCATGCTGATGAGATCAGATCAGGAACAACAAAAGTTGTTGTTCAACATGGTACTTAGAAGATGACTACTTCTAGTCTGACCATCACGCCACCTAGATGTAGCAAGAGTGTAGTACGACCACTAGCTCGATACGAACAGGTAGGTGAAGCACAAGTTGCTGTCACTGATGATGGAAAAGATGATCTATCGTCATTTAGATGTGCAATGGAAGATACTGACAAAGAAGCTTGGCTTGAAGCTATGAAACTTGAGATGGAATCAATATTCCAACTCTGTTTGGGATCTTGTAGATCTACCTGTACGGGTGAAACCTATAGAGTGTAAATGGATCTATAAGAGAAAAAGAGAAGTGGACGGGAATATAGAGACATTCAAAGCTAGACTTGTAGCTAAGGGTTATACCCAAAGGGAAGGGTTGATTATGAAGAGACTTTATCTCCTGTAGTTATGCTTAAGTCCATTCGTATGTTGCTCTCTATTGCAGCTCATTATGATTATGAGATTTGGCAGATGGATGTCAAGACAACTTTTGTAAATGGTCATCTTGAAGAAACCATTTATATGGAGTAACTAGAGGGTTTCATAGATAAAGATGTACAACAAAAGGTTGTAAGTTAAATAGGTCTATTTATGGACTTAAGCAAGAATCCAAGTCATGGTTTATGAGATTTGATGAAGCAATCAAATCTTATGGGTTCGCACAGTGCCTTGATGAGTCTTGTGTATACAAGCTCATCAATGACACGCGTGTGGTCTTCTTAGTTCTGTATGTTGATGATATTCTACTTATTGGGAATAATGTAGAATTATTATAAGATAAAAAAGCATGGCTAGCTAAGCAATTCCAAATGTAAGATTTAGGAAATGCAAGCTACATTCTTGGGATTCGACTGATAAGAGATCGTAAAAAATAGACTGTTAGCTTTGTCTCAAGTATTGTATATTGACAAGATGGTTGTCAAATATTCAATGCAAAACTCCAAGAAAGGTTATTTACCTTCTAGACATGGAGTTATTCTTTCTAAAAAGCAGTGTCTGGACACACCTCAAAAGGAAGAAGATAAGAGATGTTACACCTATGCATCAACTATTGGGAGCTTGATGTATGCTATGTTGTGCACGAAGCCCGACATATGTTATGCAGTAAGGATAGTTAGCCGGCTCCAGTCAAATCCAGGAATAGATCATTAGATTGCAGTCAAACATAGTCTCAAGTATCTAAGGAGAACGAGAAACTATATGCTAGTATATTCTGGTAGGGATTTGATTCCAACTAGATACACAAATTCTTATTTTAAAACTGATACAAATGATCGAAAGTCGATATCTGGATCAGTTTTCACCCTTGGAGGTGGAGCCATAGTTTGGAGAAGTGTAAAACAAGGTGGTGCTTCAGACTCTACTATGGAAGCAGAATACATTGCTGCTTGTGAAGTAGCAAAAGAAGTTGTGTGGCTTAGAAAATTCTTTAGTGATTTTGAAGTAGTTCCAAATATGGATAAACCATTGTCTTTGTACTATGACAATAGTGGAGCAGTGGCGAATGCAAAAGAACCTAGAAGTCACAAACAAAGAAAACATATAGAGAGAAAATATTATGTGATAAAAGATATAGTGTAGCGTGGAGACGTGACTGTTCTGAAGATTCCATCAGTTGAGAATCTTGGTGATCCGTTCACCAAGACGTTACCTGCAAAATATTTTGAGAAACATCGAGAGGGCTTAGGGATTAGAGACATGTCTCATTTGCTTTTGGGCAAGTGGGAGATTGTTGGGAGTAACATGCCCAATAAGCAAATATAATAGAACAATTTTATAATATATGAATAAATTTATATTGATTGATATTATGTTAAGATTTTATATTATGTTTTATAAAATTCATAGAAAATTCCTTGATTATTTATGCTGACTTTATATTAACATATATATTGTAAATATGTGGGATAAAATATACATAGTAATAACCAAAATATGTCCATGAGTTATATTTGAAGTATGGAATCTTCAAATAGTTCATAGTCATAAACATAGTTTATCTCATTAAGAATGTATAGTCATATCCCGACTAAATATGTAGTGACATAAGATAAATAGGTTTTATACAATATGATTGCATAGGACTGGACCAGATAAAATTATATTATTCTGATAATTTTCGTTAAATATAGAACAATTAATTTTATCATAATGATGGTCATATATGCATGATCTTAATTCGTTGTATTTAACAAACTCCTTTATTTTAATTTATTCTTTTATTTACTCGGTAAAGTTTTGTCCGAGTTACAATTTGTATACCTTGTATATTGGGAGTGAATTAAAATGAATAGCTGAGAATGTTGATATTGATACAATAAAATCCATTTCTATAGATTCCCTTGTTTGTAATTCAAGGACAGAGTAATTAGCACGCAATTCATAATCATTATGAATTAATTATTCAATCAAGAACTAATGGTAGCCAAGGATAAAGACGCAATATAAGAGGTTAACGGATTATAAACCTAGCTCTATTGCGAATCTAAATGGAGGGTTAATACATATGTAATCGTTATATCAATGGACATTAATTAGAGTAAATATACTATATAGTTTTTTAGAATGCAACTCTAAGTATTTAGTAGAATTACTTTAGAGTTAATAATTATGTTAATTAATGTAAAGAGTTCATATTAATTAACGAAATATTATTGGAGGTTAAAACTATATCTCCATCGGTCCGTTCGTCACCTTTTATCATTATTCGAATAATAAAAAAATGAATAAAGAAGATTAAATAATTAATTATGAATTAATTATTTAACACACTCCATAATAAGTTTATTATTTTTTATTAGATGAAATAATTGAATTATTGATTATTCAATTAATTAAGACAAAATGACAAAAGTTGTCATAGTTAATATATTTGTTATATTTCATTAAATGAAATAATTGAATTATTGATTATCCAATTAATTAAAAAATATAAAGTAACTTTTGAAAATAGTTTTTAAAATAGATTTTGTCAAATTTGAGTTAATGTCAATTTTGAGTTAATGTCATAGTGCCAAGTGTTGAGCTATGGTGACAACACCTTTTATTTGTCATAACATTTTTGTTATAAATGTATTATAACTTAAATGAGAGATTAATAAGTTAATGTCATAATGCCAAGTGTTGAGCTATGATGAGAAGACCTTTTGATTTTCATAACATTTTTATAAATGTATGAAATCAATTGTACCTTTAATGAAGAATTTGTTGTGTTTTTCTCTAAATGACATAATGGTCATTATAGAGCTATACTACTATAAATAGAGGTCCAACCTCATTGGGTTAGGTGGTTGAAATCTTTAAGATTAAGGAATCCATTTTGAGAGCAAAATTTGTGTCTTCCGTGTTGACTTTAGAAAAGTGTTTTCTAAATCCAAATAGATCATCTCATGTGTTGAGAATACAATCTACCATAAATTGAGTGTGATCTTGTTTCATTCGTCACGCCCACACGTGCTTATTCGAGATAAGGAGGATTGGCGGAGAAGATTGAAGGTTAATTTTGTACCCGTGTGAAGTAAGCTACAAAGGTACGATTTCTTAATCATTTAGATTAGATCTAAATAAATATTTTTAAATACATATTATTATTAATATATTATAACAATGAGCTATTTTATGTTCATGTTAAAATTGTATTTCATGATACACAGGTTACGTACTTGTGCGAGAGAACCTAAAAACCAACAGCAACACCCCGACTTTTTATATTGGGGTATTACCAAGGACGTAGTCGGAGCGTTAAGTTAAGGGAGTATTTTCGATAATGTTTTCCCCGTATATGCGATGTAAGTTAAGGATGGAGTGATTAGTGCATTACGTTGCATATTTATACATGTCATTTTATGCCATGTATTT
Organism: Begonia loranthoides; assembly: GCA_022433065.1. Taxonomy (NCBI): domain Eukaryota; kingdom Viridiplantae; phylum Streptophyta; class Magnoliopsida; order Cucurbitales; family Begoniaceae; genus Begonia; species Begonia loranthoides. The sequence goes on along the minus strand of CM039468.1, from coordinate 23,928,088 downwards.
ATGGGTAAATGTTATGGGATAAATTTTAAGTGGGAAAAAGGTGAGGAAATGCTGTCCAGGGCATTTTTGGACGCCTGCGGACAACGCTGGGGACGAGTCATGTCATCCGTAAATGTTTGGAGAGCCGTTCTGAGGATGGGATGACTCAGGACGCGGTTTCACATCCTGACTTCACTGTGTCGCGAACTTTCGGACGAGTTTGGACGAATGCGGACGCGGATTGTTGAATCCAAATTGAGTCTATCCAAATCCAAGACACCTTCGGATGCATGCAATGGAGTACAGACGTGGATTAGCCCCGTCTGATTTGCATCTGTCCAAATTGTTGACAGATTCGGACGCGTGCCGACTCTTCATGTAGACCCCAAAACGAGTCCGAAAGTCCATTGCAGATGATACGGATGAGGATGAGGATGTCATTTCTCGTCCATGGCCATGATTTAGCCTTAGGAATTTTACTCATGCAGACGAGATCTGTGCGTCTGCACTCGTCTGAAATAGCCCATACATACGCGAAATTAAGGCTTAAAATATTAGATTCTCGTCCTTTTAGCCATGATTTCTCCGGGAGACAATAGGATGCCATAGCCCATGCAGAGCTTCCCTCCTCTCTACCCCCTACGTGTACGTTGTCTCTAGGTAAGGCTTCCGAAATAAGCCTTCTCCTCTTCCATTTTTTTTGGTCCAGCTCTCCCTTCCTGCGAGAATTCTCCCTGTGAGGGTTCTCCCTACGTGTGTGTAACCGAGTGTGAATGTGAGCCCGTGAGTGTCCTGGTGAGCTGGTGATTCTCCTTTCTATGTTACGTGAGTGAAGATAGGTAAAGGCTGAGGAGTGAGCTGCTGTGAGCTGGTGCTACCATCCTGTTGTATTTTCCTTGTTGATTCCTTGCTGTAGATATTTCCTTTTGTTTTAATATTATGGAATTGTTAGCACTTTGTAGTTCATTGGTAGTTCTATGATATTCCCTTATTGGTTCTGTGAGTAAATGCTTTACCTTGTCGATGCCTTGTAGACAATTTCCTTATTGTTAGTTTATTCTTTTACTGCAAGTGCTTTACTTTGAGTTGCTGTGATGGATGCTTAATGTTCGCATGTGAAGAGGGTAAAACAATGGATATGTGAATGATGAGGATCATGAATGGGTTAAGAGTTCCCTAAAGCATTCTGTTAATTATTTTTTACGTGCTATTTAGTTTAAATTTTCTGTGTTAAATTAAATTATCATTTCTCTAAGAATACATATATTGCCATTGGTTTTGTTAGTTAAGTATCTCAGTGTTAAGCATAATAGTCAAATAAACTGTCAATTACCTTCCTTTAAATGCGTTTATTGTGGTGCCATAAATTGTTCTGCCATCTCCTTTGTTTGATATCCATGTTAAATTAACCAGCATATTAACTCACCTAGGCCTAAGCACGTTTAAATGTTCAATTACTAGTTGAGCATGTTAATTAACTAGTTGAGCATGTTTAATTTACGTGATTATTTCTTGATGCGTGACACTTAATTAGAGTAGTTAACTAACTAGGATAATTAATTAAACAAACATGTTAATTAACTATTAATATTGAGCATTTAAATTGACTAATAAGTGACTAACTAGCATGTTTAATTAATTTACTCACAAGTTTAAATTGATTTACTAGCATGTTTAAATTAATCAATTAGCAAACTAGCATGTTTAATTAGCAGCATGATTAATTAGCGTGAGTAAATCAATTAGCAGCATGTTAATTAACTAGAGTAATTGCACATGACTAGACAAACATATTTAATTAACATGCGATGCATGCTTAACCCACTAAATCATTCTTGAGTATGTAATGAACTAGGTTAATATTAACATGTTATTCTTCCTTGTTAATATTCTGTGCATTTCTCTTATCCCCAATTTCTTTTATTGTAACTTTCATAATTGATGTTTTACTTTATTAGACATAATGACCATAGTGAAGAAGATGAAAGAAGTATGAACTAAGCAAGAACGAATTAGGAACTTCATTGATCATGTGATTAGATGTTTTATGTTGTCCTTATTATTATCTTCTTGTGCTTGTTTTGTATTATAGTTCATTAAATTCTACAATTCGAGCATGTGTAATTAGATTTGAATAAATCCTGTGAATCAACTAGACTCCCCTAATCTGAACATGTTAATCAATTAGAATACCTATCTAGAGAACAAATATAAATATTTCTCGAGCATGTAAATTATCTAAGATAACTAATTAGAATAATCACCTAAAATAATCGAGCATGTTTTCTTTGTTTCAATTCATTGTAGATTTTTTTGATATTGGTGTTCAATTCCTGTATTCCCTTATTGAGTGCATTCGTTGTTTGATTTCCCTCTGTGCTTCATTTTTTACAATTCCATATTTACTTGTTCTGCAATGTGCACTTTCAATTTTTGTTATTCAATTATTTCCTTATATTGCGCTATTCAATTGTTATGTCAATGATTATGTCATCATACATCATGTTAAGATAAGAATGTATGGTCATACATCATGTTAATAGAAATCAATAGAGAGTGTCGTCTGGGGTGGCACTCACATATGCATTATGCGAAAAAAAATGTTAAAAGAAGAAAAAGGAGAAAAAGAAGAAAAGAGAGTTGGGGGATGGTAGGGTAAGTACGGAATAGCTAAGTAGACAAGGATTAAAAGAACATTACTTTTCCCTTGTCGAGACTGCAAGACTGTCTACTCTAGGTGGTTGAAGCCGACAAAGATCTACCCTACTGCCACAGATTCTTCCATCTCCCGCTCAAAGTACGAGTAATGAACGAATGAACTAATGTAAAGTAAAGAACGAACAAATGATATAATGAAAGGATTGATTTGGGTGGCCCCCATTCTAAAAAGGACTAAAGAAAGGCATATCATGTCGCACAGACCCTTTTCCTTACTAAACCTTTGGGCTTACAGTTACTTGTGGTGTAGGTGTAAGTACGCGTACGTGAAAATAAATGCACCGAATTAGGAGTCAATGCAAAAACGAAGAACAGATAATAAAATGCAGGGATGAAGGATTTGCACGTGCGAGAGAGCCCATGGCTGGCAAGGCTAAAAGAGCAAAATAAGGAACGGTTGTAATTAAATTAAGTTTTACTAAATTGTATTCAATTGTTTAGTTCTTCTTAAAATTATTTAACCTTCCACAATGTTTTAAATAAGTGATTTCATAACGCTTCCACTATGTTTTACAAATGATTTTATATTTGTGACATTTCACAGTATACCACAGTTTTCGAAAGGTTGATAGCAATCCGATTTAGACGCACTCTGATAATTGTTTTAAAAGAGATTTCAATGGTCTTTTAAAAGTTTTAAATTTCACGCATTTTAAAGGATTTACAAAAAACTGGGTCATTACACTGTAACGACCCAATTTTTCGTAATTCCTTAAAAATTCACTGAAATTCAAAACTTTTATTAAAACCCTTTTTAAGATGAAATCAGAGTGCGTCTACACCGGACCGCTACCAACCTTTCGCCAACCATGGTATACTTTGAAATGTCTCAGATATAAAATCATTTGTAAAACATAGCAGAAGCGTTATGAAATCATTTATTTAAAAGGTATTTTGAGTTAATTATTTCACCTCCATGTTTTCTTTATAATTTATTTAAAACATTGCATAAGCGTAAATAATTGACTAGTAAATACAAAACGATAAAACTTATTTTAATTACAACCGAGTTCTCTCCTACCCTCATTAGCCTGGCCAGCCATGAGTCCCACACATATGCAAATAATTGATGTAACAATTAAATAGCGCATATAAGAAAATAATTGAATAACAGAAATTGAAAGTGCACATTAGAGAACAAGTAAATATAGAATTGTAAACAACAAAGCACATAAGCGGTTTTTCATAACCTTTTTAAAATCTGCTAAAATTTGAAACTTTAATCAAACCACTAAAACCTTTAAATTAAAACACTTTTAACATAATATCAGAGTGCGAAACTAGACCGTTAAAAACCCTTTTCATTCTACTCGCTACGAAAACCAATATAAAATCATCGCAGAAGCGTTATAAAATCTTTATGAAACCATAGCGGTTTTAGCAAAACATAGCGGAAGCGTAAATAAATCGTTTAAGGAAGAAATACTAAACAATTAAATACTGCGTTTTGAGAAATGAAAACCAAACAATTAAATACAATTTATTTACAACTGTTATCTCTTATACTCTCTTTAGCCTGGACAGCCCCGAGTCTCGCGCGTGCAAATTCTTCATCCCCTGCTTTTTGATTTGTGCATTGACTTCTCGTACAAGTACCTACACCTACACCACAAGTAAACTGTAAGCCCAAATACTTAGTAAGGAAAACGGTTCATGCAATATACTATGCCTCTCTTTAGTCCTTTTGGAATGGGGAGCCACCCAAACCAATATTTTCATTACGTTCGTTCGTTCAATCATTTTTTAATCGTACTTCAAGCTGGAGATTAGAGGATTTCTTTTGGGATGGAATAGTGGATCAGATCTAACATTTTACTTGCAACTAAGTCTCCTCTACCGTCAAGGTAGGGGTCTTTGCCTAGTTGTAGACTAGACCTACTACCCATCTACCCCCAACTCCCTTTTCTTCTTTTTCTTTTGTTCTTGTGTCGGGCTGAGCTACCAGACCATGGAAACCTTTATCATCGAAACGTTTTTTTTTCTTACTCAATGCATGTATGAGTACCACTCTGGTGGCACTCCCTATTGGTTTCTATTAACATGATGCATGATGACACATTCTTTAACTAGCATAATGCATGATGCAGTCTAACGTAACATTAGCAATAATTGAAGTGCGCTTATCTTGAACAGCATAAATTGAAAGCGCATAACGGAGAACACTTATAATATTAAATTGAAGACAACGGAACACATAAGGAAATCCAACGACAAATATTACAAAATTTATATAACAAATCATGGAAGGAATACAGAATTTAAACACACATATCTAAACAAGATAAAATGGATTATAGCATGCTCAAACTTATGGAACACAACAATAAATGAAACAGAAGTCGTAACATGCTATGAGTTAACATGCTAGTTATCCTAGTTCATTTACATGCTCGGAAAATAACTACATTTATTATTCTAGTTCGGTATCCAAGTTAGATATCCAAATTAATTAACATGCTCAGAGTTAACATCAAACAATCCTTATAGTTAACTAACATTCATGAAGATTAACAGTTAATTAACATGCTTGAAGATTAAACAAGAAATAGTGAACTAATGTGAGTGAAGATTAATTGTAAACATGTTCGGGTTGATTTGTAATTTAATTGATTAGTCAAACAACCTAGTTAATTAACATGCTTAAGTAATAATCAATATGCTTAAGTCTAATTAATTACTCTAGTTAAGTTAATTAACATGTTTAACTAGTAAATCGTATTATTGTCCTAGTTATTTAGCATGCTCAAGGGAGTGATTAACAACTATTAATTAAACAATTAGTTAAATATGTTCAGATTAGTTAATTCACAACTAGTCTATTAGTTAAGCTAGTTAATTAAACATGCTCATTAATTAATTAATATGCTAGTTAGCAAACATGTCATAATTAAATTAACATCGATGTATTCGTTCACATGTTTAGGTTAACTAGTTAATTAGCTAACCCAATAAATTGATTAATTACTTAATCATTCTAATTAATTAACATGCTTCTCAAGGATATGGTTTTTATTCTAGCTAATTGGACATGCTCAATTAAGAGAGTATTAATCCTAGCTATCTATACATGTTATCTATATGTGCATTAGATTTCTGGAAGGTAACATAGAGATAGTTAAACTAAATATAGCATATAGTAAATTTGAATGTTAACAAATAAGACAATAACAAGTATTTTCAAAATCATAATAAATAAAGGAAAGCATAGCTCATTGACATCGTTCAAGCTTAACATATCATAGGAAGGATTTTCAGTTCTTCATTCTACTGAGACTACCATTCAAGCAGTACACATTTACCAATTTCTATGTCAAAGTAAAGCAATGGATTTAAAGGAAAGGTGGCGAAAGAAATTCAGGAAGTCAATATAGGTTATCAACAAGGGAACTATCAACTACAACTAACTAACAGCAGTAACAATAGAAATTCACAGGGCACTAGACATAAAACTCACGCACACTACTTGTGGGTAGGGCCACCACTGGCCAAGACACACCCATTTCCTTATCTCAATTCTTTATTGCGCGTTAGCACTTAATCGCTATCCTTTTCTTTCCTTTTCCAATACCTTCTTATCAGATTAATAACTTCTTATCAAATTCTACACACTTTAACACTTAACAAATTACAACAAACATGCTCATTATTCTTTTTATCCAAATAGAATGGCAGCAGACAGATCATTCCAACATACATAACTAACAGTTCATAAACTTGTCATGATCAATAGTAGAGAGCACATTCACTTCATACTAATCATATGGAGATTACAAACAATTCAATCAAATTTAATAGCTTATTCCAAATCATAACCAGACAAAGAACAATCCATGTATATCATCATTAACTATTAATAGAGGCAATCGTTAACCATTAAACAGAGCCATTTACTCATTAACCATACAGCTAGGTAATTCCATTTCATGTTAACATCAACTGTTTCAACACTTCATTCATTCTAACATAAACATAGTTGTAGACTCAACCAAAGACTATCACAATTGGCAAAGGGAAATCTTCCAATATCAGAGCATTTCATACACAATTTTTATCATCCAACAATTTGATTTAGAGCATCATTTTAACATTTTCTACGTCCAACAATCCACTCATAACATTTATCCTTAACAATTTATGCCTCAAACTAACAATTCACAGAGAAGAGATTAAGTTACCAAGTAGAAGAACTGAGACATCCGAGAGCACTGCCTCCAGAGAGCTCTTTCCCCTTCTCTTCTGCAAGTCTTCTGCCTCTCGTTTCTCCCCTCTCTGTCTCATCTTAGTATATCAACACCAGGGACACTCTCTGCTAATTCCCAAAAGGCAAAGACTACACCCGACCAACCACTGCCCAGCTATACCCTACGATGTTCACTCTGTCGATTTCATCTAGAGCCAGAACCAAGAGAAAGACCGGTTCAAACTGCAAGCTAGGCCACAAGCCTTTGGCTGGTCCAGATTGAACCGCCATCTCCCCTGCCATCCCAACGCCATTCAGCTCGTCGCTCGCCAACCCATCACTGTTGCTTCTCCTTCATCGTCGCCGAGCACCACCTGTCACCATTCCAACAACGCTAGCCACCTAAAATCGGGCCCCGACCTGACGCCAAATCGTCGCTCCAACCCGCTCGATCCACCTACACAACCCGCTCAGAGTTACCTAACAGGAGCCGACCCAAGCCTGAGCGCCATCATTCGCACCTTGTCTCTCCCCCTCACTCGATCTCCTTCCACTCTGCCATCGCTCACCCGTGTCCCTCTCTCTCGTTTGTCTCTTCCCGATTTTGCTCACGCACAAAATGGCCAGGGGCCATTTTGTTTCTCCTTGTTTTCTCCCCAAACTGGTTCATAGCGTGAACCGGTTTATTCTTTCTTATCATCTTAATTCTCATTATTCTATTCCTTTAATTCACTAAATTCTCCCCTTTTTAATATTCTCACATCCTAATCCCAATCAATTCATCCTCAAAATTCTTAATTTAAAACAATTCCAATTAATCTCCCTTAACAATACCCCCACTAATTTAGCTTTAATTATTATCTCAATAATTTTTGTTAAATTATAATCCAACGGTTACGTCCTCGATAATACACCTTTGGACGCATGCGGTCGAGTGCAGACGTGGATTAGCCACATTCAATTTGAATCTGTTTAATTAGTGGACAGATTTGGACGCGTGCGGACGCTTCATGCGGATGCCAAAATGCGTCTGAAAGTCGTCTGCGGACAGTACGGATGAGGATGGGGATGCCATTTCTCATCTGTGGCCACTATTTAGCCTTATGAATTTTACTCATGTAGATGAATGCATACGAGACCTGTGCATCCGCACTCGTCCGAAATAGCCCAGACCTATGATAAATTAGGGATTTAAAATCTGTCTTCTTGTCGTTTAGTCCATAATTGGGAGACACAAATGACTCTCCACCCACCCTCCGTGTAGGGCACTGACCTCCCACTGCCCAGCCGACCTCTCCCTCCCCCTGGGTGCCTATGATTTGTCCCCTCCTCCTTCAGGTATAAGCTTCCTCCCCCTTTCATCCAACATTTCTTCCCTTCCTGTGTGACCTCTCCCTCCCCCCTGCGTGAGAGTCCTTCTTGCATGTGAGAATTGAGAGTGAATGTGAGTTGAGTAAAGTTGTGAGTTAGCCATTGAGGGTAAGTGTGTTAAGTGAGTGATATGAGGTGTGAGTTAAAGAATTGGAGCTGTGAGGTATGTGTTGCTGTGAGCTGGAAACTACTGTGAGGGCTGGAGTGTTGTCCCTATTTTGGGTTTGTCATTTAGATAAGGAAATAGGGATGTCTGGGCATGTGGAGGCCCTACACCACAAGTAGAGTGCATGAGTGGTAGAATTGATGCTCTGTAGTATTCCTTGGTTTTAGTTCTGTTCTCGTGATGTTTGCTCTATGATTGATACCCTGCAGATATAGCTTTTAGATCATTGTTGGTTCTGTGATATAGCCTGATTCATCTGCTGCTATAACTCCTTAGATGATATTTTGCCGTTATTTCCTTGTTGATTAATAGTATAGATTCGTTTGTGCTACGTAGATTTTTGTTAAGCTCAATGGTATTTCCCTTTTGTTGATTTGCTCTATTTATTGTCTGTCATGTGATTCAAATGCCTTGTTTGAAAAAGAGATGATGAACGCTAAAGAGTGATAAATGGTTAATGCGTGAAATGAGGAATGCTTACTGTCTATTTATTTGTAGATTAGTCAAATTCTCTGTGTAAATTTAGTTGCTATAAGTTCTTCATTTGTGTTGTTGGTATTGTTCTGACTTGGGTTCTATCCGTATTGGTTATTTGTGATAGTCATAGTTGTTAAATAAATTGTTAAGCATGTGTAGTTGTTAATAATCTTGAGCATGTTAATTAATTCGGGAGATTAAGTAGATTCACAACTATAATCATAACTAGACGAAAGCATGTTTAACATGTTAATTAACTTAACTAGAGTAATTAATTAGACTTGAACATGTTTAATTAATTTATTGGTTGTTTAATTAACTATTAAATAACCAATCCTTGAGCATGTTCGATTAGTATGTAACTAACTAGCACAAACTAATGTCTAATTAATTTGCCTAATTAACTAAGTAGCGATAACCCATTTGAATATGCTTAGGTAAGTGTTGGTACACCTTGAGCATGTAAACTAACTAATAACTAACTAGTTTGTTTAGTTAATTTACTCGCATATTTAAATTGATTTACTAGAATGTTTAAATTAATCAATTAGCGAACCAGCATGATTAATTAGCGTGAGTAAATCAACTAGCAGCATGTTAATTAACTAGAGTAATTGCACATGACTAGACAAGCATTGTAATATCTCAAATCTTTGTTGAGCTGAAAGCATAGCTTAAGTGATAATTTTGGGATATTAGGAGCTAAATTAGACAACTAAAGATATTGGTCAAGAGAAATGCATTTGGAATAAGTGAATTATGCAACCCCGTTATGTTTGTAGTTAGATTATGAGAATGATTGAAGTCAAATAGAGAATTATTTAGTAATACTTGAAGTTTTATTGGACGATATTAATTGGATTGACAGTCTGTTGAGATAGTAAGAGAAAATATATTTGGTTGATATTGTAAAGATTGAGAGCTAGTTAAAAGTATAAGATTTATAATACTTTAGGATATATTGAATTTAGTGGAGGATATGTATATGAGAAATAGGTGATTAAGGATATGTATATAAGAAATATATATATTTATAGAGGAAGCATACATAATTAAGTGTCACGTTAGAAGTAATCTGGAGGATTTGTTGAAAATCAAAAGTTGGAAGTGGCAAACGATCGGGCCAGTTGATCGGCGAGGCGCGATCGACTGGCGTGAGAAGTTGAAAGTTTTCTGAAATATGCGAACGTTTGGTTGAAGGACGATCGATCGTCCTTCATGAAAATCAATCAGCCGCTAGTTTTAAACATCGTCTGGAGATGAAAAATGTCATTAGAGCTGGAGCGTCTTCGACTTCAATGCTTCACTGATGCATAGAACGTATTATTATAACCTCTTCATCTTTAGAAGACTGCTGGAGGGATGTTGGTTTGTGGCAATTGATGATGGGTGTCAGTTGATGGTAATCAACGCCTGGGAATGAATGAGGAATTGTCTGAACGCTTGGATAAATAATGGAGCATCCAATGGCCTTCCATCTTCATGCAGTTAATGGAAAGTTTATATTGTGGCCTATAAACAAGAAAGGTGTGGTCGCGAACGGAGAAAGAAGGATATCTGTGATGTTTGTCACGACCCAGAGACGGGCCTAACAAAACCGCCGGGTCAGGCGACCCGATCCTCATAAAGAACCCGATCACTCAGCTCAAGGCATGTGTTTTAGCGAAGGACTTTTAAATATTTAATTCAGCCCAAAATGATATAGGCCTAGGTCCGAGTAGGGATCACGAGAAAGTAATGATGCATAAATTAAAATATAATCCAAGTACTGTGCAACAAATCCAAACCAAACTGTGTTTAAGGTTTACAGACCCAAATGTAAATATCCTCACCAAATGATAATAATTACTCAATAGAAATAAAGGAACACTTCTAATCCTGATCCTTAGCTACTCTTTCCTTTACCTGTAGTTTTGGGGAGGAGTCGTTTGGGATGAGTGACTAACTCAGTAAAGTATAACTATACTAGATGCACCTCATGCAGAACTGGTTTTTCTATATTTTCGAAAACAGGGTTATGTTTCTCTTTTATCCGTACATGAATTTTAAATCACTTCAAAACTCTTTATCATTTTATCAAATTGGCCCATGGCCATCAATGAGGCTTTTAATCGAAAACTCGCTGTATACATAGACAGCTATACCTCATAAAATAGGCCATCATCGTTTTCCAAATTGAAAACGTCATCAGTTAAAAGGGGTGGTCACTCATGGACTCACCCGCCACACAGTAGAGAAGAGGTAGTCACCCGTTGATGACAACACCTTATGAGGCAAGAATAATGACGACGATCCGAAGATTCCGTGTCACCCGAGTTGCCGACACACCTGGCTGCACGACACAACTCGTATAATCGTATAACATGTAATCAAATAAAACGAATACAATTGCTCGCTATATGTGGACTTAGGATAAACAAGTCTCAGCGATTGACAATCGTCTGATCTGTGGGACAAATCCTGGCCAGGTTTAGGGGCTTGCAACCCAAGGAGACGTCATCACTCTCCCATACGAGATTTACGACTTTCAGGAGTTTCAACCTGAGGACACGTCACCAATGCCCCACCTATATTTTTCGCACGTCAAACAATCAACCTTCACGCAGCAGAAGGTATTAAGGGGATAGCGGATCCATCCCTCAACATATGCACAATAAATTTCAAGCCATGTACGGAATTTAACATGAGAAAACATACTACTAATAAAAACTGACGTGCTGTCGAACAGTCCCCGTCATTTTTCAAGTGTGGTATTCCACAAAATAATTATTTTTGAAAACGGGATTTTGATGCAATATAACACAAGAGGTATAGAAATCCCTACCTCGATGACGGTCTGCCTTACCAACTGGAGCAACCAATTACGCAAGAATCGTATCACACTCGCTGAAATTGACCAAGCCTGACAAAGGTATAACCGCGAGAATATCATAATTAAATTCTAGGAAAATAAGCGAGGGTCCTATACAGAGTCCAACCAACGCGCAAAGAAATCCAATAAAGTTTCCAACTTTATCTAACAACATTTCTTAATCTCATAATCCAAATCCTGAACACCTACACAGCTTTAAAAATTCAAAGTCTCATTCGTCAGAACATACATCATCCTTACGGCTATCAACAGAATGCATATTTATAACCATGTCTATCTTGAGCTCAACTAACAGAGCAACAGATTCCACGACATTATTAGCGTTGCATTCCAACTATAAAACAGAACACAAATGCATAACTTAGTAAATCTTAGTGCTCGAAATTAAATAGTCAGAATCCACTTTAATACCCAACAATACCAAATTAACCGAGCAAATTAATGCAAACAAGGTCATAAGGATTTTTCATGGTTTTCTCATCAATAACCAATAACGAAACGAAGCTTACGTTTACCACTATCCATTGATTGGAATCACAACCAATATTCAAAATTTATCACTTGAATCAAACAATTTAGCAAATCCTAAAATCCAAATAAAACAATCCCACTGGATCTCTCACAAGCAATACCAAACTGACAGCCAACAAAACTATAGCAGAACCCAAACAGAACAGAAATCACAGGGCATGAATAATATGTTCTGCAAATTTAAGCCTAAATAATCCAAGCAATATTCAGAAACTTATCACTAATTCATAAACCAATGTATCAACTTCAGCCCTTCATCGTTAATGACAGCAGAAATCCAACTAAGCAGTCAATCACTCCAAATAAGCAGCGAAATCACATTCAAGACCAAAAATCATAATAAAATATCCAGCTCACCCAACAGAACAAAACAGAATCGCGTTCTGTTTACTCACCGAAATCGAAAATGTGCTCAAATTCGGAGTTGTCGTCGCCGGAGGTTGTCCGTCCGGAATCTTTCAGATCGATCGCTGTAAACCCACAACACAATTCAACCAACAATCTCCCAAAAATGAACTTAATGTCGGAGCAAAACTCAAATTCGAAAAATCTCACCCACAGAATAGATCGGATCTGTTTGTCGTCAGAATCGGGAAATCGGTTCGGCCTCGGAGCTCCCGTCACAGATCCGAACTCACCGCTCACTGGAATTGGAGGAAAACGCTCAGTTTCGGAGCTACTGTCATCGATGGTCAGGGTCTGAACGAAGCTAAAGCCCTAGCTCGGGAAGCTGCTGGACAAAGCATACGAACCGTCCAAAGTCGTCTGTCCAGAGCTCGTCCAATGTCGCTCGCTCAAATGCCGAGTTTTCCATCCTCAGTCAACACCCGTTGTTGAGAAGCCCTCAGACGAACTCGTCGGTCGTCGTCCATCGTCGCCAGAGTCGACGGTCAGTCATGATCGTCTCCCGATTTCTCCCTCTCGCACGGCCACTCTCCCTCTCGCATAAGTCATTCGACAGAATGAAGAAAATAAGGGGGCGGGAGAAGGAGGACAACCCTAAATTGTTCTCCTTATTTTATTATTATTATTTTTTTTTCTTCTCCCAATCGTACCCTCCTCACACATAATTCTTCTTCTCCTTGTTTTTGTCAAAGCCTTCTCTCTCTCAATCGCACGCCACTTCTTCTTTGTAGGGGTGTTCACGATTCGGTTCGATTCGGTTCAGTTTTAATGTAAAATCAAACTAAACTAATCGATTTTGGTTTTAAAATTACAAAACTGTAATCGGTTTTAGAAAAATCAGAACCGAGTCAGTTTCAGTTTTAAAATCTTGGTTCCGGTTTCGATTCGGTTTCGGTTTTTTCTTTATTAATTTTTTTTTCAAATATTATAATAAAAATTGTATAAAAATTATAAAAACATAATTAATAACAACAAAATTATTCTTCCTCTTCTCTTTTCAAAACAAAATTTTGTCCAAAAAATAGTTATTAGGTCTTTTGGAGCTAAAATCACTTCAGAGGCTGAGCACGAATGACCGAATATGGAACTTCAAAAACAAAAAAACACTATAAACGTATTTATGCGGTTCGGTTTTGGTTTTTTGGTTTTGAAAAACTAGAACCGGTAACCGAACCAAAACACTCGGTTCTTATAAAAGAGAACCTTATTCGGTTTTTTTAATAGAAAAAACTTTATTCGATTTTGATTTTTTGATCGGTTTCGGTTTAGTTCATCAGTTCGGTTCGGTTTTGAACACCCCTACTTCTTTGTCTCCCACCTCTTTATTTCTTTAAATCATCTTTTCTTCTTTTGTTTAAACATTTCTCTTTTATTCAATTTCTCCATTCTTTAATCTAAATTTTATTTTTCACCTATTATTCCAATCCACATGGCGGATCTTCCCCCTCCTTTTACAATTCCATTTTTCCTTTATTTTTATGTCATATCTTAACTTCTTCCTCTAATTACATAAATGCCCTTAAATATCACCGTCCGCACCATTCATCAAATAATCACCTCAGGCAATGTTCCTAGCTCCAATTTAATTGCCAAATTTTGTTCCTTAATTGAATTCTTTGTTCGAAAAATTCTAATTTCACCAACTTTAACCAATTAACCAAATTTGCGTGCGTGGCCGCTACACGACAAATTCGGTCAACTTTTTCAATGCCATACCGATTTTCAACGCAAAAATTTACACGTAGAATTTCTTATTTAAAAATTTCACGGCTTTTACAATGTTACTCTGCCTAAATGTTTTAGAGAGAAGAAAGGATACTGTTAAGCTGCCAAGTTACTGTGAGGAGGTTTGTAAGGTTTGAGTGATGAGAGTGATGCTGAGTCTGTGAATGATAGAAGTGGATCCAAGGGGTTGCATAGTTTTGAAGAGGAATACTATTAAATACAACAGATTATATCGTGAGGAAAATATTGGGAGGTATGTATTCTTCTGTTGTTTTAATATGTTAGATGAGGAATCTTTTGAGGTGATTAATGGTTTTGATAAAAGTATATGCTTTGGATTTGAGGGATATCACACAATGAGCATGAGTTGTTATATTCGATTGGTGTAAGCATGAGATATATATATGAAGTTAATGGTGGAGAATAATTTCTGTATTGATGGTTATGTTCTTATTATGTACTCTGCTAGTTGGATGAAAATTGGTCACTGCATATGAATGAACATATTATGGGGAATATATGATTATTGGTTTAGGTTGTTAGTTGTAACATGTTAAGTATATCGGCATGAATAAGTTAGATTATTGCTAAAGAATATTGTCTGGAAAATAATTGGATTTATTATGTAGGATCTGAAGAAAAGTAATTATTGGATATATTAGTTGATTAATGGATTAAGGTGTTGAAGGATTATTATTGGTTGTCATCAAGTGGTATAAATGGTTGTAATGAGTTGAAGGACAAGGTTGGAATAATTATTGGATTAAGCTTTATTGTTGTTGGAGTAAGTGATTAAGTTAAGAAGATATGTTGGGTTATGAACTGCTAGGAGTTCGAGCTATTTATTGGGGAATAATTATTGTTATTTCATGTTGTTAATAACTAAGCTTTTGTGAAGAATCTTAAATCGTTAACTTATTAAAGCTAAAGACCTCAGGTACGTGGTACTGCATGTATGTTGTCTGAAAGGGCCTACGTCTCGGGAATTACGGGGTGTTTACTATTAGTATTGTTGATTGCTATGAATTGTATGTTTATAGAATAAGTTCAGCTCTTTAGATAGGACGGATCACGTTTTAAGGATACGATTAAGGAACACGTTAGATAGGATTGTATGTACATGATAACGTTAAGACATGAAATCATAAAGTACACGAAAATGAAATGCACGTAAACAAATGTGGACCGGTTGGATATGCTCATCACAGAAATCAAGATAAGTTATGTAACTGTGGACCAGTTTAATACGCCCGGTACAGAAGTCAACTATGGTTCAGTTGGATACGCAAGGTACAGATGTTTATATGGTCTGGTTTGATACGCCCGAGATATAAATAATAAACGGATGTTTGTATGGTCCTGTTTGATATGGCCGACATATAAATAGTAAACAGATGTTTATATGGTCGGGTTTGATACGCCCGACATATAAGCAAATGAAATAACGATATAAGACATGAACAATAGAAGAGAAATGAAATAAAAAACCTTATGCAATGTTATAGTAATTGTATGTGAATTCTATGTTTTACGTTTATATCACGTACTGAACGTTAGGCTCATAGTTAAGTCTCGTTGATGTAGGTAAGGAGCAGATTAATGGATAAAGTTATTAATGAACGTAGCTGATGAGTGTTGCTGTGTGGATGTTTGTGTTTTTGGCAACATTGACCTATAGTTATGGCTCACAAAAAGGAATAAATGTTTTAAAAGGCTTTTAAGTGTTTATGATTTCAAATAAATGTTTTAAGCTAATGTGTTATTTAAATGTTTATTTAACAATGGGTTTATGGTATTTACTTATAAAAGACTTTCGCTGTATGTTTTATACGATTAATACTTCCGCTGTATATTTATGACTCTAGTTTTATTACGCAATGGTTTTACGATGGTTTTAAAGAAAAGAAAATTTTTTAACGGAAAAAGTTACAGAATGTTACAAGCATAGTTAATTAACTAGCGATGCATGCTTAACCCACTAAACCATTCTTGAGCATGTAATGAACTAAGTTAATATTAACATGTTATTCTTCCTTGTTAATATTCTATTTATTTCTCTTTTCCCCAATTTCTTTTATTGTAACTTCAATAATTGATGTTTTCCTTTATTAGACATAATGACCATAATGAAGAAGATGAAAGAAGGATGACTAACCAAGAACGAATTAGGAACCTTATTGATCATGTGATTAGATGTTTTATGTTACCCTTGTTATTGTCTTCTTGAGCTTGTTTTGTATTATAGTTCATTAAATTCTCCAATTCGAGCGTGTGTAATTAGATTTGAATAAATCCTGTGAATCAACTAAGACTCCCTTAATCTGAACATGTTAATCAATTAGAATACCTATCTAGAGAGCAAATAAAAATATTTCTTGAGCATGTAAATTACCTAGGATAACTAATTAGAATAATCACCTAAAATAATAAACGTAGGAAGCATGTAAAATGACTAAGAAATTAGCTAGGATAATTAGCATGTCAATAGATAGTATGTTCAATTATTATTGTGTTCTATTAATTCGAGCATGTTTTTCTTGTTTCAATTCATTGTAGATTTTTCTAATATTGGTGTTCAATTCTTGTATTCCCTTATTGAGTGCGTTCGTTGTTTGATTTCCCTTTGTGCTTCGTTGTTTACAATTCTATATTTACTTGTTCTGCAATGTGTGCTTTCAATTTTTTGTTATTCAATTATTTCCTTATATGCGCTATTCAATTGTTACGTCAATGGTTATGTCATCATGCATCATGTTAAGATGAGAATGTATGGTCATGCATCATGCTAATAGAAAACTAATAAGGAATGCCACCTTGGTGGTGGTACTCATGCATGCATTAAGTGAGGTAAAATGTTAAAGAAAATGAAGGAAATGGGGAGTTAGAGAGTAGATGGGTAGCGGGTCTAGTCTGCAACTAGCCGAAGCCCCTCCGTCTTAGGGTACGGGAGTTCTAGTTGCAAGTAAAAGGTTAGATCTAATCCACTATTCCATCACAAAGGAAATCCTCCAATCTCTTGCTCGATGTACGAGTAACAAACGAATGAACGAAGGTAAAGTAAAGAACGAACGAATCATAAAATGAATGGATTGGTTTGGGTGGCCCCCATTCCAAAAAGGACTAAAGAGAGGTATCTCACGTTGCATTAAACCCTTTTCCTTATTAAGCCTTTATGTTTATAGTTACTTGTAGTATAGGTGTAGGCACTTGTATACGGAAAGAAATGCACCGCATTAGGAGTCAATGCGACAATGAAGAACAAATAATAAAATGCAAAGATGAAGGATTTGCACGCGCACGGGACTCATGGCTTGCCAGGCTAATGAGGGTAAGAGAGAACACAGTTGTAATTAAATTAAGTTTTATCATTTTATATTTACTAGTTAACTATTTAAGCATCCACAATGTTTTAAATAAATGATTTCGTTACGCTTCCGCTATGTTTTACAAAGGATTTTATATCTGTGACATTTCACAGTATAGCACGGTTTGCGAAATGTTGGTAGCGGTCTAGTTTATACGCACTCTTATAATTGTTTTAAAAGAGATTTCATTTGTCTTTTAAAAGTTTTAAATTTCATGCATTTTAAAGGATTTACAAAAAACTGGGTCATTACAGTTGGTATCAAAGCATGCATCGCGAGTCAAGTCTAGTTACTTTAATTGATTTCATGCTCAAGTCCAATTAAGACTATAATTGTAAGTCTAATTAATTACTCAAGTTAATAAACATGCTCAACTCTTGTAACATCTCAGTTATTCTTTCAATTTAAAACTCACGATTTTTGAAAACTTTTTCTTTTAAAATCACAGTGGAAGACTTTCCATTTAAAAACTAACTTAAATAAGAATTGTATGAATAAATTCCTTTTTGTTAAACCATTTATCACTTAAAATATTTCGAACTGTAAATGTAATACCCCGATACTGATTTTCCTGTGTACGCAATGTAATCAAACTTGGAAATAATTACATATTACATTGTGTGTCCTTACTTGTTTATTTATGACATGTATTTGTGGGGAAAGATTATGGGGTAAAAAGTCAAGTAGGACAATGAGAGAAAAATGTTGTCTTGGGCATTTTCAGACGCCTGCGGACGACATTACGGACAAGTCATGTCATTCACAAATGCTTAGAGCGTTGCCTTGCTCTTAGGGATGACTCAGGATGTGATTTCACGTCCTGACTTCACTGTACCGTGGAATTGCGAACGAGTCTAGATGCATGCAAACGGGAAGGGTGGCGTCCGAATTAAATTTGTAAAAATCCTCGGAACTCTCGGACGCTTGTGGACGAGCGCAGACGAGAATAGGTCTCGTCCTATTTGAATCTGTCCAAACTATGGACACATGAAAACGCTCAAGGACACTATGTGCGGAAGCCAAATGGCGTCCGAATGTCAACTGCAGATAGTATGGACAAAGGGTGGGGAAGCCATTTCTCGTCCATGACCACAATTGGGCCTGTGGATTTTACACATGCGGACGACTACGGATGTGATCAAGGCATACGTACTCATATGAAAGATCACAGCTCAACAAAATTCTAAGGATTTAAATTAGATCATTTATCACGTAGTCCATAACTATGCGATCTCTCGAAGATCAAAACGCTTCCACACAAGAAACCATCCCCCAGCTCCAGCTCCAGCTCAATGTAGCCCCGCTAACCTCCCTCTCCTACGCAAATGGTCATCCCTACCCCTAGTAAGTATCTTCTTTATCTTCCAGCTTGCCCTCCAATTTAATCCAACTTTTTCCTTTCCCCTGTGTTCCTTCTTCTTCTTCGTGCAGTTGTGAGAGTGTCACTAGAGTGAGGAGTTCAATTGTCCCTGCTTGTCTCCTTCAAAACCTAAGTAAGGATATGGGTTAGTCTTGGCCAAAGGAGGCCCTACCCACAAGTAAAATGTGTGTGTACGTGGGTGATGGTCGTTAGTTGTAGTTAAGATTCTGTGATTTCATCTATTCTACTAAATACTTTTGCATGGTTTTATAGTTATATTTTGCTTTGTTCTTTGTTACATTCGATGCTTGTTACATTCGATGTTTATTTACCTCTACTGGACGCTAAGTTTTGAAGTATTGAGCCCTAATTTACGTTAAGCTTACTAGAATAGAGAAGATGAACTAGTGCCCGTCATGGGTGGACGAGAGAGACTCTATATTATGCTTGCAATACAGACTAGATTATTAATGTGGTCTTATGTTATTAATTGGATTAATGTTGCCTTGTGACTTCATTAAATTCTGCATTATGCTTACTCTTTCATTCTTTGTTTATAAAACCCTTACTATGACTATTAAACCTGTTAAGGACTATTACACCAGTTATTTGTAGTGTTTTGCTATAGTATTCGCCATCATCATTTATTATTTCCATGAGCATATTTCGCAATTGTCACAAGCATGTTTCCACAAGTGTATTAAACTGAGTAGTTGTATCTATTAACTTGTTTGAATCTTAAAGCATGTCTCGAGTTTGCTGATGAGCCAAAGCTCAGCACCGACATACTCGGATGGAGATAAACCCTAGTTCTGCCGACGAGCCAAAGCTCAGCGCCGACACAACTCGAATCACCTCCTTGAATGTACCAACGAGCATAGCTCAGCGCCGATAAACTCAATCTCAAGTTTGCCGACGAGCATAGCTCAGCGACGACAAACTTGAAGAAAATCCCGAGTTTGCTGACGAGCATAGCTCAACGCCAACAAACTCGGATCGAGACAAACCCTAGTCCTACCGACGAGCCAAAGCTCAGCGCCGACACAACTCGAATCACCTCGTTGAGTTTACCGACGAGCATAGCTCAGTGCCGATAAACTCAAGCTAAAGTTTGCCGACGAGCATTGCTCAGTGCCGACAAACTTGAATAAAGTACACCCTGGCCAGGTTTAGGGATTCGAATCCAAGGAAGCGTCATCACCTTCCCAATCAAATTATTATAAGATATTGCATACAAGCATTTGCCTCTTCTTAACACGAGACGTACTGGGGATGCCTCACGATACTCTGACGCCGCGGTCGTCCAGAGTGCCAAGAGGATTCATTGCCCCAAAACAGATATCACATACCAAGAAAACTATGCATGGAATCTAAACGTATAAAACTCGCGTACATAGATATAATAAAATCAGACATGCTGTCGAACAGTCCCCGTCGACTTTTATGCATATGTGGTAAACCACAAAATATTAGTTTTTGAAAAAGATAGATGGTATGGAATGTGCAAAGCAAGTAGGTATAAAACCCTTACCTCGACAGCGATCTCTCCTCGTATCCAAAGGAGCAACAACCTCAGATATCGGCTCAAAGTTTACAAACTCGTCCAAGCCTACAACGTATCAAATATGGAAAAAAATCTCATAAACAAGCCTAGAGGAATAATTGAAAGGGTCATATACCAGATTTAATCTCAACGTCTATCTGCATGCTTATCATCGTCAACAACCTCATCTAAAACCTACATCGAAATCCTCTAACCTTATCACTTAGTATCAAAACAACATAAGAAGGACCCAAAAATCTACCCTTATCATTTGATCATCACATGGCGTGAAATGTTACACTTTAGTAACAACAAAACCTTTGGAACACATTTTCAACCCAACAAAGCATTAGGAATCCATCTCTAAACAGTGAGCAAAGGATGGGTGATTCCTACTGGGCATAAGTCCTTAGAATTTTCTAGATATCAATATCTCAACAAAATACAACAGGGCATTATAATCCTCCAGAAGTGAGTATCAAACCGTGAAAAAAATCATCACAACAGAGACCAAAACCAAAACAATTTTATCAGAGAAACCCTAACGAAGCAAGCCCAAGCAAAAACAGCTTAATCACAAAACATCCAGCCTATTATTTAGGGTCATCAACAAGACTTTAAGCTGCTAAATATGCTCAACATATTTCTATGAAAAAAAAAACCACGGCATAACAGGACCCAAAGTCATAAACTAAAACCGGGCAAAAACAGGCCACATCCTCGGCATATTTCATCCAATACAAAAACCACAAATCAGAAACCCATTATCAAGACAATAACAACCTACACTCCTCAGTAAACGAAGACCACAACCAATGCATCTCAATTCCATCAATGAACCGAAACAGAACAGGGCAAAACAAGACAAGAATCCAAATAATGAGAATCGGGCATTTGTATTTCTCACCAAAAATTGAAGGACTGGCTCGGTTTGGAGCTACCGTTGTCGCCGGAATGCTCCTAGAAACCCTTTGCAGTCGCGGCTCCGTTCTACTTCGTCTGAATGCCTTCGGTCAAACGACTCACTGGCGTGTCCAGCAATACTAGACTGCCCGCACCTCTCTTCGATCGAAATTGCCCAACTCTAGCTCAGATTCGGTGGTCCTCATTCAGCCAATCCCCCTCTCGCAGGTCTCTCTTTCTCTCTTGGTGAAAGTCTCTCTTTCGGCGGAAGGCAGAATGAGAAGAAACCCTATTTCCTCTCTTCTTCAACTCTGCCTCTATTTTCCTTATATCTGGGTGTTCTTTTACTCTCTTTTTAATCTCTTTTTCCATTTTAAATCATTTTCTTAATTTAAACATTTTATTTCCCTTTTCCATTTCCCATCAATCTGCCGCCTCCTTCACTTCCTTCCCCCACTTTTTCTCTTCTTAATTTCTTTTTCGCCTTTATTTAATCTTTCTCTTCTATTTTATTTTCTTTCTTTAAAGGCCCTTCTTTTTCCAATGGTGGGGCCCATTTTTTTTCCAACTCTACCCTTTCATCTTCTAATACGGGAATCCTTCTATTCTCTTATCCACTTTAATTCTTTTCCTTTCATTTTATTTCATCTTTTCTCCTTTATTCCTCATATTCCACACCTTTCCACGTGGGTTTTCTCTTCTTCCTATATTTAAATCTCCCATATATATATTTTCTTAGGCCAAATAAACCAATTAAATTTCCAAATTAAATCTCACATTCAATCTCGATTACCTCCAAACACAAATCAACAATAATCTTTTAATTTTTCAACTTCCTTTTTTAATCTATTTAATTGCTCGACAATATCCAATTTCACCACTTTGACTAATTGACCAAAATTTCACATATAGCCGCTACGCGACAATTCAACATTATAACCGATTTTAACGCAAAAAAAAAAATAAAAAATTTACACGTGAAAATTACTTATCAAAATTTTCACGGTTTCACACAACCACCCACGTCCGCATTCATCCAAACTCGTCCAAAACTTTTAGGATTAGGACAGATTCAATTCAGACGAGGCATCACCACTTCTGACTCGTCCTGACTCGTCCGAAAGTCTGTGACGTAGGTGAAGTTAGGATGCAAAATTATGTCCTGAGTCATCCCAAGGCTAAGGGTGACGTGCAATGCACTTGCAGATGACACGTCTGGTCCGCAAGTCATCTGCATGCGTCCGGAAGTTGACTTCCAGACACATCAAGACGCAAATTCTCGTCCTTGTGCGTCCCATGCGTCAGGGACGCCATGCAATGCACTTGCGAACGATATAACTCGTCTGCATGTCATCCGCAGGCATCCGAAAACGGACAGAACTGCCTTTCCTCACCTTTTTCCCCACTTAACATTTATCCCATAACATTTTCCCATAAATACACATCATAAAATGACACGTATAAATACACAACATAATGTCCTAGTCACTCCATCATCTAATTACATCCCGTAAATGGGGAAAACATTATCAGAAATACTCCCTTGACTTAATGCTTCAACTACGTCCTTGGTAATACTCCGATATAAAAAGTTGGGGTGTTACATACTCCCCTCCTTATATAAATTTTGTCCTCAAAATTTGCCTACCGTAATACTCTCACTATCGCAACCTACACATCAAATCTCTTCTTAGCTACCCCATTTGATGACATAGTTTCCCCTAGAGGTCCTAATACTTCGTTTTATGTAGACTATCTACTCCCTCTTACTGCTAATTTGTACAAACTACTACTTCTTGATCAACTTGACTTCATCCAAAACGCATCCTCTTGTACCAAAAAGTCGATCAACTCTCGCACTCACTCTCCACACTTCCGCTACGCTACTCTTATTATATCGATTCCCGAGAAAAATTCCCCAAACACGACCATTCTTCTACATCAAGAGCAGAATGACAACTCTCTTATGTCCAATAAATACTTAACCGTTGTCGCCAACTCGGAAATGGAATATTAAAAATGAAGAATAACATGTCAACATTAATCTAGTTCGTGACCCTAGTTCATTACATGCTCAAGAAAGGATGATGATTAAACATGCTAATTACATGCTAATTATAATTACAAGGCATAACCTAGGTAATTAACAAACATGCTAGTTAGTTAATTATACATGCTAGTAAATTGAACATACTTTTAATAGTTTAACGGATTAAACATGCATAGCTACTTGATTAACCATACTTGACTAGTCGTGTTCAAGTCTAGTTAATTAACATGCTTGTCTGATTAATTATTCTAGTCAATCAACATGTTGCTAATTGATTTAAACATGCTAGTTAGCTAATTGGATATGCTAGTTAGTTAATCTAAATATGCTAGTTAATCAATTTAAATATGCTAGTAGTTACTTATTAATCAATTTACATGCTCAAGAATAACGACATTTACCTAAGCATAATCTAATTAATTATAGCTAATTAGTTAATTAAACTTGTTTAGACTAATCAAATTTGTTTATATAATTAGATTGACTAAATGGGTTATGAGTGCTACTTAATTTAACATGCTAATCTAGTAAATTAATCATACAAAATGGATTAATTACAATTAAATGTGCTTAGATGATTAAACAGAGTTCTTAGTCCCAATTATTAAACATGCGAGCATTAGTATATTTGCTTAACCTACTCGGTTAATGGTTTAGTTAACACCTAGATGTCAAACTAGGAAATGGCAGAATGATATGTACATTACACAGGGAAATTTACTAAACAGCAAGTAAGGAAATATGCAACAAGAATAAAATAACAGAAGTAAAGAAATTATAGTTCATTCATGCCATCCTCACGTACTTCTCTCCTCAATTCATCGTTTTCTATTTCACAGCAAACCATTCTACACTTCACAGCCATAGCAAGTTTATCAACCAAAGCATATTTATGGAACATAAATCACAGAGCAAATCAATAAAGGAAATATCTTCATAATAGAACTAACAATTAAAGCAATATCTACAGAATATCTACGCAATATCAACAAGGAAATCGACTCCACTCATGCACACTACTTGCGGGTAGGGCTTCCCAATGGCCAAGACTCACCCAAATTCCTTATCTAAGTGAAGAACTAACAGGGACAACACTCCACAGCTCACGGTCAACAGCTCACAACACCTACACATCGACCCTCCAACACACAGCAGCTCACTCCTCAGCTTTCAGCTCACTTCACTCACGTTCACGCTTAGCTCACAATTTCTCTCACTCAGAAGCTCACTCACATGCAAGAAGAGCTCTCTCACAGGGAGAGAAGAGCTCACGCAGCAGAGGAGAAAATGCTGAAGGAAGAGAAGAGGTAGTTTATACCTGGAAGAGGGAGACAGTTCGTACCCATAGGGGAGGGAGAGGTCAGCTCTAGCTTGGGCTACACGGTGAGGGTCGTGGTCTCCATGTCGAGGGTGGGGGGGAGAGTCGCTTCTATCTGGAAATAATGGGCTAAACGACAATTCTTCATCATTTTATCCCTAATTTATTCGTAGGTCTGGACTATTTCGGACGAGTGCAGATGCACTGGTCTCATCCACATTCGTCCGCAAGAGTAAAATCCTAAAGCAGAAATCATTTTCTTGGATGAGCACTGGCGTCCTCGTCCTGTCCGTACCGACCAAAACTCGCATTCGGACGTAATATGGCATCTGCATGTAGCATCTTTAAGCGTCCGAATTCGTCCATAAATTAGACAGAGTCAAATCGGACGAGGCATCACCACGTCTGCATTCATCTGGACTCGTCCAAAACTGTCCAGGATTAGGACAGATTCAATTTAGATGCTACCAACCACATCCGAATTCATCTGGACTCGGCCAAAAGTCCGCGACATAGTGAAGTTAGGACGCAAAATCGTGTCGTGAGTAGTCCCAATCCTCGGGACGACGCTTCAAATGTTTACGGATGACATGACTCATCTACAGCATCGTCCACAAGCGTCCGAGAATGCCCTGGTCAGCATTTCCTCACCTTTTTCCCACTTAACATTTATCCAATAACATTTCTCTATAAATACACGTCACAAAATGACACGTACAAATACGCAACGTAATGTTCTAGTCACTCCATCCTTAATTTACATCGCGTATACGGGAAAAACGTAACAAAAATACCCCTAGACTTAACGCTCCAAACACGTCCTTGGTAATACCCCGATATAAAAAGTCGGGGTGTTACAATATTGTTAAACTATATTTATGACTATGAGTTATTTGAAAATTTCTTACATTAAATATAAGTCACAGACTTATTTTGATTACTACTCTTTATATTTTATACCATATAATATATATATATATATATATATATATATATATATATATATATATATATATATATATATGTTAATATAAAGTTTGCATAAATAATCAATGAATTTTTTATAAATTTTATAAAATATAATATAAAATACAAACATAATATTAATTGATTTATGTATTACAAAAAATATTCTATTACATTTATTTGTTAGACATATAATTTCCAACAACTAAGTAATATAAGAAACCTTCAAAGTGGAGGAAATGAGCCATGCAAAAATATCATGTTTAGAAATGGAAGAAAATTTGAAACAATGGAATGTCTGAATAAATTGCAAAAAGAGTGATCATAGATGGTGAAAAAAAAAAGATGAAGGAATAACAAGTTGTTATAAAGTTAAAATGTTACTGCAACTTCAAATGCTATAGTATCACTATAGCAAAATACTACAGAAAGTCCATTTGAGAGACCACCCCCACTTTTAAAGACTACCCCCACTGTTTTCTCATAGGCTCAGAAACAACATCAGGATTATACCTTATGTAAATCTCAATTTTTTTAATTACAACAATTAAAATTTGTCACTTAAACACCATTTGAAATAAATCTATATTTTAAATTCACAATTAGACCATGCGTAAATGAAATATACGCAACAGAAAACTTCAACCAATTTAATACAAAATTCTTTTAAGACCTATAATTGAAATCACTTTACATATCACATAAAAATCCCTTAAAATCTTTTTCATTTGAAATCCCTTAGCTCCTAGTCAACAATCCAAACAACATTGAGTGTTCTCCACAGTATGTCCATCAACCTATATTTTCATCATAAAATCTCATTATAACCTTTTCACTTACAACATAAGGTTCATCTATAAGTGTAAGACTTAGCAAGTAGTGCATGAGACTGTGAACATGACATTAGTTTCTCTTTCTTCTTTCTTCATTAACTTTTTTTTCTTTTCTTTCTCTTTCAAGTATGAGCAGGCTTAGTAGTGAGACACCCACCATAATTTTCCACCCTTCTGGGAGAGTCACCACCCTTTAGGAGACAGACTTCACCCTTTTCGGGAGTCCTCTGTTAGCTGCTATGCAATTTAATACACAACAACCTAGCAGCCCTCATGCCAATCAGCCCCGAACTCATCAGAAACAAGCTAACGGGCTTATATCCCACTAGTCCACTCTTTTGGGACAGCCTGTCCTCAGTACCCATTTACATAGATTCGTAATCTTTTATCCTTATTAAATGCAGACTCATGCATGAAACATATCATCATAATGCAACATACCATATCTTCAATATTGTTCATCAAAACATAAAGCATTATTTAAGAAAATAACAACACAAATCCTCAAATTCATTTTATCACTATAATAGGCACAATATCCCACAGCACATAACAGATCCAGTCAATGTAAGTAAAAATAGTCTCAATACAAAGCATCATATCGTTAGTTATGTAAATGTAAAATAATCACAACAAGCAGAGCATCATATCCTTAGATTAATAAATGTAAAATAATCGTAGCAAGAAAAGTATCATATCCTTAGTTCAATAAATGTAAAATAATCACTGTAAGCATAGAATCATACACTCAAGTCATCGGTAAAAACAATAAGAAAAATAATTAAACCTTCCTAGCACCTTACGATGTAGGCCGTGAAGCCATAGACATCCAACACTACTTACCTATAGTTCTATAATGGAAGAAAATGCTTCCCGTAGCTCTCCTCGTCTTTTGAATTCTCTACTTCCTTACAAGTGTTTCAAACAAGTTCATCATTGCCATCACCAATAAAATAGTGCAGTCTCTCATAAATGCCCCCTCTATCCCTACAGTTAGGGTGTCGACAGACATTCCTTAGTCTCAGAAGGACGCCGTCCAAAAATCTTGCAAAGGCGTAGCCTACAATGGACGCCCACGCTTCTATCGTACTTATAGTCCTCTGCAGTCCTCAACCTAAAATACAACATTTTCTTTGATTCAGTGAACGCACTCCTTTTCGCGGACAGTTTATTCCTCCAAAATAACGACGATCTGTGCTTCACTGTTAGTCGTGAAAATGTTTGCTTCCATGGATCCTCAAATGCCCAAGTATTTTAATTCGAATGACAACATTTCAGGCATTCCACTATTCACCACAGACGTATTTCCTTTTTTGGATGCGTACTCTCCCATGACTTTCACTATTCAACGCACACCCTTTATCCAAAATGACAATGTTTATCATACTTAACACTTTCTTGCAGCATTTTTCCTTTCCACACAACATCTTTCGTTTCCATGGGAGTATCTTTCGTTAAATCGAACAATTCTCGTCTTGTCCGCCCTTTCAATCTAACAAACCTCCTTTCTCTCGTGTTCCAATTAAAAGCACACTTGTTTTACATGAAGTCTTTTATTCTTCTCCTTCCATGCGTTTCTCCATCCTTGATCTTAGCCACTTATTGTCCTTATCTAGCGGCTGTTGTCTCCTTCGTTCTCTCCTTAAGTAGTCCCTCATCAAAACAACATCGTTCATCACCATAATTACCTGTCGCTGATACATTTCTTTTCGCAGCAACATCTTACCTCTCCATTATTTTTATCCATCGGCCAAAATTTTATCCATTCCTTCAATTTAACTACCATTGTTTGGTCTGCCCTCTTTTATCCTCTTTGGACACATTCCTTAGCATAAAACGTCGATGTATCGTCATTATAGTTATGTTGTCATAGACACATTTGTTTCTGCAGATACTCACCTTAACGCAAAACAACGACGTTTAGCTTTCATCACTTGACATCTTTCCACGTTTACTTCAATCAAAACAACATTGTCCAATACTTTCTGCGCGACCTCTTTTCTTTCCACAAGGAAATCTTTCCTTTCTGTGGAAGCATCTTCCCTTCCCGCACTTCTCATCTAGTGGTCGATCTTTCATCTGCACTTTCCATCCAACGATCTTTATTCTATATGCTCTTCTCATTCATTCCCATAGACATTTTCCTTTCCATGGCCTTCATCCCATGATCGATGTTTGATTTGTGTTTTACATCCAACGGTGCTTATTTTGTCCACTCCATTTCTCACTTTCGTAGACAAGTTCTTCTTTGTGGACACTTACTCTCGAAATAGAATTTTTTCCATCAACGGAAGCATCTTCCCCTTTGCCCTCATCATTCAGTGATTGACATTGCTCCTCCCATCCAATGGCCACGATCTTGTCATCTTCTTTCACCCACTACTCAGATAAGTTTTCTCCTGCGGTCTTCATCGACAGTCACTACTTTATCCGCTTCAACCATCCAACAATCATTAATTTACCCACTCTTGACATCCATTTCACAAACAAATTCCTTCCCACAGATCACTCCTCCTTCATGGACACTTTACACCACGACATCTATAACGCCCTGAGAAGTTAAAACTTTTTTCTTGCTTTCTTTTTTTATTTAAATACATCATACGTAAAATCTTACTTTTAAAACCATACAAAGCAGAAGTCCTTAAAATAAATCTCTTTTGGAATTTAAGCTTGATAAAAGTCAATATTAAATAAATATCCTTTCATATCGTTTTAAAACCATGCAGCATAAGTCTCAATGAAATATCATTGAAAGTCAAACGCAGTAAAACTCATCATTTAAATAAACATAAGAATTTATAAAATATTTCTATTTAAATCCAAACAATATTAAATATAGCTTCTGAATGAAAAGTTTTATGACTCGTTATTAAAATCTTCTTTTCTTTAAATTCTCACCCACAGGTCAACTTCGCTTCAACAATACTTTAGCTTCTTCCATGAGAATTCCTCTTCAATCGTGTTATCAATTGTTCTCATCATCTAGTTCCTTAGTGAATTCATCATTCCTACATCACAAAGGCCAAACTATAAGTCTAACGCTTAGTAAGAGATATACAACATAATATGAGTATATGCATTTTCGTAAAAACATGTATTTTTTCTCTTTCTTCTTTTTTTTCTATTCTTTTAATGATCTCGTAACATTTGTCGAGATTCTTACGGGAAGAGTAGGAACAACTCTGGAACACACCATTGAGTCTCATGAACTTTGGCAACACGGTCCCCCTTACTGGAACCTACATTAATGTTATGCACTCAATGCATAACCACCTGGTGAACTTCAGCCAAGCTCTGACCTAACCAAGGTAATGGACTTATCCCCCATAGGACCAACTTTAGGACAATCTTTCCACAACACTTCGTATTCTCTCTTACGTATCTTAAATTATGTTTCTGTTTTTTTTACATGAAAACATATGCATGTAAACCATTTTCATTCTTTTCTTCAAAACATGATGCATGGAACATACATGATACATGATGACAATCTAACATGCATAAACATAACAATAAATATATCATCGACCAACGTCAAAAAATAACCAGTAAACAAACAATAATCATATCCTCGATCAACGTCTCAATTGAAAAGTAAACAAGCAATAATCATATTGTCTATCAACATCTCAATATGAATAGTAAACAAGCAATAATCATATCCTCGATCAACGTCTCAATAGTAAATAAACAATAAACAATCGGCAAACATCATATCCTCAAATAATAGCCCATAGGCATCACAGAAAACGTCAAAACTCTCCCTTACCCTAGCACTTTGTGATGCAGCCAAAGGCCAAACACATACAAAATATCTTTTACCTTGATTTCTTATGAAGGTCTAACTATCCCAAACTCATCCTATATGCTGAATTTTTCTTTAAACAAACAAAGAGTTAGCTAAAGAATAACCCTAAACATTACTCATAGTCAAAGATAACTTCAGAAACCTAAACAGTGGAGAGTAAACCTAGAGGAAGTTTTCGCCCGAGAGCTTTAGAGAAAGCTATCTCGTCTATGAGGTTCTTGGGTGATTAGGGTTCAAACCTAAACCCTAATATTTATATAACTAAAACCAGAAAGCTTCGCTGCATAAAATCCCACAAAATCGTGTCTAAACTTTATCTTTTCCTAAACAGACTTACGATTGACATAGCTTGCAAGAATTCTAGAAAACTAGGTTAAATAAAACATGCCCGAGCTACAACAGATGTGCAAACAGTAGTAGCGGACGTATGCAATAACCCACTGGACCAATGGCCAATAGTTACGTCAGCCCTAAAACTTACATTCGCAATCGCCAAAGCAACCACGAATGCCTACACTTGACCAGAAGCCATCACTCCAATAGAAACTTCAATTCTCAGGTTCCCTACAGCCCGTCTGCAATGTGTACTAATCTATTGCTAAAACCTCACCCGCGGATGCTAACACTCCCACGGACTGTGAATTCACTAAATCCAATGACAACGTTTCACTTCTCCCAAGACCAGCTGTGGACACTAACTCATCTATGGAAGCAAACGCTTCAACTCTAACGTTAATAATCAAGACTCGCTAAATCAAACGACACTGTTCTCATAACTTAAAACATTGTCGTAGATACAAAGGCAGTCGCGAAAACACACTATAACCTAAAACAATGACATTCCTAATTTACTTAACACTCCCAAATGACATCTTTCCCTTCTGTGAAAAGAATCTTTTCCCAATCCAACGATCCACATTCTTTCTACTAAACCAATCCAACGACTCAACATTCTTCCAGACCCGAGTGGCATCAAACACTCTCATGGAGGAATCTTTCCTCAATTTAACGGTCTCTATTCCTTCTGCTAATCTAATTCTATAATCCACCATCCTCCCACACCTAAACGGTATCAAACTCTCTCGTGGAAGCATCTTTTCTTAAATTCAATGATCCACGTTTCTTCCACTAAGCTGATCAAACGATCTAATGGTCCCCCACATCAAACACTCCCGTAGAGCATCTTTCTCTCTCCAAATTGATCTTAGTCATTTCTAAACCTCATCCAACAACTCCAAATGCATATGATTATTCCTACACGTTATTTCCTTAATTCTAAAACCTAAAATATTAAACCAATAATTTAAACATAGCTTAACCATGGACTATTACACAATATTTCTTTACTAATTTTAATATATTCGGTTTTTCTAATTCCTTAATAATTCTAATTTTATTTTTTACCTATAAAATAAAATTATTTATTTTTAACTTTCCTAATTGCAATCATTCTAATTTTTAAATCATTTATTAAAATTCTTCAATTAACAATAATTAATCTATTAAATTTCAAATTGTCACATTACATGAATAAAACTACTCATACAAAAAGTTCCAGTATTATATTCATTTTCCCTTAAATAAATTTTGTCCTCAAAACTTGCCATATAAAAAGGCTCTAGATATGTTCTTATTCCTATAAGGGCAAAACCTATAAATACCATAGTTTCTCCTCAAATTTTCTATTTCATTCACCTAGGGTGATTATATTTCTTTAAGACGTTAATTCCTCATGTAATCATTATTATTTTATTATGTATAAAACCTTCTTTACTAATAAGTCTAAAGGGGTATATAACATTCATAACTCTTTCTAATGGTACCTAGGAATGTAACATGTAGAGTTAATAAAATTATTATCCTAAATCATAGTGTATTTAGCTAAGAATTCATTGTCTCCCAAAACAATTTTCAAAGATCAAGCACAAATCCTTCTACCCCATTGTTGTTGCTAAATTTATCCCATAAAATTTCTAAACTTCAAAACACTATTCTTATCCTAATATTTTATTCCTTAGAAAATACTTGTACAAACAAAACAAAATTCATCAATAAAAAACAACTATCATTTAAATTAACCATACTTACATTGAGAAAGCATTGTCATGTGTGAGACCTACGTTGTCAAGCAGTCTAAAGAAATGAGTTTAACCAGGTTCTTTGATACAATTTTGAAACGTCCCGAGACGTTAAGACATTTGTACTTTCCTTTTTTTTAAATATATTATACATAAAAATTATGCTTTTAAAACCATACACAGCAAGAGTCTTTAAAATAAATCTCTTTTGATATCTAAGCTTAGTAAAACTCAACATAATTAAATATCATTTCGTACCTTTTTAAAAGCATGTAGCAGAAGTCTAAATGAAATATCATTTAAAGTCAATCGTAGTAAAAACCATCATTTAAATAAACATAAGCATTTATAAAATATTTCTACTTAAATCCAAACAATAATAAATGTAACTTTTGAATGTAAAGTTTTATGACTCATTATTAAAATCTTTCTTTTTAAGTCCCCGCTCATACGTCAACTTCACTTCGACAAAGCTTTGGCTTCACCTATGAAAATTCTTCTTCAACCGTGCTATCAATTGTTCTCATCATGTAGTTCATTATTAATTCATCATTCTTATATCACAAAGTTCAAACTATGAGTCTAACAATCAAGAAGAGATGCACAACATAATATGAGTATGCAATGCGCTTTCATAAAAACATTTTTTTTCTCTTTCTTCTTTCTTTCCTTTTCTTTTAGTGACCTCATAACCTTTGTCAAAATTATTACGAGAAGAGTAGACACGACTATGAGAAACGCACGATTGAGTCTCGTGAACTTTGGCGAGACAGTCCCCCTTACCGAGACCTCCATTAGTGTGGGGTACTCAATGCATAACCACGTAGTGAACTTCGGCCAAGCCCTGGCATAATCAAGCTAACGGGCTTATTACCCATATGACCAACCTTTTGGACAATGTTTCATCAACATTTCATATTCTTTCTTACATATCTTAAATTCTATTTCTGTCTTTCTTGCATGAAAATATATGTATGTAAACCATTTTCATTCTTTTCTTGAAAAACATGATGCATGGAACATACATGATACATGATAACAGTCTAACGTGCATGAACATAACAATAAACATATCTTTGACCAACATCTCAATATAAACAGTAAACAACCAATAATTATATCCTCGATCAACATCTTGATATGAACAGTAAACAAACAATAATCATATCCTCGATCAATGTATCAATATGAATAGTAAACAAGCAATAATAATATATTCTATCAATGTCTCAACAATAAATAAACAGTAAACAATCGACAAGTATCATATCTTCGAACAATAGCTCGTATGCATCACAGAAAACATCAAAACTCTACCTTACTCTATCATTTTGTGATACAACCAAAGGTCAAACACATACAAAATATCTCTTACTTAGATTTCTTATGAAAGTTTGATTGTCCCAAACTCATCCTGTACGCTGACTTTTCCTATAAAAAAATAAAGAGTTAGCTAAAGAATAACCCTAAACATTACTCATAGTCAAACATAACTTTGAAAAACTATAATGACTGCAATTTTGTAAGAAAAATAATAGTTAGTATAAGGAATAAATTATGCTTAAGGGTATATATATTATAGCTTTTTTTAAAATAGGTATATTTTAAAGTTTAGAAATATATATAAACGTAAAGGATTTTAATAAAAAATGGGAATAGAATAATAGTTTAAATTGCATAGAAGTTAGAGTGGAAGGAATCAGATATGTAGTGTAGAGCATATTTTGACCATGACTTAGATGTTTTCATTTTGAAGGAAAAGTTTGTTGTTAAGGAGTTGTCTAAGGATGGCATTTGTGGTAGCTTAATATTCCACGGAAGGAAGGAATTTATATGATGCACGGTGTCGTTTTGGAAAGAGGAAATGGTTAGGATGACCAAAGCAAATGGCAACTGTTGGATCTATTGTGTTGGAGGAGTATACACCATTAGATTAAGAGCAAATTGAAGGATGTCGCTAAGGGGGAAAGATTCCCTAGCAGGAGTGTGCTTGACTATTGGATTAAATGGGAGATAGATTGTGGATCGTTCGATTGGGTATTTGATGCTTTCTTGAGCGATGGAAGATTCATTGTGGGAGAGAGTTGGGTCGTTGGTTTGTATGATCGGGAGTGTTGATAGTCGTTAGATCAAGGAAGGAAGCTACGATTGTGCGAGAAAATGGAGGGTCGTTAGATGAGAAGAGTGGGTAAAGGATCGACCGTTGCATGAGAGAGGATGGATGGAAAAGATGCTTCCATAGGAGAGAAAGATTCTTTATGGAAGAGAGAGGGATCGTTGGATTAAAAGGGCAGACAAGAAGAAAGCTGTTTGGATCAAGAAAAAGATGTTTTTGCGGCGATGAAAGATTCTATTTAGAAGGAGGTATAACCATTGGATTTGATTGAGGATTAAACGTGGATGAACTAGTGACTTTTCATTGTGAGTGTTATTTCAAAGTTTTCTAACATCTGTATGTTAAGTTTGGGTTATTGAATACGAGTTCTAGAACTTATGTGAGAAAAGAAAATTCATGAGGAGATGAGTGTTAGACCATTGACTGAAGTGTCAACAAATCAAGAAGGGTTAAAGAGGAGCTGGAGATATTCACGCAATGAAGGAAAACATGGGGTGTTCAACCTGCTTCTTGTGATGGAGGAATTTATGAGCATGAAAGATAAGTTGGTTCATGGTTTTATGGAAGAGGTAAGTAATGAAGCATGTGTTTGGCCCTTCTGTGATTGCACTACAAAATACTAGGGTTAAGTTTGTTGATGATCTAGTATGATAATACAGATGTTTTGATATATTAATTGATCTGTCTATTAATATGTTAGATGATATTTGATGGTATTCTGTGATGTTATGATCTGTTAGTTATGTTTTAGATGTTTGAGGACCAGTTGATATTAAAGATATTGCTGGATAATGTCTGTAGTTTGATGATAATGATATCTTGGAGATTTGAAGATCCATTAGGTGATATTATATCCAGGTGATGTCCTATAGTTTAATGATATTGATACTTTCAGGATTAGTTGATCTGTTAGTATATGTCTTAGTTATCTTGAGGATGTGTTGATGGTAGGCTCGATGAGGTTAGATGATGTCCTGTAGTTTGTTGATATTGATGTGTAACAACCCTTAGTACTCCCAATATAATATTATCTGCTTTGGGCTGAAGCCTACACGGTTTTGTTGTTGGGGTTAGCTCAAAACGTGTTGTACTAGGTAGGAAAGAGAACCTTACTTATAAACTATGCATCTTCCACTCTCCAAAGCGATGTGGGATTATGCACCTCACTAATATGGGTTGGACCTACACCTGTGTAATATCCCAAATCTGCATTGAGCTGAAAGTATAGCTTAAGTGATAATTTTAGGATATTAAGAGCTAAGCTGGACAAGTAAAGATACTGGTCAAGAGAAATGCACTTGGAATAAATGAATTATGATACCCCACTAAGTTCATAGTTAGATTATGAGGAAGAATTGAAGTCATTTGGAGTTAGATTGGTTGATATTAATCAGTTTGATAGTCAGTAAAGGTACTAAGAGGGATATATATATTTGGACATATTTGGATAATATAGGATTGAAGAATTTGTTGAAAGAAAATGGCGTCTTGGAGTGTTGAATAATCTATTATTAACTGTGAAGCTCAAGTGGGTCCTTCAGAGACATTATTGGCCAATGAGAACGAGGTACGTGGCCTTGGAAATGAAGTTGCGATTGTTTTGCATTCTGTTTTAGCCAATCTAAACGAAGAGGACGATGAGGACCTCCGATCAGCATGCCAATCCACTAGTGATGAAGAGATGGACATGGCAGAGAGTAGGCTGAGACGCCAACCAGAAGCACAGTGCACATTCGTTGGTATGGGCCTTGGCAAAAAGTATAGTTCGTTGAATAAAATTAGAGAAGAAATTGTTGATTATGCAGTGAAGAATGGGTACAGGATAAAATTTACCCACAGTGATGCGCATCAATTGAGAGCTGCCTACCAAGAAGGGTGCATGTGGCGGCTGCACGCCTCACAAATGCAAAATGAAATGACGTTTCAAATAAAGATCTACAACGACGTTCACACATGCTCCAGAAAGATGGAAAGTCGCCATGCCACAGCCAAATGGGTGGCAACCCATTACTTCACCCATTATTTAGACAGATTTAAAAGTCAGGTCGACTGGGACATATCTTCCATAATTGAGACTGTCAGGAAGGACTTCAACGTCAACATCACATCCAGCCTTGCTAGAAGGGCAAGAAATGCCGCCAAGAAAATTAACGAAGGGGGTGGCAATGAGCAATACAAGCTCATATGATCCTATGCTGAGGAGATTCAGAGGTCGAATCCCGGAAGTTCACTGTGTGTTGACCTTGATATAAGTGTATTTAAAAGGATGTACATGTGCTTGGATGCATGCAAAAGGACAGTGCTGAATTGTGGTAGACCTATTATTTGTTTAGATGGCTGCCACTTGAAGGGAGCGACTCTGAGGCAACTGCTTACTGCTGTCACCATCGACGGGAACGATGGTATGTATCCGATTGCTGTAGTAGTCGTTGAAGCAGAAAATAGGGCTTCATGGAGGTGGTTTCTAGAATTGTTGCTCAATGATCTAAACACCCCATCTGGCAAGGATGGATAATTATTTCTGATCGACAAAAGGTGTTGTTCACTGCTTTTGCATTATGTGTTTATATTATGCATTTTTTACCAATGTCTGTCTCATATTATAAATCTTTGTAGGGACTAGTGCTAGCTGTGAGAGAGGTGGCATGGCAAGTAGACCAGCAGTTTTGCATCCGACACCTGTATGCCAATTTTCAAAAACAATTTAAAGGCAAGTTGTTGAAGGATGCATTGTGGGCTGCATCAAGAGCCACAACAGTGAGGCAATTTAAGAAAGAGATGGCCAAGTTATTTGTCCTTGACCCGGCGGCCCATGACTATTTACGTGAAAAAAAATGAAAAAATGGCTTGCTCGATCGATCTGTTGTGTCCAATGATTAGCAAACGGCTCACCAAAGTCGAACTTGCCAGTCGAAATTAGAGTCCCTAGTTTGCAGAAGCATCCAAGTTTGAGGTCAGCAACGGTACAGACATGTACTCTGTCGATTTGGACAGGTGTACTTGCACGTGTTACCGGTGGGTGTTGACTGGCATCCCATGTGTCCATGTAATCTCGTGCATTCACTTCATGAGGAGATCTCCTGAGGATTTTGTGCATTGGTGCTATCACCGGGAAACGTACATGGTGATGTACTCCCACTTTCTCCTCCCCCTCAATGGACCAATTTAGTGGCCTCCTGTGACGAATCTTGATCCAATTAGCCCACCGCCATTTAAGAGGCTTCCAGGTAGGCCTCGTGTACGTAGAATACGGGATGTGGACGAGGCTCCAAGCCGGATAGTGCTAACCAGAAGACATTTAAACATCACTTGTGGCCGGTGTGGGGGTGTGGGGCACAATGCCTGCACGTGCGAAGGGGGAGGCGAGTCCAGTGTAGGGGCTGGCAGAGGCAACAGAGGGAGAGGCAAAGCCAGAGGAAGAGGTGGTAGAGTAAGGTCGAATGACACATTTATAGGTTTCAGAGTCCCCGAGACAGCTCCTGAGACAATTCCTTCCCTAGTCCCTAAGACAATTCCTTGCCGAGTATCTGAGTCAGTTCCCGATAGAGTTCATGAGACGTAGGTCAGCGCATTATCACATTATGCCTTCAATTGTTATTGAAACTATGCTCATTTCCTTTGCAATGTGATCTGCAGGAGTTTGATGCAGAAGGTCCTCCCACACCAATGTACACAAATGTGGACCTTAACCTACATTGATATAACCGTTTTTGCTTGCAAGAAATGTACATGACAGTCAAATGACACTGATGTAAAGTTGTGTTTTTCTAAATAGTTAAGGTGTAACAACCCTATCTTAA
This sequence comes from Begonia loranthoides, assembly GCA_022433065.1. Lineage (NCBI taxonomy): Eukaryota > Viridiplantae > Streptophyta > Magnoliopsida > Cucurbitales > Begoniaceae > Begonia > Begonia loranthoides. The sequence goes on along the minus strand of CM039468.1, from coordinate 23,889,521 downwards.
TGATGTAAAGATTTAGGAGAATATATGCAAAAAGATAGTGAGGACGCTTCTGGTAATATATGTCCCCTAGGTGTCAAATGATATGCAGCCACTTCACTCCTTCTCTTTTCAATTAAAGGGGCGTTACAACTTATCATTTGACCGACTTTCTAATTTTTAAAAAATTTTAACAGAATATGCCTTGTTTCTTTACTCCCCCAAAGCTATTCTCGTACATCCTGCACAAAAAATAATCGCAAGTAGTTCTAGTATCATCCAAACATATCATTCATCCACTAAATGTAAACTACACATAACATCCAAACAACATATCAATGGCAACTACACATACATTACAACATAAATATACACAAATTCAACTAAACACAAACTACAATGTAAATCATTGAACTAAACTACGCCTTCTTCTTCTTGGTCTGTCTCGGGCGCAAATCCTTGATCAGAAAGGATAAGTACGGGTCAAGAAATACTCTATCTGCTCGGGCGAACAACGGACCCTCATACTGAAAGGTTGGAGGTTCGTGCTCGTGGAATTTTTCCTTAATTTTGCACTGTCCTATCACCTTAATCCCCTCAGGGGTACACCGGAAGATGCCAAACGGCCTGTAATGCAAAAGGAACAATTGGCGGTCAATTACGTGGAAATCAATATTAAGAATTTACACAAGGGAAACTTCTGACCACTATTTGTCAGTGGGAGCTACGATAATGGAGATTGATTCCGGCAGCAATTGCTGGTAAGCGTATTGCGTGTGCAGGTCAACGGACGACATAAAACAATCATGTTTCGGGTGTGTCTGCAATGTAAACAACGCATTATACTATCTTAATAAACATTAACAACAACCTGGAGAAGCGAGATGATTACTTACGTGAATCCATCCTATGGGGAGTAGGCCGTGTTGCTGTTGATAAAGGAAAACTTCTGCATCTGCGCCTTCCGCCGCATAGCTCTGCATATAAGTTTGGATGAGTACTAAGATAAAAGCTTATACACTAACACACTAGAAGGCCTCTCACCGTATCTGACGTTCCGTGCTGATCTGGGAAGATGATATCACTGACGACGTACTCATTGTCGGTCAGCTTTCCCCCAAGAATTGTGCATGTCTCTATGTTCTTTCAAATATTTCCTTGGACATAATCCTTTAATTTACTCATCAAATCATGAGCCTGCAACAAAAATGTCAAAAAACGGTTAGCGTAAACATGAATGAACACACATATATACCGAAATGAAAGACGTATCACGCACACAGTTTTACGGGGCGGCGGCTCGAGAGGTACGGCTAGAGGAGTACGTTGGCGGCTTCCGACAGGGTTTCTGCCAATTAAAAACACATCATTACATGAAACACAAATAAAGTAAAAAGTGGAATTCGCGTTCAACGGAATTAACTTACAATCAGAATGTCGCATCTAGTGCGTCAGAGGAGGATGACGCGGTTGCTGAATGGGTTGATCGCCTCTCACCTATCTGAAGGGTTGCCACCATCTCACGATGCCACTCGGCTGCTTGTATATGCCATTGTTGTGCTATGCCCCACCTATATGCTGCGAGCTTAGCCGCTTCTTGTATTTAGACTTGTTGCATTTGCAGCTACTCCTCCATCACTCGCATTTGGGTCATGGACATATGATGGAGCTCCTCCATCCTGCTCATCCAGGCGAACATCTCATCAGGCATCGAACTAAAGTGAGATGATTGAGGAGGAGGCGGCTGTTCATGCGAAGGGACTGAATGCCTAGGCTCTGAGCGAGGTGGATGTGCTGCTCGCTTCTTGGACTTGCGGAACCATTCCCCTTCGGTTTGGGTGATACCCATTCGGTCCAATAATGAATTGTTGTACATGTCATTGACCTACTCTTCAATTCTCGGCTCCTTCTGCTGGATGGGGACCCCAAACTGCTCAACGATACTCTGGATGAGCCAGTTGTACGGCAGGGACTTCGCCGAGTTGTTGAGCACCTCTTGCATGTGGCTCACGATGATATATCTGATGTCCACCTTTTTTCCTGTGAACACCTTCTCCAGCATATAGAGATCCATGCAGGTAACAAGTTCGCGATGCCCATTCCGAGGCAAAATTGTGTACGTCATCATCAAGTGGATCAATCGGGCTAAGGCATTCAACGCCTTGCCCTTTGGCTTGTTGTAATCAGCAACCTCAGGATCCCAGCGCAACAATCTAAGCACCGCTAACCCACCTCCTTGTGTGACAAAGGTGGCTCCTAAGCCATATGATAATATTCTTCGCTTGGCTCCTCCAGTACACATCCAAGCATAATGTTTACATCGTTGGAAGTGAAACTCAACTCCCTTCCAAAAACGTACGTCTGCACCTCTAATGGTTGGGTGGACATTCTCAAATTTGCGTAAAAAAATCGTATAACTCTCTCGCAGTAACTGCACCTCATCTGGCACAACCCGGCCAATCCAGCAGCTTCAAGCATACGATCAATTCTCATTCCTGCGAAAGAGTCCAAATCTATTATTTTTGACACAATAATTTTACGCTTTTGTATATCTTCTAAATACCGTGTTTTGCAATTCGCGTTCCAGAATAATCTGGACCTTGAACCCGCTTTACCGGGTTGGAACCGAACAACTGAGCATCCGATTTCTTCTTCTTCAAGCTCGGCGGTTTCTTCGTCTTCCACGGGCGCCGCGGGTTGAACATCTTCCACTGCCGCGGTTTGAACGGGTTCAACAGCCTCCACCGTTGCCTTCCCATGCTTCGAGATCAATTTTTTAGTCCGGGATAGCATTCTGATCGTTGAGAGTAATTCGCCAACCTGCAGTATAATAACCCACACAACATGCCTAAGTTAGCATAACAGTATTTCCTCAAAGCGTCTCTTGGATAATAAAAAATGCAATTAAACAAAAATTAAAAATAATAAAACAACAGAAATCAACAAACCACAAAAAAAAAACAATAAAACAGAATCAACAATTCAGATTCTAAAAGAGTAAAACGACAATTGAACACCATCCAACAATAATTTTTTAAACTTAACCCTTTTTCTTAACCATTTCTCCTTCACCGATTGTCTAGTCATCTATAACAAAACTAAAAACAACTAACAAACCTCAAGTAACAAACAAAATAACAGGAAATGACGACAAAAAATAGAATGCAAAGAGATTCCTAATCAGAATGTTGTTTGTTGTTGCTGCAAACTATGCATCTTTCACGTTTTGAGAGCAAAAACAAAAGCATTGTCCCATATGTCATTACAGATTCAACCCGATAAAGATAACAATTAAACAATCAAGAAAAACAAAGAATACAAGTAAAGAATCAACAATTACATGGTTATTGTGCGAAGATAGAAGTAAAAAAAAAACTTTTGGAATCAAATGCATCAGCACTATCTATACAACAAGGCATGGATGACAATGTCCTCCGACAAATTGTCCATGTAATGAAAAAGAATGCAAAGGATCGATTGCAAATTCAAAACAGAACCGATTAATCAAACTATACATAACCTGCAAATTGGAAATAGAGGAACAGAAATCAAACTATATAGTTTATATTCGCAGAAATCAAACAGAGGAGCAGAAAGTAGACCAGAATGAGAGGAGAAATCAAACTATATTCGCAGTCGTCGTCGTCGTCGCAAATCGCAGCTTCTCTATCGTCGACTCATCGTCGCAGCTTCTATCGTCGTCGCACGCAACTTCGCAGTCATCGTCGGCTCGTCGCACTACACCTTAGCACCTTCGATTCGTCGTCGCACACACCTTCGCAATTTCGAATCGTCGTCGCCTTCTCGGTTCCTTCAAACAGCTTCCAGAATCGGGATGCGGTAGCAGTAGGTTAGGGTTTTGAAATTAGGTAATTAGAAATTATGGGACTTTCGGTTCTCGGTCCTTCTCACAAATACCCGAGAACCGAACCCGCTTTTAACACAAATACCCGATAACCGATAGGGACTATTTTTTTAGAACCGAGGCAGAAATGGCCTGGACGCCGCGGCGTCCAGTCAATTTTAGTGGGGCCGTCAGCTTTTTTGCGGACAGCGATGGTGGATTTGTCATTTTACGATACGTGGGTGGTTAATTTGTTAGAAAACATACCACAGTGGTTGACTTGTCATTGATTGAAAACTACAATGGTTGATTTGTCATTTTCCCTATTTATTTTCTAATTCTAATATATTCGAATTTCCTAATTCTTCAAAAAATTCTATTTTATTTTATTATCTATAAAATAAAATTATTTATTTTAACTTTCTTAATTCCAATCGCTCTAATATTCTAAATCATGTATTAAAATTCTCCAATTAACAATAATTAATCTATTAAATTCCAAATTGTCATATTACTTTATTAAAACTACTTGTATCAAAATTTTGGTTATTACGGCATCATTTCACTGAGAAGTGCACTTCCTTTTGCATCTAAATCACAACTCCCTTGGTATAACCCTTTCATTATTCCAGAACCAACAACACATTTTGAACCATAAATCAACCCAACCGGCCATAAAATATCTTCAACCATTATCTCAAATTTATAAGTTTTGAAGTCTTAAATCATTATTTTTTTCCAATAAACCATGAAATGATATATCTCACCAACAAAATGACCGATATAATACATTGCATCATATAACACACTTAAATATTTATAAATCCGACCAAAAGAAATTTTGATCATAACAAGGATAAACAGTTCATGAAATTTCGAGACTTGTTAAAACAATTGCACATTAACAATCCTTTGGTTGAAGCATTAGAGCAAATGTCGAGCTACACAAAATTTTTTATGGATATCCTATCAAGTAAAATAAGATTCAGTAAATTTGAAATAGTAGAAATGACAAAGGATATGAGCTCTATTCTATAAAATAAACTCCCTTCTAAGTAGATAGATCTTCGGAAATTTCGTCATTCTAAGCACCATTCGTACCAACTATTTTGGAAAGGATTTTTGTGATCTTGATGTGAGAATAAAACTAATGCCAAATGCCAATTTAAAATAAAATAATATTAAAAAAAAAGAAAAAAAGAATGGAAGTAGAAAGACACGAATGTAAACTTACAACTGAGAGATCGCACCGTAGCATATCCTAAAAGAGAAATTGAGGATGTTCTTGTAAAAACGGATAACTTTATAATTCTTGTTGACTTCGTTGTGCTTAAAATAGGGAAATTTGTTATTCCCTTGCTTTACTTTTAATTTTGAGTGAACATTTTTGTAATTCAATAGATGAAATTGCATACTAAAATAGGGATATAAAGAGGAACTTTATCATAACATAGTTGATTTTACTCCATCTTGAATTTACATCTTACCTCATTCATACTGTTGTATCAAACAGTAATTCAATATATGAATATGTGTAGCATCTCATAATAGTAACAATGTGACTCACCGGAGCCCTTTGTCATAATTTTTTTAATCGTGTAGAAAGGTACCGTAACTTTAGAGAGAAGCAAACAAAATAAAATAATCAATGTAAACCTTACATACTAGTAGAGATGACAAACGAGCCGACCAAGCCAAGACGAGTCTGAAAAAATCGAGTTCACTGAGTCTAGCGAGTTAAATGAGCCGAACCTAACGAGCTGAGCCCAACGAGTCCACCCTAGACAATTTTCAATTCGAGACCGGCTCATGAACCATGAGTTTAATGAGCTAAGCCAAGCTGAGTCGACTAAATGGGTTTAACAAGCTTTAACAAGATAAGTCTAACAAGCCAAACATACATAAATATTTTTAATTTACATTATTATAATGTATATTTTTTTTAAATTTAGTTATTAAATTTATAATAATTATTTATTATTATGATATCAAAATATAATAGTAAGTCATTTAATTAACAAAAGTTTTTAGTAATATATGTTACAACCCGGATTTTCGTATTCCTTAAAAATGCGAGAAATTTAAAATTTTCAAAAGACTCCTTTATAAAACAAAATCAGAGTGCGACGCTAAACCGGACCGTTACTAACCTTGCGTTAAACTCGTTATGAAAACCCATCAAAAAATGCGGAAGTGTTATGAAAATCAAATCATTTATTTAAAATATTGCGGAAGCGTAAATAAATCGTTTAAGAAAGTAATACTAAACAATTGAAATACTACGTTTAATAAATGAAACTGACAATTAAACACCATTTAATTACAACCGTTTACTCATTTCTCTCTTTGCCTGGCCAGCCACGAGTCTCACGTGTGCAAATCCTTCATCCCTGCTTTATTATCTGATTTTTGTCTTTCGCATTTACTCCTAAGTCTGTGCATTTGTTTCACGTACAAGTACCTATAACCTACACCACAAGTATTACATGAGCCTAATGGCCCAGTAAGGAAATGAGTTAATACAAGTGCATATGCCTCTCTTTAGTTCCTTTTTGGAATGGGGGTCTCCCAATTCAACCTTTTCATTAAGTCGTTGGTTCTTTAGTTCTTTACTAGTACTTTTTCTTTCGGGCGTATCCCACCCTCTAGGCTTTATTCCAGTGATAGACGTATCCCGCCCATCCTGAACGTTCTTTTCCCTTCGGGCATATCTCGCCCTCCAAACTTTATTCCAGTGATAGATGTATCCCGCCTGTAACAACTGGATCCTAAATCTTTCCGTTAAACAATGTAATCAAACTTTGGAGGTAAAGATTGGCGTAATATATATTTACATTGTCCCTACGCGCGTTAATTTGTGACTTGTAATTGCATGGAAAATCAATTTGGATAAAAACTTAAGAAAAAATGCAGATGGAATGGACTTTGGGTCTATTCGGACGTATGTGGATGATGTTGCGAACGTGAAGTGTCGTCCGCAACACGACTGGAACGTCGCCCCTACTTGGGATGACTTTGGGGACGAGATAACGCGTCCGAACTCCTACGCGACGTGGACTTTGACCTTGTGGATGATGCGGACGAGGAAGACTGCATCTGCATCAAATCTGTCCAGATCTGGAGACTTTCAGACGATTCTGGACACCTGCAAATGAGAAAGGACCTCGTCCGATTTGCCTCTGTCCAATTCTTGGACACATTCGGACACCAAACAGCGTCCGAATGCCAATTAGGACGGTACGAACGAGAATGGGGACGCCATTTCTCATCCGAGGCCACAATTTGGCCTAAGGAAATTTGGTCTTGTGGACGATTGTGAACGCGAAGACCCCATCTACACTTGTCCGAATCATTGTAGATCAGCGACAAAATAAACTAAAATCAGAATGAAAATGACGCCCAACCAATCAAAACGCAGATAGACTCGGCCTCACACCCACGATCCCAACCTGCAGAGGGTGTCACCTGCACCTCCTCTGCCTCACGTACGATGTGTCCCCAAGGGAGCCCTATTTCCTCTTTAGCTTCCTCATCCCTTCTTCATTGTTCTGGTTCGGAGTTTTCTTCCTAGAGAAGCTGCTGCGTGGAGAGTGTGTGTGGAAGGGAGAGCTGTTGTCCGTGTGGAGACTCTTCTACAAATGTAAGGATATGGGTTGTCTTGGCTTGGAGGAGGCCCTACACCCAAGTAGAAACGCGGGTGTGTATGTGTGTAGTGAACTTTTCCAATTAGTTCTTGATTCCTTTATAGACTGAATTACTTCCTCTGTTCTTGTTTTATTTATTGATGTCTTCATCATTACTTGGCTACGTTTGTTCTTATAATACATTATCGCTACTAGTATTCTCTAGATGTTCAGCATGCAAGCCCTCACATGATGTCAAAGTTTAGATAAGTAAAAGATGAGTTAGTGAAGTCATGGTGTCAAGGATGAACAATATTTATATTCTGCATAAGTTTATTCTCTGCCTTTCTTTTATACACTTTTCTGCCTTTCTGCCTTGTGAAACTTGTTGTGCTAATTAGCTTGATTTAACTTGATAGCGTTATAACTCGTTGATAACTCAAGGAGCATGTAAATTCTCTGCTTTAAAATATGTTGTTGTTATATACTTCTACGCATGATACATTTGCTATTAACTTGGTGACTGCTGAAAAATATTGGATGATAACTCAAAGTATGAATATTGCGTAATATATATAGTGATGTTGTCGCGGTATGTCGCTGTTATCTTTCATAGTATAAAAGTATGCTTTATTAGTTGTTTCATTTGATGTTGAGAGCATGAATTACTGTTAGTTCATCGTTTCGTGCTGATGCCAAACGTATAGCATAAAAACGCACACCGCGGATTGTTTAATTAGTCGTTAATAAGTGTACTTCATCACTCTGTTAAATATTGTTGTTGTTTCTCTTTTAGTCATTAAAAGCATGTTCATTATTCTTACAATTGTTATATTCTTTGCTCATGAATCGGTTCTGTAGCTCATTACTACTGTTATATTCAGCGTTAAACGCTAAATCGGTTATACATCACTGCCGTTGTGTTTCTCAGTTGCTGTTATAGCTTGTTGTTTGGTTTTCGTGTTAGTTTGCTGCTGCATATGGTTAGTTAAATAGCAGGTTCGCTGTCTTACTTGGTGATTAAATTACTTCTCAGTCATTCAAAAGTATGACCTATAGCTTTATGTGGTCATGTATCATTGTTGTTTTCATTTAGACGCATGTTCAGATGTTTTAATTTGCTGCTATTATAGACGATTGAAAGCATGCTTAGAGGTTTACATTTCCTGTTGTTATAGTTGTTTATAAAGCATGTTGATTAGTATTTTCTCCATTAACTAGCATGTAACTTAACCAACTTCCTTAATCTCAAGCATGTTAACCTTTCACTTGTATAACTCTTAAAAATTTCTGATTTATTTGTTGTGAAGCATGTCAATTTCCTGTTTACGATTTCTGTTTGATAATTACTATTAGTCTTCGATCATACTCGTAACCAATTTAATGTCTCTTGTGCTATCCATATTGAATCGACTATTGTTACTCCTTGAGAATGATACCCTAATTTCGCTATGCCTATTATACTTAATATCATTGTCTAATAGCATGCTCTGGATGTTGTTTGTGCATGTTTCTCTTATTGTTCTGTTAAATTCCCGCCGTTGATTACTGAATTGGGATTTCTGTCATCTACTTTCTATGGATGCGCTATTTAATTTTAGTGTCTTTATGTATTTCACGTTAATAGAAACCAAGTAGGGAGTGCCCCCTCGAGATTGTATTCACATGCATGAGTAAGAGAAAAATGATAAAAATACGAAAGAAAAAGGAAGTAAAGGGAGTTGGGGCCAGATGGGTAGTCGGGTCTAGTCGGTAATCTAGCCAAAGACCCTCCCTTACCTGGTACAGGAGTTATAGGTTTCCAGTAAGGATTAGGTCCGGTCAACTATACCATTCCATACAGGTCCTCCAATCTCCAGCTCAATGTATGAGTAAAGAACGAAACGAACAAATGTAAAGAAAGATTGGTTTGGATGGCTCTCCATTCCAAAGGAATTAAAGAGAGACATGTATAATTGTTTTTCCTATTTCCTTACTGAGTGTAAGCTCATGTCCTTACTTGTGGTGTAAGTAATGAGATAGTTGTACCAGGAGCGGTGGAGGAGGCCATACCCGTGGAGCCTGCGGCGCATCCGGAGGAGACGCTGGCCGACTAGTAGTACGACATCACGAGAAAGAAGAAGAAGATGTTTTGTAAGGGTTCTAACGTCAAACTTGGTTTATAAACATTAAATTACTATTTTAACTCTCTTTGAGTACTTATTCGGGATATTATGTAGGTTACTCTTTGGAAACTAAATCGTAGATTTTAACTAACGTTTTTAAGTGATGCTTCAATTATGCTTCTGCTAAATTTATAAACCATAGTTTTGCTTTCTTTTGATTTAATCGACTGTTTTGGTAAGTTGGTAATGATTGGATTTTGGCACTCTGATTTTAGATGTCGAGAGGTTTCAAAATAACGTTTTCCTTATTTCTATCGTTTAGTAAAAACTTTAAAATTTTAATGTACTCTTAATACAGGTAAGAATGAATCTTTTTTTTGTAACGTTTGCATCGTTTTCCAAAAGATTTAGCATTTTAACATAATGTTAAGACAAGAAAGAATCCGGGTCGTTACACCGCCCATCCTGAACATTTTCTTAACATTTTTCCTCACTCATGCATGTGCAAGTACCACCAGATGGCACTCCCTATTAATTTATATTAACATGATGCATGACCATATATTCTCAACCTAACATGATGCATTAGGATTTATAACATAGCATTATTAGAAATTGAAGTGAGCATGTAAGTAATTGAAATTATAATTGCGCATATGAAAGAAAGTAATTGAATAGTGATAATTGAAAGCACACATCAGAGAACAATTATAATTAAAAGTGCATAACAGAAAACAAGTATGATATCGAATTTAAATAGCAAAAGAACAATAAACTAAACATGCTTA